>JAVJGI010000014.1:68725034-68859822 GCA_035590275.1 Ibycter americanus
CGAAATGGCGGGGTTTAGCCCCCGCAGGCCCGTGCAGCACCGCCCCGGGCCGCCCGCAAACTGCCGCCAGCCGGCCGAGGGGGGCTCCCCCCAGCCCTGCCGGGGAGCTGCGGGGAGCCCACCAGTGCCAAAGCCAGCGCCGGGGGGGTCCCCCTCCCCCTGGCAGCGCCGAGGGGCCGAGCGTGGGTTCCTCTCCGAGTTTCCCTGACAAGCGACTTTCTGAAGTGCTGCGATGTTTTAAGGGGCCGATATTTACCGACAGTCTCCAGCTGGATCGTTCTGGTGATTTCATACGTTGCGCCCTCAAACGGAAAGGACATCTTGCAGGTGTAATACCCAGCGTCCGCTGGCAGCACAGAAGTCATGGTCAGAGAACTCGAACCTTTCAGAATTACATACTTGTCATCGTTGCCCTCCAAAGGCAGCGCATCCTGGGGAAAGGACAGCAGCTGGTGTTATGGCTCGGACAGGTGCAGTTACAGCCCGTGTAGCTTCCAGACAAAATTACTTATCCTTGTCTCTCTGTTATTAAAAGGTCACTTATTGCTGGGAAATCCGAGCAGTTCCACTTTCCCACCAAAGAGCAAGTTCTTCAAATGTGTATCTGTCTCTAAAATGCTCTGAGGCACTATGTAAAGTGTGGAAAATCACTATTTTAATCTTTCTACAATGTGCGTGTATAGCTTTTCAAAGAAGTGCACATTTCAAGATAGAAAAGATATAATAGGCTCTTTCCAGAGTCCTCCTAAGACTAATCATCTAAGACATTCTTCTATGACAAAACCATTTTAGTAACCGTGAAGTTTTTCGCAACACTATTACTTTCCATACATGACTCCATAACGCTACTATTCTAAGGCATTCATCAAAGACAAATACTAGTAATCATGTAGGTTTTCACAAAACTCTTACTTACCCTACATGATCTCATAAACTGTGATAAGTTCCTGCTCTGTACCCCTAAGGCTCTGTTCCCACACAGGTTGGAGCCTTGCTAGGCACAATGATGTTCCTTCCCCATGAAGGCAGGCTAGCTCTTTCCAACAGTTGTAACAAGAACCATATTGAGGGGAACCGCCTTAGATAAGTGAGTTATATCCTGCCTCCAAAGGGAATCCTGAGCAGGAACACTTCGCTGGTATGGTACCAATCACAACACAGGCACTGCTATATGAAGCCAGCCTAAGTATTGCATCCTATGGTCAGAATGATAGCTGCACAAGACAGAGCACGTGATCATAGCAGGAGTGTAAATAAAAGCTAAGCCGAGGTATTATGAAAATATAAGAAGAACCCCGTGCTGTCCAGTGTGAGATTGTACAGCTGAGGATGATCTAGTGAAGGGTGTTTGACCTTATAGGCAAATCCAGGCTTGCCTACTTGAAATGCCATGGACTGGCAGGTTAGGCAAGAGAATGCCATAAGCATTGTGTGATGAACCCAGTGTTGCAAAATGCTGTAGTCCAGTTAATTAATGAAAGCTACCCCATCTGAACAGCTCACATGGGGGAAGCATCACTGGGAAATCCTACTTTATGAGATTCACTAGAGGAGCAATAAAAAGAAGCATAGAGCCAAAGAGAAGGGTCTAATCTGAAGTGGCAACCCCTGGAGTCAAGGTAGGTAATCTAGCCTTAAATATAGTTATGCTGCCTGTGAGACCACAGAACATGAGGAGCACCTCACCCTGTGCTGAGTCCATCCCAGAGAACCTTTCTAAAAATATATACACCTGCCCCAAAATTCCCAGTATGTTATGCCGTGCTCATGTCTTTAACAACATGATGTTCAGGAGAGACAGAAAGTGGAGACGTATGTGCCTTTACAAACAGGTTGGGATTAGGTTTTGCACAAAGATGAGGTGAAAGTTCTACCTTGTACCACTTGAGCTCCAGGCTTGTCCTATTTGGTGTAAAATCCCACAGCTCCGGGCAAACGATCTTTCCAGAGGTGAAAGTGAAGAGGACCTGGAGATAGGCGATCTCCCGAGCAGCTGTTTTCTCCAAGACCGTGAGGTGGATGGAGACCTCGGCGCAGTAGGAGGAGTTCCTGCAGACAGAGTGGGGAGAGGTGAGCACCCACCAGCAACAAGGGGAACTCAAGTGACACCCGTGGTTTCCTCCTGGCTCCATTTCCCTCCTTGGCACTTTCTAAGAGGCCAAAACTGAGATCATACCAGGAGGGATACTGGAAAACCACTGGTACTGAGGTTCTGGCACAATCTAAACAGGTTGCTGACACATCTGCCTTGGATCTTCAGTCTTGTCTTTTTCGTACACCAAGTTTGCTGTGCACCCTTAGGCTACAGCATGATTTTTATTTTGCAGGGAGAGGGAACATGTTCACCTGGACAGGTGTCTCATGAACCCTCCTCCATTTCCTTGAAAGAGGTCTTGACTGTGAAAACCCTAATGATTGGGACCTAAGGATGAAATAAAAAGCTTAAAGCATGTATTAGGATACATCTGCAGTTACTATTGCACAACCAGTAGGCATTTCTGCAAGTGCATGTTGTTTTGCATAGAAAAAAAGGCATTCCTGCTTGGAAAGTTTTGCAATATTTAACTTTTTCTAACCCCAAGAGACAATCTCTTCCAGTCCCAAGGAGGACCAGAGTGGGGGCGACAGGTTCTTAGACTGTGTCCTTTACAGCCTCTGAAAGCCTGCCTCAGAGATGCCTCCACCCAGGGCAGTGCCTGACCCTTGCAGAGGCCAGGGAAGCCAGGGGGTCTGGGCTGCCACCTCCTGGAGCACAGCTGGGGGCTGCCAGCAGGCAGAGTCGTGCTGCTGCTAAGGGCACTGTGATCAGCTGTCTCCTGCGGGTCAGATGCCTAAATCCAAAATACTTGCTCAGCAGAAATGGCAATCTGTGATAATTTGCTTCCACCCTCATTTTCCAGAGTGTTGAAAAAAATCTGGTGGCTTCCCTGTGGGATGATTTGCAAAGGAAATACAATTTTTTTTACTTTATTAATCCTGTAATAATATTAGCGATGAAGCTATGTACTTGGCTCTTGCATATCTTTTTCAAACAGGTTTCACAGCATTTTGCTATAGCTGTCAGTAGCACTGCCAGTGTTATAGGCTGAGGAATTGAGGCAGAACAGTCCAAACATCCCTGGAATTGTTTAAAAAAATGCAGAGATGTGGTGCTTAGGGGCATGGTTTAGTGGTGGACTTGGCAGTCCTGGGTTAAGGTTTCAACTTGATGATATTAAAGGACTTTTCCAACTGAAATGGTTCTATGATTCTATAAAAAGGGGATTCAAAAACACCCTAGAAGATCTCAGACAACTACTCTGTGATCTAGGACAATATTTGCAACCTTTTCTTATTCTAGCCTCACTATCAAAGTCTTCTCTTCTGCTCCACCACTGCAATCACTGCCAAGACATGCAGAAAGGCCAACCCAACACGCTGAACACGATTTATTAACCTGAGTCCTGCCTGTCCATTCCACTGCTGACACATGTCACTCATGAGGTGTGCCTTGCCAGCAAGGAAGCTGCACACTACACAGGCAGCTCCAGGGATGTAGAGGTATGTTTTCCACGTGCCAGGAATGTATGGGGAGGCTGACTGGATAAAGGAGCCGGCAGGGGACAAGGACCTGGGACACCCTCTGGAGTTCAGGCTCTAATCGTGACGGGCGTTTTTGCCTTCCTCAGTCCCCCACCAACCCAGACCCTGGTACCTCTTTTGAAAGTGTACAAGGGGCTGTCAGATTGTGAACACTCAGGAACAAAAGACCAGTAGGGCTGAAAACAGCCATGGCTCAAGCCTCAGCCCACTGCAATATCACAAGTCTGGTACCAGTCCAGTAAAGGCACTTTAGGTCTCATGAAAGATCTTCCAGCAATAACAAGGCAATCAAATTCTGGTTTAAAACATGAAACAGAAGAGAAGTGAAGACCAGGAATAAGGAATAGGGAAGGAGGAATCCACTGCAGAGGCAGGGTGCCTTGGTATATGCTTCGTAAGGCAAGCTGAAGTGCAAACAAGGCTCTTTGCTTCTCTGGAGCTATAGCACAAGGGTTGTGTTCTGCAGAATTCCCTGCCTGCCATGCCCCCACTTGCCATAGCCCTGACTGGCTCAAAAATAAGCCAGAACAAATGCTCTGTACACCATTTCCTTGTGAGATCGTAGCCAGAGCGGCAATACTGTGTCACGGTTTATCCAGATTTCAGCATGTATATCTACAGGAGACACACAACGCGTTTAAGAGTTCTGACTTTCCACAATTTTTCCTATAATAAAGCCAGCAAGGAAATGATCTTATCCAGACATGCTCTGAACATAACTGCAGTTTAGAATTAAATTATTGTCGTTTGGGCATAGTCATCTTGTTAGTGCACTGGGTTTTCTTTTAAATACCCACCTTCTGGTGCAGATATAAACTCCTGAGTCTTCTAGCATTGCTGGTAAAAACCAGAGTGTATCTCCTTTTGCCCAGATTCTTGGATCTTCATCTCTTCCTGATATCATGGTTTTTGAACCATTTTTATACCATGTGATATTAGAGGTCAAGGCAGAAAAATCCAAATGTTTGTATCTGGGGGAAGGGCATTTCAGAACCACAGGTTCTCCATGCAGTTCATAGTAGTGTTTGAAAAACACGGTGTGATCTGGGCAGTTTTCTATATAAATCAGAGATATTTTTACATTACTGTCAGCCAGGCACATTAAAAAGAAGGGAGAGGGGGACAGAAGGGAGAAAAAAAGCATGCCTTTACCTGTGCTTTTGACTTGCTGGAGTCTGAAAGCAGAGGCGCCCGCTGTGCACGTCACCAGGACGAAGAAGAGCCCACACATTTTTTCCCAGAGGAAATCGGAAGGAGAAGATCGAGGGAAAGTGTTTTGAAATCTACAGGGAAGTTTGTTACAAGACAGAAGATACAATGAAAATACTCAACGTTAACTCAATAGTTAACTGCTCTTTTCCTCACTTGGGACCTGGTGAGCTTTGGTTCACCCTTAGCGACGAGAGAGGCTTATTCATCCCGAGTTTATGGGGGCTGACTCGTGAAACAAGAGCATCTGGCTTGGCACAAACACATCGCTTCTGTCTCTTTCCTTTCACTCTACAGGAGATGCAAACAACATACCACAAGATGCTGCTGTCCCCACAGCTATGGGTGGAAAGATCTAGCTCTGCTTATTTTGCACTAAGATGTGAATGAGGGTCAGCTGCTTGGGGTTATTGCAGTGTAGTAGCTTGGTTGAATACAGGAGCAAAGATGCAGCAGAACAGATCCCAGCTCTCTTAAGCAGTCACTTCAGGTGTCTCCCAAGGTTATACGACCCTCATTAAATCCTGTGTCACTTTATCTTCCCCACTGTGGCTACCAAAGTAGACCAGGCAGTGTAGGCTGCAGTCAGAATTCCTGCTATAACCACAGCCAAGGTTTCAAAGTCTCCAAAAAACGTTCCTCTTGGGGGAAAAAAAGCTTTGACTCCCATGGCATGCACACCCATCTTGCTGTTGGTGTGCAAGTGAGTTTTCAGTGTGGACACTATTACCATCTGTGCTAAAAAAAGATGAGGAAAACCTTGAAATCCTAAAGTCCTAAAAATCAGATACTGTGACACTAAGGGAAAACAAAACTATCCGCTGCCAGTCATTCATTAATTGACACCTGTACTGGCCTGGCACGGGCAAGGCAACTTCTGTGTACGTCACTGGATGCTTCCTGGTCTGCCACGAGGTTTCAGCTGCTGCCACTCAGTTGACTGATTATGTGCTATCTCAGTGTACCACAGGCAAAAATATATAAAATGTGCTATATATAAGCACCAGTTTATGTTCTGTGTAAGGTATTTATGTGCAATACAGTACACGTATGCATGTGATACATGCTATTTCCATTTTATATGCAGAAATGTAAACTGCATGCATTTAACATTAGCCTAACATTCTGGTTGTCCCATAGGATGACTATTAAATGTCCAAACAACTACTTCAAATTGTATCCAAAGGTAAAAACATTCCTACCAATATAACACAGTCATATTCACAGGTACTCACCTTCAGGCATCTTTGTATCCCGTCATGCTCATATTTATAATATGGTTTTAATCCAAATTTCTCCCTGTTCTAGTAGCTATATTTATCTGACATCTGATAGTTTGACTGTAATAAACTATTACTGTCATCTCTACACCACCACAAAGCCAACCTCTTGCCCAATAATACTGCTTTGTAACCACAGGTTGTCTCCCCTACCACTAAATCTGCAAGGGTTCCCAGGGCATTGGCACGGAGCTGCAGCCCCTCTGGGCTGCACCTGGACTAAGTGCTAGTGGCTTTGTCTGTGGCATTTACAAGCCCCACAGTTCACCTGTAATAGCCTGTAACAGGCGAGTTTCTCTCTCATTAGATCCTTTGCCTGATGAAAATCCTTGGTCAGAGCTTTCCAGTCCTTTTGGTTCAGTATCTAGCAATCTCCGTAAGCCCTACACAATCTGAGGGTTTAGGGGAGGTTTTCATTCCCAAATTTCCGTCAGCTTTGCTTACCTGTGCTTCTGTGGTCTTTCAGCCATTAGCTTCTCATGGAAAGATACAAGACTGAAAATTGCTAGTGAGGACCTTATATAGGGTTTAGTTCAACACACAGCGGAAATTTGTCTCTCATTGCCCAATAAGATTTGTGTCAGAACCAAATGACATTTTAGACCCACCTTTCTTTCCTTCCGTAGAGTGAGGATGAGAGAAACAGACACAGCAAGAGAGAGAATATGTATCTGGATTTCCCAAAAAAAGGGGAAATGACTACTAAATATATGACTAAATTTCCCTTTTTCTGACGAATGGTAGTTCGCTTACACTCGTGTCTTCACGTGACTATTTCATGCTCTACCTCAAATAAAAATTTCTCATGAGTAACAAAAGGTGTTCTGCAGCACAGTCAGCAGCTAAATAATTGCAATCTTCACATAATGTGGTTTAGCAAGTTCTTCATGGACAACATAAATCTTTTGTGATTTCCCAGACAGCTTGTGAATCACAAATGGCTTGATTCCCCTTTCCTTCCATAACGTTCATCTTAGTGTCACAGCTTACATTAAGGCTCTCTTTGCAATGGAATACAAAGAATTAACAGATATAAGCAGATTAGGGCACCCAGGCTCATGAGCAGAAGGGGTAGGAAATGGGTTATGAATTGTGGCAATGTTGGTATCCACCTGGTTAGAAGAGGGCAGTCTGGTGGGGGACTTCAGTCTGGGACTGGACCACAAGCCAGTTTTTCCTGTGCCTTGTCCTGGCATGTGATGCCTCCTGCAGGCAACCCTGCATTTCTTACAGCCTCTTGATCCCTCAGGGAGCAGCTCTCATGCACTGCCTCATTGCCAGCCCGGGAAGGCAAAGTGTGGTGCCGGGCTGATCTGCTGGACCTGGGGTCAGCACACAGGGCTCTGCTAGCGGATCTCAGGAAATTGCTCTCCCATCCCTGGGGGTCGCAAACCTCAGATGAGCAGCCCTGGTCTGGAGCACTGGGGTTGTAGCCGCAGGCTCAGGTTTTGTGGTGCTTTCACTAACCAAATAGTGACTGGGTAATTAAACCAACATGGTTATTTATCGCAGTAAGCATGTAAGAACCATTTTTTATTTAACCTCAACATAGTTCGTTAACTCTTCCTTTAACTAATACCAGCCTCAGTTATACTGGAGACCTCAGAATATTGTTTAGGAGATGAAAAATTATCAGGTTTTGAAACGGTGCTGCCATCTACTATGGAGAGAAGAAAGATATATATGATGATATCTATTAATATACTGCAATCTTTGGGCATGTGTCATGTGCTTGGGTTCCACATATTCTTTTGTGCAGGCGATACCCACCATATTACAGCAACTTCAGTAAATAAACAAACCAAAAAAAGTCACAAAGCCCCAAATTCCAATCTGTAATGGTCCTTACAGTTTCTATATCCTGATTAATACAGTCATTGCAAGGGTCTCTACAGCTATCAGCCCTATGCATGGCTGCCCAGTTTTCCTTAAGCAGTCCTGTTAGCCCTAAACCTGAAAGGCTGATAATGCAACTAATGTTAGTTACTGCCCTGTAGTGCTCCATTATCTCAGTGAAAAGGAAGAACTCATCTCCATTGATGATAAACTCCCACATTTGGGCTATGAAACCACTGGTCTTCCTTTCTGGAATCCCTGCACTTCATTTTGAGAATCTGACCTCATGAATTATAGATTTATTTCAGTTCTTCCTTTTCCAGTTCACTGTGTGACAACCAGACAGAAGGGCTGTCGGATTGGGTGACCTATGTTATATTAAGTCTAAGTTCAGGCTGTTACTATATGAGTGACTATGAAATGGACGTGGGAGTCTGTAATGGTAACCCTGGTCACAAGAGCCAGGCAGGTTCCCAGCAAATAACCCAGACATTTACCAGACTCCAAAAGAGAAAAACTGCAGGAAATGAGGTTTGATGTCTTTGGAAAGATTGTACCTACCAACTGCTGCAAACACATCCATTGCATTCACTGAGTAAAGCCATCTGACAGCAAGCTGTTCAACGAGCAGCAGAACTAGCATCACTTGCTTTTTTGGAGATTTGTGCCCCATGCCCTGACACATACATACACACACACACACACACACACCCCTCTCCACTGCAGCCACTTCAGCTCTCTCCTTGCGACCTATTCCCACCACACTCCAGCCCTTTCCTTCCCCTCACTTCATGTCTTCTGCTGCCACCTCAGCCATGGCTAGCTTGTCTAGGCCGGGTGCAGCACATCCTTGGGCTCGCTCACAACTACATCGATGCTAACGGGCCAGCTTGTCATTGCCTATCACTACGTGTAAGCACTGGGCTCTGCCTGACTTTCCCTCTGTGAGGCAATGCCATCTGTACACACCAGCAGTGACCAGTTTTCCTCATGCTACCACAACTCCAAACTTTGAAAACACAACCACTTGGAAAATACATCTGAAGCCGGCTGAAGGGTTCAAAATGAGTTCATAGTGCAATTAGCATATGCTGACCTGTCTTAGAAAACTAAACCCAAATATCTTCAGACTAACAGTGCAGTTCCCAGATATCTTAATGTCCTCAGGATTAACATTTTTAATCAACTTCCTTCAGAAGAGCTCTGTCCTGCCTGTCTTTTTACCCAGAAAATGTCCAGATCACATGTACCAGTACCAGGACTTTAGGTTAAAACAGTATATCTGGAGGTGCAAAAGTCTGGTTTAAAATGACTCGGGGGATAAAAATGAAAGATAGAACAAGTATTCTTTTAGGAGCTGTCTGCTGAGAAGGCCATGTCACTTTGCGGTCAGTTATTACTGAATATTTATAAACAGAAATATGCAAGCCTAGCAGCTATATATATAGAAAGACTCTTTTAGGGAAGCTGGTGTCATTCTGTGGTTTCGCTGTGCTGATGATTCATTTATACAGCTCAAGATGCTGGAGCATAGCTGTGAAATTCCTAACCTGAAGACCAGGCTATTCCCCATATGTCTCACTCGTTGCTCATCTCACTAGATCGCTGTTTCCCACACCAGGGCTACACGCAGCTGCCTTGCCACATTTGGGTGGATTTTGCTGTCCTCGGACATCCAATAAAATAAACAAAATCTCAAGTAATATTTAACATTCTGGCAGTTCCTTGCAACAGAGGCTTTCAAAAGATCTCCACAAGCAAGGGGTGTCTGTTCATTATCCCTATTCCAAGGGGAAATGGAAATTCAGGCATCATGGAGCAGGGATAAAACCATTTCTGTAAGGGACAGTTAAGGTGCCAGATTTTTCTAGCAACTCCCCAGTTCTACTGTCTGTCCTAGAGGAACTCATCCAAGTGCCTCTGTGATGTTTGGCATCCAGGAGCTGCACTCACATGGACTTTGCTATTTATTCTGTAATTCAGTCTGGCTGAGCCAGCTTCACGCTATTGAAAATAGGAGAAAATTTCTCTGGTTCACATAAGAATAAGGTGGTGAGGCATTAAGAAATATTGAATGTTGAAAGCTGACTGGCAAGCAGATGCAAAGTAAACCACAACTATTGCACCAACACATGTTCTTGGGCTTATTGATATGGGCAAACCTGGTTTTAGTAATTTATAATGTCCTTGTACACAATTCCCACGTGGGCTCTTAGGGAGCACAGAAATGGAGAGGGAAGAAAAGAAGCTATCCAGCTCTGATAATCACCAAATAGATGGGACAGAAAGAGAAGACTAAAGAGAGGAATTAGCCCAATGCACAACAGATGCCAAGAATACAGGGATTTACATGTGTAACCAGAGAAATAAGCGCTGTCATACACCAGCTGTATACGACTGACCGGGAGAAACAGGAGGAGGTGGGCCAGGAGACACACACTTTGTCATGAGGGAGTGCTTGTTTGGCCAGAGCAGCAACAGCTTAGCTACAGATTGCCTCCCGGCTATGGGCTCCTGGGATTTTCACAGACTCTTTCACTGCAAAAGAAACCAGGCAGGCTGTGAAGAATAATTACCCTGCCAGGAGCTGGAAGGGACAGGGAGGAGGAGGATTTCATTGTAGAAGTCAACAGGCTGCAAGGGACAAAGTAATGGCTAGAAAGGCCCAGAGACAGCAGCAATGAGGCCAGAAGTGACTTCAAGCAACAAGAAGTGCCTCACCTGTCCTCCCCACAAATGGAGCTTGGGGTGACCAAGGGGACTCTCCCTGCGTCAGTCACCCGTGATGTGAACATCACACCCACGTTTGCAATACCTGCCTGGGACAGTGGAAGGTGTTTGCCGTGCCCGCTAGCACTCCATGCAGACTGCCAGCAGCAGATTAGACTGTCTGTGCTCAGTCACACAGCCATAGACTGCTGAAATAAATCATTTCTAAAAAAGTGGGATTTGCTGGCTTTTTAAGGGAGAAAACCATCCTTGGGCACAGTCTACATGACATATGATGCTATGTGGACAAACAGTGAAGGAGGATTGGTGCAAAGCTGAGTTTGTTGAAAGTTGTAAAGTGCTATATCTGTCCCTATACACTGAACTGGAGAGGGTAATCTGAACTGCTAAATAGTGACAATCTCACCATCACCACATCCCAATGCCTCTCTAAAATTACAATAAAAGTGAAAAAAGATCTCTTACTGCCCTTCCCTCTCCTATGGATAAAATTATGTATAAATATGCTGAATTTTGTTCGTGGCGTGTCAAGCAGTGGCATCACCAACACAAAGCCTCAGATGCTGATAACTACATGCTACAAGTGAATGCAGTAGGACCACTGCTGAAGTGCAAGTACAGGGGTATGTGTATTTCTTTGCGGATCTGCAGGTGATGACTGACAAGGCAGGTGGATCACAACCTGCAGCTCAGCTTGAGCACTTCCCCAAGCTACCAGCCACCCCCACAGCTCAGACGGAGTAAACCTACAGTAGACATTATCTACCATGCCTCAGTGCAGGTCTTTAGGCAAAGCTGCAGCACCGACGGTCACTCACCGTGTCAGGGCTGCCAGGTGGGGCTGGCTGGGGACTAGCAATGCCAAGGGAAACAGCCAGCAGCCGTTCCTCACAGCTATGGCATCTTCTCAGACTGCAGGCACTGAGTCCATAGGGGCACTAGGGTTAGAGAAAAATGCAAACCTGAGATTGCAGAGTAGCTTTTTTTTCCCCCTCTGCTTCCAAAATCCCAGTGCTCATTTGCAATCATGATCAGTCTTTTTATATATGAAGCAACATAAAGTGCTCTGTATTCTTGCATGTGAAAAGCGTAGAGTGATTTAAAAACACGGCAGTGGTTACAAAAAGCCCATGGTAACAGTAGACAGGGAAGGAACTGTGTCCAGTTGAGGAGCATGAAGTCATATGGAGTTACCTGAGCCACCACAACGTAAGATTTCTGAATCAGTTACGGTGCTTGGTTTAAGCAGCCAGCCCAGCAAACGGGGAGTTCCGGAAGCAAAGAGAAAAACAGATGACAAGATTTTTGTTCATAATTACGTTTTTGTTAGCTGAACTTAAATTTAATTGGTAAAAAGTAACTTCATAACTATAAAAAAGAGCGACAAATATGTGTCCTATGGCTAGGGAAAAATTGAGCTGGTATGGACCATACATTACTGCAGGTGTACGGAGAGGTAATATTAACCATTCATTTTTTATTACATGTTCCTGACTGAAATCTTTGTCTCACCCAGTAGGTGAAGTCATTTATTTAACGCAGGCAGTAAATCTTCTCATTTATCTAAGTTTTAATATCCTTCTGACACATTTCACGCACTTGTTTTAAGAAGCAGGAGTTTGAAATACACTTAGTGGATACAATTACCCAAGGTATTTCTTTCCTACTCTACTACCTTGATATGTAATTCATTATCACCACAGGAGTTGTGGGGGGCTGGTGTGGAGGACACAGTGCAAAACATATGGAGGTGCATATGGTATAGAAATATAGACACCAACGTTTCATTTGCACTTGGCATCCTTCCCTGGTACTTGCCCTGTGTTTAGTGTCACAATGGTCAGCAATTCTGACTGGTATTAAGAGTTGCTTGAGAAGAAATAAGATAGCCTTGTTCTGGATCAGTGATGTAATGGAAGAGGGGATTACAAATAAACGAATAACAAATAAATAGATGCAACAGATACTGCTTCTCAGTGGGGGGAGGGTGTGTGTGTGTGCGTGTGTAAATCTGAAAACAGGAATTAGGAGAAATCAAGTCAGTTCAGAAGCAAAAGAGTCACTCCCAACATCACCGTTGTCCTCCTAAAGAAGAAATGCAAGAGCAACCTAAAGCGATGCTGCAAGATCGCATTTGCTTGCAGTAAAGATGAGGTAGGCTTAGTCTTTCATCTTCTATTCATCTGTACATTGGTGTACATACACTATGAAGCACTGAAGAAAATAAGATTTTGCACCATTTATTCAGGTTAATGAACACATTTGTTTTCATAAAAACACCTACCATCAGCTGAGCTTGGAGGGTTCTGTTATATTCATAATGGCTGACCAGGACCAGGCTGATCATGTGAAACAGGAGTGCAAATACACGTGGGGCAGCAAACTAATCTCAGGAGGATTTCAGCCTTCAAAGGCATTGAGCTAAGCCCTTCTCCAGCACATGATGTTCTCTGCTAGCTGAAAAGGGAGCTCATCATTTCAGCAACTGGTTTTCAAAGACTTTGCAAGGATTTTACACAGGATGAGAAGTCAAGACAATATTTATTTCTTAAAATGAAAAGGCAGTGATTTTAACAACAATATTGCTTTACTATGCAGATTTTCCTTAATCACAAGCTGGAAGAGCACTCATTCAGACTTAGTTAATTGGAAGTAGGCAGGACCCAACATGAGGGTTTCCCATTTACAGGAAAATGTGGGTGATTTTAATGAAAGATTGCAAGAAAGTGGTGGGTTTTTTCCTTCAAAACATTCCTGGATTGAGAGCTTCCTTGCCAACAAAACAACAAAAGGAGATCCCTTTTGGTCTTTCTGGCTGTAGCTTCCAGGACCTGTTATCTCAGGGGCATTTATTTCACTGGGGACTCAGCAAAGCCCTGCACTTAGTTTAAGGAAAGTTTGTCAGACCTGATCTCCTCACAAGTGCTGAGCCATTCCCTTTGTCTTTACAGAAAGCTGAAAGATCTCAGGATGTTTACAAGTTACTATTTTGATAAATGTACAAATTTTTGTGAATAGGCTTCCCAGGGACTGTGGTTTTGGCAGGATGTATGAATAATTGATACAGCTCTTGCCTTGATACCATAGTTACGGGAACAAAAGAAAAAATGGGGAACTGAATTTAACCATTTAATACCATAATGATATGGCAGCATTGTTTGGAACCTTTAAACATCGTTGACCCCCTTGAAGTTGCAGCTGGCCAGCTCTGCACAGCAAGGTCATGGCACTCAGCAATAGGATGCCCTGCCACTGCTTAGCGGTTCAGAGCCGCTGCCTGTTTCACGACATGTTTGTAAAACTGGCCTGAGATTTGAGGGTTGTAATCACATGTCCCGTGTAGAAGTCATTTTAAAGTTTAGAAGGATTTTAAAATATCCAAAAGAAATCCTGGAAACAAAAGATAAGTAAGAAGGCACACACTCCTTGGCACTCCAGTCGTAATTTTTAGACTTCTTAGAAACTGTCTTGTGGTATGTAGATTGAGACAAAGAGAAAGAAAGAAGGAAAAAAAAAAGAGAGACATAAATGTGTCCATACAAGGAGAAATATAGAGGCTGCCACCTGCTGAGAGAAAAGGGTCGTATTCCAATTGCAAAAGTCCCCAGACGAAGGGTGGAAGTGGAGGCCCTGCAGGGTTTCTGTTCCTGCTCTGCTCCCTTTTTCTTCATTGCCCCGTGTGGAGTGGAACGGCACAGCGTGCTGCACGCTGGCTGCGCTCGCCAGGGGACTCCGGAGTAATCTGGCCAAAACTGTTCCGTGTAAACTGGCAAATGTTTGTGGAAACTCAAAATTATTTTACAGCAAAACACCAGCCAGAAATAACCATTAATAACACCCCTAATAGCATTTCAGTGAAGTTTACATGTATAGTGAGAACCCAAGGACTACATTAAAAAGTGTCTACTTTATGTAGTTCTATGATATTAAAAAATTCAGTGACAGCAGTGCTGTGTCATTTTACCTCAAAATCCATTAATCAGTTTGCTGATGATCCCATATGCAATAGAGGCTCACAGCCTCCTGCAGAGCCCCTGCAGCTGGGCATTCACGGGGCCATTGGAACTAGGATGCCGCCCTCCAGAGTTTGCTCAGACGACTTGTCTCTTCATCTTAGGATGAATTTACTTCTTCACTTCCCAGAATTAGTGCTATAAGAGAAAAGAATGATTTTTCTAGTATATCCTCAAATCATCAAATTACTCTTATTTCTGAAGGCTTGGTGGGACAGAGGAAAAGTCTGAAATGTTCTGGCACTGCAGTCTGCTAAAGGGAGATATACAGTGTTTTCTTAACAATGTAAGCAGCACAGGTTTTAACACTCCACTTAAATGAGCGTTTCAAAACCTTGTAATGTTGTAATGAAGAAAAGTGCCTGGCAGAACTGTTCCTTGAAGCTGCACTTTCTGAGAAGATGAAGAAACAGCACCTTGAGGAAAGGATTCTGTTAATGTGCCAACTTTAACGTTTTTGTAAGAGGGGTTTTCATCAGAAGTTGATGCACTGGAGGAATAATGGACTAGAGAGGCTCTGCTTTCAACAGGGCTTCTGCCTGACAGGATCAGTCATGGGTACATTCAGGGTTCAGCTGTTTCATATTCAATAAACAAAACGCAGGGTTTGTGAACCCTGCAGTATTTTATGCACATTATCGAGCCCCTTTCAGAAATGGATCTTTCTAAACAGGGGACAAGTTTACTTGCAGCAAAGTAGATGAAAATTCATCTGCACCCTGAGCCAAGTTCTGCTGTGCCTCTGACGTGTTCTTGTCCACTCTCCTCCATACTCCTCACCTCTTTGCAGATCTCTGTCTTCCCAGCACCCATATCAGTCATGCCCAGGGTGCAATAACCAGATCACATATTTAGATGGGGGACTTTATTATCCTTTGCTATTAAAAGAAGTTTTATTTTGTACAGAGGCAAGTTACCTACTGATACAGCCATGGTTAAAGGTAGGTCACAAGCAGAAGTAGGACCAGGATACAGAAGACAGACAGTGCACAAAGTGGTACAAATGCAGGAGAGGCTCTTGTTACCTGTAAGGGATTCAGCTGTGTAATTCTCCACCTTTGCACCACTGTAGAGAGGCCTCTCAGCCATGTACCTGGTTTGTTCATGAAGGCTGCCCACAGCACAGCCAGCAGCTCTCGTGAGATGAAGATGTTTCTCAGCAATGTTCAGCCTTGGTCACAAGACCCTCTCTTCACTTTTCTGTCCTGCAAATGCACGCTTCATTGTGTGCATATATACACCTATGTATATATGCACACTGCAGCCTACTCAGGAAGTAGTTAACTCTTTTGCTAGTAAAAGGCTTTGTAAGCCAAGAACAAAAGGTGTTCTGGACCTTTGGGACATCAGGACAAAAAGCAACACATATATGTACGGGAAAAAGCTGCTTAAGAAACAAAGTAGTGGAAAACACCTCCGGATCTTCTAAAGACTTTATGACCCTTCATAGGGCATCGGGGCATGCAGCATTGCAGAGGAATATCCATGACAGCTGGGGAAACCAAGAAAGAATGTCAGAGCAGTCACAGTAGGTCAGACTGAAAGCTCATGTATCTGGTCTTGACAGTAACTTGCAGACGATGTTTCAGGAGACGTAAGAACATGGCGCATGTAGTGTGACTTTCCCCCCTTCTATTTTCTGGCCATCAGCAATTAAGGTCTTTCAGAGCCTCCAGAAAGGCTAACAGCTCTAGATCCTGATGGCGCCTGGCTTCCAGGAATCAGGAATACCTCCAGCCTTTAGCCCTGACCATATTGTCCAACTGTCAGCTCTTCTCTGTGCTACCAAGTATCTAACCTTGCTGTAGGGGTCACAGCTCCAGGTTCTCTGTCATTCTTGCTGCCCAAGTGCGTACATTTTGTAATTTTATACCCTGCTTGAGGTGGGACAGCCAAAACCACACATACGAGTAATAGGAACTCTAAAAGTTCTGTAACAATAGTTTCTATTGTGCCCTTTATTCTCATCCTACCAGTTGAATCCAGCACCGTGCAGCCCCAGAAGTCCAGCTGTGTCTAGTCACCAACAACTTCCCGTTTGCCACTTAGCCTTAGTGCTGGGCAAAGGCACTTCATGGTGGCATTGCACATTCCGCTGTCATGCATCATCATCATCTACCAAGTGGGTTAGCAAACAACAGACAGCAAGTTGGCAAAGAGCAAAGTCTACAGGCAGGAGTTCTCACGATGGCAGACCATTGCAGCAAGCTTTTTCCACAGCCCAAGGCAAGTGGCTTTTGATGTAATGGAGGTCCTTCCCTGCCATCCCATCCCTCTGACCCCCAGCACTGCACCCCTGTGCCTGCTTTTGATTGACCTATCTCCAGAGGTAGGACTAGCTGATTGCTCACATCTTTCTCATTACCTTCAGATTCAGCTACTCGCCAGTCCCCTGTTTATATGCCTGACTGAAAAAAACACAAAGTACATCAAGGTTTTCCCCATGCAAGGAGGCAGAATTTGGCACCCATCTGCAGGGGCTGTGGAGTTGCAGGAATGGCACCAGCGGGCCCAAGACATTCTGAGCTTTCTAGGGCACCATGCAGAACACGCACAGATTTCCTGAAAACATCCAGGATGGTGCTGGAGCAACACTTGATGGGACAGCTGACCAGAACACTCAGCACTTATCGGCAATCTGTGTTCATACGGGACATAGTGAAATGAAACCTGAGGACACTGATTGCAGAACAAAATGTACTGTACGTGCACTACTCACGCAACCATATGGAGCTCCAACACAAATGTGGAGCTGAAAATGTAGATATGCCCCTGAAGGCAACTTCATGTTAGAAACCAGTTCAGCCCTGACATTCATTTCATGCCAAACCTCATGCTTTGCGCTATGGCTCATGAAGTTGTAAATCTCAGTTTTTCTAGGTGAGCAAGGTAGCCGTAAGATACCCAGAGTTCACTGTACAAAATGCATCCTATTACTACTCAAGCAATAGGAAGACATGCTTGTGAAATAAGCCCCTGTGACTGTGTTTACTTAGGCAACATCTCCGTGCAAGTATCCATTGATCTCTTGTCCCCGGGGGCCATCCCAGATTGCGTGTTGCCTGCCCTGTTCCGGAAGAATTGCCACACATCGAAAGGCTTCAACTTGCTTCCTCTTTACAAATTTGATTTTGCTAAGTTTGCTGCTCACTTGACAACAAAAAGCTTACCCTGGTTGAACTGGTCCAGTTCTCGACTGGAGAAGTCAGCAATGCTGGGAACGAGACGAGAGGAAAGCACCTGAGAACAATTAGAATTTGCTTCTTGAAATACATCCTGGAAGATACCAGCCCAAATGACCATTAGAATCACTCCTGTCTTAAAGTTTAATGTGGCCTGTATATTTCTAAAATTTTTCTGCAGTCCCTAGGATATAGGAGTTCCCTAATATAGGGAATCCTGGCTCAGATTACTAAATATGACATTCTGCAGGACATTTATTATGACTAACATTACCTGCATGTTTTTTCTCCTAACAAATTACAAGAAATTTGTTCCACAGCATGGGATGCTTCCAAGTTACATTTCTCCAATTTTGTTGGATGTGGTAAGTGTTTCCTTTTGATGGCCTCAGTCATCACTGCCCTCCACATGAAAGTACTGAGAGCCATGACATGGTGGTTAATATGAATGACAGGCACGTCAATATTGCCCTAAATATGATCCAGAGTTCTTGTTAGCTAGGCTGGGTGGTAGCATGATCTGCTCAGCATAACAAGGTATCAAGGCAGAATGTTGGGGTTTTTACAAAAATTATACACCAAGTTTCCTATACAATAGTTCCTTCCAGCAGCTGGACTTGAAGGAATATACTGTTCTATAATGATTCCTGCTGGTAGGGTTATGAATTTTGCATCAGTGGTTGTGCATCCATCCACATCTAACTGTGTTAGGAACGCCCGTACAGCAGGGACAGCAGCTGCAGAAGTGGACACGGTGCAATTTGTCACAGCAGTATTTCACTTACCTCTCCTCTCAGCCCTGGCTCTTGACTTTTCTTCGGTTTCTTTGGGTCTTTTTTTAATGTATGCTCCACTTTGTCAAGTTTGAGTGTGTGGTATAAAATTAATGTTTTCTAACGGGTGGTCTTGTACTCTTTTGTTCTGCTGACAGTTTTCTTTTTGTGAAAGATTTAATCAACATTTAAACAAAAAGAAGCTGTGTATCATTTTTGCCTGGCTCCAAAAATAACAGTTCCCTTCCCCATCTGTGATACACAATAAATATTCATTTTATCATGTATCCAGAGGTTTTTCAGGAGAACTAGAGACTGAAAAAACTTGAAATATTTTCCTGTTTGAATATTAAAGAAAAACACACACTTTACATAAAATACGACCTTACTTACTTCAGAAAAAAAATAATCTAGGTTTCATGAATGTTTTTACACCTCTTTTTTATTTTACAAGGTTAGCAGTGTTCAGTTAAAGTACATTCTTCTTCCTCAGTTCATATAGTACATCTCAGTATCTACCAGAAGGACAGCTGGTACCCATCTGTCTGTACACAATGGCACTTACACTGCTAACTTAACTAGCTCTGTTTTTAGCTGCTTGTTCCCTCCTCTCCTTTCACATATCACACACTGTTCATTTCAAGGATGCCACACTTTCTTTAAATATGCCTCAAATACATCACTTCTTAAAAATAATTCCCAACAGTGATGGCATACACAAGTTTCAGTCCATCAGTTTCATGAAGTCCCAACGCACCAGCATGGACTTGAGGGGGAAAATAAGCCCACTCATGTATCCACATACTCACACAACCTTATACATGAAGGTTAAATAGAGATGACTCAACCTGAGACATTTGGCCTAAACAACCTCAAACCTGGGGAAGGATGAAATCTGAATCTAACCCTGCCTCAGGGCTACCTGCCTCAGCACTGCACCAGCCAAAGGGGGAAACCTCAGCCAACCATGGCCAAATGGGTTTGCTCAAGTCCAGCTCCTGCTGTGCAGCCTAAAAAATTCAGACGTATTCTCTCAATGAGGAATAGTCTACGTCTCTAGACAGGGTTTATTTATGCAGCATTTTCATTTCCCTGCAATATCTTTTAAATATCATAAGTAAGCTTAATATAAAGTTTCTTGCAATAAAAAAGCAATAGAGAACTATAAAAAGTAAAGCAATATAAAAGGTGCAATGTATCTACGTGAAAAGCTACTGACATTTACACTTGTGCTATTTTAAGGTTAACTTGTGAAATTATACACTCGCATTTTTACAGTACTTGAGAAATATCAGGCATGCTAGTTACTACACCTGGAGATCAGAGACTTAGCAGAGAACAAAATACGAGATCATTGTAGCTCAAGGGGACCCCTCTGGTAAATGACAGCTAAATGGACTACAGACTGTTTCAAATCGTGAAGAAATCCAACTAACCAATGCATTCTGCCGAAAGCAGAGAGTGTTAGGCAGTGTTTGGGTGCCATAGTACACTGCAAACAGCACATTGAGTCAATATGTCAAAAGCTCACAGGCTCCCATCAGCAAAATTAGGCACCATGCCCTTCCAAACTGGATGGATATGACACTCAGATCATATTCAGCTGCAGCAGGCTGAAGCTTTTAAGTGTAGTGAAGTGAGAATTTTAATCTCTTAACAGATGAAGACAACAAAATGGGTTCCTAACACATTTAAATGATAGCACTTAGACAAAACCTTTGGGGTTTTGAGGGTTTTGGTGGGTTTTTTTTTTTAAGGTACAAAAAGAAGAATCTAAAGGAGAAATTAAGAGGATGTCTCCAGTCTTACCCAATGTCTCTTTTAGAGGCTGCTCCCCACCTGATTCTGCAGGTGTGTCCCACCAATCTTAGACAACTATGAAGGGGAAAACACCAAGGAGCCACAAGGGAGTCTGCATGGCTAACAGCTCACCCTCTTGAAATTTTCTGCCACAATACATATTAAATACATACAGTAAGGAGATGGCTATGTTCCACCTAAGGGACTAAGACTGTACGTTTAAAATGGACTGTATTTCTACTGGAAAGGGATTGTTCCCTTCTGTCTACTAGGAGTTTAACTGAAATAATCATCAAAGCAGCAGTACAGCAGGGACCTCAAAGGTCTTTCCAGGAAAAGCCTCCTTACTTTAGGAAAATCACAACAGAAATCCCAAGTGCTAGAATTAACTGAACTGCTTTTTAACTGTGGGTAAATGAATATTTTTTTTTCTTGGAGGCCTTGTTAGAATAAGCTTAAATCTTAAAATCTTATGAATCTGAGAATAAACACAGTCCTTTCCAAGATACGATTCACAGCCTTTTCATAGCTGCATGTTACAAACATTGTACACATTGGTAACAAAACCACCAGCCCCAGGCAACTCTCAAGTCTCCATGGCCTGTGTGAAAACTCTTACTGTGAAATAGAAACTAAACCTTCACCTGACATGTGAATATCTCTAGACTGTGCTTTAAGGTTGGCTAGCCTAATGTGCTTATCACAAAAAAAGTAAAAAAAAGAGCGTGAAATATTTTTAATATGCAGAGTTGTCAAGATACCGCAAGAAGCAGAATTTGTGCATCATGATTAGAAGTATTTACATGCACAGCATCAATGTTATTCATCTGACAAAGACACACTTCATTTTTTTATCTCTGACCCCTTACAACCTTCAAAAAATATTTACTGACACTGTCTCTGCAAACTTGAGCTTTTGAGCACCTCCCAACCTGTCCTCATTGCACAGAACTCCCACAAGAACCTGTTCTGCGTACCAGCAAGCACCCAGCACCCATGCTGAGAGGTACAAGCTCAGCCCAGATCTTACTGGAAGGAAACTGGATGCACTTTTCTAATGGTCACCTCTTCACATGAATGGTGTTTTTGGAGTGATATTAGAACTTGCAAAATGGACTTGCTTAATAGTACTGTATTTCAAATCCAAAAGGAACTTTTAGACCTTTGCATTTGGTGTTTGAGAAATGTCAGCACAGACAACACTTTCCAGAGTAAGCAGTGAAGATGGCTATTACAAAACTTCATTAGTCAAGACTCAGAGTTACCACAGTCAGCTTGAAACCAAGTCACGTACATGAAGTTATAGCATTTGCTGATACACATTTTGCGAACAGATGGCCAATTTAGAAGCAAGATTTGAATTTGGCCTGTTCAAAACCTATTAGAATCATAAAAATATAGAATCATTTAGGTTGGAAAGGATCCTTAAGATCATTGAATCCAACTGTAAATCTAACACTGCCAAGTTCACCATGTCCCTAAGCACCACGTCTACATGTCTGACGCTGAGCAAATGCCCCAGCTGCAGTTTTCTCAGAAGGGTCCTCCTGTTTCTGCAGCACCTATGTCTGCTGGCATTTGCAAGGTGCCTGCCAAGACAATGCTGCATGTAAGCATTCAGCCTCCAGCTGGTATGCCTTTAACCTGGATTTGGAAGAGTGACCACAATGTGAAACTCATCAATCCACATAAAATCAAAGACATCAATATTTGCATTATCTGGTCCCTCCAGTCTCTGTTTCTTGGAAAGAAAAAAAAAAATGTTCCTATGAGGAAGGGTTTGAACACAGGCTTGGTATTCCACCTACACAGTAGCAAAACTCCCACAGACAAGAGGGAAATGTATTCTGCAGCTTCATCCCTTCATGCAAATACTCTATTATTTGCACAAATTTCTGTATTAGCCCAAAGCAGTTTGATCCAAAGCTAGAGTGTCTGCCCGTCTTGGGACAGTTTGCACTGAGATACATGCACAGTTACACACTGCAGTGCAGAAATGCAATCCCAGTACCACACAGTTGCATCTTTGCTAGAAGCAGCAATAGATGCATCCACTGAAAAAATCTCCAGTGTTGCTTCAACCCATTACATTGCAAGACAAACATTGCTTTCGGCAGAAACAGAAGTATGATAGCTACTTAAGAAAGGAAGGCCAGTCAGCAGAAAAAAAAGGAGCAGAGAAAAAAGAGGAGAGAATGTGACCAATAACGCCTCCAGATAAGATTGAATTCACAGCTGCTGCAAAAATACAAGCCTCTCAAACTTCTGAGAAGTTAACAAGTCCTGCAGGCCATAAAGGCATGGTTGCCAGAGGGAAGAAATCTGCTTCTCCTGCAGCAGATGCAGCCAAGTGTGGGATGATCCTAAATGACAGGTCTCGTTGAGCAGTGGGATCTGCTACAGGGAGCTGCCCCAGCTAGTGGCACCCACCTTGGCAAGCCCCAAGGTGCAGCACCACGTGTAAAGCCTCCCCAGCCTCTGTGTCCTCCAGCTTACAGGGCACAGCTGTGGGCAGCATCCAACCCCAGCTCTGCTGGCATGCGGTCCCTGGGGTCTCTGCTCCCTCTCCTAGACGTGTCGAGAGAGGAACCTGAGCTCCTGTATATTTGGCCTTGCCATGCAAACATCTCCCAGACACCGGGAAATCATGTCTTCCTGCACCCAGTGCCGTTATCACAAAGGAATGGAAAGAAGACCTAGGAGCCATTTTGGCCATTTCAGCAATAGGAAGGAGAACATGATGCTCTCCATGACTAGAAATAAAACTGAAACCGTAAGGGTTGGTTCTGTTTATAGAAGTGGGGCAAAAAGAGACCAACAGATTCACTTTGTTCATTTTCATGACCTCTTGCTCTTCTTCCTACTCTCTGTGGTGGAGCTGGCAGGGGGAAGAGGCACTGCATGGCTCCCTACAGCCACCCCTCGAGGTCCCCGGGGCACTGAGTGGCAAAAGCAGATCCCCCACCCCAGCCTAGGTCACCACTGTGGCGGTCCCACATAAGGAGACCACTGAAACACACGGGTCTAAGAGCACTTGACCACCTTTCCTGAAGAGGGCCAGCAAAGGCCCAGGTGGGCTTTCGGTGTCGCTCTGTGGCCAGGGGCTGGCCAGCCCCCTGTCAGCAGTGGCTCCAAAGGGGCTGGTGAAGGAGGCTTGTCTGTCCTTCAGGAGCAGAAAGCAGCAGATCCCAGGCACAGGGGTGTTTGTGGAGGCAGTCTGCTCCCTTGCCTTGGTGCGTGCAGTGACTCACAGCTGGGTTTGGCAGCAGCTGTGGGATCCCTGGCTGTACTGTGGTGCACAAAAATCAGGGAGCAGAAGACGGAGATCGCCACCTTCTACCAGCAGAAGGCAGCTCTCCGTTGCCCATCTCCTCACAGTTCACCTGAATTACCTTTCATTGTCCTGATGCACCTGGAGTGCAGTTGACTTCAGAGGAGCAGAGGGTTTCCAGATTTCTTCTGGTTTATACTCCATCCAAGTTCCTGCAGAAGCCAGATTCACAGATTTCACTTCCAGACAATATTTCTGACTGGGAAAACCCGTAAAGGAACATTTTAACTGTTAGTTGCTCTTCAGACCCTCCATTCTGACTGGTGTTTTAGGAACAAATATTCTGCTGCAATGAATCTCAGCTGCAAACTGATCTCAGGGGATCAATATATTGGATCGATCTCAGTTGAGAAACTTAATTGTGAGACATTCTCTGTGACAGCATGAACAACCGTGCCGAATAACACCGATTTGTTGACACATGCACATGTGGAACAAGGAGCACAAAGGGATCTACTCCTCCAGCCCACCCCCCGTCTCATCAGCAATGCAATGCATCGCTCTTTAAAAGCCCCTCAGCAGAATTTGTGGAAAAATCCATTCTGCTCTGTCTTCTCAAAAGACAGATCAAGGTATGCACCTCGCACCTGTAGGCAGAAGACACAAATCATCTTCTCAAGACAAGCTTGAGGAACAGGCACCAGAAGTCAGGGGCCCATTGCAGACACTGGTTTTATAGCACAGCGCAATCACCCTTTTTCCTCCTTTTTCAGCCTAAACCTCTCTTTGTTCTATTGGGCACATATTTTTCCTCAGGAAACAACCGGCTTATCTCCTCTCTAATTAACAGTCACCTACCACAAGCTCTCTTTTCCCTCCGTGAGCTGGAGACAGGGCTGGCTGAGCTCAAAGGGCTTGCTCCCCGCTTGTGCTAGGTGTGCCCAAGGGGGAAGAGCTTGCGTGCTTGGCAGAGTCTTTGAGTTGCTGTTGTTTCCCCCACCCCAGATCTCAGTTGTTCTAACAAAAACCATCACTCCGAGGCACCTACCCAAAATATGGGTGACTAGCACTTGTTTTCCATGAGTCTGCAGCTGAGACCTGTGGGTGTCGTGGTCTGAAGGCCACGAGGGGCTTCGCACTTGGGGCAGATAGTGAGGCGTGGGGCAGCTCACAAGTGAAAACTTTGACAAAATATCACCTCAGTGCTTCCTATATAAAAACCACAGGGATTTTTATACGCATTTTCCATCTCAGTCTTTTCCTTTTTAACCAGAAAATTAATTTGCCGTTTACCTGATACTTCCCATGGGAAAAAATGCTAGTTTTGTGAAATGCATGTGCTCTGATCAAGGAAGGTGAGAGGTAAGGTTTGTCTCAGGTCAGTTTGACCGAGACAGAATATTTTGTTTAATCAATACACTCTGAAATACTTAATCGTTGCCTTAAAATTTCTAAAGCATTTACCTATGAGCATCCTCTCTCACTCAGCACACAAGTTTTTATAGGTATACCCAACCACTCAAAAACGTAAATGTAACCTGATGTAACACATTTCCTCTGGAGACAAACTTTGTGAGGTGGACCATGAGAGAAGTTGTCCATTCAAAAAGCACCACATATAAGGATGATGGATGTAGGAAGCAACAGGAAAGTATCTTTAAAATTCAAATTACAGTTAACGTGATGACATCCTGGTGGTTATTACAGCAAGCAAAATATTGCAGTTATTGGAAGTTAAGAAATCCGTTTTGACCAAATACTGCAATGTTTCACTTCGACTTTTCCAAAATAAAATGCTTTTTACATTCTCTTCCATAAAAAAATTCCAACCTTTTGTTCCTTGTTTCAAGTTAGGATAACAGAAAAAAATGTATTTAAAAATGCTTCTAATGATAACCCTCCCTCACTTTACAGGAATGTAGAGAAGTTCATTAGTATTTGTGAACCACACTAAGCTGATACAATTTATGAGAAAACAAGCACTTTGGATGACACCAAGTAAGACATACATAAGGCTCCAAACTAATTAATGAGGATGAAAAGAGTTTTTGAACACTTATCCCTCCCATGATGACCATCTGTTGTAGAGTGAGTATGGCACTTCAAGAAAAATCTATAAATGTAATTAAACGCTGAGTAGTAGTAAGAAGTGTCTGGGTTAAGTTTAAGCTAGGAACATTAAACCCTGGCATTTTCCAGATTTCCAGCATATTTTTTTTTTAAATTCTTTTTCTAAAGGTTTGTGTTACAGCATCAGCTGGTTAAGTTACACAAAGCAGTACACGAACACATGCAATGGATGACAAGCCCTGCACTGAGGAGTTCAGCATCATGACGAATGTGTTAAAACCTCTGACAGGATTTAGGCATCTAAACCCAAGCATGCAGTTCCTATGCAGAAGTCCAAGGCATCTGAGACACCCCCCATTGCCTTGGGAACCCCAACATTTCTGCAGCAGCAGCTGTAAGCCAGCCAGGATGCCAAAGGGCATGCAGGTTTTAGGGACTCAGAGCAATCCCTCTGCAAACACCCCTAACCCCCTTGGGTCACCATACACAGACAATGCTAAGAGCAAACCTAGAATTCATCTCCTTGCTCCTTTGTGCAGGTTACCATGCAATACAGACAAAGTTATCCCCTGTCTGGATTTTGTGTTGTCACTTCTAATGGCTGAATTTGTACCTTGGTACCAATAAGCAGTGACCCTCCAGCTGCTAAGTCTTCAATGCGTTAAGATGGAGAGAAGGTGGCCCACTGCCTTTCTGGCTCATCGTTTGTGATGCCACTGCCATCTCAGGTCTTGGCTTTCATGAGAACTACTGGTCCTTCACACACCACACCTGCTCATGGATCAGCTGCTCACCCGACGTATTTCACAAGGCCCCTTTTAAGGCAAGGCGACATCAATCACCATTTGTCTGAATATTGCAGACCCAGACTTCTCAAAAGCTCATTTCCCATTTCAGCCACCTCAGCACCGTAGACTGAACCAAGATCGCTGCTGGCTGCCGTAAGCTGTGCCATCCTTGCTTTGAATTACAGCCCTGAATTACCAATTTACCAAATCACTTCCTTTTAAGCATTTTAAGTGAAGAACTCTGTTGAACCCGATTGCTGGCCTACATGATTGGCAGCAGGCATGGGTCTATGCACGTCACTGAGCATGAGTTTAAATGATGACACTGAACAGCTGTGTGAGGTGAAAGAAATCCCTTCATAGAAATCCCTGGTGTTTTCACTAGCGTAAAACTGAGATCTGTCCCCCTGGCACATTTTGAAAAGCACTAGAAAAATGTTTTTATCTGAATGGCAGATAATAGATGAATTCATGCTTAACTTGCATTATTCCATTTTAGAAAAATTAGTTTAAAAAAACTCTATCGTAGCAGCACAGTAATGATAATTGCAGCTTAATTACCCATAACTGATTCCTTATGCCCTGAAATAATTTATTCTCCTTTTATACTTGTCTCTGATATCCATTAGAGTCATTACAACTGTTAGTCTATAATTACATACTTTGCATTTTAACATTCTATGCCAGTTTGTGCTCTCTTCTTATCTTTCAGCTAATTTCATTACCGAAACATCGAGAGAATTTCCATACGAATTTTCCAGAAGTTTTTGTGATGTGACTAGGGTAAATCTAGGACTTAATGAAGGCCAGTGAGCCAGTCCTTAGGACAGAGCTTCTGTACATGCACACCAGCCTGGCTCTGCCAGCTGCTCTGCGTAGTCTGCACCATGGTAGGATCCACGGCTAGGAAGCCTGCCTTCAGGTCTGGGACTACATTTCAGCATTAGGTAGAGGTTAGGACACAACTAAGTGCTTGGGAGAACACAGGTTGGATTATGCCTGTGTTGTGTTAAACAAAGTTTAACATATGTTAAAGTTAAACAAATGCTTAAGCCTGCAGCAGGGCTGACGAGGCTTTTGACAAGGCTCTTCTAGGAGGACCCAGGTCCACTTTCTGCCTCACGGCACCACCAGTAGGAAACACAAGGTTGCCAAAAGCCAGGATCCCTCCTTACCGCAGGTAAGCATACTCTATGCCATCTACGTGCATGGGTATGCTTAGCACCGGTGGAAAATTTGGTAAAAGCATTGCAACAAAACAGGAGAGGAAAATGTGAATTCCCTCTATGCTTTGTTTTCTCACAGGTCTAGCCTTACTAACGTCTTTCTGTCCGAATTGCCAAGGTTAGTAAGTATCAATACCTGGCCCAGGAAAGCAGCCGCATGGGTTACACTCTGTTGTTGTCATCAAACACCAAGGGGGACACCGCTACCCCAAGGGCTGAGGTGAAAGATGTCAAACTAAACCCTCTGTTTTCTTACTGTCTCTCTGACTCACCAAAAGCTCCCGAACACATCATTTACTCTTTTCTTTCAGCTTTGTCTGTTAGACTAGTCCTGGCAACTATACAGACAGGACTCAACCAAAAATTGTCTGCAATCTTCCCATGACAAAGCCGAGGCAAACAGTATTTTACAGTCCCTTTACTCCCAACAGTTGCTTCACAGCCAGAAAAGCATTTTTTCCATGGCTAACATGGCGTGAGCAAAATTGCTTAGGAGATGCAAATATTAAAATAAAATGGAAGTGTGGTAATGCCTTCTAATGGATAAATTATGCTGAATGACAAATACGAGGTTGTGCAATAAAAATTTCACACAGAGGGTAAGTAACATTTGAGCTGTGTACAGCAGTTGGAACAAATTAATCTGACTTTCCCAGGCAACATATTTACCGCATAGAACCTCAAGAGCCTGAGTATGAAACATTGAAGTGAATTTCCCGTTACAGTTTAACAAAGGAAAAACCCCTGTCATTTCCTCAGCTGGAATGGGTATACTTTTATTGAGTCAGGGCTTTATTTTCTTAAACAACAAAACACCTTCCTCCCTCCTTCTCTCCCTAGTTTATTATTGTTCAGAACAAGAATAGGATAAACCAGAGAGATAAGGAGAAGGAGTAAGATGGTCAGTATTTTCTAGAGCAGAGTTTTTACTCTTTATCAGACCATACAGTGTGTGGAGCCACACGACCACAGAGTGAAAATTAAGTGACTGTAATTACCTGATGTTCTTTATTTCCCCCAACCAGTAATCTCCACAGCAGTCCACACAGCAATACTGGCACCTGACCCTGCATTTCCACACCTCCCTGAGCAGCACCAACACTGCAATGTGTTAAAAAACCTCTTAAAAAAGGAGGTTAAATTGAAAGAAGATAGTTGTTACCGGCCTTCCTGTCTTTAATGGGCTGGAAACAGGCCAACAGCTGGGTGCTGGAGCTCAGCAGTGGATTTGCACATACTGGAAGAAAGCTGCAGCCAATATTTTTACAGCTGCTGGGCGCACACGGCTCTTTGAATTTGCATCCCTTACATGCACCAAAATAGCCCAGCAAGCAAGGGACACCCCTCATGTGCAGCTGAACTCTTGGCCATAAAGCACATCCATCATGTGGCAAAAGAAGTCTTCTCACAGTTAAGTTCCCAAGATTGCTTCCCTGCTGGACTACTTGGGATTTAAGGGCAAAGTAAGAGCCAGCAGCACATAAACCAGGCCAGCCAAGTGCTTACAGAATACTGCACAAACAACATGGCACAGCTCAGTGCTGACGTTTTCTTCAGTGACGTTGGAAGAAGAGAGAAACAGCTTTGGGCCAAGATGCTGGATTACAGGTGGGTAACAGGGCACTGGACACTGAGGTGGAAATGCATTTGCACTACTATCAGCAAATTTGTTGCCTTGGACCATTTTGGTACAGCAGAGTCCCGTGTTGAACGCACAGTGCCGAGTCCTCTCTCCACCACAGGCTCTCCTCCTGCATTTGAAGTTGTTTCTCCAACAACCTCGGTCTCTTTTTAGCAATATTACAGTTGTCATCCCAGACCATGACATAGGTACAAGCAGAAGAATTACAAGCTCTCTGCACAAAAGGTGGCATCTCACAGAACTAGACTTTACCCCTTTCATATAAAGTCCTATACAATTCTAATGCTCTAGCATGTGTCTTTCAGCAAAGCAACCCCCGAAAAGGGCTGGCTCTCGTCTCTTTTCTAATTTGCAGGTCTTTAATTTTAATCTCATGGATAAGTGTCCTGCACTTTTCATTATGAATATTAAACTTTTGTATTTAAAAGCTTTGTAAAAAAATTGTTTCAAATGCTCCTTTTGATGTTGGATCATTTCTTTCTCTGGTTTGACTACTGCAGTTGTTAATTTTGGAGACGTGTATGTTCTTTTGCTGCACTCTTTGTTCTCTTCTGTCCCATTTACATCCCTCCTCCCCTGACAAAGTAAAAATCTGGGCCTCTCACCACTGCTGCCTACAGAAGTCCCATAGAGGAGTAAGATCTGCTGCTCAGTTTCCAAAGCTCTCTTTTTTGAATTTCCTTCTTCCTGTGCATTGCTGCAGTTGTCTTTCTTCACAGGAGCGTGAAGGTTTTGCATGTTCTCTATTGCCTCTGCCAAGGGCCCACTGTGAAGCTCACACCTGGGGTTGCTGCTCTCAGTTATTACTGCATACTGTAATGAGCAACAGCTCGTATCTGTCTTCACGACTAGCTAAGGTGCTTGACTACGTTTAGTATGTTTAACTGAGGGATGTTTTCAACAGGTCAGGAATGACTCAAGAAAACCAGCAGCTCTGCAGCAGCAACTGGAGTGGAGCCGACGGGAGCCTGCCCAGCAGCTGGCTGGTCCTGCCAGTTTTTAAAGCTCAGTCAGTATCTACACTTGCAGAAACGGAAAAGCTGTGGCGTTCGCGGATTTCGGATACCTTTGTCCGTATGAAGCAAGTGAAACCCTGAAACGTTTTTCAACTTACGCCACATCCCATGCCTCCTGCAGATGAAAATGTGAGGAAAGACAGGAGCCCGGGAACACAGACTTCCTCCTCCTCTCACAGAGACCAGCCTAGTCGGAAGGAAACGTCTACTGCTTATCTCCACTTCAGAAAACAGACATAGCTCATGGTGGAAAAACACAGGCAAAGGCCAACAAGAACCCTGGGGGCACAAACAGTGGCTTTGCATCAAACCTGCTCAGTACTCACAGTTTATGACTCAGAAAGCCTGAGTTTTTTGGAGCCGTGCTTTTATGCTGTGTGAAAATCTGTCTCAGGACTCTCATTCATCGCACTTTCTCGGCAATAAGTAATGCCAGCTCGCAAAAATCACGTACCTTGAAGGCGCTGTGGTGGGAGGGCACGTTCACAACGCACCCAGGCTTTCCTTTGTGCGACTTCATCTTTCTGAACTACTGGGTGCTTGCTAACGTTTCTAAGCTTTTTGCTTTTTTTCTTTAAAAGGAAAACCATAATTCTCAAGAGAGCAACTGCACCAGGAGGTAGGGCTTTAAGGAAAAAAAAACAACAACAAAAAAGCCCTCAAAAGCCCACATTTATTGTCAAAGTCTCTAAAATTATGAGATTTGACAATAAGGCTTTTGTTCTTATGATACATGCAACTAGGCAACATGCAGCTTGATTTCTGCAGCCAGCAGATACTCAAAATACTTTCCACATACAATAGGTGTCAATTTGACTTTATTTAAGGAAAAACGGGGAAAAAACAGTAATTTCCATAATACACAGAAGACAAGTTAGATAGCACTGCAAAAAAAAGGCTGAGTGTTTTACTTGTCACCAGTCTGCTTTGCAGCTCTACGATTAGTAATTTTAATGCAGTTTGTCATTTTGTATTATTGTTTAGCATCTTTATAATCAGCAGAGTTTGGGGTTATAAATCACAAAAAGTGTACTACTACTACTATGAAAAACTAAAAAACCCACAAAAATCACTTTCAAATAAACCATAAATATGTGATGCACATTAGTGTAACAAAACCATTTTTGTAAACATTTTCTCCAACATAACATGTGCATAAGATAAAAAGTAAAAACACTGCAGTCATACAAGTTAGGGTTACTTTGACTTAAAGATACAGAAAATTATTACTTATTAAAGCTTAAAACTAAACCTAGGAGCTTTTCTTTTCTTCTTTGCTTACAAAAGCACTGTTTGAAGAGTTTTATGTTGGTATACGTAGTGGTTTTGTAATACTGTTTTTACCTTGCCATGTTGGCACTTCTGTGGAGGCAGCAGCTGCCAGGCGGGCAGCCCCACTGAAGGAAGGAGATTCCCCTCCCCCAGAGCCTCAAAACTTCAACAGCATGTATCCGTGACCTGGGCATCCCTACAGTACTGGAGCATCTTCCTCTAGGTGAATAGCATCAGCTTTCAAGGACTAGATTAATTTTTGACCACATAGCGTTGGAAGATTCAAATCACACAGAGTGACATTCGATCGAATCAGCTTCAGCAAACTACACTACAGGGCAGCTGTGTGATTACACCCACATCTACCATCACATCGCGTTTCTGAGTCCCCTTTAGTTCAATATAGTACAAAAGGTTGATCGTTCTTCTGGCTGACCACACTGGGCCTGAAAAGAACACATCCTTCACCTTCAACGCTATCCAAAAGTCATACAAATAAAAAAAAAAATAGTTCTAAGTATTCTCCGCCAGCAAATGTAAGGCTTTCTTGAGTTTTGACTCTTTTGGGGGCGGGGGAGTGTGGGGTGTTGTGTGCACACGCATGCGCTGGCGGTACGCAGTTACCGCTCGCTTTTCAACTGTCTACGATGTTTGAAGGAGAGTCTTCAGCAGCAATGCTGATTGGGGTTGAAGGATTTACAGCAGTCAGATTTGACACCAAAAGAAGGGTCTGTCGAGTCTGAGCTTTGCACGCTTGGTGCTCTTGGCTCTTAATTGATTGTGTGACCAGTCGCTTGAGCCATCTGTTTGACTGAGTTGAAGAATACGTGTTTAAAAAGCCCTACCTGTCATGCCATGAAGGAAAGTTAACCGCAGCAGAAGACAAAGCCCATGAAACACTGAGAGCCTGTTCACTGAATGAACAGCTTAAGGCAGCTGTCAACAAAGTACCCCACCAAAGGAATTGAAAAAAAAAAGAAGTGAAAACAAAAAGGAAAATGGCTGAATCGTGACACTGTGCATTATTACAACACCAACAGATTATTATACACTCAAGGTTTCTCAAGTAATGAACATGTAGCCATTAAACAAATTATTACTCTCAAGACATTTATTACAAATGTCAGAACTTATTCATAAAATAAAACTGACTTAAAAAAAAAAAAAAGAAAGAAAAAAAGCCAGAGCTGGGATCTTACATCTAAACACAGGTATACGCTGTTTTTATGAATAAGCAGTATTAACTACATTCTTAAAAGAGTTTTTAGTGCATTGCATTCTTAAAAAAGAAAAACATCACCGCCCCAAAATGTTTCCTACATCATTTAACAGTTTATAGAACTAGCCTAGTTATTTTTACCTGCCTGTTACTAAGCCCATGTGTTAGAAGAGTGAAGCCTCTGGTTTTAGGCTAAATTCAGACTTCTATTAAGGATGAAACTGGTTTAAAAAAAATGCTTGCTTCACCAAATTTTGTAAGCAAATTACATTAATCAGTGTCTCACTGCCATACCGCTACCACTATTGCCAACGGACCACTCTCTCCTCCTGCTGAAACGTGCTATGCAATAACAGTCAGAAACCTTTCAATCTGGTAGTTTTGGTATTAAGATTAAATTAGACATTAATGGTTTTCATCTAAAAATGTATAAACTAAACCACCTCTTTTATTTTATGCATTAAAAACAATGAGGTAGGCACAAAAAATAAACATATGTAGTTTGGATTTTATTTCTCTCTTTTTTTTTTTTTTCTTTTTTTTTTTTTTAGTTCTGCGAGTGCAGACTGTGGTAAAACTGTTGTTGCACTTCTAGGTTTAAACAAAAATTAAACCTTTAACTGAGGCAGTGCTAATACTGTGACATAACCAAGTTCTGGCCTAACACAGAATCATTATAGAAAATGAATTTTTTTTTCTTTTTTTTTCTTTTTTTTTATCATCTGCACATGTTTCAGGCAATACCTGGTACACAGAAAATGACTAAAGTTATTGGCCAGGCCAAAATAAAACTGCAGAAACAAAAAAAAACAAGAATTCCACCCCCAGCCCCTTCCCACCCTCCCTGTCCCCAAGAAGAAGTTATCCTAGTCACTGTGTCTTTCACATTTTATAAATATTAACTTCTTAAAACCTGCACCTTCCTCTTTGTCCACATATTGTCACATTACAAAAAAGAAATGTCAATTAAATACATTGTTAACATTACTAGACTAGATCTGCCCTCTGTTTCAGCCAGTCTAACTCTCTACACCACTTCTCACCTTCTCTTGCCTGCCTCCTGTCCACTCAACAGCATGTTCATGGTAAGTCTGTCCTTTTTTTTTCCTTTTTCCCCACCCCCCCTCTGTTTTAACACCAACAAACAGAGTCCTTCAAAGCCTAGGAATCCTGGAGCTGAAGGGAAAAGACGACCTGTAGCTTTCTAGCATGATCCCAAATCTCAAAGACATTGTAGCACCTGATCGCAATATCTTTACAGCACCAGCTGCGTTGCAGCCTCAGTTGAAAAACAAAAAGAAACCTAACACCAGTGATGCCTGCACACACATTTACACAGAGTGCTGCATTAGTGCAGGTCTGTACTCCAGTTGAAAATAATTCCAAGTTATGAAGATCTCAGACTCTGGATGTCAGCAATTCCTCGCCAAATCCCACCACTTCTACCAGCTCAGAAGAGAAGTCCTGCCAAGGGTCATGAAATAGACTTGACTGCTTCCACCTGACCGTACGGAGGCAAAGAAAACCTGCAAAGAAAAGAGATGGGTACATTCAACAGGTAGGACAGCAGTGGCTCTAAGTTGCCTTCACTGCCCCTGATTTTACAGCACAATTGCAGTGCTGTGCTGGGGCTGGTGGGGATGGAGTTGATGTTCTTCAAAGCAGCCCATATGGTGCTGGGCTTTGCATTTGTGGCTAAACAGTGTTGTTAACACACCAGTGTTTTGGCTACTGCTGAACCACGCTTGCACAGCATCAAGGCTTTCCCTTCAGCTCCCTCACCCCTCAAAGGCCAGTGGGCTGGGGATGTGCAAGAGGCCGGGAGGGGACAACGCTAGGACAGCTGACCCAAACCGACCAAAGGGACGTCCCATAACATACGCAATCATGCTCAGCAATAAAAGCTCAGGAAAGGGAGAGGACCGGGGGGACACTGTGGCGATGACATTTGTCTTCCCAAGCAAGCATTACGTGTGCTGAAGCACTGCTTCCTGGGAAGCGGCTGGACATCTGCCTGCCAATGGGAGGTTGTGAATTAATTCCTTATTTTGCCTGGCTTGCATACGCAGCTTTTGCTACGCTTACTAAACTGTATTTATCTTGATCTATGAGTCTTTTCACCTTCCTTCTATTTTCTCCCCACCCTATGGGAAAGGGGAGTGAGCGAGAGACTGGCGGGTGTTTGGCTGCTGGTCAGGGTCAGCCCAACCCAAGTGCCCACTTGAAGTACATGTTTATCACCTTAGCAACAAACTGGGGGTGGGGGACAGAATTATACCTTGTCATTGCGTTCACATAAGAACTTAAGTCTTTGTGCCCTTTTGTGCATGAACACACCGTCCAAGTGTCCAGTTTCCACCGATCGTATTTCAATAGCTTTTTCTCCCCAGCCCATAATCTGGTTGGATCGGATGTACGCTTTGGAAAGAAAACACAGCAAACAGCCCATCAGGACAGGTAGAGGGCAACATGAGGGAACTGAGAAAGCAGAGGAATATACTGACATGTGCGTATGATAACTTACACACATGTTCAGAGTGCTATTTCTGTCTTCAGCAACTTCATGATGCCTAAAAATACTTTCTTTTTTTTAAAAACTTCCCCATGGGTTTTCTATGTTATATACTTCTTCCCTGACCATTCATGACACAAAAGGAAATTTACAACCTTCAATTAAATAAATGGAAGGAACACTGAGTTTTTACACAGACTTCTTCTCCCAAGTTTGGCATACAGACAGGTTAGTTAGGTGTTGACAAGGAGAAAGCAGAATCCAAGGTTTAAACAGACTAAACCCATCCGCTCTAGGATGTCCCCAGCACCAGCTCTGTGTCTGCAGTGTTATTTCCCCCCCTTGAAGGAGTTTGTCACAAAAACAGAGAAAGAGGAGACAGAAAGGGAAAACTAGAAAAAAAATGAGCTAGCCTGCTTTAACAGGAGTAATACTTCAAAAAACTGATCTCCTTTGAGAAAGCCAATTGATCTGAAAAGCATGCTGTATATCTCAAAAGAGGTTCATATTAAGCTCTCCAAGTGGAAATACTATTATTTATCATACTGCTTTCCTTTGTGCACAAATAAAGCAAAAAACCAAGCATTTTTCCCTAGAGTGTCACTGGGGGAAAACTGATTAGTAGTAGCATGAGGAAAAAAATCTGTTCTTGATAGCAGTACAAAATTCAAATAAAGGGGAAAGCATTATGAAAAGGTATATTCAAAAAGCAATTTGATGGATAGTCTTAGGAATGCTGCCAAAAATAACATATGGGAACTTAATGAAGATTAAGCTGTTGCCTCTGATTTGCATACATACTTAACTGAAAAATAAAACAAGAACAATAGCTCTTAGCAAGCAAAATTTAAAAATATTTAATTTTGCAGTACTTCCCTTTTATAGAATTTTTTCTTATTAATTTTCAATGAAATCAAATCATCTACTACAGTATAATGTACAGCTGTAACATTGCATATAACATTATGCTGGAAATTAATTTTATTTTAAATATGTCACTGGCAACTGGGCCAAATAGCTTCTAAAAATTGTCAAATGAGATGTTCAGGTGGTGTCAGCTGCCTCAGTGCCATTTACTTCACAGGCATTCCAGTTCCCAAAGGCTCTGCAGTTTGCTAGCTGATAAATTCTGCTTGCTTTTAAATCTAGTTGAGAGTTAATCACCACAGGAGTGAAAATGCTTTCATAAAATTTCTTTAAATTTCCTCTTCCATTACTGTTTGTGTTCCTTGAAGAGCTACCAGTGGTCATCTCTCAATACGTGCATCCATTCCAAAGCACGTAAAACGCAATGTGCTTGCCCAACAAAAGGAAGGTGTGACCACAGCCCATGCTACACTCAGCACTGAAATACAGCAGCACAGGCAGTAAGAGGGATCCTGGTGTGTACTTGTGTCCGTAACAAATCTGTGCCCATTTTACCGCACCCATTGCTCCCACTCTCAAAACTACCTTATTCTGAGCTGGAGAGATGTGGGAGAATTATCATGCTAGGATAGATGAGCACTCTGCAGGAGAATTAAAGTACACACACCAAATCAGATATACAGACTTTTCTATATAGAATTACCCATAATAATACCTTACCCATCTGCCACCTTACATGTCTTTATACTGAAAGGTTCCCACAATTCAAGGCATTCTTTGTTTCTTTTATATGCCATTTGGTTTTGAACCATCATGGTGCACTTCACTCACATTTTTAGACTTTTTACCATGATTGTAAAGACTGTAATTTTTTTTTTTAGTAAGGCTTATGCGAGGAGCAGGGGGTTGGACTTGATCCTTATGGGTCCCTTCCAACTTAAGATATTCTATGATTCCAACTTTGTGGCTCTCTAGCAAAAATTCTGCAGAAGCCTACAGAGGCCCTGGTGAGTTTTTTATTCCTGAACTCCACAACTTGCCTGTTTGCACACTGTTCTTAAAAACTCAGCAAAAACAGATCCATATGATTACTCCCCAGTTTGCACTGTTTTCCAGGAATACTACAGCACCACTGCTTCTGAATCTGAAGTCAAACCTGATGCACCTTCCTTCTGCTCGTGTGCACACACTCACGCTCCCTAACAGCACATTGTACATGATTTGCCAGAGGCACTTACCAACTGAAGTTGGCATTTCTCCCCACTGCAGAACCACATCCTTGGTTATCCTTCCGTAAGTGTTGACATAAACTCCTTCATCCTCGTAGCAGACCAGTAGCTCCATCCCATCAGTGTTTGGGAGAATGATGATTGCGTGAGGTTGGATACTGCTCTGGATCTACGGGGACAGAACAGAAGAGGAAGCCTTTTGTTTTAATGCCAAAGAGCCTGTGCTGGGAGAAAGGGCTGGGTGACTTTTGATTTTGGCTGACAGCAGATAGGGGATTCACTCATTTCAGAAGTGCTAGCTCTGCTCCCTCTGAGCTAGACACCTTACACAGTGACAACAAAGACCTGTAAACCCTTGGGGCAAAGATCTTCTCATCTTAAAGCAGACATCTAAAAATGGGAAAGATTAACTTCTCTGCAGGAGTACCCATTTCTTTCCATGGGCATAAAGGGAGCCTGAGGCAAGCAGCCCAGATGCAAACCTCAGACCTCTGCACTGTAGTGAATAGTGCTTGGGGAGGGGCATCACACACTGCAGGCCCATCTGACACCTCTGTGTACAATGAACAACAGGAAACCTTGGTAGCTAAGGTCACCTGGCTTTTGTCAACCCTGTTGAATCTCATCAGCGGGCTGTTGTGTCATTTGTAGCACCACCTTACAGCCTCTGCTCGGTGTTGCAATGCACTCAGCTATTTAGCTGCTACCCCTGAAACAGTTACGTTGGCCCACATCAGATCTGAGTGGGCAGCTCCCTACCGTGTAGACATACTGACCATGAGGAGAGGACAGACAGGGAGGCACAAGACCCTACGCGCATGTGGCCGCATCTGCTTGGACCTCTCCACCCAGTTTACTGCTGCCAGCATCTGGCAGTGATCCACTGGGGCAGTGTGACATGCTGGTTACCTGAGGAAGAAAAGGGGCAGGGGGGTGGGGGTGGACCAGAAAGAAAGAAAAAACCAGACCCCAGCAGTAACTCTTACATGTGTTGGTAGATAAATATCATAGACCGATCCTGAATCCACATCAACAGCATGGAAGCCAGCGCAGGAGCCATAGATCACTTTCAGTCTCTGACCCTCTTCTACGGTTAGATCCACCAGCAATGGCTTATGTACCAATTCTCCAAATGACTGTGAGACAATCATCAGTGAGATTTACTTTACTGCTTAGAACCACAGTGGGTTTTATAAAAACAAGCTTTAATGCACATATTATCGGTTTATTCCTCCCACGTCCCTCTGGTCCCCATCCACCATCTAGACCAGTTAGGCTAACACATGTCTCATGGAAAAGGACAGATTACTCTGCAACCTGTTGCATTTCAATCATATAATATTGTAAGCTATTTTCTGTGCGGTTTACTTTAGTTGGTCTGTTTGTTTTTTATTAAGAATTGTCTTCCCCAAAGTTCAGGGCAATTTGACACTAGTGTTTACTTCAATCTGCACAACCAACAGTAACCAATTGTCTGTAAATCAGTCTGGCAATTATACCAAGCCAGCTAACTTCATTCTTGCTGTGTTCAAAAAAAAAAACAACAATGCTGAGTATCACTTAATGACTTGTTCTGCTCAGATGAAGATGTTTAGACTCAGTTCATGTCTCTCTGTCTCATGTTTTATTTATAGAGAGATGAAACGAACAGTTGTGATATTGTGCAATTCTGATTATTAGTTTATGCTCAGTTACAATTTAGAACTTTAAGCGTACTGCCTCTTAGAGCTAAAAACATTCCTAAATTAAAATACAATACGAAGTTCATGGAGATTTACCAAAGAACTTGTAATATGGCCATGAAAGAATGTCAGTACATTTTTGTAAAAGTGGTAACTGCAACTGGCTATGAGAAAATCCTATGTATAGCTGAAATATACTGTTACCTTAAAGGCCATAAATTTATGGTATGGCTTTGGTGCCCATGCATAGACTTCCACAGAACTCTTCAATGCAATTACTAAGAACTTGATTCTTTCATATTTTACTGAAATTAAACAAAACAAAAAAGAATTCAGTAGTCATTCCAAAGTCATTCCAATTACTTCAAGAAAGCAGAAAATGACAATATTTCTCCACATTTACATACATTTGGAGGTTTTTAGTAACACCACGTTTTAGGATTGCTAATTCTATGTAGTTAAGTATTTTGACACATTTATGCCAAAAAAATCATTACTCTTATCAGTAGCTGAACCTGTCACCATGTTTCAAATTACCTAGTCAGTACACATATATTTACACTTATTTTTTTCCACATTAGACCGTGCTTACTCATCAAGACAAGAAAATCAGTTTTCAGACAGGGACACTTCCAATAAAAGAAGGCTATGACTGTGGGCAGAGTGTGTTGGCAGTTCCAGTCACAGCACTGGCAGTGGTATTTTGAGCTATTGGCAAAATTCCCCAGAGGAAAGGAGGGGAAAAAAAGGAACTGAGATAAAAACTTAAGAAAGAAATGCATTTCAAAAGAAAACAGGCAAGTTTGATAGCTGAGCACTTTCCTTTGTCCCTAAAGTCCGAGATAACTCATCTGAAAAAAACCAAGTCCACAGAATTTATAAGAAATAAGGTGTCATTACATAATCTGATCCACAAATGCTCAAATATATCTGTTGCCACATTCAAACAGCTGGCTCAATTAACCATTAGAGAAAGCCCTGTTCACTACTACTGTTCTCAAGTGGGGACTGATAAAGCCTAGAAATGGCCACTCCAGAAGTGTTGCTGGATCCGCATTTCCAGTTGCCATCTGGATTAGGGAAGGAACAGATCATGGGGACTTCCAAATATTGAGGTTTGTTAACATGTTTCCAGCACTCTTTTTAGGGAGAGAAAAAAAATATTAGCATTATTTAGATGACACTAACACTGAGAAACCTCTGGAGGTTTCTGCAATCTCTTTACTCCAAGTTTTAGGGGAATACGACACTTCTCCAAAACAATAAGTAATTCTATGCACCTTCACCTTCTGCCATGACATGAGCCAACCAAAACTGATTTTGAAACATAGCAGAAGTGAAAATCTCTGGCTTCTGAGATGAACACTTCTTTAATAAATACTATTCTAATGTCTTTTAGATGCCTTACTACTGTACAAGTCTGCAGTTGCTGTCTCTTGGTAGGCAACAGGGAGACAAAGCTACTACTTGCTCCCTTTTTATTCTGCAGGAAAGCAAGACCACTGAATTATAAGTGTTAAAGGACTTTACACTTTTTCAACAGACTAAAAAAAGTCTCAACCTCCACAGCTGTAGTGACTAAAAAACAGAGCTTTTGTTCAGTCTTGTGTAGCTTACATGACTTCTTGGAATTTTTTCTCAGGGAAGAGGAGGGTGTCGAACAAAACCACCTTATCTGTGAAAAAGGATCTTTGACAAACCTCATTCTTTGCTCTGGATGCTATCTGGGAATTCACCCAAATCTTAGGTTTCAAAAGAGCAATTTATCCTTTAGAGGAGCCAAAAGTTGCCTGAAGCAACCAAGATCCATAAATACCACTTTACCCTGACATCTGAGACCCCTGTTGCATCAGAGACAAGGAAGTGATCAGTGCCAGCTGCCTCAGTGGCAGCCTCCAGACTGCAAGCCCAACTATTGGCAGAGATCATCCTTCTTGGGAACTGAAGCGCAGCTGTCAAAGAGGCCTCTCACTACCTGAAGAAGTCTACTGTACATCTATGGCTCAGAGGGAAGTTCAGTGCCAGGCTGCAGCCCAGGGTAACAAACCCCTCTTCATCTGGAATAGAATGCTCTTTGTTTCAGACGCTTCCCTGCTGGAAATCCTCCTTTCAATAGCTGTTAATGTATTGTTAACAGGCCACTTCATTATGCTGCTGACACCCTGGGGTATGATACCAGAGAAGTACATTATTAATTGTTTTCAGGGTCAAGCTCCTGGTTCAGCAGTCACTTACTGCCATCATTATTGATTACGCCCCACTAGCAGGTTTTTCTGAGAGCACATGCATGACAGGAGGAGACTGAGCTCAGTCCAATTGCTGCTGCTCCACACTGACTGACACAGCTGGAAAGGAACTGAACTGGCTCTTAGGAGAAAACCAAATCAAAGGCAACATCCAGTGCCCATTAAGATGCATCATGAAACCGAAGCAGGAGAAAGAGCTCTTGGTTCATATCCCCACCTGCAGGGCAGCAGGCTCACTGCATACCCTGCTGACTGCAAATGCTACATGTCTTTCACTAGTTCTGGTGGAAGTTTCTACAGCAAATCCATTTAAATTACTTAAAACCACTCAGAAGGCACCTGCCTAATGAAAACGCACTTCATCCCATAACTGTACTGCAGTGCATCTGAGACGGCATTAGGAAATTTCGTAAGCTAAGAGGAATCAATGAATCATCTTGAAGTTAAACATATGCTTCTGTTCCCAGATGCCTCCCCAAAGCTCGTGCGCTAGCTGGCCTTGCTTTTTCCTCCCACTGTCTTTCTTTATTTTCCTTCCCCCCCGCCCCAGTCTTTAAAATTTACATTAAAGACAGAGACTTTTTTCATTCCATTCCAGCATGTGACTTCATCATGGTAAAAGATCAGGGAAACCTGTTGGTGAAGAGAACGGCTGCTGGCTGACAACAGTCCCTCTGTTACCTAAAGGGTCTAAAAGAGGTGGCAAAACTTTACCAGCCCTCACTGTCCATATTAGCACTTTCCTGGAAGCTGCATCCACTACGGGAAGAAGACAGATGGGGATTTGTGCCTGCTTCAGTTCACAGCCCAGCATCCCACTGCAAAACCTCTCCCATATTCTGTTTAACCCAGTAACTTGCCATCTATTCTGATGCTTTGTCAGAAAAGTTCATCCCGAGGGATAAGGAAGGCAGCTAGAAATAAAACCAGACCTTAAATCCAGCAGCTACAAGCACTGCAGTTCCCTTTCTCAGCCAGCTTTTACCCCAACAATTTTATTACTGCATTCACTACTCACCAACTTTGTAGTGCACACAGCCTTCCAAGTCGCCCACGGTCGTCCAGCCCTGTTTCTTTTCTACTTCAGGGTCATTGTGAAGGATTTTATTTCTTAACCAGGACAAATAGTAAACTCGCAACTTGTTCTTCTTACCTGGCCACAAAATGAAAAATAATGGTTTATCTCCACAGGAAGGTAAGTGCAAAAAACCCTGCCAAGCAAATAGAAAGCCCTGCAGAGCAACCTATAGAACAATGAAGAAGAACTGCTGCTGCAACCACAGAGATCTCATCTCCCCCAGTTTTTACATCCGCAACAGCTTTACTTCAGACTCCACCCAAACACACTTTCCTGATAATCAATGACAGAGACACATGGTAATACCACATGAACATTAAATGATGAACCCAAGGGAACAGCTCTTTGATTGTCTGGTTCCTAGGATGCAAACAACCTTTATTAGAAAAGGGTTATACTCCCACAATAAAAGCACCAGACAGTCATGCACCAAGATTAAATATATATACATGTATAGCTGAGTCAGAACAGCTCTTTTCACACAAAACTGTAGGAGAGCAGCAGGATGGAATTTGAGGCCTGAAATTATCCATACAGCTATCAGAAGAGAGTAAGACTAGTTTGAATGAAGGCAGCTAAAGTGAGAAAGAATATGGTGATGAAACGAATTTTACAAACTCTTCCCGGGTAGTGACCAGGGTGTTTCCACCCCTTATATCATCCACAGAGACACAAACTGGTCAAGTTTTGTTAAGATTGTTCATTATTCCCCTGGTGGAAAAGCACACCAAACAATAGCACCAAACAATTTCACTACTGCAACTCTTTACACCAGTTCTGTTGTAAGGAAAAATGTACAATAATACAATAACTCTAATTGCAGTGACAGAATTTCACATGGGCCATGCAAACTTCACCTGTTTGCTACAAGCTGACAACTGCTTTGTCAGCAGCCCTTCCCTTGTGCTGCAAGGGGTGTAATACTTAACAAGCTGCACACAGAAGCTGCAAGAGGTGTTTCTTCTCCACAGGTGAGAGAATCTACTTGCTCAGGCTGCCCTACCTTTAACTGACAATGCATCTGCCACAGTCATCAAAATACTCAAGCTCTTCACTCTCAATATGAGAAGGCCTCTTCGAATGCAGAGCCAGGTTCAAGATAAACTTTATCAGTGATTCTTTAACAGCTAATAGCCTATGAAGCATTTGCTGAAGTAGCGAAAAGGTGGCCCTAAATGCACATAGTCAAAGCTTGCATCCTCCCTCCTCCAGCTGATTTGCTGCCTTAAGCCATTACAGTCCCACAGATGCAGCCAGAGGCAAGGAAGAGCGATCACCCTGTTTCGACCGGGAGCCATTTAATAAGGTTCCACGAAGTCTCTGTGCAAGGAAAGGAAATAGGAGATGCTCTCAGGGACCCAACTTGCCAGTGGAGCAACTCCATGCTAGTGCTTCACCAGCCACAATGAGGCAGCCACGTGACTATGGACAATGTTTTGTGGCCCTTGGAGCTCAGAGGAAGATATCTGACCTGTACTGCACTCAGTGCTGGGCTGGCCAAGTGACACAGTGCTGCTCTACACAGCAGAAAGCCACAACCTGTCAAGATGACCCAGCTGGCAGCTTGCCAGCCAGATCTAGCTATAAAGTTTAGCTGAGGTCTTCAATTTGTATTTTAAGTTTTCACACGATGCCTACTGATGGATCAATTCACAGCTGGCTGCTCATTTCAGGGACAGGGATGGGTGTACAGTACCCGGGGGCACTGGCTGCAGCAGGACATGAAGCCCAAGCATTGAGACCATCCCGCTGTGCCTGGCCAGCTCCACACTGGGGTCCTGGAGCCAGCACAGAGCCCTTAACCCTGATGGCAGGGGATCCCTGCACAGAAAAGATCCTCGGGAAAAACAGCTGCAGGGGTTGGGGCAACACATGGGGAATCACAGCTTGAAAATAGACTGCTCCGTGGAATCCAGAGCCACAAACTGTTCTATTACAAAGACGCACGGTCCAAAAGATCTTTTATGATTACTTGGATGGAGAATGGCAGGAGGAAAAGAGGAGGCAGTTTCAAAGTCAAAATTTGTACATCGAGCTTAAATTTGAAGTGGAATTGGAGACCTGCTTTCAAACACTGGACCTGCTGTTTGATTTTAAAAGCCCCTCTGCTCTGATGGCATGAAATGAAATGTGAAGCAACATTGCAGAACCCTTTCTTTATCCCCACCACAAATGTGACAGCAGATTTGGCAGTAAATGAGCACTCCGATTTTTGCCTGACTTCATATTTATGAAGCCATGTTTCATAAAAGGATAAAGCTCTACCACTCCCGTAGCTTTCTAAAGATTTGGAAAAGGAACTAGAGCAAGAAACAGTATTTCCAGCAGTCCCACATCTGACAAAGGTCCTCCCATGAAAATACTGAAAACAATAACCACAAGGCACGTTTTAGAAACACTGAAGAACAGGGAACATAGTCCAAACCAGAAGGCACTGCAGTTCTGGACGAGGAAGAGCTCAGAGGGCTCAAGGTCAGTACAATGCACTGAATGTTTTAAAAACCATCACAAGACCCTGTCCACTGGGAAACAACTTCTCTCTCAGCTGTTTCCATGGCTTTAGCTTCCCTGGTTGCTTAGTCAAACTTGAAGACTCAGAACGAGCGGTACACATGGGAATTTCCCAGCACGTGGCTAAATTTTTTTTTTTTTTTTTTTGTTCACATGATGTGTACCAGGGTATTTCTCTCCAGCCAGAAACATTTTTCAAAACAACAACAGAGAAATATCTCAAGTCTGTTTCCATTGTGTTTTAGTGTCTAGACCACAAGGAAAGTCACAAGACAGGAAATTCCTCTGCCTTTCAGCAGCCTGACATGAAAAGAGCAGGACTGGTTAGTTATATAAACGGCTATGCGTGTATTTCAACAAGTCATACTGCTCTTAATGTTCATATTGGGAGTGGGGGGATGAGATCGTTCTGCTTATAAATCTCTACCAGTCAGTTTAAACAGGTCTCAAAAATCTGGGTGGGGTGTTGGTTGAGTTTTTTTCGGTCTAATTGCTATGGTCATGAAATAAGAAAGAAAACCCTGCTCCAGCCATCAAATGTCCTGATCAGTCAGTGACTTTGATAACTCCTGGCTCTGATTCTCCCACATGCATAGTTTCAAATGTAAAGTCCCTCTTCCTATACTGAGTTTTTGGTTTTATTGTTGCTGTGGTTTTTAATTATTAAGTAGGCAGATTCCAACCAGTTCTTCTACTCTGCCACCCCTTCCTACCTTCCCAAGTGTCACCATCAGCCAGTTGGGCTGGCAAAACCCTCAGGGAGTCACAAGTGGAGCATGTTCTGTGTGCACGTCACTGCTCTCTCCTCCAGCGTTTTTATGACTCTCAGCACTGTATTACCTGAACAGCTGAAACTGTTTTTGCCCCCAACAGTATGAACTGAAGAACCAATCTACTATTCTGTTTTGACCTGCAAAGCTTTCTTGTACCAGCAGCTCAGTATCTCAGCATCAAAAGCTTTGTTGTCAAAAAGGTTTGTATTTCAGATATAAATTGGGGAAAGAATTGATTTCAGGTTTTCAGACTCAAGAGTGCATACTAAAAGCAATTTTAAGTGACAATCCCCTCGAAATCCTAATGCACTGCAATTTCTTTGCACAATGTGGTGACACCTTTCAAACCTCACTACCTTCAGCACATCGCTTCCTGAGAAAAAAAACCCAAACACTACAGCCGAGTGCACCGCAGGGAGCTGAACAGCACTCCCAGCAAAGTGGCAGCAGTCCCGGGACAAAGCTCAGAGGCAGCTCCACAACCAATATGCCAAAACAGACCATTTGTAGAAAGATAACCTCATTTCAGCATTCCTTGTTTGCCTGAAGATGTAGAGCAACTCACTGCAAATAAAAAGATACTACGGGAAGTCCAACATGAGTGTAGCTTAAATTGAGAACTGCAGTGCAGAAGCCAAAAGAGGAATATAAGGGGGAGCCTGGGCATAACAACATCACAGTTTCGCTGAGTATGCTCCCCCAGCCCTGCCTCTCGGTGGGCAGGGATGCCTCTTCCCTGCCCTGTACTCCTGTAACCTCCCATAAAATGGAGGAGATGAGACAGAGATGAAGGTATAAACTAGACAAAAATCAGCTATCTCTTGAGGGTTAATGTAGTGTGTCTCCACAGAGGAAGCAATAGTTTTGAAGGAAACAAAGAAAACGGATGTGTCAGGGTACTCAGATCTTGACTGACACAAACGTAAATAAACCTAAAACAATTACGCACAAGACTGAATCACAGATGCCTGTTGTCTGTGTAGAGTATGCTTCAAACCAATAGATTTTACGCAAGTTGGATTATACAATATTTTTGTTTACAAGGTCTACTACAGAATAAATTCTATCAAAAGGTGCTTTTCAAACAGCTTACATTTTAACATATAGCATTAGACATCAAAAAGACACACAGTAGGTTGTGCTTTTTTAAACCCTCTTGATTCACCTTTTCTTTTTTAAGATTTCACAGCATAGCTGTAGCTGAGAATGCAGGAAGCAACAAGCCAATAAAATATGGCCGTTCTAGACAGAAACAGAGTCCCATGTTGACGACACCAGGATGGGCACAATTCTTTGGACCTGTAGTAGCATAACACCGCTAACACATGAAATTGCATTCAATTGTCTAAGTGTGTGTCCTTTTGCACAAGTTTTGGGAGAGCCAGTGGAGTCAGAGCAGTTCTGGAGCCTCAACAAAATTTTGGGTGGCTCTGAACACCACAGGGGCCACTGTGAGAAACCTCATTTAACATCCTCTCCCTGTCACACACGAGCAGTATAGCAAAGGCTGATTTCACAAACAATCCAAAAGGAAGGTGAATGGATGAATGATAACTGTGAAGAAAAATCAACAGTGCACCACGTCAAGTTGCTTAACAGCAGGATACCCTTATACAGTAACTCTCTGGAGCAACAGAGTCTGGAACCTCAAGCGTCATAAAACATCTTTTTCATCAGCGCACACAAAACAAACAACAATCACCAACACCCTTCATCTCCCATTTCTCTGCCATCTGCAGTTGCACCCAGTGAGAGGCAAGGCCAAAAACTGCACTAATCTGCCTTCTCACACTGGTAATTTCCACATCATGTACACATTGTAGTCCCCTCTCAGAAACACACACACACTCAGTGCACATCACTCTTATTTTCCTACTTGCAAGAGCATTTCCCATTCTACAGATTTTAACGCACAAGATGTCTTTAAACCCAAAAAGCAAATCATGTTTTGGTTAGAAAGAGGCCAGGTTGAAAGTCATCACGACAGAGGGAAAGAATGCCACTTTTACAAACTTCACAAAGCATTAATTTACAGCTCCCAAACACTGACCAAAGCAAGCCAGACGTTTCCCCCAAACCTGTGCAGCATTCCCACAGGAGGAAGGACAGAGGGCAAGCAGGCACAGAGTATTGTGTGGAAAATGATACACTTACAGAAACAAACTGTAGACTCAGAGAGGTGAAATGATGGAAAACCCACTGACTTCAGTGAAGTCAAGACTTCCCCCCTCAACACACAGGCTGTCAAGAAAAGCTTTCTGCCATGCCATGCCAGATGGGGAAAAAAATCATGCTGAACAGTTAACTTTACCAGAAATTGTCACCAAGACATTCAGCCCTTCAAGTACATCCATTTGCTGGAATCGTCTTCGATTGATGAGCGGGTAAACCTTCCCCTGACCACTTCTGTCTAGCAGCATCAAACCACTTTCTGTTCCCACTAACAAGTTCACGCCTAGGAAAAACAAAACCAAAGATCAAGTTAGTAAGCAGATTTTCCACATATTCTGATGAACTGATGCTTGGTATAGCAACTGTCTTGTTTCAAGCAGGTCTAACCACTGCTGGTTGGGTCTCAGCTGCCTGCATCTAAAAGATCTCATGATGTAGAGGCTCCCTAAATTACCTGCCCACAGTGACTACTGACACCCAGTTGCAGTGTTCAGGAGAGTGAGAGACTGGTAGACCACGGAGAGCTTTCTAGAGCAAGAGTTCCTAAACAAAAAGGCATGCTAATGTTGGAGGAGGGGGGAGGCACAAAGTGGTACCTAAGCTTATATATTCCAAAGATGTATTAGCTGTTGGTAAGAGGGTTCTTAACAGGATGCTCTTGACAAGAACATTGCAGAAAAACAGTGGTAGGGGCTTGGTCTCCACTGGGAGAAACAGACAGTGGTACAGCCCTCCTGTAAAAGGATAGGCACAGGGTTGGTCCTCAGCTTCCCAACTATCTTTTCCATCTGAATGTTAAAATCAGAGGAATTACAGTAATCTTGTGTTTCCACGGATTTCTCCTAAAGACGAAGCAAATACAGACAAGAAAAGTCAGTAGGCCAGTTTCTTTATACAAAGGTCCAAACATCCACTGGAACACTTTCCAAGAGTCCACAAACCTCAGTATTTAAAATCAAATACATTTTTTTACTTTTTTATATATATTAGACTAGGTTTTAAAAATCTATTAATGTATTATCCCTAGTAGTTATTTTGTAACTATTTATTTGCAACAGTGTTTCAGTCCAGGAGTTCACAAACTGTGCAGAGAGAGGTCAGATACAGTGCAGGGAATGGAAATCAAACCAAACGCATGACTCCCTTTATTAGACTTCTAGGTTGCAATCCCAACATAAAACTTGTCATTCTTAAGCATAATAAAATAATGAAGTAAGAAAAGGAAAATGCACACAGGATGATCACAGTGATATTGCTTAACAGCCTAAATCCCTAGTCAGACAGTTAACCCCCAGATATAACTATACTGGTGCCAATGGATGTATCATCTGGGTGGATCCATAATGAACCTTCTCTAATGCAGCACGTGGGCTCAGTGCACAGGAGTCTGTAACTCGCTGCAGTCTGCATCTATAGCATCTATAGCAGTGGCATCCCTTCTCACAGTATCAAAAAAGGGCATTGCTCACAAGGATGAGCAACGCTACCTAAACACTGTCCTGGCTACCAGGCATGGGAGTGGTTTCCAAAAGGGAGGACACATTCACCCTGACCCAGGGGGCACGAGGTGTCTCCCAAAGGGGACAGGGTGTTAGAGGGGAGCAGAGCGGCAGCCAGGAGGAGGTAATGACAGGGAAGGGGCCTGAGCTGCTGGTGCTGCAGCAGTCTGAAATGCTTCTGGCTGGGTGAGAAAAACAGATGTAGCACATGGAAAGGTCGGACACCACATCGCATATCTCCATTTTCCTCTCTCTTGCCTTTTCAGTAAGGAAACTTCAGAGGTCACAGCAGTCCCCAGAAACCATCACGTCTCTTTGCTCAGACTTGCTGCTCCGATACTCCTCTGCCTCCTCCAGGCAGGAAAGACCATGGGTGCCAGCAGGCACAGAGCCTGCCACCCTCCCAGGCTCTCCTTCAGCTGCTGACACCTGCTCCGACCCCTTTCTGCCCTCCTCCTGCCTCTGCATCCCCCACACTGGTCTGCACTCACTGGATCTCATCCCCCAACCCCCAGGGGCATTACACACTGACTCATCTCCCATGTTGGGAGATAACCTCAAACTGGGAAGTGGCAGAACAAGGCAGGGAGAACAAGGCACTGACTGAGTCAGGGCTCAGCACAGGCTGCAGCAGCACCTAACCAGCCAATGAAGCACCCAGCAGTCAGTCTCCCTACTGCAGCTCCAGGATCCATTGACTAAAGCCATAAGTGATTCAGCTTTGACACATATTTTTGTATTTTTTTTCCAGTGTGGATTACAATTCAAAGCAAGCCACATGCACACTGCTCCCCCAGGGTCCCTTTCCCTCCTTGTGCATCAGGGCTCAATTGCTCCCACCTCCACCTTCATCTCTTCCTCTGCTGCCTTTGTGGTGCAGATGTTTCTGCTTCAAGTTATATGCATGCCCATCCCCAAACCCTTCCCTTAGCTATACGCATTTTGAGATGAAACTAATGAAGTACTACACTGGTGGCAAGAAGTGCCTGTATTTTAAAATGCAGGCATTGTTGTCATACACAGCCAGCAGAGCTCTTCTATCACCACCCTACAATTAAGCAGCTCTGGTTTTTCAAACAAATGGAAATGCTTCCTGAAAAAGTACAGGCTCTCTGTGGAGGCTGGGTGTAAAAATCTATGCTACCGCATCCATGTCGTTACCATTGACTATCACTACTCAGAACTAGAAGAAACAGCATCACAGACCCAAAGCAGTCAGCAACCTGCCAAATACTATGGCATTACCACTGGTAAAGGCAAAGCAAAACAAAGCAAAGCAAGCCCCCCTCTTTTTGAATAAGAAACATCACCATGAAATGGTTTAATTTGCTTAAGGGTAAAGGAAGCTAAACCTTATCAAGAAATAAGCATGTGTACCAACTTGCATCACCGTCAGTTTGGCCCTAATTGTTCAACAAGGAAGTGCTTTGTTATAGCTGTAAAACACCTCCAGGATTTTACACCTATACTTCAAATCACCGTAACAGTCAGATACATAGATCAAATAAACATAAAACCATTAACACAAATTGCTACTGGCAAAAAAAAGCACATCAGAGAAATTCTGAGTCACCTTTACTGATCCTGTATGATTTCTCTCTGCCTTCGCCCTCTCACAGCCTGAAAGTTTACATTTGCACAACTCTTCACTTTATCAGATAATTACTCACATGAACACATGCAGAAACAGCATTGGGGTAAAAATTCTTACCAGTAAATTCTGGAAGTAAAGAAAACAGCAGACAGGAAGATAATGTGTCAGGAGAGCTACTTAATTGACATGGCTTTGCAGGCAAGAGGGACAGGACAACAGTGCTGTTCTGAGAAACAAGAAATGCTGGAAATAACCCCAAAAGAGAACTAAGGCCTTGGAAAGAGCTATGAAAATGTAAACAAGAGAAGTGCACTGTGTTACCCATATAATCATCGTGTGACTCAGGGGAATGGCAACTCTCTTCAGTTTTTAAAATGACATGCATGTGTATTTAGTGTCTGTTAAGTTTAGGGATACTGGATAAACATGTACAAAATATACACAGCATCATCTATTAACATCTTGATAATGAAAAAAATTCAGATGGCCCCAAAGATTCTGGCATAGAAAGAAATCACACAGCAGAGAAAAGCTTTTGCTGGGTGTTGCAGCAGTGATTCCACATTGTAGGCACTGCTCCAAGCGTTCCACCAGCGCAGGATCCTGACTAACTGACACTAACATAAATTATCCCTTATGACAAGAAGGCCAGACACACTTGGTCAGCTGACATCCCATACCCAGCTTCTCTCTGCACTAACCACTCTTATCGAAACCAAGCCACAGACTCACATTGGAAGATGTCCCTCCTACCCTTCTCTTTTTCCTCTTCCTTCCTACATAAACTGATGACTGAGGTGGAAAGTCATCTTACAAAACACATCTTTAATCAAGCTCCGCAACAATACATTAGCAAGAGGCTCAAGAAGATTATGATTTTTAAAAAAAAATGCCCTGTGTGCACCAGGTATACAATGTAAAGATGACTACAAGCTCCCAAAAGCTGCAAGAGATGTACTAGCAGGAGTTAGAGAGCTGAAAAGGACGTCCTGATCGGCTGAATGAAGTCTTAACTGTGCCATCAGAAGCATATATACAGCAGTGGGAAATTATATCAAAGCAGAAGCAACATACTATAAAAAACATAATAACAATCAGCTCTTGCAACAAAAAGATGTAAACAAGCATTGAATAAATGCAGAGAAAGAGCTAAGGTTTCAGAGATACGTTCTCCAAGACTGTAAGGTCACACTGGCACATGTGCACTTCAAAAGTGCAGGAGGCAAGGGAGAAACAGGCTTGCATTACCCCATAAGGCAGCACACAGTATCTCAGAATTGAATCTCTTCTTGTATTTGCGAATCTCTGGGGTATCACTCTGTGGCCGTGTATTTGTGGGATTCACATTGACAACTGATCCTTTCCGCGTAGGGTCTTGCCTTATTGCCTCTGATCTCATTGCTTCACTAGAAAATCCTACTGAAAAGAAGAAAAGTAAAGCACATGTAATATCCCTCAGGTGCTAAATTCTGGCCATATATTCTTCACACCATACAACCCAAATCAGTAATTGAGAATACTGAGCAAGTCTTTCTTTTTGTAAGAAATGTAAATGGAAAAAGAAATAAACTATGCAATCCATTGCAAATCAAATAAAAAGCATGATGGTAACATTTGTAAGTACTTTAAAGAGCCACTGAAGTCACTGAACCCTTTTTCAATTGTCGCCTTCAGCTACTTTACTTACCCACAGAAGTCACAGTTGTCCCACTAGATGGAGAAATCTGTAGTAATCTGGGGTCTATAAAAGGTGTAAAGGAGGAGGAAGATTTGTGTTTCTGGAGTGTGTTACTAGCGGACTGAGTCTGCAACGTAAATTTCAACTTTATTAATATTAATGACAATAAAAAGCACGGATAACAACAACGAACATTTTTAAGTCACTACAGATTTATGCTACAGAGCTTCCCCAAGCTTTTATACTTCCTTTATAGATACACAACGCACTGCAGGCACCACACCTGAACTAGATACATATGCACACTGCACATGTTACAGCAAAATGTAATTAGCTAAATTGTCATCCCTGTCATCTCAGCTGCTAGCAAAGATTTTTAGGACTGCCACTACAATCAGGCACAAAGCGAGGGAATGTCTCCTTTTTTTAAAATCTGCTTAAATGTACGTATACTATCTTATCTGCAAGCTGTCCACTACCTACAACTTTTGAATTTATGAAGTATCTCCTAATGTGAGCTAGTTTAATAAATTCTGAAGTTTGATCTCTTGGCTTGTGCAACAATATCAGAATCATCTGGGATCAAGCATTCACTTCTATGATGGATTATGTTTCAATGTCCACTACTGTTCGTTCTCCCTATTTTGTTTAAACTGAGCCTCTTGCCAGAAAGCTGCAGCAGGTTCTTCCACCTTTATTTGACAAAGCAACATATTAAACCTGTATCGAACAAAGGGGCTCATTAGTGTGGAAGGTGTAGCAAACGGTGATATGATGCTATGAATATGTAGTGGATAAAGTCACTGGTGCTTGCCAAGTTATGTGGTCTAAACATGAAAAAACATAAAGAAAAGAAGAAGACAAGTGAAACAATGAACTGTTAAAAGTGGAAATGGAATGACTTAAAAACCCTTGCCAGTTTAGTATTACAGTGACAAGATTGCATACTGAAGCAGAATGGGACAAATGGGGGGAAAAAAAGTATATATATGAAGGGCGTGCATGTGGGTAAGTTATATCAAGTAGTACTGGGGTTTTGGTCAGCTTTATGCAAATGTAGTTAAGAGACCCTTCTTTATCATCAACTAATCTTCAGCCTCTGATCTTTCTAAGCCTCTACTCTCTACAGGAAAAATAGCAAGGAATCTTAGGAGTGTATCATTCCCCTGCACAGCTCAATACTGAAAGGCTCCTTCGCCACCAGCCACTGCCACAGCCTCCACTTCCCAAGCTGAGTTAACTGAACCCTGCTTACTTATTGCTTAGATCAAAGTAATGAGCAAGCATATCACTGGATCAATCAACTGATCTCTACAACCTATAAGAGCGTGCTTTTAGAAAGATCGAAGACCAATGAAGCATAGCTGAAAATTGTATTATGCTAACCAAATTTCCAGGAGGAAACCCTCCCACGCACCCTCCTGCTATGTGGTTCAGAGCATTCTTGATCCTGTGGTAAACACATGCGCTGCCATCAGCCTACCCAGCTCACTGCAGCCTCTCCTGATCACAGCACTTGCATGCCTACATGGCAACACGGCTCTACTCTGAGAAGCAGCAGCTTCTTTTCACCGAGTTTTACTCCTCCCTGTACCACTCCTGCTTGCACACAGAAAAAGGCTCTCCCAAAAGCCAGGCTGGCCACCCAGCTAGGACTGGAGTCACTACACTGGGCTCCTTCCTTGCTTACAGCTAGGGCATAATGTATGTATGTAAGGGGTGAATGACACCCTTTGTTCACAGGTGTGCATCTCCTCTGCTGCAAGCGGTTGCATACACATGAAGGACCAGGTTTGCCCACCAGCACTTGGTAAGGGAAGGCACCATCCCGGGATCAGCCCACGACAGTGACAGCAAGAGGGAGCTTCTCCCATGGCGAAGCCTTGCTCCTCTAGCTGGACACAACCAGCGCTGGTGGAGAACAGTCATCTTTACACAGCTGCTTTTCAGAGTACCCACATACTTGGAAAAAACCCAAAGATTTTCCTCCAGTCATTATTCCAAAGCAGCAATACCCCAGGCTTTTACAACCCTCCCGGGCAACACCTGATTTGTTCACCCAGCCCATATGGCAAGCTTTAAAGAGCAAAACCCCTCCACGGCCGCCTCCTCTCCCGAAGGGTGAGTTTCCACAAGCAGCTCCTCATACGTGCGGAGTTACTAGCCCAGCCTTCACTAACAAAGCCAAAGTTAACCACTAATTTTTAAGAGGCACACTGCTTGCAATTAGCCTGCTCCCAGAATAAAACAGAATTTAAAAAAGAGTATTGGCTTGAAAATGCAGTAGTCAAGTTTAGTTTAAAACAAATGCCATGCAATTAATGACTCACTAAGAGGAAGCAAAAATAGTAAACTGGCAAGTTTGGCGTGGGACTGCTCTAGAGTTAAGGGCTTCTTACACAGAACTGAAATGTGTTATTTGAGGGGTGGGAACAAAGGTGACAGGAAAAAAAAGCAGGGGAGATTGGCTGGAGTTCCTTTGCAAACTAGCTACTAGGCAATGCTGCTATAACCCTATGAAAGCAGCCAGCTGTGGTGTAAGACATACCTCATTAGTAGTTAGCTTGTCCTGGGGTGTCTGTGGGGACATGGTGGGTGTCGGCTGGCTGGAGGATGGGGAGGAGGAGGTGGAGGAAGTGGAGGAGGAATGGCTTTGCTGTAAGAGATCTGGCAAGAGGTGAATGCGACCGGCAAAGCCATTGCTCTCATGATGGCTGGCACGCTTTTTGTCAACTGTACTCTGTAGAAAAAACAGGCACACTTGTCTTGCTCAAGTGCTGCTTAAAGGTCTATATCCCTAACAACCTCTCTCCTTCTCTCCCTCACTTCCTACCTTTTTACATTTATTTTTTTATTTATTTTTTTAAAGTAAGCTGATAATCCATGCCTTGATGCCTGGATGGAAAGGGAAAGTGGGCAGAGCTACCAAAATTCAGCAGATTCCCACCTCTTCTGGTAGGCAAAAGCTTAGTTCGTGTGGTTAACTTGCACAGCCATTTCCACTAATTAACAGAAGAGTAACTGTGCCGGCAAGTCTTCCACCACAACGTGGACAAGTACATTTTTGGGGGTGGGGAGAGGACTTCTTCCTCTACTGTTTTGTTTAAAACTAACTTAAATGCTATACAGATAGGAGCTTGGACTGTCTGGTGAATGCCTTCAGCTAACTATTTAAAACAATAAGCATGAAATCTTGATTTTCAAACCAGAGGGCTCAATTAAGAAACTGACATTCAGTTATGAAATTCAGAAATGTGATTACCAAGGAAACTCCTATAAGCTAGCACACTCATTAACACACGAGCTCATTTAAAAGCAGGGAATCATCTTTCAGAGGCACAAGAATGCGATATTTTCACAATCAAACAACACAGTGCTCTGGCTCTGTCTGCATTCTCTGCCTCACCATCTATTTTGCTTCTCCGTTCCCCCACACTAACCATTGCATGAACTTTGTATGTACGAGTGTGTGTGTATGTTATCTGGGTGGTCTGTATGCCCTCAACTACAGGTTCAAAACAATTTAAAAAAACCTTGAATGCTTCCTCCCCATCCTCCCTCCCAGCCCTACTCCTGAGAGCCACATTTGGTTCTATGGTAAAAGTAAACTAAGTTCTTGCTCCAGATACTTGCTCCACACACCTGCAGCTTTTCTACCCTTCTCTCCCACAGACTTTGAGGTACTCTGCATGGTGCTGCCATGGGTGTCACTGGAAAGCATGCAAAACAGAAGCAAGGGGTGAAAGGCTACTCTCCTCTTTGCATGCATCAAACATCTTGCTCATCTGAAATTCACTACAGCTGTGTCTTGATAATACAAACAACAAATATAATGTAGAAACAGCATGGGTGAATGAGCGAGTGGGTTAATGAGCACAGAAAAGGTGCAGCACTGCACAGGGAAGGAAAAGCAATACCTGTCGGACAATTAAGGTGCCCTCCTTTGAAGGAGTCAAGGCAGGTTCACTCTCCACATCATCATGGACAATCATGGTTTTCACTGACTCTGTTTCACCATTGCTCAAGTTCAACGTTGACCTAGTTGCCAGAGAAGAAATAACTGGAATGAGATAACAGCACTTGTGCCCTAGCTTTCACTGCCCTGCACTAAGGCACACTCAAAATTAATCTATATTGTGACCAGTGTGCAATATTTACATAACCTGTCTAGAAGAGCTTCTCTATAAAAAACCATAAGTCAGGAGTTTAACACCACTTCTTGTTTTATAATGTATCAAGGGAGAAGAGGGAAAGGACATAATTTATAGAAGCCTACTTTTTGAAAAGATTATCCTCAGTGTTTGAAAATGTGAATGTACAAGGCTGCTACATCTTGCTCATAGATTGTTGTAAGTCAAAAGAACTAACACACAAGCCAAAATACCAATGTCCTTTTCCTTCAACCCCCTAAAAGGGAGGGGAAAAAAAGGCAAAACACCGTTAGAAGAACTAACACTGCTCGGACATCATCTGGTCCAGAAGTAGATTCATCTGCTCCTTCTTGTTCCATGTCATCATCTTCCTCATCCGTTGTCCCTGACTCCTCACTTGAAGATGAGTAATCTGTTACTTTATGTGGAGGTCGCACATCCTCTACCGCTCGCAATTCCTTTGCCAATGCAGTTAAATCCTGATGGGAGAGGGAGCAAAAAAATGATGTTGCAAGGAAGAGAGAATAAGAGTTTGCAAGACAAACCTGTCCACTGTTGTGTTTCCATAGACCCCGCAGTATTGTTTCCTCTGATTTATTCATTCCTGATAGTTACCAAAACTCACTTTCTGATAAATAAAAGCACCAAAAGAGTCAACCTAAGGATGCCTTGCATATTACAGAAAAATGTGCATACTCTGAATCCAGACTATCCTGACTATGACTTCAGTTTATCCCACTATACCATCTGAAGGACATAAACAAGCACCTGGTCCCACTCTCACACAGTGGCTGAATGTCACAGTCCATTTTCCTAAACTTCGCAGGTTAATAGCATCCACCACAAGAAATCTAGGCAGCAAGGTAGCAGAAAGATCCTGAGACTTACTGAGCCACTCAAGGCACAGTCACAGAGGGCTGATCTCCTGGGAACCTTTTGATCCGTTTCCAGTTGCATGGATCTGCACTAAGGAGTTCACCTGAGAAGTCAGATTCGCTAGCACCAGCTCAGTCACACACAACTGTCAAACAGTGTGGGACATAAGCTGCTTCTCTGTCTGCAGCTTGGAGTGTGGGCAAACCAGGTTTGCAGTCAGTGCAATCTGCTCACAATTGTGTAGCTATGCTTATTTAACTGAACACAGTTTATGGCAAATACTTCACACATTATGCTTTCAGAAGTGAAGGACCAACCTCTATTGTTTCTTTCAGAAAGCAGCTTTAACTGACAGATTTGGGTGCTAGTGCAGTATCATAACGACAGGAGAAAAAAGTTTCAAGGCAAGTTGGAAATACTGTGAAAATCCACTGTGATTCCCCAGATACAACTGGACATAGAGCTGTAATCAACTGTAACAGCAGCCAGATTTTCTTCAAAATGTCAGAAATCTTTCACAGAAAATAGCAACAATTTAAGGTCTTACCACTTCTCCCTGCACCATTCAGCCCAGCATTGGCACATTCAGTTCAAATGTACAATCATTGGTCCGGCCCCGGGAAGGAAGCACGGGATTGAAAGAGAAAGGCAAAGGTTAGAAGAAAGAAGACCAGAGAGCAGAAATCAATTCCAGAAGCAGAGCAAATTCTAATGTTTAAAGTACTGTGATGTGTGCAGGAAACTGCAGAGCCCAGGACATGCTGCTAGGCCCACAGATACAAACACCAACTCAAGCTGAAGCTCACCCCCAATGGCACCATAAATGGAAGCCCACACTGTACTTTTTGTGGGCCTACCTGAAAGAGAGGGAGGACAGGGGAAGGTGGATGCAACTTACAGCAGGCTTGATAGGTCTGAAAACTTCTTTTTTCTCTTCAGGCTTTTTAGGTGCACTTTCATGACGCTGCGATGGTGAACCCTCTGATTTGGATGATGCTGCACGTGTTAAGACCCCGAAGGGAACACAGAACAAAACAGATTAAGCAGGGAACTAAAATATGTTTTCTTACCTCACTAAGAATTTGGTCTTCCATCTTCTAAGTGGGGAAGAGAGGTGAGAAGGCTATCAGGCAGTGCCTGACAACAAGACCTAAGTTTCACCGATTCACTATTACATTGTCCCTGAAGGACTATACAAAAAAAATCATCGTAAACTGTGATCTTTATAGGTGCAGCTGATGTATGACTAAAGCCAAAGTAAACTGTCACACAGTTGTAAATCAAAGAGGGTAACTCAACTGTGGACACAAGCTGGAAAACCTGCATCAGTATCCAATGTACTCCAGATGAGATCTACCCATAGCAGTCTGCACCCTCTGTCAACTACCAAGGTGATAGGCAGCAAGCATCAAAATGTGCCCTTGCACGCATGAGGAAGGGAGCCATGACAGCATGGAGACTGGGCTGTTTGCACATAGGAAAATGCAGCAGTTACTGAATATGAATCAAAGGACAATGAAACACTTCCATGACAACTTCTCCACTTACTCTTTCCCAAGCAAGGACATACAGCCAAGGCGGGTAATGGAAGCTAACCCATCTTTGGACACTGCATGCTCAAAGGTCTTTCCCCATGAGGGTCATCATCCCTCATTATTGAGTGTTTCACAACTTAATAAATCCAGAAACACAACATTATGAAGGGTAGGGGAAGGACTTACATCTCATCCGGAATCGCTCTCCAGACCCACTCTGAGAGCCAGGGTGGGAGCCAGGCTGTGAGCCAGAGTTGCTTGAACCTGAAGAACTGCCACTGCCTGGTCTTGGTACGAGCTTCTCCACCCTTTCCCACAGCAGACGAGGCTCTATATTGCTGTATGGGGGCGGGGGGGGGGAAGGGAGGAGGTAAAAAGTCTTTGTCACACATTTCAGTTTCAGATTCCTGCTTCTAAACTCAAACATTACTCTTTCTCAGTGTTTTGCTAGTAACTCATCCAAAACAGCACTTCACACTGAGCTGAGGGCATCAATGATGCTTCACAGTCCAAGCAGTGGCTCCCTCTGAAATACCTATTACCTTATTTTGGATGGTAAAAGAAAAGTTTAGGTGGGTGTAAGCTATTCTTTCTATCTGGAACTGCCGGCCTGCCATTCTTATGTATGTAACCTAAAGTGGACAGGGAGAGCAGCCTGCATGCAGCAGGTTTAAAATTGGCTCAGAAGTGCCCTGGCTACCCAAACATAAGCCAGAAAGACATCACTGACTGTCACTCTCAAAATATCCTCACCCCTCTCCAGTTAGCCAGTTCCAGGGTGGCCTGTCCGTGTTGCTCTGCTGAGCTCTGGAGGCAGCCTCCTCCTCCCCCTTCCCGACTTCAGATGCTCTGTGTCACAGCTCATGGACACTCCTCCCCCTCTTAAAGTCTGGCTCTGGCTGAGAGGCCAGAAAGTTTCTGAGATGTCTTCATTTTAGATGTTACAAACACTTCTGCTGCCAGTAATCCCCACAGTATGCCCAAGATGGCCTGTTGCTCCAAAAGGGAAGATATTGATGAATGGCCACATTTTTTTGGAAATCTTAAGGGTATTTTGAAATTATTTCTAAAGTTACAGGGCAGGCAACTCCAAGGAGGAGAGGGAAGAAGAAATTTTGCCAGTTGATACATGTGCTACAGCAAGGAAAATTAATATTAATCATTACTGAAAAGGGATCCAAATTCATCTTCCTTTCACGTCCAATAGACAATGCCAAAAGCTCTCTGGAAATGCCTAGCTTCCCATAAGCCTTTTCCTTCCAATTCAAGAAAGGCAAGGACATGGAAGCTTACAAACCTTGTGGAGTTCCTTTGACCTGCTTGATTATTTTGCTGCCCACTGCCCTGCAGTGGAGAATCACGGCGGGACAGGACTGGTGATCGGGACGTTGTTCTCACAGGTACCTTTGGAGAAAAAAAGGTTGTGTCAAACCCATGAAGAGGAGAGAGAGAAGAGGAAGATTAAACCTCTCCTGCTACAGAATATATTCTTAAGATTTTAACAACACTTAATTCTAAGTCCAAGCTAGCATCAACGACCAAAAGCAACAAACACACACCCACAAAACCAAAAGCCTTAGCTGGGATGCTGTTCAGATTTTGAAGAGAACTCAAAGTTTAGTCTTAACGTTAAGTAGTGTTTAATAGTTAACACACGAACACATACACGCCCCGCTACTCTCCAACTACTGAGACATTTAAAAAGAATATGGCATTTTGACTGAAGCAGGGGAGGCACAAAGCAATTTGCTGAAACAGTATGAGAATTAGGAGAATAAGCTCAGGGGAACCAAACAAATGCCTGGGAATGGATCAGCAGAAGGCAAAGACTGGTGGGGGAGAAAGAATATACTTAGAAGAAGCAAATCCCAGTGGATGGGAGGGGGGGTGGGAAGGGGAGAGGAAGAGGAAATATATTGAATGTTTCCTTTTTGTTCAGATCCATCTCAATTTTAAATATGTGTATGATTCATAGTTTGGGTTGCTAACAGATGAAGAGGAAAATTAACTCTGAGCAATAACCTCAGGGATATTTTAAACTCTTTCCTGAATATGGTAATGATGTTAACTTTGCATAATAAATTGTCTCTCTGAAATAGCTGCATTCTATAAATAATGCCAATTTTATATGAAGCTTCAATATTGTACTTCAGGTTTATTATCATCAACCCATTGACTGAACACCTACATTATGATCTGTCTTCCAAAATACTGTTACCAATGCTGGCACAAGGGCATGGTCTTCCTAGTGCCCAGGGTATCACATCCTTAAAAAAATAATAATTAATAATAAAAAAAATAGCACACATCTGTCTTTCTACTCCTTACCCTTGGAGGCACCTCGTCACTGTCTGATCTAGCCCAAGCCTTTTGGGTGGGGTCGGGTACCTCCGACTTAGAGTCAGAACTCTGATTTAGCACTTCACTGCGTGAAGGTGGATATGGGTCCTGGGAACGAAGATGGTGATGAGCAAATTTGGGAGAAGGGTCACTGAAGGAATGGGATCGCGAGACAGGGGAAACATTGTTCTTGAGAGATGCCAGATGGGACCACTGTACCTTACAAGAAAACAAAACATAAAACATTCAATGCGCTCAGTATAACTGGCTTTCCAATTAACACAGAATAAAGGCAGGTGGGGCGGGCAGAGACAAATTGGTTATGGCATTAGGTAAGCGTGGGGTGGAATCAATGCACTTAAAAGCAAGGCAAGCGCCCAAAGAATGTAACAGACTGAAAATACAGCACATATGCATTTTTTGTGAGATATGCTCTCCACATACACATACACTGGTGCCCAGAAGAAAAGGGGACTTAGTATCTGCACCATGAGCCTGAGTCCAAGGGCCACTCAAGACTGAAGTCACCTTACATTCCCCGGTCTTCAGTGGGCTTTGGTCAGGTCTCATGGCAGCACTGGTGGACAGGGAAATTTGAAGCGGATATCCAATTGAAGAAATGTACAGAATGCTGTAAAATGTGCAAACCGACAGACATTTACATTACCTAATAAATTTAGGAACTAAATACAGTTCCAAACTTTTGGCGAAAGACCATAATGCAAAAGCCTTTATTCCTTTACAGTCATTGCAATATATATAAAAAACCTCATAATATATATTGTATATAGTATACATATGTACAATGCATATTATACTTACACCATATATGTACCATATACTGTACATATATACATATTTGTACACAAACTAAGCACACACGTACACACACACATATTCAATTACAACAACTAAGAAGGAACAACATTGATTCCAGAGTTAAAACTTCTTTGGGATTTCCACCGAAATCCATATTGACTCTTCAGCCTACTCCCTCCTTGTGCACAAACCTGCGTCTCAGAGTTAATTTCTGAAACTAAGGAGGAGGGAAGGTCATAACTGAGGAACACACTGTTTTCACACCTAATAATTAAGAAAAATTTTGCTTTCAATCCCAGTTTCAGTAGGCTGGTTGTATTTGTTTTTATATGATTATTACTTCCTCAATTTTAATACACACAGCTGTTGAAGAGCTAATATGAGTGGAAACCCAGAATTTAAGAGTAACTGGCACAGAGAGCATGAAGATACAAGTCCAATATTTTGAAATAGTCATAGACGTTTGAATAAAAGCCAGGAATTAATGAATAAGAGACGAAGTTCTGTCCTGATTTTCTCCCACTCTCCCATCTGTTCAAATTCTCCTGTTGCCCAAAAGAGTTGCAATACCTAGTCACAATCAGGGACAATTTTAGCTTGCACTGTCATCAACAGACTTAATTTGGGAGAAGAAAATTCTGCATGGAAACAGAGGAACTGAATGCAGAACTATACTGTTTAATTTAGCATATCTAAATTGCTCAGAATTTATGGGCTATGTCTAAGTTTTAGACAAAGGTTACTTTTTAAATTCATGCTGTAATTCCTATGATGAGATACAGATACCAAGATCTGGAGGCTCCTCCTTAGAAAACAACAGAACAACGGCAGCCACACAGCTCAGTGGTTTCAATCTCTTTTTGATTTTCCAGGGGTGGTACAGAGCTCTATTTAGCAACTGTAGGCCTACTGACAACAAACTTGCTTTTCTTAGCCATGTTTTGTAAATCTCTTTGAAGCAGTGCTCATACTATTAAAAACCACCTGTTTAGTTAGCTTTTTCTGAAATAATTTGAAAAAACAAGCAAGCTCACTTCTTCCCTGAGCATCCTTTTTGGTAGTAAATTTCTTACACAGATCACATTCTGAATTGTAAAAGTGCACTGCAAATGTCACCAGTGTTTAGCCCACCATTCCACTGTTGCACAGACAGATAATAATGGAATGCAACAGTTCTAATACAGCTCTAACATTAAAAGAAGGGGAAAAAAAAAAAAACAAACACCACCAAACCCACTATCAGTTTATCAATAAAAAAAGAAAAATAGACAAAGAGCAGATCTACTGAATAAGCCACTTTGTGTTAACAGTGCTACCCTTTACATAAGACTTTCTAAGTGCCAAGATCTGCAAATTTGAAGGAAACATGCTGGGACTTCAACATTTCCTCCAGGCTCACCAAGATTTTCCTGGGCACTTACCTGGGGCTCCATTGGCCTCTGCAGGGCAGGCTGAGCAGGTTCTGAGTTTCCATTGGAAAAGGACTCTGATCTTGAAGGCACTGGTGGCTCCAACACTTTGCCCATCTGTTTAGACTGTGCTTCAGGGGAGCCCTGATTAGTTTTTCTAAATCTCTCCTCCACCTAAGCCAAAATAAATGGAGGTTAAACATGCAGTCAATAAAACCAGGTACAGCAGAAATACAAAGTTGAGTACCACCTTTACTTTACCATAAAGAAACCAAACACTTTTGGGGCTTGGCAGGATTTTATCCCCACTGCCTTCACCAGCACTGTAAAACGCAGAGAGAACTACACCAATATGGAAAATCCATACTAGAAAGAGAGGATACAGCAGGCAAATGTGAAGTGATACGATGACAGACCATTATGGGGCTTCTTTCTGCCTAGACTAGTTATTATCCATCAGTACTTTCCTCACAGACAATAAAAAGGATATATGAAAACAGAAACAACAGTACAAAACTACATTTCCCATTGCTATCCCTTACTGTAGTTACCCACCTTACTCAACCAACAGTATTCAATCATCTGCTTTCCTGTGCTTGTCTCTTTGGCAGTGCAAGAAGAGATAGGGTATGCTTCTCTACCCAGTAATACTGGAGGCTGTTTGGCTTTAGCTATGAAATTGTAGGACTGGTCGTCCTCTCTCTTATCAGATAGTCCCAACATGACCTCACAGGCTGCAGAGAACAGCCCCAGCAGCTTGTTTCTCATTCTCAGGGAGGTGCAGAAGTGATGTACACTAACCTCAAGGGCTTGTCAAGGGGAAAACTAAGTCAGAAAGTGCTCAGTCCTCAAACAAACATCAAGCAAGGTGCCCAAGCAGAAATGTCGCCTCTTCCAAGGCCACAGCATTGCGACCAAAGTGAGAGGTACAAAGGGCAAGAGACGGAGGGAAGCTCCAGACAGAAAGAAAATATCCTCCCAGTTCCTAAGATAGTCTGTTGCTGGAACCAGGGCACCATGTGTGTTTCTGGCAGGTGAGTTGCCTCTGAGGAATGCCAAACTCCTAGCACTTTATCAAAGCGTCAAAGATAGATCAAACTGGCAGCTTTGTTGTGATTCTGTTCACAAGATTTGCTTTAACATTTGTGCCTGGAGCACAAAACCCGAATTGGCGTGGTTTCCTAATTGCTCCCTAGCAGTGGTGGTCTGGAGAGACTGGCTGTTCATATACCCATGTCAGAAGACAGACGCAAGTTTCCAGGACTCCTCAGCTGGGCTGCTTTACAAATCCAACCTGCCTCTGCTTTCAAAATTTGAGGACAGTAACAATTTGCCTATGGGAACAAGCAGAGAAGCTTCTGCCAGGTCTACACAAAATACACCATGTCTTGAGAAGTACAATAATGGAGGCAAGCATCTTCACCATACAATCATTTCCACTACTGTGTTCAACTTCACAGAGCCATCCTTTAAAGTTTAAAACCCAGACTCCTTGTTATGAATAGAACAAGGAAAAGCCTCAAGTCCTTCTGTCTGAAGGAACAGGTTTTCATGTCTCTAGCTGCAGATGACAGGAGGTTTCTTCCACAAAGCACATAAACTGCATGAGCCACATGTACTTAGAACTAGGCAAGAAGTAGGAAGGAGATCGCAAGTCCATCCCTGGATAGAAACAGGCCCTGTTCCGATCATCTGACTGTGCCAGAAAACAGTATTAAGCCTCATTCCTTGCTCTAAGCTCCCTGTTGTTTCCCAGAGCCAATCTTAGAAGTCCTTTTCCTTATATCCTCATTGCTACTGCAATGGGAAAAAAACCTTAATGACCATTAGACTTTGCCAGAACAGGAAAGTTAGTCCACTTCGGTTTACTATTCCGATGGCCAGGACCTCCGTGGATGGAGACTTTCTCTGGAGAGTAGTATGTCTGAAAGTATGAGGCACAGAACACTTACTCCAGTTCACTATTTTATGTCAAGAATGACATCAGAGTTAACACCTGCTGTTAAGATTAACGCTGCCAGGCACTGAGATATTATGGCTATACTTCTACCACACTTTTTAAAAAGAATATTACACAGCAATCTCTGGAAAAATCTGACTAACACAATTTTCTGTGCCTTCACTTTACTCCTCCTAGCTAGAGCAATCACAAAAGAAAAAGACTACGACAGAAAAATAGCGAGTCAGTGATTCTGCTAAAGGATGTAACACTTCAAATCTTCAGGAGTTTCTTTCCTTTTCAATTCTGAAAGAATAATGGGAGATGAGGAGCAGATACTGTTCTGCATCACTCCAAAGCCTGCCTTTAAGGTGGACAGGAGTGCTGGACTGGCACTGTGCTTTCACCAAGGTGGGCCAGGAACATGTGATGAAGACAGGAGGGCTAGTTCCATGCCTGCACCTCCACATACCGAACAAGTCTGAACTTCTTCCAAGAGAGAGAGATACTTTCAGATATGTATCAGATACTTCAACCACCAAGTGGAATGGATGATACAGCATAAACATGGTTTATGAAGAACTTGGACAACAGCATCTACAAGAAAATGAGTTTGTGCTCACCAAGCCCAAACAGCAATACTTCAAAGGCAATGAAGGGCTACTGGACAAAGGTGGACTGAGAGGTATTTTATCATGTTCAACAGCCCCAAGGATTTTTTTGTTCTTGTTCCAAAACGTATTTACCTAGTTCCCACATGCTGGTGATGAATGCCATTAAGAGCTTTGACCAGTATTGCCCAGTCTGGTGGTTTGTGGGCAGTACGGTGCTCAAGGGAAACGTAATAATAAGAGTGCTGAAAGAGAGCCAAGTATGCATCAGAGGCAATTACTCGCTTAGCAATGTTACACATAGAGCAGTGAAGACAGGGGACCACTCACTGAAACAAACAGCACTCTCATGATTTCAGATCGACTTGCGAGTGTGAGTCCAAGAAGGCAGCACCACAGAGTTTTTTAAGAGCAGGATGTGAACTCAGAAGAGAATACTTAACACCTCAGAAATTCAAGTTTGTGTTCATGAGAAGGAAATTTCCAAGAGCACGAGCTAAAGCACCAAATGTGTAAACAGGTGCTGTGCGGAAGCATTCCTCATAGGTTCGTGCTTTCCAGTTGCCTCCCAATTTCCCATCGCCAGTACCTGCCAGAGACACAGACCACCAACTGCACCAATGCTTCCTATGAAAACATGTCTGATGAAGTGCAGATGAGATTAACTTCCTGACATGATGCTTCCAAAACCAAGTCCCCTCAGTCTGCAGCCTTCCAGAATTTCTTTCCACTCTTTATACCTTAAAACTCTGAACTCCAATGATTGCAGCAGAAGTACTCAGAAGTAGCCCTTGGGTTTGGAAACCAGCAGCCAACATTTTAAAATACCCTGCCCCTTACGAGTGATGCTTTGGCCTCTCACTGTACTATAGCAGAACTGCAGTCATGAGGATGTCAACAGGCAGGGGCAGAGAGGCAGGCAGCAGATTCCTGCCCCCAAGCAGGACTTACCTCACGTGCTCTTTCAGCAGGCTCATAGTGGGATTTTGGCTCAGGGGTATGATAGCTTTGTTTATTTCTTTCTTGCTGCTGCTGCTGCTGTTGCTGCTGCTGCTGCTGCTGCCGCCTGTGATCATGCTGCAGTGACAGCAGGTAGGCTTGCTCCTGCTGCAACTGGCGCTGGAGTCGCTCTGCCTGTCGGTGTTCCTCCATTTCTCGCCATCTGTATTCCTTTGAGAGAACGTGTGCGTAATTCAAGACATGACATTGACTGTACGGTGGATGCGTCCCTATCCATCCCGTTAAAAATGCACCTTTCTGGTTGTTGTTGCCTTTTTTTTTTTTCCTGGTTTATTTCATTGTTAAAGTGTAACCAAGAGCTAAGTTAGACCACTATGGCATGTGCCTCATGTTGGGAAAGTTGAAAGTGTACTGCTAACCTTGATATGATTGAAGAGTTATGTCAAAACTGATTTTTATTAAGGAAAAAAAAGAGTTATTTACACTAAATCCAGTGTAAAGTTCGTAAAACAATGATTAAGACCAACACTAGGCCATTGTATCCCAGGGTGGATTTACATATCATGTGTGCTTTTGATCTGCAACATAAGCACTCCAGCTCTTCACTGAATGCCAAGGTCTGTTCAGAAACTCGACCACCACACCAGAACTGTTCCGCTTTAACATAAAGCCTCCTCTTACTGCCCAGAAAGCAGTGTGACCATACAGCACTTCTCATATGTGCCTGTCAGCCCACAACACTAGCATAAATGGCCTTTTAATCAAGCTCCTTTGTTGTCATACTTGTCAGTGCAGCTGTGGCCGACTGAGGGAAGCCTAGGACTGGCCAGATAAATGGATCCTATAGCTACTGAACAAAACAGATACAGTGCTTTACCAGTAACATGGCCTGCTCCTGGAGCAGCTGCTGCTGTAGAATTTCCAAGTGCCGCTGCTCCTCTTCTAGCTGTCGCCTGATATACTCCTGTCACATAGAAATTACCCAGCAATAAATTTATTCAAAAGGAATGCATCAGAAACCCCTGGGTGGAACACCACACACTACTTCCCCAGTTCAGCTTTAACGAGAAATGCACTTCAGGATGGATTAGTGCCTGCAGAACAATTTAGGAAGCCCTGCCTCCTGAGCATTGGGATTTTGGCCACTTCTGTTCTGAAATTTGCACTCCTGCAAATGTTGCCGACATGGGCCAGAGCTCATTTACGTATTTTGGAAGTGGTTTCAAGAAGCAGCAAAATGCACTTGAAGGTTTTGGAAAGTTAAAACACAGCAAGTCTGACTCAACACAGCCAATACAAAGTCACATGCAAGTTGTATTAAACATTAGTTTTTTGCACTGGTGCGATGAACTGTTAGCAACAGCTAGAGCCAGGCGTAGTACAGGCAGACCTGGAGCAAGCTCCCCCAGAGGGACTCTGCCAAGTGCAGCTGGGACCTGCCCTGCCATCTCCCCTGCTGCCCTCACCAGAAGCTTCTCCTGAGCAGACGCTGCCAGCCTTGCTGAATTATGCGATGGTTATGACACAAACAAACATCCACCAGGAAACAGATATTAGACCAAACTCGCTTGCTCTTGCGATCTAGCCATCTCTTCACCTGCAGCCTCAACAGGTCGACAGGTTTACCCGCTGCTTTGCCCGATCCCTTGGAAGAACTCAAACTCTGAAGCACCAAACCCAAGCTGGTAACATCCTATCATGCAATTAATGGAACTATGTAACATGTGCATGCGCACACACACAAGCACACGCACACACGCACATATTTACAGTGTATGCATAAAGAATTTAATGGATCAGTGATGCAGTGATGGGAGCTACAGAAAGTCTTATGACAGACTGATGAGATACACTATACTGTTGTTATGCACATTGGCTGAGCCATAGTTTGGGTTAACAAAAATTCTAAGAGGGGGCATGTCCTTTCTTCCAGAAAAAAAATTTAGAGTGATTCAACTTGGCCAATCAATTAGCCATTTGTCATTATTGGCACTGTGCGTAATTAGCATTTCAACAGTTTAAAAAGCAGCTGGGGGAATACCCGGTGTCTGCCCAAAAGCAAATTGCTGTGCTGCGATTAGAGATTTTCCACATATTTATTCCCATTGGTTAGTCGTCTCTCCTTTTGACTCAAAAAATTTTGAAATATAACAAACACAATAAAATTCCCCAGTAACATGATCGTCAGTGATCATCAATTATACAGTGACCTTACATAAGAAAAAATTAAGGTATATCAGGCCAAAACCAGCATTCCTGAAGTTAATGGGAAATTTACAATCAGTCTTTAGGACAGTAGTTTTGGCCCTTTATTTGGGATCAATATTTTGCAGTACATGCACAGTAATTATTAACCTGATTATCACCCTGATTAAAGTTTTTAACAGATTTTAAAACATGCAGATGTCATGCATAAATATAGCAGCTGTATTTCAGTTTAAAAGGTTTCTCACCTGTACTTTCAATGTATTAAGGGCACACTGACACGATCTAAGATATACTGGCTGCCTGAACTGGCATACATTATTAGAGCTGATTTTAAATAGACAGAGTAAGAGAGGGAAATTGCGTATTTACGTTTTAGGAAGGAAAGGAAAACCCTGTGCAGCCCAAAGGTTCCATCTCACATTCAGAATATTCAAAGTTTATGATGAGCCTCTGATCAAATCTGGGTGCCAGAAGCTGACACGCAACAGAGCTGCCCTTCTCTAGGAGGCCTTCTGAATAGGGGCATGTCCTGCAAGAACAACTGATCCAGCAAGACAAGCCCAGAAATTATTTCCAGCCCCAGTGATGATTTTGCCAATTCTGATGGTTTTAGTCAAGCCCGGGGGCACGAGCTGAATTTAGAATGAGCACCACAACAAGACTTCTTTTTTTTGAGAGAATATCGAGGCTGCCAGAATTCTCCATAAAGCCCTACGATCTGTTAGTGTGTTTGCTGTCAGAGACAACAAAGATGAAAGGGTCAGTGTTAGGTTGCCTCTAAGCTGCTTTAAGCTTACTAATTTGTAAAAAATTAAAATTATAATTTAGAAGAAACAAACCTATTCCACATATATCTGTATCATGGACTCACCTGCTCCCTTTCTACCCTCCTCTTTTCCTCCTCTGCTCTTCTTCTCTCTTCCTCTTCCTTACGCCTCCTCTCCATTTCTTCCAGACGTCTTTTTTCTTCCTGTTCTCTCCTCCTTTGCTCACGCTCTTGTTGCCTTCGAGCTTCCCGTTCTCTTCTTTGTTGCTACAAAAAGGGAAAAGAAACCACAAAGTTTTACTTTTGTTGTTATCAAAGAAAGAGGTGGGGTTGTTTTCTACTATGAAGAGAGAGATTTACCAGGACTGGCAAGCTCTGCAACTGAGTGACAAAACATTTTATGCAAGTGTTCCACCAGGAAACTAGCTCATACCCAGCACACAACTATCCCTAAAAGCAGTCTTGCTTACTATCTCTGGTTTCTTCATGTACACACACAATGTCACGTACCATGTTCCTGACAACCAAGGTGTGGAAGCTCCATGCTGCTCTTCAGGCTTACACTGAAATCTCAATCTCTGAACAACTGTTGAATTCAAATCTTAATCAGAGTGACAATTTTCTTGACTTCAACACATTATCTAAATGTTGCCAAAAGGGAATTATCAGCCCTGCTGAATAAGCTAAAACTCAAATGACAACTCTCTGAGTTTTCAGTAAGCAACTTCTTTCCTAATACAATTCATAGTCTGCTAGGACTTAGGTGATGTTGGCCCAACAACCAAATTTGATTTAATGCACTGCCCAAAACTTTGCCTAAAAGAGAAGGAAGGCTGACCAACAGCACTTCAGCCCCTCCCAGAACATCAAAAGCACCTATATGTAAAAGAGGAAAAACAGCTGAGCTAAGCTTTTACACTTACACAGATACGCTTCCATGCATGACCCAAATACAAACTGGTGCTGATAAATCTGCTCAAATCTGAAAAGAACCTGGCAAACAGCTCTAGAAAGCATGAACTGACTCATTTATGTCTGTAGAGCACCACGTATGACTTCAGAGAAGACATTTTAAATGCCCATACCGTCGTGACCAACTCTTCCTGCACTTCTACAGAAGCATCCAGTTACTCCGCCCACCTCAAAATCCCAGGCAGCCTCCCACAACTGCCTAAGTGTCAAAAGACCCAGCTGTCTCCTGTTCAACTGGGAATATCTCTACAACATTTACTTCCATTATAGAGTTCTATAATTTGCTATAAAATTATAGAAGAAATTTAAACCAAAAAAGCACACACAAATTTAATCCCAAGAACAAAATAAAACTCTACAGTGGTTGTTCCTTTTCACATTTAGGCTAAGGTTAATACTATCACAAATTTCTGTTGAAGCAAAACTGCCACAGATTCGCCAGTCTTAAGGCACTCCAAGTAGTCTTGAAAGAGCACTCAAACTGTTATTATTTGGGTTCACAAATCCAGTTACTGGTGTGTGTTTCATAGTTGTGCTCAACTGAACAAGCAAAGGCCAATCTACATTCCCTGTGTTACTTCACAGGATGAGCTTTTTCTGCTCCCTGTGTTACCCTGCATGACTATGAAGTAATCGAAGGCTCAACAGCCTTTTCTATCTTCTGGAAATTATACTGACATGACAGCAGAGAAGAAACACTGGGGAAAACCAAGATGATTAGGAATTAGTAATACTTAAATAAAACAGGCTGCTTTCCAATTTTCTTTAACTAGCTGCAGTTTTGGGAAAGATGCAACTTTCTTGAAGACCACTGTTCAAATAAACCCACTTGGTAACTACAACACCCTCCTTCCTGGCCCATAGCATCATCCCGGGTTCACTACCACCTTCCTGTGCCACAAGACATAAGCTCTTTCCTCCCCCACATTTTCTGTATCTTCTCAGAAACACAGTTTCCTTGCTCTTGCATCTCCTCTCCTCACTAAATCCATCGACTAGCCTTTTCTCCCTTTCCTAAGCAAGCTCTCTTCAATGAATGTAGATACAAAAATAGCAAAAGTGCTGCAAGGCAGCTACGGTACGCAGTACATTTCATAGGTTTCACTGCTTCCCCTCCTTCATTTTTTAAGCACTGCAAAAGGATTAAGTAGGCACTTTTATTTCTGAATATACGCATCTTGTGTCAAACAGTTTCTATATTTAAGTCAATATATTCAGGTGCTTCTTGGCTAATCAAGTCTGACAGGCTCTTTGTTTAAGAAAACTAAGATGTGAAGTACAGTAATTCTGTTGCCCTGAGTATGCAAGAGACAGCACACTGCTGGCTGGTTAATATGCACATTTATCAACTCAAACGCTTCTTAAACATACGAAGCCTGTCTGTCTAACAATACTGTGTTGACATTATTAAGTGGACATATTGCAGATCTTGGGATGGCATCATTCTCACTATAAGAAAAATGGGTAGCACTTAGGTCTTTTGGATGAAACAAATTCATCGTTTCTTGAATCAATGCAGAAATATTCAACAATAATTATAAATAACTGAACTTCATATGAGAAAAGTAAGTTACAAACTGACTAAGAGAGCCGATTTCCCACGGCATGATAAAATAAACAAAATCAGTTGTTAAAAGATGAGATTTTTAAGCAAACCTTGAGCCAGACTGCTAGCTCAGCACTGGTAGTAGACATTTACTACCCAGCAAAAGATGAAATTTAAAAAAAAAAAAAAATTCTCTGCATTTAAGTCATATCTCCAAAGCACAAATATGCTATTGTCTATATGCCAAAGTACACAGAGAGATGGGGTTTCTCAGCATTGCTCCCGCTTTCCGATCAGGCACTGTCTCAGCCCCTCACCAGGTGGGTGGGAAGGGAGGCACCTGGCACTGCAGGAGCTTGCACACACACCCCACACGATCTGCTTATTCCCAGCCCTAGCTGTAACAGAAAGGTTTCACTTCCTTTGTATGTGGCCTTTGAAACCCGAGCATCAAACTACTAGCCACTAACAAAGTAGAATTCACTTTTAACAAGTCCAGGGAAAAGACACCTACAGTGACAAGCATCTCTTGGAACCTAGTCTACATTTTGTCAAAGCGATGGCAAAGCTAGTTGGTGGCAAGCCATTGTTGACTCAAGCTGGCTTCAGAAGTAGCCCTTTAGCTGACTTCCTACCATTCTTCTGTTGGCACAAGGTTGCCTTCCTGACTGCCTCTAGTAACTCTTCCACAAGCACACACCAAAGCCCTTGTCACCATGTTCCTTAGGCTTGCCCAAAGGAGGGGAGAGGAACAGTGACAACCATTAGTTAAAACCAATGTCAGCTCCATTTATAAAACTTAGGTTTCTGAATTTAATAAGTGTGACTGTTAGATATTATAATTTTTATCATGCACTACAAAAAAGGTCTGAAGTAAAGCACTGTTGCCCAATAGATAGCAGTTATAGATCTGAATTCACTGAAATTATGGACGCGTACCCAGATCTTCTTTAGTTGGATATGGTATTACCAACTTTCTTGTACATGTCCAGTGAAAAGCTTATTATCAAGGAGCTAACTGTCAACCAGAAGGTAAGGGCAGGAACTCTTCAAAGACATTTCGGAGATGCCAAAACAGAATTTTGACAGAGCCCATACTGCCTCAAATTACTGCATTTCATAAAACTGGCATTTACTAGGCCAACAACAAAAAACCCATACTGAAAATACAGTGTCAATAGTCTGTCTCCTTGTTCAGTTTTAGGGTGCATTAATGATGACCTCATAATGGAACCCGACATCTCTAAACTGGAAAACCATGCAGTAGAATACGATTTACCAGGAGGGGGCAATGCAACTACACATGCAGCTGGTGTATACCAACGAATTCAAGACCTCATTCACAGAGTGAAATGTTGAAGATAAAAATAGGTCCTCTAATTTTATATTCCTAAAATATTATTACTCTGTCTTATACCCACATGAAGGTTGATAAATACATATATTGATTTCTTTCCCAAAGAATTAGGTATCAGTTTAGGAAGAAGATTGGAAAGACTAATAAAGAGACTTCTGCTTTGCTCACACTAGAGATACACCAGAAGCAGAACTTCTTACTCAGTACCAATCCAAACTGCAAGCAATTCAAATTAAGTAGATACGAATACTCTCCCCTTCTGTAAAAGAAATGAAGCCCTAGCAAAAATCACCTACGGGTACACCTACGTTAGCATCTTGGTTTAGATCAGGAGTGCTCCTTTGAAGTGAATCATCCAATCATCTCCACTTACCCAGTTTTTTTTCATATTTTGAACATGTCTTGGAGCACCAACCACTCCTTTTGGATGAAATTATAAAGGCAGATGCGCTCCAACCACAAGCAGGCATGCAGTCTAGACCTCAGCTAGTCCAAAGGAACTCCTCCTGTCTTTAAACATGTGGACTGAAGTCTTTGGGTCCTCAACGTTTTAATTACTGTGCTCCACAAATCTGCTTCTACAGGACTGTACTACTTGCCAATGGAGTTATAACCTACCACTTCAAAAACACCCTTCTTAGGTTCTCATAACCAGGCACAGAGACACCATTTAATGAAGCTACCCTGAACTGTGGAGGTCCACAAAGGATGGGATTCCACCACAGCCAATTCTGAATTTCCCAAACCTGACTCAGTTTTGCAAAGTACAAATTCAAATCCCTTTTGCGTTGCTGAACAGAAACATAGACACAAGTTAGAACAGTCAGGAACAGCTCAGATTTCTTCTTTTAACTATCTAAACACTTATATGCATATTTAGGCAACTAGTCTTTGTATGAGTTTTAAAGCGAAGCAGGGGGAAGAAGGACAAATAATCCCCTTCCCAAAATGTTGCAGCTAATTTTCTGTACTTTGACCACATACCAATTTCACTGTCAGTAATACACAAATTATAAGGTTCCTGTAACAATGAGTTTTAGAAGTCACCTATATGCCTTTTAAAAAGTAATCTTTTCCCTAATATTGCTGAGAATTACAGTTTTTGGCAGATGTCCTAAACACCGTTCCTGTTGCAGTCTCGGTCAAAACTGTCTAGGCTCTGTGCCAGCATTGTAAGAACAAGCCCTCAATTTTACTTTAGGAAGTGGCAGGAGGGGGGAGAAGAGAAGGTGGGCGCAAGCCTAAGAAACTTGTCCACAGAGATTACCTAATACACAAAATTCTTCCTAAAGAATGTTAAACAGGTATACCCAAACATACACTTACTCTATGCAAGCAAAAATTACAAGCAAGCAAGGCTTGGTAAAAATATTCACAAAGTGATGGAAGCCCAGAGATTCAATGCCTAACATTAATCTTAACTCATATTACCAAGCTCTTCATTGTTTACTGGCTTCATCAAAACAGGGGGGGTGAATTAAGGACAAAGTGACAACAGTTCAATATTTTGGCCTTCAATTGTGCCACAACAGTGATGTTTATCTAATATGTGTCTACCACCCTTCCCCCACCTTAAAGAGCTTGTTTTGGCTGTTGTTTTGTTAAAAATCACTTGGGAGTACACATTTTTCCAACACAAGATCCAACAAACTAAGTGGGGTTTTTTGAAAGCTAAACGTGAGCCTTTTTTTTAATTCACTTTAAGAACAATACCCCCACCCCATCACCTGCAAAAGGAAACCTTTATAGCTCATCATTCATATTTATGTCTCCAAGGGAACCAGGCAGAGATTATAGACTCAATAAAAGGTAAAAGCTTTTCTCTTACAAACTTTACATGGTTTACTGTGTAACCTTATTCACTAATACATCAACCTACATTACATGACATCTTGTGGCTGCAGAAGTTGTTAGTTCTGTTTTGTATTTTAAAAAGTAGGACTGATTAAACAAAACTTTCAGGTAACTGCCTTTTCTTTTTCATTGCTCACTAAATTATGATTTCCGCAACATTCCCAAAAAGTTCAACCCTGTCCAGCAAAAAGGTGCATCGTTTTGTTTCCACTACTGCAGCAGCATCTCCTTTATTTTAAAAAGAAATTCCAGATTTTAAGAGGCACTGATCACTAAAGTTAAACGACCTAGTTAAATGACCCTTTCCTTGCCAAAAAAGTACCACCTGCAGAACCTTAGACATTAAACGGACATTTGAAAGAAATCGTTGACTTCCATACTAAGAAGAGTTTTAGAGGCTAAGCAGTATCTCAACTTTTGCCCACCTTTGCCAATATCAATAAAGTATTTTCATATTTTCCTAACCTCTTATTATTATTTGCCCCCACCCCCCTCCCCGTGCAAAACAGCTACAGAGCCACAGCTGGAAGCACTAGAACGTTCATCTTGGCAGTCTTAGAAGGGTGGGGAAGAAACAGAAGAGAAACGGACTTTATAGGCCTCCCCCTTGTCCCTCCTTCTGGCTTCATCTGTGGCTGAGTCTTTGCTACCAATCCCTTCTTATAGCAGCAATAAACTCACTTGCACATTGAAAAAGAGGGATAAAGAGAGTAACGTGGCCTGGAAAATTATTTGGAACTTTGTATTATTTGTTATGTAAACGTCACGGGATGCAAATCAACATTTGGTCCTGGCTGCATCCTCGTTAAACATTACCAGGATTTGGAAAACCAGACTGGGTGTAGTTTTTCCATCATTGGTAAGTGAACAGTTGAAACAGTCCCAGGCAAGAGGTCATTTAAGGACAACTGGAATTTGACCCTGCACTTCCTGAAGAGCCAGGGGATCGATTTCACTTCAGCTCTGTGTGATACCCAGCTCTGGCCTGAAGAACTGTTCTGAAATCCTCCTACCTCTAAAGCTCACACTGCATATTCCATCTACACATATACATAAATGCACATGAGATCTTAGGAGGTAGAAAGTATGACAGAACAATACTGTACATGTACAGTAATTTTCTTTTATCTTCTGGTAGTGTATGCAAATTGCATACTTACCATATCACAAAAGTATGATTTATATATTTGTAGTTTTTGCAGAATTGTAATTTTAACACTGATTTATAAATCATATTTATAAATCTAGGTGGCTTTTAGTCATCATGCTACTATGCATGACAGAGTAATACATAAAAAAATAGGCTCCTACCTACCATGAATGAGTGCCAGAGATGTTTGAGAAAGCTTTAAAGGGAAATTTGAAGCATGTCATGGCCCAAAAAAAAAGCAATCTTGAGAAAAAAATCCACCCAGGAATCATTAATGTCTCCCCTTCTCTACAGCCACCTAAAGTCTCAACTTGCCGCTGCCTCTTCTTTGGAGCAGACACTAAGACACAGCCTCCCACCAAATACCCTCAAATAAGACAGCTTTGGCCCCTCTTCCCTCCATAGGAGCTGCTGGATATTCAAATGATTTGGAAGACAGCTTACATTAAAGTAGCCAGACATGGATTTAAGTGCTTTGCTCTACATTTGCCAGTGGATTTGCACATGTTGTTTTCTTTCCTGAGATGTGCTGGGTCTACAGGGAACTCTTTTTAAATGGGTGGGGGAATGGCAAACACAAGCTGAAGAGGGGCTTCTGCCCCCCAAGCTCCAGCCTCCTGTTCTACCTCTTCCAGTCGCCTCCTCTGCTCCTTCTGCTGCTCGATGCGCTTCTGCCTCTCTGCCAGCAGCTGCCTCTTGTACTCCTCCTGCTCACGGAGCTGCTGCTCCTGCAGCAGCTGCTGTCTCCGAAGGGCCTCGGACCGTTCCTTGTTTTCCTGCTGTAGTCTCAGGAAATCACGTCGGAGGGTTGATTCTCCAGGCACATTGACAATGGAACTGCAAAAAGAGAAAGTTAAAGCCTCCTGTACAACAAAGCCTGATGGACCATTAAATACCTTTCCAAAGCAAGGGAACATTAATAAAATATAGCATGATGTTAAATTTTAATCTCGTTTCTTTCGAAGCGAAGACACTGGATGCATGTCAAATACATGCTCTCAGTGGAAGCAGTGAAATGAGGCCAGGCAAAATAAGGACCAACTCTGACACTGTCAAACCCCTGACCAATTATATTTGCCATAAATCTCCTTCCATCCAGAGCTTGCTGGCTCTAAGCCATATGAGGAGGAACTTTAAAACCTTTAGCGGTCACGGAATAGGTATTCAGACCCTTTGGGTGGTTTGTGTGGCTTGTGCATACACTTAATAAGAGACAGAAATTTAGTATGCTCCTGATTTATAGTCACAGACCTTTGGAGTTACTTGGCATGGACTGCCCAGAGCCCTCCCAAAAGCAGTTATTACCTTGGCTCTCCTTCTTGTTCAGGCACTTCCTCTTCTTCTTCCTCACTTCCACTATATTCATACTCTGTCTCATCTAATGGGAAAGAAACAAAGGCCTAGATAGTGCTTATCTTTAATTTTACAACTGTGGGGAGCTGCAGTAGTGCCTTAGTGAACCATTCCTATCCCCTTCAGTGCGAAGATCTGTCACAGACCCTAGAACTCATTCTACATATACAAGCCCATCTTCCCACACTTGTAAAGCAGCACAGTACTTTGCATCAGACTTTCAGCAAATTCCCTGAATGACACCAGGTTTTATATGTGAGACCTGGAGAACCTCGGCACCACCTGAATAAAGAGAACAGGCTGCCTGAGACATTTGCTTCATAGCTCTTGTGATGGGTTATTTCCTGCGTGTCTGATTTATGGCATCATTCCAGGAATGAACCTACCACAGACCAAAAAAGGGAAAGGCATATATGCCAACATCCTCCTAAATACTGTTTAATGCTTGTACGGAAGAGGCAGTGGCCCAGAAGTGAGTAAATTTAACTTATCTGAAAATAAGACATTTGAATTTGATACTTTCTCTATAGAGGACAGAACAAAACCTAAAAGCCTGCTGACAGTCAAAACATGAAACTCAAAAGAACCTTTGAAGGGTTTGGAGCTTTTCTAGGGGTGAGGATTTAGAATGCAAAGCAGGACAAAAATACATATTTTTAACAAGCTGCAATATTTGATTTTCAGAAGCTGCATACCTTTCTCTCCTCTCTTCTTCCTGGTCCTGTCTATATGGTCCTTAAGCTGGATTCGGACTTGCCTTTCATTTGGTTGGTCACGTATAAAGGGATGTTTCAAGAGTTGTTCTGTAGAAGGTCGCTGCATGTAATTCTTCACTAGACAACCTTCTATAAAGCTGAAAAACTTTTTTGACCTGAGAAAGCAGGGAGGGAAAAAACCAAAACAAAACAAATACACAGGTAAGACTCAGCTCAAACATTTTTTCTGTTCTTCCTCAAAGTCTAATTCCGTTCCTCAAAAAGCATCACATCCCAAAGAATGGTACCAGTGCTGTCTGCAAGTGTGCCTCCTATACAGAGCTGAGTGTGCTCCAGCTGAGCACTAGGCTGGATGGACAAAGGGCTGGATGGGCACAGGGCAATGCCAACATACCTGCAGTGCTTAGGCACAGCCTCACAGTAATGTGCCATCTTTCACAGGCATAATTGCCCTGAAAGGCAGGATCTATTAGTGAAGGCAAATCATGCAAACCCAGCTCTGCTACTTCTGGACCGCAGCTGGGTAGCATCCAGCTTGCTTGGAGCACGGGCAGGGCAGTTCTGGTGTGTCTCCACCTGCCCATGCTATCTAAGGGCAAGTCTGCTTCAGAACAGCTGTGCTGAAAGCCACAAGAACTGCAGCCAACATTCCCCTGACACAAGCAGCACCATGCTGCTTTTGTACGCACCTGGGATCACTGAGATAGATCTGTGAGAATTTAAGATTATTTTATGTTTTACCTGAAGAGCCACACACAAAAAAAACCATGCAGAACAACAGGTGAGTATTGAACAGTGTTGTCTGTTCAACACAGGCACTTGGGGTCAAATTCTCACCAACTCAATTTAAGGGCACAAACTGAACTGAGCTCCTCCTGCACAGCACATAAAGTGACAGCATATGACAGTTAGCTAAGCTGGAGCACCACCCTCCTAAATTTGCACTTTATTTGAACTCTTGAAAAAAGACCTCTGCAAACAGAAGTCACCAAACAAGCCACCTTGCAAAACGCCAATAATGGAAACGTTCAAAACTGCATTTTTCATCATTTGGCCTATTTTCTCATAACCTGGCACTAATCACACTATCAAAACAGTTGAGTCACAGCAGCACTGGCTTTGGGCAGAGTCACTTTTTGACTGCTAGGCGCTCTCAACCTACTCCTGTGCTTGGGTGGCAAACCCCTCCACTACATGGTTATGGGTAAAAACAACAGTTTCCATCCATTGCTTCACTTTCCGACTGTTATTTAGGAGACTGAATTCAAGGTAACTTTGTTGTTTTGGGTTTTTTTTATTCCTCACGCCTTAAGTGTTATTATTCTAAATAAAAGGTTAAGGAAAGGCTTATGCAAATACTGTATATGCATCTCTATTCCTTTAACATATACAGAAAGCAAGTATGAGAGACAGACAGTGATGCCTTGACAGTACAAATGCATAAATAAGTCAATCCAGGCAAAGACCAAGCCCAGCAAGCAAGCCAAGTTTATGTTATGTTGACATTGAATAGGCAGTCAAATCACTTCATTATTTTGACAGGATCACAGCATCCTGCAATCACATTCAATCTATATGAAACCTCTTTCTAGGGAGTATTTTTGTTTCACATGTGCCAGTTGTAACCAGTAACTGGGAGGAAACCCTCCGATACTAATGGATTCTTCTCAGCTGGCAAGAAGCGCACACTCAATTCCAATCGTTCACAATAATTATAGTAAAAGCCTTCATTAGTTTTAATAGCTCCTTTCAACTTAGGAACTAGAACACCATAGTACTGTTCTGTTTCTGTGTTATGACACACCTGAGAAAACATACTGCATATAAAGAGTGCTGCGGGAGTTTATTTTTTAAAATATGGATTAATTTGTCACCTTAATACAGATGCTGCTCTGTCAAGAAAAAAAGCTTCATTTTTGTTTTCACACAATTTGAAATAAAGTTTCTCTGGGACAAACAGAACTAAGTAAATAACACATGCTTTTTATTTCATGCTTGGATTCAGTGGCACAGAAGATAACAACAGAGTGATTTTTGCTAACAAACTGCTTTACAGTTCTGTGGAAGCAGTAATAAAACAGCATGCAATGAGACACAAGAAAACATCACACTACAAAAAGGGCTACAAACAAGATATAACTAATACATACCATTTCTTGGATTTTAACCGTGGGGGAGGGTTCCTGGGTATCAGAAAGAGTGCCCTCATGGGATGCATGTCACAAAGCGCTGAAGGAAAGAAAACAGAACCAAACAGAAACGTACAGACATTTTCTTAGTTGCTCTCTGTCAATAGCATGGCTTCAGCTTCCACAACCATTCCCACCATCCTGATTGCACACACTCCAGATGCAGACAGCAACACAGCTAAATGGCATTAGCCCAAAATGACAACAATTCCACAGCTCAAATGCACCAAGGGAGGCCCCAAAAAGGCAAAGAGATCGAGGCATGGATTAACCTTCAGAATCAGCCATGATGGAAACATCTGTGCATGGTCCTCCTCCAGTCTCAAATCATCTAACTTATGTTCTGGTCAATAAAGTATTGGGAGATGATGGTGGCAGAAGGGAAGAATGACACAGTTACTGTTTCATTCAAACCTCCCTCCACCTGCCCTTCTCTCCCATTATGGAGGACGCCTCATTTTTACTCTGAAGACTTGGAGGCTTTCTTTACTCCAAGGTCTGACAGTTTTGAAGCATGGGAGGGTCTCTATCAAAAAAAAAAATATTCCCTGCAGAACTGAAATGCAAACCTGTGACTTCTGTCAAAAAAAGTCCCACTGGTTTCAGCTGGCACTTAGTGGGAGTCCGGGATGTCTCCTGGACAGCCCTTCCTCCTGCTCCATAGCAAAGCACCAACACAGGGAAACAAGGGAGCAGGGGGAGAGGCTGCCCAAGAAAGGTCACTAGAAGCAAATCCTCTGTTTTCACTATCTTCCTATGTTTGACCTCTTGCACCATCAGTCTTAGTCTGAATGCTCACTGTAGGAAGAGGTAATGTTTTCCACACAACAGAAATTCAGAAAAACAGACTGATGTGAAGAGGATTCTGGATTCAAAAATAAGGGGCCACAGCCTTGGCAGAGAAGCCCCTCAGATGTCTGTGGATTCCATTCAGCCACCAAGCATAGAGATGGACTCCAGCCACCGCAGAGGACAGACCAAGGCAAGAGCTGTTCAGCATTTATGTTGGATCTTTTGATTATTTCTTAAATGCTCCGCTTGTGCTTTTTACATGAAAAGTGGCCAAGCCCTGCTTCAGTTTAGAAATAAAATATTATTGTCCAGTTCTGGGCTTACAAAACCCACAGACACAGCTTTTAATTGAAAGCCATCTAGGCAACCCAATGCACTGAACAAAAAGGTATGACAAAAAGGAGGTCAAGTGGTAGCTCAAATGCTGTTAATACAGCGCTGGCTGAGGTGTCCTGGGAGCAGCTCTCACATGGGCATTCATGCAAACATGCAATTAGGAAGGCAAAAAACAAACAAACCATCAGACCTCCTAAAACATGAATCAAAACAAGAGTGTTGTGATTCAATTTATAAATATTACATTAACAACAACAACAAAAATCAGGCAGCAGCTATAATGAAATGACCATTTTTAGCTAGGAAAACATCAATACTTTATTTCAGCATGATTATTTCAAAGACAGGTTTCAAGCTGGGCTGTGGTGTGGTGGTGGTAGTTGTTTATGTGTAAAAAAATTTAATTAACTCACTCTTAGGTATCTTAGGCTGTTATTTTTTAAATACAGAGCTCCAGTTGGGGGTGAGGGCAAGCGTATTTGCTAGTTCAATATGGACTTTCATTAAAACTACCATTAAAAGCCAAAACATCATGCCCAATTTCTTTTCTTTTTAAATCTTTCTGTCCTCCTTGTACCTATCTGCTGTCTGCCTTGATATACAGAAAGAATAACTATGTGAGGGGAAAGTAAGCTATAAAAAGTTGTGCATTTTTGGTTTCCAGATTTCTCCCCCAAAAATACCCATGTCAGCTGGCAAGTGTTCTCAGGCAGGGAGCATTAAGTTCAATACTTTGTACTGAAGATGGATTTACAGTTTAAGTCATGCCACTGCTAAGGAAGATCAACACCGCCCACCAAAGAGTGGAAACAAAAGGAGAAGCAATGTTAGCATTACCCAGACTGACAGAAAGCCAACACAGAAACAATTGCTACAGATGCTTTTTTCATTAAGGTCGGTTTTCTTGAGGCCCCACTGCCCCTCTCTCTGGCTGAGGTTTCAGCATCCCACGCCAGGCCATACACAAATTGGGACACAACTCCAAAACACAATATACTACCTATAGGAAGGAAGTCTGACACTCGATTAGCTTCCAAATATTCCTGCTATAGAAATTAAAGTACTGCAGTCTGCACTGTAGTGCACAGTCCTATCTTTATCAAAAGCATTGCTATTTATGGGAGTTTATATTTATAGGGCAGGCAAAACCAAAGAGACCAGAAATAACATGAGGATACTTTCAGAAACCTCAAAACTAGGCTTAGATTACAACCAGCATCTCCCAAGTATACGTTTCAGTCTTAATCAGCCCACTGGCGAAGCAGACGTATCACTTACGGGGAGCTCCTTCTGCCATCTCTATGGCTGTAATGCCACATGACCAAAGGTCACTCTGCATAAAAAGAGAGACACCATATGTTAGTAGGTGGATTTACCCATTCAGACAGCAAGACAGTACTATTTACAGAGGCCCTGTAGGTGAGACTGAAACCAAATACCATGGCTATTTAAATAATATAAGCTACTTTTTTCTTGTAACAGTATCATAAAATCCTACTTTTCACATCATACATACATGCAGAAATGCACACACGTATTCATATGGAGTATGCAAAAAAACCTTTCTAGTAACACATAAAAATATATTCACATTATGTCAATGAAAAATACATTTGCCTGAAATTTACATCTATGAAACAACAGAATTGTCAATATTCCCTTGTTTACAAAGGATTGAACATGGGCATTGCCAGGGCGTGCAGAGATGCAGTTAGAAAAGCAAAAGCTCAGCTCAAATTGAAATTGGCCAGAGATTGTCAAAACCTACAAGAAACAGTTCTTCAGGTATATAAACAACAAGCAGAAACAGAAGGAAAATACTGTCCCACTGCTAACCAGGAGAAGTGAATCAGTCATCAACAACGCTGAAAAGGCAGAGGTTTTCAACATTTTCTTCACCGCTGCCTTTACCAGCACTGCTGGGCCTCAGGCCCTGGGAACAAAAATCCCGGTTGATGCAAACATAGACACACTGCCAGTGAAGGGAGAGTTGGTGTGTGAGCTATTGCAGGAGTTTGACCCCATGTATCGGTGAGCCCTGACAGCATCCACCCAAGAGCACTAACAGAGCTGGCTGACATCGTGGCGAGGCCGCTCTTCATAATCTTTGAGAAGTTGTGGAGATCGGAGACATCCTGGAAGACTGGAAGAAGGCTAACGTCACCCCCATCTACAAGAAGGGCTTAAAGGAGGATCCAGGAAATTATAGGCCCATCAGTCTCACTTCAGTCCCTGGGAAAGTTATGGAACAAATCCTCCTGGGGGGCTATCACAAGTCCAATGAAGCACATGATTGGAAAAAGCCGGCATGGATTTAGCAAGGGCAAATCGCACTTGACAAACCTGATTGCCTTCTACGACGAAGTAACCTGCTCAGTTGATGTGGGGCAAGCGGTGGACATTGTCCACCAGGATTTTCTCCAAGGCTTTCGATACGGTTTCCCACAGCCTCCTCCTAGAGAAACTGATGTGTTATGGTCTAGGCAAGCGGTCCGTGGGGTAGGTGGGGAGCTGGCTGAGAGGCTGCACCCAGAAACTGGTGGTAAAGAGCTCCTTTTCAAACTGGCAACCTGTCACAAGTGGGGTCCCCAGAGATCAATACTGGGCCCAATGCTGGTTTATATCTTCATAAGTGATCCAGATGATGGGATCAAGTGTACCCTTATGAAGTGTGCCGATGATACTAAACTGAGTGGTGATGCGGACACTTCGGAAGGGTGAGCCACTCTGCAGGAAGACCTGGATAGACTGGATGAGTGGGCTAACAAGAACTTTATGGAGCTCAACAAAGACAAATTTAAGGTCTTGCACCTGGGAAAATGTAATTCAGGAGTGCAGCACAGGCTGGGATCTACCTGGTTGGGGAGTGGCTCTGTGGAAAGGGACCTGGGGATCCTGGTGGACAAGAAGCTCAGTATGAGTGAGCAGTGCACTGCTGCGGCAAAGCAAGCCAACAGGATGCCGGGCTGCATCAAGAAGGGCTTTACCAGCACAGATGAAGAAGTCATTATCCCACTCTACTCAGTGCTTGTCAGGCCACACTTGGAATACTGTGTTCAGTTTCGGTCCCCACTACGCAAAAAGATGTGGACAGGCTGGAGAGGATCCGGAGAAGGGCTGGCCGTAAAGATGATCAAAGGGCTGGGAAGCCTGCCATAAGAGGAAAGGCCGAATTAACTGTATTTGTTCAGCCTTGAGAAAACAAGGCTTAGGTTCCAGTATTTGAAGGGTGGCTACAAAGATGAAGACCCCCTTTTTACAGGGTGTTACATGGAAAAGACTATGGGTAATGGGTACAAGTTACTCCTGGGCAGATTCCAATTGAACACAAGAGGAAAATTTTTCACAATGAGAACCATCAGCCATTGGAATAATCTCCCTAAGGAAGCCATGGATTCCCCACCATTGGACACTTTTAAGACCCAGCTGGAGAGGGTAGCAGGCCATCTTGTCTAGACCATGCTTTTGCCAAGAAAGGTTGGACCAGATGATCCTTGAGGTCCCTTCCAACCTGGTATTCCATGAATCTATGATTTCCCTATAATAGATTCACAGAAAACACCGTACCTGTTCTCCCAAACAAAAGACAGAGAAAACAAAAGACTACAAAGACTACAGGGCAAAAACCCCCAAACCTGGCAGGTCTTTTTCAGTGTCTAAACCAGCAAATAAACAAACAAATACAGATTAAGGGAATATACCTAGGCCTGAATTTTTTCTGCTCTCAGTAGTTAAGTAACAGCTTTATCCAGGAGAATCGCCACCATTGTTAAAACTGCAAGAAGTCTCTGCTGGACACATTCCTTGAAGCCAAAGCGAATGCTCCTTCCCTACCATCTCAGCTTTGCTTGAAACATTATAAAACAAGAGTCCTTCAGTGGGAGCCTTTCAAGATACCACCTCTGGCCAGCACCCCTGATTAGGGAGAGCCTGAGCAAGAGCCAGGAGGGTCAGACACAGGTAAAAGCTGGAAGAGTCCTGGCAAGGAACCAGCTCCAGAGACTGCCATAGCTTAAGGGGCAAAACACTGGAGGAGGCTGCTGAAAGACAGCTGGTTTTGAGCAAAGCAGTCTTACTTTCTGGTCATAACAGTGATTTTTTAAAAAAAAATCAGTTAAAACTAATGAGCAAACAAGGTCTTCTTGTACTACAAGCAGAGAAGCATTTCTAATGATCACGTTTTCAGACCCATCAAGGCAATCTTTTCTCTGGGTCCAATCCAGCCATTTAAGCTAAACTACACAGCCTCATGATCTTACAAAATCTTTCAACCATGACTTTTTGGGAGGACAGAACCCTACAGGCTCCACGAAGAATAATAAACACGTTTTTTTCAGAGGCAGAAGGAGTTATTTTTCACAGCACTACTGCATTAGCAAATACTGCAGAGAGTTTCTCTCCTTTATTAGATCATTTAATAGCCATCCTTCCTTCTAATAACTCCATCTGCAAAGATACAAAGCATTATCTTTAGTACAATGAGTTGATGGATGTAAAAAGTGATTAAATGAAGAGAAATAGGATCAATCTGATCAATCTTAGTCAAAAGGTACAAAAACACCAATTCAAATAATCTGGGTTTTTAAAATACATTTAGATATACATAAACATACTGATAGCTAACACCACTATCAATCTCAGCAAATTGATGTAATTGATCTTCAGCTCTAAAATTCATTGTAAGTCCTTAATCACAGGCTTTCTGATACCTTTGTTCTCCTTGGTTGAAAGTTGGAACAACTGCATTAGCCTAAGAGAAGATTTTTTTAAAAAGCATATTTTCACATTTCTTCTTTCCTTGTGCATTCATTAAAGCAAGCTGAGAAGAACTTTTAAGATTACAATTTGCCTTCACTAGAGAAATTTAACTTTAAATACACATACATAATATTCTTATGGGTAGTGCCAATATCATCAAGCCAATTATGGTTTTGCAGTAATTAAATCTTTGGTTTGCAGCAAACACGTAAAAAATTATCTTTGTTGAGAAATGTTGTAATGGATAAATTTTTAACAACATGTACATGTACACTGAAATCAGGAATAGGTACAGTTTAAAGAGCTCATTCTGTACTTCACTGGCTCTCCAGACAGTGGTTCTATTTAAGGCAACACCTAAAATGTGCTGTTCTGGATTACCACAATAACTGGGACATAGTCTAACACAATTTAAAGTACAATCATTACACAAATTGAGAACATGAGCATTTCCAGCTAAACTCTTTTTTTGCCATCTCTGAGCACCTACAGCACACTGAAGTCCTATACTACTTATGTCTCAAAGTTATGATAATACAAGTAATAGCAACTGTTAAAGGTCATAATTTGACCCATACCTTGTACTCCTGTAATAAGAATGTACCTACACAAAATAATATTACTCCTACAAAGCATAAGAAGTCTCAAAAACTGCCATTGTTCATGGATGTTCATACTGCAAGTGTATGGTTGTTGTATGTTGGCTCTTTTGTGGTTTTTTTTTTCTCTGAACAGGACTCTCTTACTCTGTAATCGTACGTAGCATCTGGATTTTCATCACAGGCAATAACTTCTGGAGCCATCCAGTACGGAGTTCCAATAAAAGTGTTTCTCCTGCCAACTGTCCTGTCCAGCTGAGCGCTCACACCAAAATCCACTGTGGGCGGGAAAAGAGTAAAATAAAATAAGAGGGGAAAAATAATGCAGTGATTACTTCTGTAAGGTGATTTGGAAATAAAACTCTGTGGATGTTCCACATAGGAGAACCGTGCCAAGGAAAAACATGATGATTAATACTGAGGCAGCCGAGCCCTTGTGGTTCACATGCAATGTACTTGGGCCACAAACGTCAAGCGACACAGGCATTGTACGACCACCTCTCCTGCACCTCTCACCATCCTGCCTGTACAGAAGGGAGCATACAGCTGCAAAAATACTGCCTAGGAGGGTGCAGAGGGCTATTCCCTTCCCAAATGGTGAAGCCAAGCACCTTTGCCTATACAGAAGGAGCTGCTTCCCAAAGGTACCTCTCATGCTATGGGAATACCACATGCATGAACATGTCTCCCTTTTGGCTGTCCACCTTTTCTGCTCTAAAATTGGAGAGCAAAAATAATCTGTTGCTCGGGGAATTGTTCTCTACTCTACTGCACAGGGCAGACGCATTGATAGGAGCAAAAGATGAAGATTATTGAAGAGGTGCTAACTTTGAGCACACACACACGCACACAGATTTCTAAAGAGATAGCCATTTCATTACAAGACAATTATATTACAAGGTGGTTTCCTCCCTTCTGTTCTTCCTGCTCATGACCACAGTGATGTATGTCTTTCGATACCAGTAACTGCATCTGCTCTAGGAGGGCTGTGTCAGCTTCACTGCATCCATCATATGAGTGACACTGACAAACTGGTGTAGACAAGTTTGGTGGGAGCAACAGTTTGGGAGCTATTGTGCTCCACTTTGGACCAAAAGGAGGAGAGCTCTCGCGAGAGCTTCCTCCTCCAGCAGCCAGTACGTCTTCCCATGACTTGTGCTGCAGGAAGGTGTAATGCAAAACAGAAGGGATGTGGGCTGGGTGGGAGGGCTTCAGCATGGCTCTAAATTTAACTGAAAAAAAGGTGGTGAGTGCAGCATGATACAAACACAGAAGGTTAAAGTGTGCAGTAACTGGCAGAGAAAGACTAGAGAGTAAAAAAAAAAGGAGTGTGTCCACTTGGAAGGGAGAAGAGAGACCAGGGATAAGCACAGTTTTCGGCAGGCATGCCAGAGCTGGAACTGCGTTTCGAACTTGATGCCACAGCTCACTTGAGACTGCCATCCAGATCCTATTTTTGTGTCCAGAATCTGAACAGCAGGTGCTATTTTAATTAAAAAGAGACTCCCATCACTTACTGAGTCCAGAATAAGGGGAATCAGAACAAATTCACATCACGCACAGCTCGATGGGGGAAACAAAACGATCCCCTCGCTGATTCTGGCATGAAAGCCAACATCATCTAATGAAATGCACCAACAACCTGCACTCCATCCTCCCGAAGCAGGAGGAAATTATGTGCAGGGCCTTGATCCATGTGGGAGCAGTGACAGAGTGCTCATGCTACAGAGCATGTTGCAGGGCTCTTAAAGGATGAAATTAATTTGGGAACATCATAAAACCAAAGGCTGAATGAATGAGGAAGTGGACGTGCGCGCTTACTTACCGAGTTTCACTTCTGCATTCTCTGTTAACAACACGTTTTGTCCTTTGATATCCCTGTGAATCACATGATGGGCATGAAGATGTGCCAGCCCCTGCATTAAGAAGAAAGAGAGGAAGGAGAAGACGTTCAGAGTTAGGTTCTTGCCTTAGCAACAGACTACCCATACCCAGCACCCCCAAAGCCCATAGCACTGGGTCTCGGGCTCTTGCACAGTGGCTGGGTGCAATGGGACCCATGGGAGTCTTGTAGCAGCACACTGCCCACACAGCTTTTGGTGCACAGACACAGGCCCCAGGTCATGGACATGCTGTCCTAAATACAGCCCAACATCTGCACCACCTCTCAGCTGTCACGTGAAGGAAGTTCAGCTCTCAGAGAGTCTCCATACAATGACACTGTAAATAAATAACACCAGCGTCAGCGTATGCCACTGACATTTGACACACACAGGGTCACCCAGAATTTAGTCTTGAGAAGGGGGGAAGGGAGCTGCAGGAAGAAAGGAGGCAGCATCAACATGCATATATGCACCCCTGAGAAGGGGGTGGGAGGGTGATGGACTGGCAGTTATGTTTGAGGGCAAGGGACGGCTGACGACAAACAAAAGCTCTGCTGCAAAGCTGCAGTTCTCTTCTCTAGCCTCCATAAATACGAAGCCAGATTAATTGTTCCTCAGGCAAAAAAAAACATGCAAAAAAAAAAAAAAAAGTATGAGCATTACACTTTCCAAAGGAAACAAAACCTCCTGGCATACGGTGCTTTTTGTTGAGACAGCACCTGGATGCATGCCCCAAAGCATTAGCCATGTGGAGGGAGGGCTGAGGAAGACATATGTTGCATTTTACTCTCTAATGTAATTGGGAGAACAACAGGCAACCCTCTTAGCAACTGCCTGTATTTTGGCTTCTCCTCAGCTCTCTGCTCGGAAAATTGTAGTCTCCGGTGGGATCGTCTTGCCTGTTCAAGTTGCCCTCACAGGCTTTTAATGTTTTATGAAAAATAAAGAAATAGAACCTTTACAGCTGCAAGAGGTTAAGAGAGTAGTGGTTGCTGTAGAGAAATATTTCCTAACACATGTTCTTCATTAAATGATCATTTACCAGTTTGCCTACATAACCATTGGGCTATTTTCTTTTTTTAAAACAGTTAATGAGTGTGACAGAAAAACCACCTTCCACAGCTCCTCCCCACATGTCACAAGTGAATCAAGTGAGCGGCTGATGTCCCTGAGACCTTTTGCTGGCTGCTAATGCTAAGTGTGGTCTTATTTTTCACAGGAATGAAGGCTTTTCCACAGCTTCACACAGGATACTTTTTAAAGCCTTCCGCTACGCCGACCCAGCCAGAGAAATAATTGTCTGTTGTCTCCAGAGTACCATTTAACCTTACCGAAAAAACACATTTGGATTTGTGAAGGGGTGGGAGGAGACAAAGGGGCACATCATTCTCCTGCAGTCCCCAGGCCACTCCAACCACACAGGGATCCACTGGGTCGACCCTCACCTGTGCCTCCACCTGCACTTTAGCTCATTTTAATTTTCTGTTACACAACCCCTCTCCTCTGTCTCTGACAAACTCTGTCAAATCAGGTTTTGCAATGTCTCATAGCAATGTGAGTTTACCATTCCTTTTTTCCAGATATTCCAGTTCTTGCTGGCAAGCAATTAAGGCTCCTTCTGCAAATCTCTCACAGGAATGAGAAAATAGCTTTCACCTAACTCTTTTCTGAGGTAAATAATTTTTTCCTCTTCTCACTGAGCATGACTGCTTTATCTAAGGAGAACCTAGCATGAACGCAACACAGCATGCAATACCTCCAAGGTCACACAGTTCTCAAATCGAGTATAAGATCAGTCCTGCAGAAGTTAGCTTTCCTCATATTAAAGCACACTATCCATTTGATTTGAAATACAACCATAGTAGGTATTCAACCTTTCTTCTCTCTTGTAAACAACTCAAAATGTGTCAGCCCAAATGCCAGCAGCGGGACTCTCTCCTAGCATTTGGAATTAGAGCAAGAGACCAGAATAGTACATCTCCCTCCCTCACCATCTTAAAAATCGCCAAGGCAGAGCAAATGTGTAACACAGACAACAGCAGCATTGATTTATGCAAGAGCCAGTGGTGGTTTTCTTTAACATAAAGCCCTTCAGACCTTCATTTATAAGACAATTGGACAAACATACTGTGTATGGCATGGGTAGGAGGCATTTTGTTTTACAAAGCAGCATGAGGAAAATCATACCAGATTTACTTAGCCCAGCAAACAAATGCCAATTGAAAAAGCACTTAAACTGTACCAACTGGAAATTAAATATGAAGAGTAATTAGTTAAAGCTTCAGTTTTAAGAAAAACTGGAAGGTGGCATCCCTCTTCCTGAGGAACTTTTGCAGCACCGTCTGCTAGCACTCCACAGTGCACTGCCACATACGACGTAGCTGCTTGCTCCAGACAGACTGCAGGAATACGCAATATGCGAGTACATCGCAGCACAGAAGTCCTGACTGCTGGCCTGAGCCAACAACTCCCTCTCACCACAGACTTGATTAGAAGTAGAGAAACACGGCTGCAAGCACATTTGGAAAAGCCCGTTCCGCACCCTATTGTGTTACGACACTGTTACAACCTCAGGCTTCTCAAAAACAGTGTCCATACTGTTTCACAGCTTCTGCAATAGGTAAGGTCACTGGTTCTTCTGCTGGCTTCTTGGCTATAACAGCTGCTATTTTCTGCAAGACTACTGTTACAATACAATACAACTCACACCAATTTAAATGATGTGGAGCAGACATCTATCTGCTCCTACGCACTCTCCAAGAGATGACATGGCTAATGGGACTGATCAGAAACAGGTTCTTGCAGAACCTCAAGATAGGCTACATCCCTGTAAGACTGCTTCTATGTTTCTAAGTGGAGCAGGCTATTTTCCTTACCCGGAGAATCTCTCTGGAGATATACGCTATCCAGTCTTCTTTCAGAGTATTCCCTTTCGTGTTCTTCACAAGGTCTGTGATAGAGCCTGCTCCACAAAACTCCATAACAAGCTGCAAAACAAATAACAGCATACAACTAACATTAAACACAGTTCCAGCCGTCTAGCAAAGCAAAATAATCAGGTTGCAGCACTGATCTGGGAAACCCTCGTGAAGAAGAGAATATCATTTATTTTACATCTCTGCCTGGAAAATGGATTCAAACCAAATGTCTCCAATGTGTGTCAGACATATATGGAATATGTCTCACATTAGTTACCACATTTTCAAGGCCTGATTTAATCACTGTAATTTAATGCTGGGAATCTGGATTTGCTCAGCTATGCAAAATGCATTAGCAGCAACAGCAGTAAGAGCACATCCAATGCTGAAGGAATCAAACTGATCACACCATTGCAACACGTCTCACTCTTTAATTCCCATTTATTTATGGAAGAACGTGCACTGATGTCTGTATCCTGCTATTTCAAACCCAAACTTCAACCCTCTAGAGGGTGTAGATGAGATGGGATTGTTCCCATGAAACATGTTACCATCCATCTGGGAAATGGGGAAAAAAAGTTACTTAAAGAGCAAATCCGTTGCTAATCGCAAATCTTGGTTCAGCCATCTTCTTAAGGATGCATGGTTAGCCTATGTGATTCACTTATCTATCTGTTCAGGCAAGCACCAAATTCTATTAGCTTGTCTTTCCCTAATGTGACATTTCTGTCATCCTCAAACTGTATCCAAAAGGGGAAGACTTATGAACATGCTTGAGAAATATCTGCCTACCCATAATTGGTCGTCATGTCCTGGAGGACTTTTCTTAATGAAAGCACCATAATAAGTTGCAATATTTCTATGATGAGAATATTTCTTTAGCATATTAATCTCCAGTTTGATTTCTTCTTCTTCATCCTTTGGAAAAAAACAAAAAAAAAATGTTTAATACACCATGTGCATTATGAATTTCCTCTTCTCTTTCATGCAAGTACATTATTTAAAAGTTCCATTTATACCAGCATCATGCTCAGTAAACACATCCTATGTTCATGCCGTCAAAATGTTGTTTGTTGAGATGGTCTAAAACTGACCTTTACTTTCACAAGTTTTCAGTAGTGTAAAAAAGCAAATAAAGGATGCACTGGATTTCATCCAATGATGGAGCAGGACAGGGTCTGTTTAAAAACCCTGTGCTTGTAATACCTTAAGCAAATACAGAGCTAGCAGGCTTTCATTCTACATAATCCAGAGAACTAGAAAACCGGAAAAATCTGTGAATTTACGATAGAGGGGTATTATTTCCATCTTCCTCATTTTTCCTCGTTTAATTTTGAAAATTGCAACCGGTTCTATTTAAATGCCAGACAGCAGCTCAGACCAGGCAGCTGCTGAAGCAGGCCCTCTGAGGTGGGTCCCACCGCTGTGCCAGCATGGGGCTTGCACAGGAAAGCAGAGGTGGAGTTCAGGAATTCCCCTCACTGCATGGACAAGGCGTTCGCCTCGTGCACCAGTTTCCTCCTCCTCCATCTGCCTCCACGGAGGAAGAGCAAGTGCATTAGGAAGAGAGGGCCAGGGGCCCGGGCGGTAAACAGGATGCTGGGACACAAAGACAGAGGAAGGATTTCCCCCAGCTCCCCCGACCTCAGCGAGGTGCCAAGCAGAGAGCAGCTCGGGTGAAGGGAGGTCATCTCTTCAAAGAGCTGAAATGGGTAACGCTATGCAACCACTCCTTTAAAACACCCACAATCCATTTCTGAAGTGACAGTAGGATGCGTCGCATGGAAGGGTCCACACACATTTTGAGGTGACGTCTGAGCAGGCAGCTAGCAGATACAGAAGTAGGAGCAGACACCATCCCACCCCCAGCTCTCTTACCACACCTAGACACTGAGAGCCTTCAGCCAGCACCTCTCAAAGCAACAAATGAAAAGGCAGCTGGTTTACCCCTTTAGGCACGATCTTTATTTGCTCCACAATTTTCTAGCCCTAGGTATCCAGGGGGTAAATGTCTACCTTAAATTGATTCCAGGAAAAAAACGAAACCTCTGTTCCCTAGGGTGGCTGGCTGATGGAAACAGTAGCACGTATTTTGATTATCCTGTAATGTCAAAGCTGATTACATGAGAAAATTTTAAGCCTTAAACTTCCTTGCAATTTGTACCATGCTAGCAATCAAATCTCCTATTCACCACATACACAGACGTTAATACTAAGTACATGTTAACTATTTACACACATTGGTATGCATGGCTTTAGCAAAAGAAACCACTCTATGCTACAATGCAAACATTTATTTCAAATACACTAATAGGGGGATGCAGTGCTTATTCATAATTGTGAGAAAACTCCCAAAATGCACCAGGGACAAACTATTCTTAAATCTTCTCATGATGCATCTTTGAAGTAAAACACTGCATATTTCTGGAACACTGAACAAAACAGTAAAACAATCTTGTAAATCAAAGTTCCCAGTGAACAGCAGCCCTGAGAGAAAGCATTATCAGAACAGCTCTTTGAGCCAAAAGCTAACTCAGTGCTTCCTCAGCTGCTTCTGTTGTCCTTGCTGTTTTGTGATTTTTTTATTTATTTGGATCATATGCAAAAAACCAAAACCCAAAAACCAAACCACTAAAAAAACCATGCTTATACTAGAAAATACCACTATCACACTGAATTTAAGCAAAAAAACTCTACCAGGGGTTTTCTTAAACTTAATGGTTTGGGACTTAATCACTGATAGGTTAACATATATAATTGGATTAATCTGCTATTTTGTACTGACTTTTTATATAAAAATTATTTGCTATCCTCAGTGCATGAACACAATAGCTTTTACAATACAATGGGCAGGATGTCCTAAAGGTTGTTCATGTTTATCTATTGCAATAACAGCCAAAATGACAATGCTTAGACAGGACCTTTTCCTGAAAAATAAAATAATTTAAAAAAACCAACCCCAAAGAACAAACAACAACAACAACAAAAAAAGGCACATAAAGACCCAGTAGACTGCCAGTGGTTATTGCTCTTTCAGTTTTTCCTTGTGGCTGTGTCAAAGCACCTGCTCAACAGCATGCAGCAACCCTAAGCATCTCCTGTAAATAAGGCTAATAATGGTCCAAACTCTTATTTCAGCTGTCATTGAGCATTTGTCCACAACACAAATAGTGCCTCACCTACAGTTCAATCCAGTCCAAATTCCAGCCTACAAAAATCAAAGGATCCAGTAATTCTTGCCAGGCTTTGGAGAACTCCACTTAGTGTGGATCGATAACTACCTGGCACTGAGTCCTGAAGACTTTGTGGCGACAGGAACTATCACGAGGATTGATCAGCACAGAGAAGGCTGCAGTACTACTGTGGTACAGCAATTGCTGTAAGATTAAATAAATAAATAAATAAGGTGGCCAGACCAAAATTGTTCTGTTCCAGTTTCAGGAACATTTTTTTCCAGGGTACAACTGATTTCATCCCAATGTGGCCATCTGAACGAGGCCAAACAATGTGCGCCCTACCGGTGTTTACTTTTCCCCAGTAACCACAAAAGGAGGATGAGGTCATTAGCCAAGATCCAGACACCAATATTGCAGATGTGTTGCATCAGGGTGAGATGAATCCCACCCAAAAATCTCACCGGATAAGACCATTTCCGCACAGGTCTCCTTATGGACACATGTATCGCAGGGAGGGCAGCCTGCAGCAGGGATCCTCCTGTGCAGAGGGAGGTGTTTCGGCAGCCATCCTGGGATTTGGACATGTGAGCCAGCCTCAAAGACAGAAGGCCCTTCACCTCCTCCTGACAATACACACGCTGCACCACCACCACTAACAGTCCCTCTGTTTGCAGAGGCGCCAGGATCACAAAAGGAGAAAATTAAAACCGACTGAGGCGAGAGACTGTCATTCTCATGAAGTAATACAAAAGTACATCCTTTTTTCTTGGAGGAGAGAGGCAGCTGGTGAGCCCTTCCTAGTGATTTTATGCAGCTGGCATCAATTACCACTTTAAGCCATTATCTGTGGATACAAACTCCCATTGAAATCTTCTTTGTCTGGCCTGTGATGGGGCTGGTGTTTTATACTTACACATTCACTGTCTGTTTGTGACAGCACGTCTGATTACCAGTAATTTTTGCAGTAAGCTATACTTTTGCAAGACTCACGTGGTTAAATCAAGCTTGGAGCAGCTTTCCCTTTCCATGTGTTTCCCTTCACAGATTAAATGGACATGTCAGCATCTCTAGGGATTTCTAACTGCAATGCTGATTTATCAGAATGACTTTGCCTGTAAGATTAAAAATCGCATACGACGCCCACACAGAAATCCACCAATGTGCATTAAGATCATTTCTAACCATTTGAATTAGCACACTAAAAACAGAACCAGGCATGCTACCTCCCAGGGTGCTAGCTAGCGGCGCCCTATCAGCTCACTTACAGCTGTAGCACAAAATCTCAACACTGCTTGCTCTTTCATTCATCTTTGCATGCTAAATATCAGGGGGTTTTCTTTGCACGCATCAATGCAATTGCATCAGTTGCATCAGTGGCTTTTTATTTTCATTACATCACCATTTACAAAATTGTGATGATTTAAGTATCTCAATGATTTAAGTATCTGACCATAGTTGCCACTGGAGTAATTCCCAGTCAAACAAAAGCTGCTACAGCAGATCCATGTAAGGAATATTAATCTGGACAGCTTGATTATGCCATTTCAGCATGTTTTCCAAAGGTAACCCCCTCTGCATCATTATTGCAAGAAAATCTTGCTTATTTATACAAATTCTTAGAAGATGAGAAATTCAGAAGCGCTTTGCTGGACATCATGGTAGGGAGGGAGAAGAAGGGAACTACAGCTTTAGAAGTGCCAGAAGCAGGGAGGACATAACCAAAGAAAAAGAAAAATTACTTCATGCCTGCCCTGTTTTTATATACTTCCCTAAACATCTTTGTCTAGGTGCCTCAGGAGACCAAGCAAGACAATCCCGACCTGTCCCAGCACTGCAACTGGTAACTGGTACGAGACCCCTGTGAGAATCTGTCTCTGAGAAACACACCCGGGGGAGTAAGGGGGGAATAACACTGTTTCCCAAGCTCTATAGCACTAGGAAATGATGTCAGGAGCTGAATTAAAAAAAAAACAACAACCAAACAAAAAACAGCCCCCCCCAAAAAAAACATGCCCAAAGGTACCGAAAGAAACTATCCCAGGGCATGTAAGTGGTGACCTTCCATCCATACTCCCCCTGAATGGAAGAGCTGACTGACCACTGCTCTTTGCTAGCTGTTGATTCTGCCCTCTCAAGGGATGGCACAGCTCAGGGAACAGAAACTCAGGACAGTTTCAGAAGATTTTGTTTACCTGAGTCATATGATGAGGGGAAGCATAAATGAGAAAACACAGCCAAACAATGATAAAGCAAGACAGCATTCTGTGATGAAGATAAGAGCAAGTTTACCTGTCCCACCAGATGATTTATATGCTGCCCTAAACCAGTTTGCAGGGGAATACAAATTAGTCCCTCCAGTAGCTTTCCTTTTCGATTTAAGAAATGAGACAGTGACAAATCTCAGCTCTCCCCGCACAAACAGCATCCAGTCATTTTAAGCTACAACCAAGTGTTCCAAGAATTAACACCACTCCCCAACAGTGGAAAGCCGACATGCAGGTTGAAGAAAAACAGCAGAAAGCCCACAAGAAACCCAGTTTATTTTCCTTTCCATTCCCTCTCACTTTTCATTTCTGCTCTCCACCCACATAAATAAAAAAAAAAGTCTTAAAAGCCAACAAACGCAAACAAAAATCCTTCTGGGTAAATCATGACACCAACTTTTACAAGCCACTATTCTGCTTGTATGTCACATCCTCCCTCCTCCCCACATGCCAGACCTGGCCAGCATCCATTCAGAGCAGAATCTGTCCAGGACAGGGAAAGTCTGAATAGTGCCTAGCACAAAAGGTGACCTTTTCTGGTGCTGGAATCCATAATATATACACTCGTTAATAAAGTTCTCACACACAAGGGAGATGTTCTGGTAAGAAGAGTTGGGGCAGTACTGCACACAGCACGATATTTGAACTGGGAGCTGTGGCGCTGCCTCCAAGCTGAGAAGGACATTGTAATTTTGGGAGGAACCTAACCACAAGAGCAATGAGACTCCGAGTGCCGGGCAAGTCCCTGCCAGTGCCTGCCAAGGTAGGAAGTTCGAGTAAAGCACAGCAGCTTGCACTGCAGAGAGTGCAATGTGGAAAAATGCGATCCCCTCCAATGCCACAACAGTGTTAGAACTGGAAATATGACATAAAGTAGTTCTGAAAAGAAAATACCAAACACAGGCTTCTTGGGAGGGAAAGCCTAAACCGCTTAAAAGAAAAGACTTTAATCAAGATGTGCAGTAAACATTTAACAAGTCCCTCCTAAATCTTAACATACAAAAGTTTCCAACTTTCTTATTACAACCCATCTCTCTCGAGTCTTTTACAGAGCCTCTGAGCTTTGTTACCCTCAAGCTAAAGACCTCATGGAAGTTTATTTCTCTTCTGTCTCTCTCCTCTGCTACCTTCTCATCCCCAGCATTCACTGTGCCTGTCCCATTTCACGTGCAAGGTCTCTCTTTCATGGACCCCTTACCCACAGATTCTTCCCATTTTGGCATCAACATGTTCATTTCTCTGCACCATCCTTCAAGTCCTTCCCAAACACGTGCCTGTTCAAAGGCCTCCAGACTGTTCACCCTTAAGAAAATGCAGCAGTCATGCCACGCACTCAGTGATGCTGAAGGAGCACCAGATATCCAGCAAGCAGTGGCACGCCCGGTGAGCATTGCCACACCACCACTGTGAGGGCGTCTCTCAGAATTTGCCCCTTGTCCACCTGTGCAGCCCATGCAGAGAAAGCCCTTCATGGGCTTTACCATTTGCAAGCTTTCTGGAGCCTATCTGATCACTGTGAGCTGCCCACCAGCGTCCAGGCTGCTTCTGCCATCAGCACAGAGCCACACTGCCAGGAGTAGCAAACCAGCAACACTGTTCAGGCAGAATGATTGCAGAAGACGGCTGTGATGCTTTTCCAAGGGTCAAAAAAAATATCCTAGTTTTGTGAGAACTGGCTGGCAGAACAGTGCTCTCCTTATGACCACGTTTGGTTACCTTCAGTAGCAAGATTTCATCAAGCAGGTTAGAAACACACTTCCCAACACATGCAAAACAGAGGCTGCTTTGTCTCCCCTTGGCACAACACCCTCTCTACTGCATGCTAAAAGCACCATCTGAAACAAGAGAGAAAATGAGCCAAATTGTTCGCAGCAGTGCCATCGCTGAGGCTGCAGCCATAAAGCAACAATTAAATTAAGTGGACAAAAAAACATGAGGGAGGGCTAGCTCTTAAGCAGGGTCCCAGCACTGCCCAAAGAAGCCTGTGTAGCAGCATTGTGCAGGCACAGGAGATGGAATCACGTGCAGGCAGGAAGGAGCCAAAAACCACGTGAAGACAATACTTGTCTGTTGTCTCTCTCCAAACCACCTCCTCTGCCAATCACGCCGACAACAGTATTTTCTTTCTTGCCTGACGTGTCCCCGATGCCTTCGCTGGTCACTGAATGAGCTGCACTGAATGCACTGAACTGCACCACTTCTGACCTCCCCCAGTGAAACCCCAGGGTGCCATGGGCTTTTCTGAAGACAACCAAGAGAGAAACCTCCTAAGGGCAAATCCCTCCAACCATTTCCAAGGCTACTCCCTCAATCCTGGTCATGATTACTTAAGAGTTTCCTGCTCAGACTGCATGTTTATCCCAGCTGTACAATTCAACTGTCCATCCTCATCAAGCCTAAATTATTTACAAGCTATGCAACAAGCTAGCCTTGTACTGACATCTTCAGAGCTCTCATAAAAGAGGGAAGGTTTAGTACCCTACTTCCATTACTATTATTCACAGTAAAAATACCTGTTGCTATACAATTCTACATCCAGTCTCAGGTTTTTTGTGATTAGAACAAGCCCTTGCTGCAGATATGAAAAATAAGTCTGTGTGTGAAGGAAAGAAATTAAAACAATTTCCTTTATGCAAAGCTCCAAGCTCACACAATAACAGGAGACATAGATGCTAGAGAGAAACCAGGCTTATGCACAAAGCCAAAAAGTTGCACAAATTTTTTACTTCAAATCTCAGTGTGCATTTGATGCCAAGGAAAGCAGCATCTCCTGGGAGGAGAGAGCCAGCGGAGGCGTTTGCCCACTGCTTGGCCCCTGCTCTCCTCAGGCAGCGTGAAGCTCCGCCACTCCCACCCTTCCCAAAGGGGATCAACGCATGGGTCCCTCTCTGCATGTGCAGTCCAGACACTGCTGGGACACAAGTTTGGACTTTGGAGATGGAAAAGGCTCCTGAGTCCTGCAGGTTTGATGCAGCTGGAGAGATTCAACAAGAAACTAAAGTTCTAGTTTGAAACTAAGCTTTAACTTTGAGGGTAGTGGGGCAGAAGGCAAACATCTGAGAGAGTAAAGAAATCAAAAGGCTGAAATGACTGAAAGTGGATTTCCTATGTACCAAATGCCACACAGAAGCTATATTAGCAAGAATTTAAGCTGGGAAGATAAAATACATTAAAAATGGCAGTTCTTGCATAACATTAATGTTCTTCTAGTACATACGTCACATCATGAAAACCTATAATTACATGAAGACACTGATTCCCTTACAGGACAGATTATTTCATTATACAGCCTCGCACTCTCACTGATCAACAAGTCCTGTAGATGAACAAAGAAGAGGGATTTATTTACAGCCCCTCTTTCATTTTGTACATGGAATGAAACATATATGATAAAAACCAAACAAAATACCCCAACAGTTTGTGATCATGAACCCAAAAGCTGTAATCACACACAGCCAAACAGGAACAGCACAAAAGAGAGGAAGGAAAAGTAATCCCACTTTGATGTTTCCTCAGGGCTGTTTCATATAGGATCCTTTATTAAAACGACATGGGGCCGGAGAAGTAGCTGACCAGAGAAATTCAGAAGCTCCATCACATGCTGCCATTTCTTTGCCCGACAGTGATGGAGGGTTTGGCACTGCTCAATACATAATATTATTTAGACCAAAAGCAAACACACAGATTTGCGAAGCAGAGGGAACAGACTGGCAATGGTATTCCAAAATCAATCATATATTAAAAAAATAAATAAAAACCCCTAAAGTATAGGGGGGAACATGAACAAGCACCATCACAATTGACAAAAGTAAGCAGCTGCCAGCCTCGAAGCAAGTACCTCACACTTCCAGGAGACACAGTCCCACCAGTGACCTTCACCCCTCTATCGGACAAGTCCCACCTGAGGTGGACAGACCTTTTCCCCCACACTAAATCACAGGCACCCAGGGCAGCTATGCTCCAGCCTTCAGCACAACTGCTACATGCCTAAAATCACACAGAACGAATCCAGGCTTTGGTCATTGGTAGCAGCAACGGTGAAGGCCAGCAAACAGCCACTGGAAAATTGCAAGTTTTATTACCAACAGCAGCTTCTGAACCCAAATCAACTGGTACGTGGAAGAAGAACTTTGTAACACATTGCTAATCCCTCAGCTGTCCACAGTCCCTAAGTCTTCTAGGCTTTAATTAAGCAAACCCTGCTCATTAAAATGTTGCGAGTGCTGCAACTTTTCCTTCCAAATATTTAAAACTCCATCTGCAACACTATCAAAGTCCTGCATTTTGTCAGAAAATGAGTAGTAAGAGAAGCCCTGAAAACAAAATTACTGCATCTTCTTTGCAGCGCACCAGTCCACTGCTGTAAAGTGACATATAGGCCGCTACTATGAAGAAATAGATTTACTGCTTCTTTTCTGCAGTGGTGTACCTCTGTCTGAGGTACATCAGACAGAGGTTTAACAGGCATTGTACGTGCTGCTGGTAACCTACACTCTGTTTTACACCCACAGAAGGAAAACTTCAAATTTTGGGTATGCTACAGCCTCCAAGAAACACCTTGTAAGCAAGGACTAGTGTGAGATCATGATCTGACTTATTCAACACAAGGTTTCTTTTGTGAAGCATCCAAAATACGTAAATTACCCAGGAATAAAAGGAATCGTCTGATCTGTACGTGTGTCTTACAAACATGATTGAATGACACAGTGTGAGTGCACAAGTCCTTACAAGTTTTAATTGCAGGTAATCTTTGCCTAAAGGTTAAACACTTCAGCACCTCCTGTCCAATATTAGTCACTGCTCAGCCTCTGTCGGTAATCCGGCAACCTTCTCCTTTGCCATACACAGAGAAAGTACTGCAGATGCAAAATGCCAGGCGCAAACATGGAGGACCCAAGAGGTTCAAAGGCCTGTTCCTCTCACCAGACAAGGGGCAGAAGGGACCGCAAAGAAAGCCGCAACACCACCTCACTGTCGTGTGTCTGAGAAACAGGCTGAATATATACTGTCTGTGCAGACCATGAGTGGCTAGGGTGAGGAGGAGGGAGGTGACCTGACCAAGCCCTACAGGCTTGTCAAATTCCATTTTCAATTTTAAAAATACCCCAGAAAATACCTTCAGTATCTTTCACTGACATTGCAAGCAACAACTGCTTCAAAAGCTGGCAGCAGGAGGCTTGCTCCTCCTCCCTTTGCCACCATCTCCACCTTTTTCTTCCTTCTCTCTCTGTTTTTGGTGAGAACTGCTCCTTCCAGCAGCAACAGAGCAGAGGATTAACATCAGGTAGCTGTGAGGCAGTCAGTCCTAACACACACTCACTGAATATCCTGTCCAAGCCCTCAAACCACCTGCTTCTTCCTGGGGAGGAACGGTTTCCTTCTGCAATGGGCAAACCCAAGCGCATGACTGATGCCAGGCCAGACCCAGGGTTTCTGCTCCTCCATGCTCTTCCGCAGCATTCCTGAAACCTACAACCCAACAGCAGCTTTGAGGGTGAAAAAGCACCAGCAAGCTCAGCTGCTCTGTGGGAATAAACACCAAAGACATAACTAGAAATACCTGGGTTGAGAGCAGCTTTGCCAGAGCAAAGACGTCTCTTCAATTTGCTTGTTCACGTAAGAACGAGATCCACACTTACAACCCTAAGGGTCTTCCAAGCAGGAAGGAATATGGATATTATATTGTACCTCTAAAATACACTTGCACTCAAAAATACAGCTCTTTTTTAAAAAGGAAATCCATTACAGAATGATTTACAACTGACTGACAAGATGATGATGATGATGACTCTGTAATTATCAGGTCTGATCACTCAAATTACAATTTACCAGCAGACACACAAACTACTTGATTCACAGCTAACATTTTCTTTAGCACGCACTAGGTCCTTCCCAAAACAAGAGGGGAGACAGTCAACCTTTAGCAGCAACAGCCAAATGTCTGGGAAGAATTCAGGGACGTCTGCAAGGGGCAAATTTCCCTTCATGTTTGTGTCAAACCCTTCCGGAGGACAGATGACAACTAGGGCTGTGACCAAAAGGCTTCTCCTTTGTGTTCAGAAAAGAACAGCTATTAGACAGGTACAAAGGTATGGCCACGTCTGGGCACATGTGATAAGTGAGTTCTTTATAAAATCAGTTGCTGAGGTTTTGAATCTCTTTGGCAGATTAATGCTGACTTATGCACGGCATTTAAAATTGCCCTGCACTGCCAAAGCTCTATAAAGGCTGTGCACTTTAGTGTACAAGTAAGTGCATTTGGCATTATGCCACTATGTACAAAATCATTTTCATGCAGCTGCCAGCAGAAGGGAACTATATTCTTGGACCAGATGTTTTTGTTGTCAGTGCTGCCAAGCACGCCTGGAAACCTCACAGCTGAGCGGTGCTGTAGGAGTGAATTAACAATGAACAGAGCCACAAGATGCTCATGTCCATCTATCAGACGGGGTGTCACAGTCCCCTCTCTCCCTTCCTCCCCCTCTCCAAGCAAGGGAGCTGCCGACAGCAGCTAATTATTTACCTGCCTGAGAAGAAAAGCTCTTATGCCTCCATCAAGATAAATAAAAGCAACAAGTACTTACAGAAAATATTACACCCCAGCTGCATTTACCCTTAGTTGGGCGGGTGACAAAGAGACCAAGATTAACAGCCAAGAAAACAGGACTGGAGAAAATATAAATGGTCTTGATGCTACAATATGTGTTTGTTTTTGCTGCTGGGCTATGAACAGGCTTGCATTTATTAAACGGTATTTCACCTCAAAAATCAGAGCCACTACAGCATCTCACTCTCCAGTTTAAAAACAAACAGTTCAGATCCCAGCCCAAGTCTCCCGCTCTTAAGCTGAAACCCTGAGAGCACTGGCAGGAGCCTGGGGACAGGAGTCCACTTCCCAGCCCCAACACTGGCTCCTGGTGAGGCTCGGCTGCTCTTTGTTCTGCTGCCCCTGTAGCTGCAAAGCAGGGGCTCCCACCAGCCCCCGACCTGCCAGCCTTGCCTTGCCTTTTGCGACTGCACCACAACTAGCAGAGGGGGCCCGCAGGGCTACAGCGACAGACAATAAATTGTCGGAGAGCTGCTTAAAACCGCGGATGCGTACACACACAGGCAGAAAGCAGTCCCAACATGAACAAGGCAGCCAGGCACCAACACCCAGGTGCTGATAAGAAGAAAATGAGGTTTATTCAGTCCAAAACTCTCCTTTGACAGGCCCACCCTAAATCAATCACAAAGCCGGCAAGAGAAACCTGGGAGACCACACCACCTCACCCAGAAAGCAAAAACCCTGCAGTAGGCAGGGAAGAGGTGAGAGCACAACCTCCTCCCCATCCAGGCTGCAGCCTTCCCCGGGGCAGAGGAAGGCAATGCTGTTCCTTTGGGTTTCTGGTGACGGGGTCTCTTCTTTGTTTATTCCACTTGCTGGCCATCGCACATGTTCAAAGCAAAAAGCAGTAGAAAAAGGATGCACATGTGTGTTGTGAGCTGGCTGGGAGCTGCTTTGGGGTCTCTTTTCTCAGACAGGCAGTTCAGACAGGCACAGCCCACTCCTGTACCACAAGCCACTGCTAACAAGTGACACTCAGCAACTTGACTGTAAAATAATGCAGGCATAACATGTTTTACTGAAATCCTCCTATATAGGAATAATCCGATCTCCCTCAGAAAGCGTTATCGTTTTGGTTTCCCCAGCCTCCAGCAGCCACCACATCTCCTGCCTCAGATGTGGCCCCAGCCTGCCGAGCTGTGCCCACCTGCCAGTGTCTGCACAGGAGCTGCATGCACCTCAAACACCTGGAGCAGCACCTTCATTAAGGATAAAATCAAAAATTACATGTTTAAAAAAAAACCAAACAGATGGCCTCTCTTGTCCAGATAAATGGTCTTCTCAGGGACTTTTCCTTTAAAACAAAAGTAATGCTATCACTACAGTCTCAGGGGAAGATGATTCATGAGCTGAACAAGGCCTGTAATTCTGTGCTCAGGGTATTCACCCTAACACATACTACCACTTTGCATTACGCTAGTCCCATAAGACGACAAAGTGACGGACTGAAAAAACCTTCCCTTAATCACGCTGATTTGAAACTGAACAAAGAGCAACTAGCCTAGCCAAAGCATTGTGGGGGTGGGGGGAAGCACTTACATCCAAAGGAGGAAACCTGGATTGTTTGGAGAGCTTCAAAATTCAGGAGGATATGCTTTAAGGCACCGGATTTGCTCAGAGCAGAGCTGTGTGACAATGAAGCCATACACAAAGGGACAGGCTGCAGCACCCCTGCCAGCTCCAGCTCCACCACCAAGGCAAGAATCCACTGGTTGGTTTGGAAATATTACCAAGCAGCATGGAAGCAGCAGAAATCCCACACACAGCAAATCAGACCTCTCCAATAGCTGGAGAGAGGCAACTAAGTGAAAGACCATGTGTTGTGGAGGTCAGCTTCTGCCAGACTACAGGCATCCGAACAAAGCCGGTCACAGCTGGAAGCTCCTCTCCTGTGGTTTCCTGCAGCCTCATCCCTCCAATGGGCACATGGAGAAATCCCAAAGCCCAGTCAAAAAGGAAAGCCTCACAGAAATTGCTGGTTAAATTGGTTAAGCTTGTCTTTGCCGGTTTACTAACAAATGACGCTCCTCTAGGAAAAGCCTTTAGCTGCGCTCTGGCTGGCATGAATTAAAAAGAGAGGGGTGGGGGGTACAGAACAGGAAGAACAAGAAGGCTATTACAAAGATAGCAAAACATAATAATAAAAGAAAAAAAGAAGTTCTAAAGTTGTGGGTGCGCTTTTTTTTTTAAAAAAAAAAATCTCCCCAAATCAGCTCCATCTGTAGTCTCTGAGCATCTGGAGGTTTCTGCCAAAGTGATCAGTAGCAAAGAGCTAGCATTTGTCTTTGAATCACAGCCATTATGTGCTCCAGCGTTCCCACACCATGGAGAGAAATCGGAGGCACTCACAATTCTCCCTGGGCTAATGCCGAGCCGCTGATCCAAAACACGAGGGATGACGGCAGTGCATGTGCGCTGCTGCATATAAAGGCAAGGCACGGGGGAAAAAAAGGACATTGCTGCTTTTCATGACCTATAAAACTTCCTCACTGAAAGCGGGCTTAGCTGAGGGCAGCTCTCCAACTCATTGGCAAACCTCTTCAAAGTAAGACATCCAGCTAAGGTTGTCTTTCATACAGTACAGCCCTTATTCCCTTATGCCTTTGGTTTGTGAGTAGACACTTTACCCCAAGAGCCATAGTGTGTACAGTCATGCAACAGTCACAAGCAAGTTCTGGCCACCTCTTCCCAACACCGACACTGCAGCACTGGCCTGGAGAGCAGGCACATGCCTGTGCACACCAGCAACCCCCAGTCTCTTCCCTTCAGGGAAGTGCAGGATGCCACAAAACCCTTTATCTGTCATTAGCTGCCCACCAGCCCTACTTGCCTCACACCTGGAGGGCCAAGTAAGGCCCTGTTTTACCATTCATCTCGTAAAGATGATTAAAAGAGGTTAAAAAGGGGGAAAAAAACCCTGCTGAAACAAGTTCTCTGAATGGAAGATGCAAAAAACCGCTGCATACCAGTAAGCTTCTATGGTCTCATAACTCAATGGTCTCTGTCACGTTGCTGTGTATCAGGATTCAGAAGAAACTTCTGGCTCTTGACATCATGTGGAAGGCAAGAAGGTTTCTCGCTCTGAAGCCCTCTGGTGATGGCCAAAAGCACAGCAATCACACAAGTAATTGCTTTGAGTGCAGTCAGGTGGAAAAATGTATACAAACACTTGCACAAGAGACGACAGCTCATCAGCCATGCCAGGTCAAGATGGCCATGTGTCCAGGAGCATGTAACAGCTTGTGGAACCATGCTAAGCAGAGTGTTTGTGGATGTTTATCCACACTCTTAAGTAGCTGTTTGTCTTCCAAAGGCTGATGAATACCAGTATTTTGTGAACAATCATGGATTAGACCCCTAATCCGAAACAGGCATCCATCCATCATGAGTGGTTCTTAATTAACACTCAGAAACAAACCCCTGGAAAATTCACAAGAATGTAGTCTTGATACTAGATGTTGTCTTTTTTTTAATCTCAAACACTGAAATATTTTTTTGGGCCTACATTGTGCCTTAGCAATAGGCACAATCGCTGATGTCCACCAAATAACACAACTCCTGAATACTTGAGTTTCCACAAGTGTATTCATCCCATGCATTACTGAGCTGCAGAGAAGACCGGTAGAAGAAACACCTTCATTTTTCTCTAAGAAAAATTCCTATTAACTGCCAGTCAGTCTTCACCTCCTCTGGATCCAGCATTGCCTCAGGGATGCTACTGTGTCAGAAGGTCTTTCCTATGAAACTACAACACTCTGCCCAAACCCACTGATTTGCATTCTTCTGCTTTATCAACCAGCTATATGAAATTAACCTATTACAGAACTAACTATATTTTTTTATATACCTCAAAGTGGCAAATCATTAGATGTATCATATGCAACAATGGTAAAATGAACAGTTTCCCACAGTAAAGTCTGCTCTAATACCTTACATACCTTAAGACCATTTTATGGCCAAAGAAACTGCTGATTTAAATCATACCTAACTAATAGCTGGAGGAATAAAAAGTGATATCCAATGAACTAGCTATGGTACCACACAAGCATGCACAGCAAGGGCAGGCTGGGCTTTTGATTCCGGACTTCACTTAAAGCAAACAGAAGTCTTTCAGAGGTAGATCTACTTCGCCTACCTGGATTAGCCCACTAAAGGGTTGTTTTCTTTTGCCATTCACTAACCAAAGCACCATTAAACTCAGGATTAACAAGGTTCTTTGCCTGCACATATAGGGCATGGTCCAAAATGTGGTTCACCTAAGCCCATGGGTCACCACATAAGAGGCAGCTGGCACCACACATCCTCAGCATGGGTTTTTTGGCTCTGCCATTGGAACCAAGCTTGCCACCCAGCAATTCTTTGCTCTGACATTATTCTGAACATTGGAATTAAGAACCAAAATAAATGTTATGGAAATAATCCAAAGCAGAAAGTGAAGTAATTTCTGAGGCAAGCAAACAGACTAAAAATAGCCTGTTGCACAGTGGAAAGAATCAGAGGGTGGGGGAATACCTGCAGAAGACTTTTACACTCCATTCTTTATTCCTAAATCTGCCGGTGTGGAGCACTACAAACAGTCCCTCAGCGGCCATCGCAGGTGGCCTAGGAAGATGCATCCAGGCTGTCGGAAAGGCATCGCAGCCAGCTTTCCTGCCAGGTTCACAGTGCAAAGGGATGGCTGCGGGGGTGCGTTCCCCAGGCGGCCTCATGGCTGTAACCCTGAGGAGATGCTGCTGCTGCAGACCTGCTCCTGGCCACCGGCTGCCTCTCCCACTCCCTGCCCTTCCTGGCCCCTCTCACCCACCCACCCCCCAGCCAGCTTTTGCTGGGGCAAAAACAGTAGAAAGCTAATCCGTGTTAAAAAAGAAAATACTTTTTTGCCTGTGGAGCCCTCTGAATGGTAGACGGGGAGTTGGGAAAGTGGGGGGAAAAGAGAGGCAGGGATGCCCCTGCAGTAGCAGCCAGACATCAGATTGACTTTGCTGTATTGTGAAATCACGTCTTGAGGAAGAAGTAAATAGAAAATAGTGAAAACCCATAGACACCTGTGTCAGGAGGAAGCACTGCTATCACAACAGGATGCCATCTGAATATTTACAAATAGAAAATGCAACTGTTCCTCCTTTCTTTCCTGCCAGTGGGAGAAATCCTTTCCTGAATTTACATGCATGTTTGTTTGTTCACTTTTGTAGCCATGGGAAAGAGAATGAGTTTGCATTTACATGCTGATCCATCCATTTTTACAAGAACAGTGCAAACTAACAATTTGTGTCGCAAATCAAGACTAGGCTAGATACATTTCCCAAACTCTTCCCAAACCAGAATTGAGGAGCAGCAGCAATTCTGAAATAGGAACTGACATCACCCTCCGGGTCTCAAATTTGAGTGGCGACTTGTTTGCTCTAATCTATAAATCAGTGCAACTCTCATTTTATAATTGATTCAAGGCCTCCCATTTGAACAAATTGTTGCAAATGGGCATAGCAAGAGAAGCAAAGAGAAAAATTCAGAGTGAAAAACAACTAACTCATTTATAAATAAAGGGTTTTTCTCACAGGCTCAAAGAGAGGAAACACCAATAAATGCTAGAGAAAAGGCCGCTGAGGTAAAATACGCAAGAGACATATAAAACCCTCCTTAATGGTGCTGCCTTTGCATCACTGTTTCCACAGCAGTGACTCACAGCTGCCTGGCTGGGAGGACAGGTTAGCACAGGGGGAGCCAAGCAGCCAGAAGCCAGCCGTGGGGATGCTCGCCCTCCCTGCTGCCTGTGGTCTCTCTGCCCAATTCCATTCAGTAAAAGCTCGCCCTCCCTACTGCCTGTGGTCTCTCTGCCCAATTCCATTCAGTAAAATATACCACGTAAGAAAATTATTTTCAGGAATCATGGACACTCTCCTTTCTTGCTCTTGCACACAGAGCCAAGGTGCTTTGCCAGGCTGGTAACTGTCATCTGAAGGTCCGTGGGCTGTTGCATTTACAGTAGAATTTCCACTTAGTTCTTACCAGCTCTAGAATCAGACACTAAAATTTAGTTCAGGAAGAAGGAGTTACAACGGAAAATACCCCTGCTCTAGTGAAGCACTGCAGAAACAACTCATACACCAACCGACATGCAAAAAACTGAAAGTTCATTTTTGGAACTGACCCCTCCACTAGGCAGAGAGAGAGAGACGCTGGTGAAGGCCCCCATCATCTTGCAGAACTAGGTGCAAAAGAGAGCAGGCTGATGAACTCTCACCACGTCTTTTGTGATGTGCTAGGTAAAGAACCCACTATTTTACCTGCCGGATGTGAGGCAAAACACACCACCAATGTTGCTTGCTCTCCACACATGAACAGTAGCTGCTTCTGCTGCTAACCCCCTCACTTCTCACAGACACACCGTACAGATCAAAACACTTGAGCAATAAAACCTGACATGAAAAAAATCAACAGGGAATCGTCAGAACAAAAAGATGCCTCCTTGGCCAGACTCCCATCAGCCTAATCATGCTTGAAGCAGGGTCTTACTAAGAGAGATGGCACAGACAGAAGAGCAAAACTAAACCATGTGCTTATTATGAAGCACCAATCTTGGCAATTTAGTGACAACACCTTTGCACTTTTATTTAGCAGAAGAAAATGTTCTCTGTCAGAGAGACTACACAAAGCACACTCAGTGGGCTTTAATCCCTTTTGGATTAAACCTATCTAGAGGATGTACACAGGCCCCTTGTTGGAAAGAACTTGAGACACTTCTAGGCTCAAGAGACAAACAGCATCTTCTCCTACACTGATCAATCAAACTAGTTTACACAGCATCTTCAAGGCTCTTTTAATGCGTAGCTCAACCATGTGCTTCCAATTGCGTATTTAAGAGACTGGGCACAGGGGCAGAAGAACGCTTTCCTGTTAGGCACAAGGGGAGCATTTACCGTGGTTACAAGCCAGTTTAGAGTATAATGAATTCCCAATTCCTTGAGCATTAGCACTTGCTGCCATAATCTCTAGATTTAGGAGCTGGGCTTTAAGACTGTATTTTAGCCAACAACTCCCTACACAATCACTCAAACTGCATCTTGCAAAAGGACCACTGTCAAGGGACTTAGAGCAAACCATTTTGTCTCATTAAATGTTGGAGAATAACATTGCTATTTTAGATTTATATATACGTATGCACATGTTAAGAATGAAAAAGAGGAGAGAGATCATGCAGGATAATCCCAAATGTACAATACTATTTGTGGACCCATAAACTAAAGAAAGAACCAAAGGGAGATTATAAAATGCTTAAAAGTAGTTAGCATGTGCTACCCTGCACACATTCCTATAGTTGCAGCACTCACTGGAAAATCAAGCATTAGAACGTTTTCTTAAAAAACAAACAAACAAAAACAAAAAAAAACAAAAACAAAAACAAAAACAAAACAAAACAAAAAAAAACCCACACAACAAAATCCCTCCTGATTTTTTGGCAAAACACTGGCCAGCTGACTGATAACAGACAGTGGCTAAGGTCTGCCTACCATTCCCAAAGCAGAGGCTATAAATTTCAGCCTCTCCCTTCTCCACACAGCTTGCCAGTATTCACACATAACCTGCTGGGACTTTGTATCTTTGGAATTTCTCCTCATCATCAAATTTGGCCAAAGTTGGCTAGCAGATCCAAAAGGTAATTGGTGGAAAAGAAGGCAGGACACATGCAATATCGCCAAGAAGCCTCATTTCCTTAGGAAGTCAAGATAAAAATATGGAATGTCGCAGCAAAAACAGGAGGAGCCCACAGGCAGGTGTGGTTTATGAAACTACAATTAAACACAGTCAAGGAAGATTACATTTCAAGCAGATATAGCCCCTTTAACATAAACAGAAAATTAATTCCCCTGTCTTTGATCCTAATGCCCAAACCAAATTTTAAAGTGCACCTCTGAAAGACAAGAGCTTATACTTGACCTGGGATCTCTTGCTTGACTATTCAGGTAGGAGGAATATGCCACAGACCCAAGTTCAGCCTAGATACTTGCTAAAATGAAAGCACAATGCTCCGTCACAATCCCTGTTGGTTTTGCTCTGCCCGAACTGGCAAGAGCACACATGCTTTAACACTGTATTGACAGGGTTGCCTTGTTTTCCTTGAGTAGACAGTATGTCTGATTCACCAGGGGTAAATTGAGCTGTGCTGCGTGTCTGACAGAAATGATACAAAATGCAGCCCTGTATTTTTTGCTATTATCTGCACACAAAACATTTCTGTTTCCCATCAGAACTCATATCTCCTCAGACACCTCGAACAAACAGACCTCAGTGCTTGGGAAGGCAGTGTCAAATTGCCTGCATCAAGGCCACCTCCACAAATGCTCCCCTTGGCTCAGAAGAAATGCTCCATCACTAGAACTTGTGCACGCTATTACTGCTCAAATTCACGTCAGTGCAGGTATGGCCAGTAGGTTAAATATCACAATGGTGAAAGTATCTGCATAGCACCCACACTGAGCCTTCATCACTGTTAGTATTAGGGTCTATATTTCCCTAACATAGATACATGCTACCAGTCATTCACATACATGTGAAATCACACTGTCATCAGTGACATCCTTGTCAATGTTAACATTAACAACGTTAACAGCAGGTTTCCAGATGACTGCAGGTACCAAGCCTAAGGACTGAAGAAAATCAGGCACAGGATTACTGTTAAATGCATGAGTATTGCCCACTTGGACTGATAAACAGTGCCCAAAAGCTGGAATTCAAGCACCTGTCCTGCTCATTACAATGATGGTAACAGACGTCAATAGCTCACTCAGATGACTTATCTTTTCCTTGTGAGTGTGTCAATGCAGTTGCACCATCAGACCAAAGGGAAGAAATTTTTGAAGAAACAGTCCAGACTTGTACAAAGAGCTCAAGACTTGCAGAGAAATCTTCTTAATACGCAATCCTGCCCTTCCGCCAATGGAAGTCAGCTGTAGCCTACACAGCCTTCTAGTTTCCACTATGTTCCAGTACTAAGCATGTGTTCTCACATACTGATGAGCAGTAACAGATCTCAGTGCCACAGCTGAGGAACATATCCTGAGCTTCGTCTGTTGTGCTACAGCAGAGTGTTATCTGGTTCTCTTACAGCCAGGTAGGCAAAATTTTAAAGCTGTCTCGCTAAAACAAGGAGATTCTTCTGTGCTCCAAACTACCACAAAGTTCCCTTTATGTGGCCATAAATTTAGTTTGTGTAATCTAAACCACATTACGATTTACAGAGCACCAGCAAAACATTTTCTGCTAGACAAGACAAAAGCCTTGCACATCAGACCTGGAATAAGCATACAGATGAGGAGAAGGCAGAGGCAACACAGTTTTCTTTGCACTTTCTTAACACAGTGATCCATGACCAACCTTGAGTATGAAGCTATCTCCTGGCCTCAGCTGAAAAGCCATGCAACAGGAATACTACTAAATGAGCACCACACAGCCTTCACAGTCAAAGCTCTTTTGCTGTTGAAAAATAATAGATGCTGGTGGGGCAGCAATGGTGCCCTCAAGGACCTTCTTGGCAAAAGGAAAGCATCTGTTTCTTCCAGCCTTGAAACAGTCGGGTTCCAAAACAAGCATGTTAAAATATATAGAGCAGTATGCCCACAAGGACAACTGACGAATAGGCTGTGCATGCAAACAGTCTTCCACTCAGGTGGAAATCTTGCACTAAGAAGAAACCGCATGCTGAAAAAAGTAGATAGAGAACCAAGCACGTATAAAGGTTTTACATCTCTTTTTCTCTCCTCGTTGCCCATTTTTCCCCCAACCACACAGTATCAGTGTAAAGTTGCTCTTTGCCAGGACACAGCAACACAGAGCCTTGGTGCTTGACACCAGTTCTCTCCAGTCAATCCATGTTGCGTATCATTTCCCAAGCTGCTTGATAATAGCCGTGGCTTTCTGCTCTGACCTCAAACCACATGTGGAGCTCCCTATTCAACCTCCCTCTTGCAGTTGCATCAAACCTGACATCCTCCCCTTCCCAAATGAACTTCTCCAGCCCAACATTCTTGCTAACTACCCCAGGCCTCAGATGAAGAGAGTGAAAGTTTGCCCTTTATCCAAACTGGTGCCAGCATCACTGCAGGAAAGTTTCTTGGATCACGTCCAAAAATTGCAGATCTGACTCAAGCCCAGTGTTAGATGTATTTGCCTTGCTGGGAGATAAAAGTCTCTGCTCCTTGCATGAATGTAAGGACAAAAGGCTCTCCAGAGTTACATGTCACTTTACTCTGAGTGTGAGCTGGCAGGCTAAGCACTGTTCTGCCACCCAAGTACAGGGGTGTTGCAACATGTTGGACACCATGAGCCCCCATGCGAGGTCCTACGCACAGCCATCACCCTGAAGACAGACAGGATCACTTCTGCCTGACCCAAACAGAGGTCTTGCAGAAAAACAAGCAGCACGGAGCTGACGGGGGCTGCTGCAGAGCCTGGTCCCGCACAGATGTCAGCCAGCACCACAAGCCTGCCAGCACTGCAGGGCTGAGCCTCCTGGCATCAGGGCCATGGCAGTAAAGCAGGGAGAACTGTGCCAAGCTGCTGAGCAAGGGCATGCAGCAGAGGTAGGTGCAGGATCTCAAATTAAGGAGGGAAAGAGTAAGTTACACAAATGCCCTGCAGCTCAAAAAAGGCTGCCCCACTGGCTGCAAGACTATTATAGCTCTTTTTGACCTCCTACCAAAGCAGATGTTACAGCTCAAGGGACCACTCTGTCCAGCTCTGTTCTCCTCTGAACTGTAATAGAAAGTTCCAAGCAGCCTTTTTTTTTCCCTCCCCCCTTTTTTTCCCCCCTTTTTTCTTTTGTTTTGACCTGATCCCTGGAAGAGATCAGAGGTTAATCAGCTTCAGGAGAGACTGAGCAGCAGGGCTGTCCACATTGTAAATATCTTTCCTATTTATTCCTTTTCCACCCAACAATTCTGTGTTTCACCAGGTAACTGTTTAACCAAAGACTACAACATTTTGTACAGGCTGTAGTAAGCAACCTCACATTTGAGGGACAAGCAAGCAGGGTGCCAATACTGCCCATGGGAACAATCTGGATTTTTAGGTCCCTGATCCATTTTCCCCAATTCATATAAAGAGGAAGGGACATGACAAAGGCTTGTGGTAGGTCTACTGGCTTCAGGTTTGCTTGCTTTGGCTAACTTCACAGTAAGCACAGCCACGTACTGGTATATAAGTACTTTATCAGGCAGCTGCACTAAGCCAGGTAAAGCAGTGCATTCATGTGTCCACACTGAGAGGCCAGCCCATATTCAGCTTCTCCAGACTGGCTTAACTCAGTTCTCTTGAACAGTGCTGAGAGGATCTGCATTTCCCAGTCTTCTAGAGTGAGGCATTAACTTTTTATTTTTTTTCCCTTCAAACAAATCAAAATCCACAGACTGTCTATGGGTTTTCATGAGGGGGGGGGGGGGAAAGAAAAAGAAAAAAACCCCACACATAACAGGCAAACTTTTGGTGTTTATTATTTTTGTTTTCCCTTCCTTTTGTCTGCTTGCATGTGTGGGAAAACATACACATTTTTATTTATCTGCAGTGTTTCTGCAGACCGCTTTTGGGATGTCTTACGGACGATGGATAGATCATCCATATGATCACAGTTTATAACACCACGTAGGCTGTAAGACAGAGACTCACAAGAATCAAAGTGACTTGCCTGCTGCAACAGAAAAAAGCAGTCAGCAGAGTCAGGAAGATGGTAATGAATAATTCGGGTAACCTTTCCTGTCTAGGTACAGGAGATGTGCCACGTTTCTCTACAGGCCTGGAGGTTTTGGTGTGGGGTTGTTAATTTTTCTGCAGAGCATGTACAGAAAGGGCAAGACAGGCAAGCACTGAAAGCAATCCAGCTTCTTTCATACATCAGCAGGATACAGTATCCAGTTGTTTACTTAGCATAATTTTACACAGACTAGACTGGACAAGTCATGAAACACTGGGCACAAGAGCTGAGAAATGCTGCTATTAAAAAAGGCATGCGGAAAACTTTCCCAAGGGATGCCAAGAGTGTGTGTGGGAAGAGGTAGGAGGAAGAAGCAGTAGCGTCAGGGGTTATAACAAACAGAAAAGAAGCGATTGTGTTTTTCCCTCAAAATCAGTTACTAAACCTTTCAAAGAGAAAAGCATCGCTGGAAGGGGAACACAGGAGTAACACTGGAAACAACCGTGCAGCTGCAAAGAAAGCCTCCAAAACAGTTAAGCAGAATCAAGCCATCTGTTTAGGGTGTAATGCAAGTTAACAGCTTAGATGCAGGCAGATTTGCCAAGTAAGCTTTGCTAAGGTTTTAAATGTTACTTGCTTCACAGGAAAATGGATTCTTCTAACTAAACCAGTGACTGCCAAATCTTACAGTGTACTTGTGTTGTTGCATCTGATAACATCAGTCACAGCTCGCTTGGTATGCTACAGTGCCACACACCAGTGCACAGCAAGGAGCTTATGGCAACCTAACAGCAGGGTCAGCGAGCGGAAGGGGTCAACACAGACTGAACACAGCCTTCTCCAAAACAATGCCCCAAAAGGAACAGAGAACCTACAATAAAAAGATTAAAGACCGACTACAGGAATCTCTCAAATCATGCCTCTCCCCACAACACACGGGCAGCCTGAGAGTCATCCTACATATGTACATTTTGGAAAATAATTTTTAAAGCATGTACATGCTGATTGTTTGTACTGTTCCCCTTTTACGGTCATTGGGCTCATTCCAACAACAGAATAGCTGTCAATTGATGTCAACTGGTGGTTTTTTGTTTTTATTCGTTTTGTGCTCCAGTGAAATTTTTTCACTCTACATGTGCTCTAGCTTCGCCTTCAGAAAGCGAAAATAGGGCCTACATATGCACCATTATGTAGGAAGACTTACAGATCTGTAGATCTTACAGTTCCTTTAGTGCTTGCTTTAGCACTGTAAATCTAAAGATCTATAAAGATCCACTCAATCTTCTGAGTCTTTTCTTAATTTGTTTAGAGAGGAGGAAAGTGGAAGAGACAGGAAAGTTTTATGCACATCAACACCCCCCCCAACGTTTCAGGCAGCAGTACTAACTAGTCATAATATATTCAAAGATCAAGCTGATATCTTCAGCCCACCTCCTCTTTTCTCATCCTTACCACCATTCTTTTCAAAATTAAAATCTGAAGAGAAAACCACAAGAAAAGCTGAGAAGGATGAAGAGCATTTCCACAGCGCCATGTACATTACAGAGCTGTAAAGTTTCTTTCGGTGTCTCTAGTTGGAGGTTATACCACCTTGTTTTCTTCATGCCAACCAAAACTTCTAAGGTAAGCCACCACTCTGACTTTGACATCCCTTCCGTTTGGGTGATCAAAGCTTTACAGCCCAGAACTGATTGTAACCTTGCCGATCCTGAGCAATGTGTGAATTGCAGAACTGGGGGCTTGAAAACTGAAAATTTGGGGTGTGCCCACAGAGTGTGCTGACACATTAGGCTTTCTAATTTGTTAAGCATTTGGCAAGGCAACCACTGGATCAGAGGTATCCCAGAAGAAAGTCTTGCATCTGTTCTCAAGGCAGGTTAGACAAAACAGATATCCTCCATGGCACTACTTGTATTTAAGCAGAAAGGCATATCGCTGCCAGTAAAGCACACACAGAGGCACAAAGCACCTAGAGCTTTAGTAGCCACTCATCAAAAAATTCACAATTTCAGTTTTGTGGGAGTTTCCACTCAAGCTTCTTTCCCCAAGGGCATGAACACATTGTTACCAGTAGCCTACCAGAGCAGTTCATCTAACTGTAGCTTGTGAAGCAGGCAGAAAAGGTAAACTTGAGGTTGTGGTTCCTTCAGCACTTCTTTCAGGACAGTGCTGAGGGTGGCAGTCACTGCCCCCTCTGTCCCCACATTCTCTCCTCCCGCCATCCCCATAAGCTGTGGTGAGCTAGAACCAGGATGGAGCTGCACAGTCCAGCAGCAAAAGGAGGTGTTCATGAAACCACCCCTTGAGGAACTGAAGCCATGGCTTGATGACATGGACATCACTAGCAGCAAAGTCAGTTGGAGCTACTGCCCCTTCTCCCCCATGGCTAGCAGCGGCTCTTTTCCAGTCTCATGCCACCTTCTTCACAGCGACGGCACAACTGTTTGTAATGTCATGCGCTAAACTAGATCAATGAACCGATCCAGGTTATAAATAACCGGGGGAAAGAGAGAAGTGAGGGTATTTTTAGCTTAGAACTGGGACCTGTTCACTGATCCACGTCACCATCTGGCCCTGGGGCAGTTGTGCCGGCACAAGCGTTGGGAAGCAGGCAAGGAACCAGTGAGCAAGAGTGGATGGGAATACTCGGTGGCCACATGTGCCACTGAGAAAACGGTACATGCAACAGTATCACCCGTGCCTGGTCTTAGCAACAGTATCATCCATGCCTGGTGTTAAAAAGTAGAGCTGACTTAGCAGGACTTGGAAGAATTTACATCACATTTTGAGCCTCCGCAGACTCGTTACTTTGAAGCAAAAACACATGCCCTTCACTGGTAGGAACCACAACACTTCTAAGCTGCATGGGGCTAACTAACATCTCCAAGCTCCTCCCTCTGACTGCCCTTCATCCCCTAAAAAACCATGGCTTGTGAGATAAAAGATAAGACAGTGCCAATATACAACTAGCTTTTCAAAACCAGCCAAAAATTACAGAAACTTTCAAAACACAAGCTGTCTCCTGCAACATGAGCTCAGCCATACCATACAGCATTTTTCAATTGTTTTCTTTTTGCTGTGCAACCTCTCCATTACAACTGTTTGTGATTAATATATGCTATTAAAAACAGAGGGAGTGTGCAGTACAGCCAGTCTTAATGTTATGGAAGAAGCCTTTGTTGCGCACAGTCCAGCAAGCTGCCCTGCATAAAACTGCTGCACAAATGGAAACGTTTGCTGTGCAAAGAATATTCACTGTGTGTCAACTCACCTTCATTCTTCTCTGGTTTGTCTGCTTGTTGAACTGCAGCAAGAGCACTGCCTCCTCATGAAGGCAGCCTTTGAAAATCTCCAGCAGAAAATTGCTTTTTATCAGGTCATCTTACAAAGCAAGAATGTCTAGCTCTTGGCAGACACAACAGCTTAAGTTAGAGAGGGGCAGTCACAGTGCCCATCGATCAGAAAGAGATTCAGAGATATGACTGAAGTCCTATCAGTTGACCTAACCCTGCCTTCTTGTTTTCCTCCCTCTCCTGTCTGCTTACCCATTACAGCCCAGTCACTCGCCTAGGAGCATGTCTCCAAGGCCATTCTTACTTGTTGGCACCTATACACACACTAAAATCTAAAACATTTTGCAGCAACATCCTTCTAGGAGTTTTGCTTAGTATAACCAGCTTGCCAAAGACCCCTGCTATGTGCAATGCATGTGCATCAACATATTTTTTCCCCTAATACCTATATGAGATTGAGGAATTCAGTAAAATAAGATGCTTGGTTTGAAGAGGCACAATTCTTCAGAACTGTGGTATCAGTCAAGCATTGCAGATATCACAGAGGAGGATCTCACTGGATTTTAAATATGAAGCTGTTGTTGTTCATTTGCGGATATAACTCTATAAAACACAAATGGAACCAACAGGGAAAAACCCATGCTTTTCCTGATCTGTTTTGAAGACACAATTTAAACTGTTTTTTGAACAGCATAAACTGCAAGACATCTAAGCATTCAAATACAGTCATATATTTTTTATTTCTTTGGCTGGATTAATTTCCCGTCTTTCCCATCTAAAGCTCCACAGTAAATCCCCCTGGGTCAGTTACAACTACTACTTTACACTGCTGAATTCTGCCACCAGTCTGCTCATCGTTCCTGCAGATGTTTCTGCTTTCAGGCTTCCTGGAATTTTATTGGACCCATTCCTTTGAATAAACGTATACTCTTTGTAGGTTGCAAATGCACCAGGGAAACCACTGTCCTCTATGTCAAGGAGCCTCCTCACCTTTTTCGGTAAAAGCAAGATGCTATACTTAAGAGAAAAATGTGGGAAGCAAGGAATCTGACTTTTTTCCCACTTTTCCCACTTCTGAGAAATTTCTGAAAGGGGGCTATGTGTGCTTGTATGCCTGGGACCAGCCAAGCAATTTGTGAAGGCCAGAGGCCCCTGCACACAAGCACACAGAAATTTCGTAAAGGGCAGACAGGCTTGAGAGGTCAGGTCCTGCAAACAGAAAGCAAACGTTTACATGGAAGGACTATGCCCTTCAACATAAATACAAGGTAAGCCATATGCCACTTCTCATTATTAAATTTTACCTGTATTACTAATAAAGCAGAATGTTCCTCTACTCACCTCAGTAACGTCCATGACTTTGATGGCTGCCAGCTGACCCGTTTTGACATGCCGACCCTGCATAAGAGAGAGAGAATCATCAGCACCAGCGCCTCACCCATCCCTTCAACATAAACAGAATAAAACATTCAGACAAGAGCTCCAGCCACTGGGTTTTCCCAAACCGTGCTGGACCCTTCTGATACTTCATATGAAAAAACAACAAATACTCTAGATGGCTAAAAAAAAAAAAGTTTATTTTTAAATTGTTCTTCTACAAATCTTAGAATCCCTTTCTTTTTCTCCACATTAAAAGGATGATTATCAAGATTAAGCACAGATTAGATTCACACCTCCCTTCTATTTACTTTAGCAAAGCTCATCGTCAGTAACAATAGTTTATTAACATGCCAGAATAGTTAAACTCCATGCATTGCATGTTTTATTTCCATGCATCAGTGCCTAGCACCAGGGTGACATATTACTAGGTGAATGCAAGCATGCTTAGGGCATTGCAAAAGGACATTTCTCTTTGTTCTGGTCTTCACTAGTAAAAAAAAGTGAGGTATCTTCAAGAGATGCATCAGACCTGCAATAGCTCTCTTTGCCTGTCTCACAATAGCTAGACAAGAACAAGACATTGTCTCCTTTCAGCTACGCCATCATAAGGGTATGGTTTCTCGGTACAGCTGGAGCTGAATTAATACATCCCAGCTCCTGCAGTGGAGAGATCCTACCCTTCCTTCCCCTGCCTCCATCCAGCCTCCTGTCACAAATTTCTCTTGGGAGCACTGAGCTCCTTCTGGCACTCATCGGATCATATGATAAGCTGATTGAGATCACTAAAATGGCAGAAAGTTAACACAGAAAAAGCAAACTGCAGGGTGGGGTGAAGGATTGCAGATCAGGAAATCAAACTGGTTTGCTCTGCAGTCAGAGCAGAGCCAGAGCTGGCAGGAGGCAGACCGCACGGCTGGGAGGCAGGCAGCACCACGGGCCCCTCCAGCCGTGGTGGGCTGTAACTCGCCTCAGCTGACTTCTGACAAAAAAACTTCTTTTCTCCAGTATATTTTTACATGAGGTGGGGCCATATCAATTAGCTGTTCTGTATTTTTTTTTCTTAACAGGCACTCAGAAATGGTCCTAGTATTGGTATTTTCCAGCTCTCCACTTAACACCCAGCAGTCTGCCCTGAGACGTCCAGTTAAACAGCCTGGTCTCCCAACACCTTTCGTAAGCATCATTCCCAAAGGCTCTTATCTGAATCAGTCAAGCTCTCCAGCAAGAGGTCTGCCCACTACATTTCCTCACTTTTATCACAAATAATGATAAAATACACAAAACATTTCACTAATGTCATAGTTCCTCTGCCTTTCTCCTTACCAATTTCTAAGTTTCCTAGGCAGAAACCTTTACGTAGCATCCACTACAGCTGACAGACATCAATAGTGGGTTTTTCCCCTGGACTAATGTCTTAACCTCTTCAGAGACTCTTTGAGACTGGCACGCCAGAACTGAAGCACCCCAAACCACTAGTCTCTTTGGAGAAATCCTGACCCCACACCTCACGATGCCCTCCATGAAGGTAATGGCCAGACAATGCTGGTGCATTAGAAAGGATGAAATACTGCAGAACTCACAGCCTAAGCTTTCTTTCACAACTCTTATTGTGCTGCACTCTCCCCTTATTAACCAATCCACATGCTTTCTATAAATAAATTACTGTACTCAGGCTTCTGCCGGCTCTGTAAATTCTCTTTATTGCATGCATTTCTTTTTACAGCCTGGTCTCAAGCTGGTTTCAATTTTGAAACAAAGTTAGGGTCGTAACATGTGTGCAGCGGCCAAGCCTGACCTCACCTTGACCTTACTACTTCTTGAACCAAAGCCTTTCAGCAAGCCCAGGAGAGATGCAACTCCAATTTCCCACCCTGGACCTCTGCCTAATGACAAAAGCCTGTGGTCTTCTCTTCAAGATTTACCATCCCACCAAGGGAGGAGGGGAAAATGTTTTACATGGAGGTGGAAAAATGCCTCCTCTAAGCTCCATCGCTCTTTTCTACAGCTCTGTGGAAGGAACTAAAAGGCCCAAGGATGTGGGGAAGCACAGTTTGAGGTACAAAAGGAATATGCTAAAGGTAAGAGAGGAAAAAGGACATCTCAGAGGACAAAAGCTCACAATACTAAGGAGGGCTGAGGAAGAAGACACTTTTTTAAAAAACAGTGAAATATGGTTCACCATTCATTCTGCAGCAAAGTGGGGACACTAAAATGGTGGCAGAACATACTCTAAGCAGAAAAAGTGGTACACGGAAGAGTGAAGTAGCAAGACATCCACGAGATGCCACATATTTTATGGAAATTTTGTTCCATTTGTCTTTTTTAGATCTACGAACTACTGGTGGGCTTGCTATTTCCAGAGAGAAGCCTGAAATTTCCCAGGGCTCAGCTTCACAGCTTTTCTCAAGATGACGTTCCTCCTTGTGAGACTGGCCCACTCGGGATGACTAATGCACACCAGCCCAACTGCCCTTCCCTGGCAGCTTTACGGGATCCTGCTGCTGCCTCCATTAGTCCTGGGCCACGACAGCTACAGCAAACGCAGCAATTGCTCGTGTTTTGCTTTGCTGTTTCTGCAGCGGGGATGGGAAAAGCTTCTCCATAACCCTCCTAAGGGACTGGAAAGCAAGGCAACTGCAGACTGTGGGAAGTGTGGGCTGCTCAGTATCCCAGGCCAAATTTAAACCCTGGTCATTTCAGAATATTGTTAAAAATTACTCCAAATTCCTTTTTCATAATGTATGCAGCATTCATATTCTAAGCACCCACACTATATGGGGGGGCTGCATGACTTTAATTTATATGAGAGAAGTAAAAGGACATTTTGAAGCCACATTCTTTTCATTAAAAACATTTTTAGAGAGAGGGGGAAAAGCAAACATCACAAACACAACACATAAGCATGAGCACAGTTTTTGTTTGTTTATCTGCTTAACAGCTCTGCTCAAGAACAGACTTGTCAAACTATTAGCATGCTGGTATAATTTTGCTTGCAACATGAAATGGCTAAGCATTCTCATTTCGGAAACCCATCTTCAGATTTTCATAGCCAGCTTCTGCTTTGGAAAAATTTGTCTGCATTAAAAATAATTATAAGAAAAATGCAAAGTGGTTGAATGTGATGAAAGAACTGCAGAAGTTGTAGATGGGAGAAACCCTCTAAACTCAATCTCCTGGGATTAAAATTTATTCAAATCCAACTTCCAGGGCACTTCATAAATGTGGTAACCATCAAGGCCCCCATCCAGACACCACCTCAGCAACACCACCAGCTAACACTCTGGTGGGACAGCATTTTCCTTGCAGAATGATGCCCCTGCCTCTGTGTTGTGTGGAGTCACGGCCCCTTGGGGGGTCACAGTTTCCCCCCTCCCCAGGGCACAGTAGAGGTTCTTGCAGATTTGTTTCAGCAAATTGTCAGTAATTACCATCCATGTATCTGAAAAAGTCACAAGATTGCACAATGTCACCCATGATGACTGAAAACAGCAGTTTCTTAAAATACTGCTAGATACCAAATATCAGAGGCTGGGGATCACAGGATAACTGTCCCTTGGCCAGAAAGTTAAGTATGGATATGAAATATGCAATGAAGATGACAGCAACTCAGATGCACCTTCTTAAGCATAAGATGACTGTCTCCAGAGCCAACAGACTGAGGAGGCTGCAGAGGTTGCACTGTGTAGTAGCAGCAACAGGTAGTAAAGGCTATATCATCCTGGGAGTGAGAGTTTGCCAGGTCTCGGGGTGGGGGCCACAACAAAACATCAGCACTGTTAGCTGAGCCTGGCTCCCACCCCCATGGAAAAGAGCCCACCAACACATTCCCTTCATTAGACCATTGGTGGGCTTGGCAGTGTTACCTTTATGGTTGGACTCAATAATCTTAAAGGTCTTTTCCATCCTAAATGATTCCATGATTCTATGTTAAGACTTTATCAACCAAGATTTCCAAACTACTTGTTGTTTCTTATGCATCCTCCCCGCCTTTCTTTTTATGCGTTTATTCATATTATAGCACTTGTTTATCCTCCCAAGGAAGCAACATAAGAATATTTTTGAGACTGCTACTGCACCATTCTATTTCTAAATGGCCTGTTGGGATGAGCAAGTCAATGGAGCTGCGCCTGCTGACCCTAAATCTTGTCCCATTTCTTCTCATGTGAATGAGAAAAAGTTCATCATATATGGAGGATTTTAAAATACAGCTCTTAGCAACACAGCAACACTGCAGCATCTAACTGGATTTTAAACCGAATTCGCTACTTAAGCATATTTCCAGTCATGTCTGATAGCAATATGCTGTTTATTTCTCATCTCAGTGGGCTTTATACATGCTGAAAAGCAGAGGGGACAAGGGGAATCCTCAGTAGACTGCCAAGATCTGCAAAACATTATAAATTCCAAGCTTACCCACACTCTCCAAGTCAGTTAATACACTTACTTCTTGCCTCTTTCTTCCTCTGCACGCATTATTACTGCAAAATTTTTGTTTTGGAAAGGTTCAGAGGCAAATGGTGTTATGTGCTGGTTTTCGTGGTGCTTTTTTTTCCCCTAAGATGTCTTAATGTTATCAAAGAACTATGCAAATTAAATGCAAAAGAAACCCTATCAGCTCATTTACCTCCCACCCCCCTCCAAAATTATCCAAGATACATATTGCACAGAAAGGTAATTCTCCTACTAACACAGTTTCTGACCTGTGTATTAATGTGCCTTTTGGGGGACTGTTCCAGAAGCTTGCCTCCCAGCTAAATGGCATAGAAGTAGAATACGGAGCATCACACACTAAGGAAGGAAGGCAGCACACGTGACTCAAGACTTGCAAGCTTGGATTATCTTGTGCACTGTGCTATATACACAATTAATTCTTTGGAAAACTTCTCCAACCTCTGAGTAACCTATGCTGACAGTTGTAGAAAGAAAAGCAACTAAACTGAGAAAAAATCTAATTCACATTTCAGTTGCTACAACGTACATAGAGGCAGCAGGATAGATTTAAACATGCTATCAAATGAAAACTCACTGCAGTACCACCTCTTAACAGTGCTGTACAATGCCCCCATGCCAAAATCAACTTTTCAATTTGCTTCTCATTTAGTTGACTCTAAACTCCTACCAGCCTGAGGCAACAGGCCATGGAGCAATACTCCACTATTAGGTTGCACACACCAGTGCAATACATGATACCTTATTATTCCAATGCATGTTTACCATCAGCTCTTTTTGTCACTTGCCAACATCGAAAGTTGCAGACCAACCAACCTCGCATTGCGAATAGTTGGACTCTACATTTCTTCCTACTGCCTGGAAAGACTAGATCAAACAAATACTAAAATCTAAAATGTTCTTAAGCAGAAAGTCTACCTAGTTGCATTTGTAGCCAAAATAATGCTGTTCCTACTGATACAGCATTCTGTAAGCTAAATAATCATAACCTCCAGTGATGGAGATCAAATTGTAAAAAGGGGATAATGTTTATCTGCCATGGAAGGTCCTTCTAGAATAAATATCAACAAACAACCTCAGTACAAAAGCCTGGCAAATCACTGCAGAAATGCACAAGAACCAAAAAAGGCCAACACCAATGTTCTTTCTTCCTGTTAGATGACTTCTAAACGCAAACCAAGCAGAAGCTATTAAAGACTCCCACTGTTTAAGTCAAAGGCAGGACAGAGCTCTGTGTTTTCCCTCTGTCTAACTCTTGACATCAGATGCCTGGAAAGCAAAACAGAAAACAACATACTCTCTATCCTGCTTTAAATATCCACAGGCTCACTAGCTGTCTATTGAAGAAATAATAATGACAATTTACTCATGCATAGTACTGCATTCTGTGAAGTGTGAAAGACACAGTTATTATCAGTCCTGTACTTCCAGGGTCAGAGTGAAAAGGTGTTACCTGCTAGTAAGAAAACAGAGAGTTCTATGCACTGATTTTTTACTTCGATTGCTGCTTTTGTGGTAGCCTTCCCACTCTGAAAGACACTGAATATACATTACCAGAGGCATTTCCTTCTCCCATACAGCTCATTGCCTAAACAGGAAAAAGGAAAGAAAGGGGAGGGGGGAAAAAATAAGAAAGAAAAAAAAAAAAAGGATGGTGGGAAAACCATGGCAGAAAGCCACATTCTAACTTTCCCAGGATTGCAACAGGTCAATGGCAGAGCTCAGTTAGGAGGCATCTCTGCTGACTCCCAGCACCCAGCCCAGCAGTCCACCTCGCCCCATTGATCAGCAGGAGATGTTTTTGTCTGATGGGAGAGGACAGGAAAAGAACTGCAATGGCAGACAGCTCTCTTGCCACTCTTACGTGGGAAACAACGCCAATCTCCCACAGGACCTTTGACAGATTTGCCCAAATGAGACCTGATGATTATGCCCATTTCAGTTCACAGCCACTGAGACATATGACTGAGCAATAGATGAAAAAAAGCTGGCAAAATAAGGGGATGTTGCAGGGGAAGGGGAGGGTAAGAGGTCTAGCAGTGGTGCAGTGTAAGACTATGGCTGGCCCTTCGTTACCCAGTCATGCCAATCCCAGTCCAACTGGGATCCCCCAAGGCTACACTTTCCCTCGCTCAAATGATACAAAACATTCATTCCCTTATCAAGTGGAGCTTACAGAGTTCCCTCTTCCTTCTCCCTCCCAAGTACCGAGCAGGAAAGATTGATGAACTAGCATCTGTTGGCAACACCGACAGCAAGGCTGTGATGCATTTTTCCACAAGGCCTCAACTTCAGGCCATCAAGAAGTTTTTGAAAGACCTGCCTTGCTGAGTGCTGCCCCTCTGCCAGACACCCCAGCCACCAGCTAGCTAGCTGCTGGATCAAGCTTTGCTGTTCTCTAAGGTGGTTACCCAGAGCTCCCTGCCCAAGATTCCATGCTTCTTTTACAGGGACACATGAGCTAACCAGCTTGAGTCCCCAGCCTGGAAAATACCCTCTTCAAGAGCCATCCTTGAAGTCATCAGCCCATACTTCCAGCCACCATCAGGCTATGCCCAGATTTAGTGACCTACACTAAACACACCATCACTCACGTTCTCTTTACAATAGAGTCCCCATGCTCAGCCCCCTTCAGAAAGAGCCTCTAACCTCATGATTGCCTGTACTTTTTCCTGGTTTTAAACATACCCAGGTAATTTAGTTGGGACACTACTGAAAGGCACCAACAAAACCTCACACTAAATAAAAGAATGAAACCAGAGTAGAGGCATACCTCCCACATGGACACAGTTGGCTCAGAGTATATTTGGCTTCCTCTAGGAACGCCAGTTAACATCTGCTGTGTCCAGCTCTCATTCAAACCAGTTCTTCCCCCTACCTTAACAGCTTTACCAGTCACTAAATCCACCCCTCCTAACACAGCTTGTCTCTTTGGACAACCCCCTGCAATGGTCCCTTTCACGTAAACAATTTCTTTCTGGCAACTATAATTAAAAACAAGCCAGGTAGAGAACATCAAGAGAAGAATTTAGACCAAAATGATAAAACATGTACCTGTAGATACGAACTGACATGGGCTACAGATACAGATGACTTCTCATTTTACATCTCAGCAGCCACTTTCATCACCAAACACCCTCCACTGGATCTCGGACACCAACTGAAGGAGAGGCAGGCCTGGTCTGGTGGCGTCGCCATAGCAAGCCCGTGCGGCAGGACTGGCATTAATCAGGTTGAAGGGGACTACCAGGTCACCAGAGCAAGCCCTGTGCTCACCAGGTGCCACCCCACTGTCACAACCACCCAGTGCTACTTCAGAGGGACATCGCACACCACACACTGCTTCCACCTCAGACTGAGCATGGCCCAAAATGACCTGCCAGAGTCCCCACACAGGTGGAGGGGGGATTCAAAACAACGCCGGTTCCTCCTTAGCTGAGAGAGACAGCAGATGGAGGGCAGAATCTCCCGATCGCCCCTCCGGAGTGACATTGAAATAAGCCTGCATGAAGAGCCCGGGGCAGCTTCTCTTTGTTTGCTCTTTAAATGAATTGATATTGACATTTAACCCATCACCCCAGACATGCAAATCTGAGCTTTCTGACTGAAAGGAGCAATTTACACCTTGTGACCAAGGCCTCGTGCAAACCCAGGCAAGCCTGGGCCCATTTCACTCCACTCACTGCCAAGAAGCTGCTGAGAAACCACCTCCGTGCTGGGCACAGACCTTTTGAAAGAGGAGGAGAGATACTCCCAACAAATTCAAGTATATAACCATTGGGTACACAGAAGTGCCACAAAAGACATACTTTTCTTTGGCGGGGGGGGGGGGCGGGAATAAAAGCCATAGTTAGTCCTTGCCCCTCTGTGTACCAATACTGTTCTAAGCAGCTTTCACTCTCTTGGGGGACACTGTCAGAGGTCATACACCACAAGAGAAGGAAAACCAAGCCCACAACACGCCCTACCAGCCTTGTTGCATCCAGTCTACTGGCAAAAATAGCAGCTCTGAGAAATGCATGATGGCCAACCCCAGGCAGTAAGGGGACGGTGTCCCTCACTGGGTGTCATCCAGCAGGCACAGACAGTATGCATTCGGGTATGCTGCTTCGGGCGCCTGGCTTCTTGAGGCACGGTCCCAAAATGTCCACCAGCCTCCCAGAGAGCACTGGGAGGGTTACTAAATAGAAACCAACTTTTTCTTCAAGTATGCTAAGCAGACGGGGGAATTATTTTGGAAGGTACAAAACCTCACTGTAAGTGCAAAAGACACAGTGGACGGGACAGCGAAAAGGGAGAACGATTGGCTCCACTGCTTTTATTTCTCTCTTTAACACCGTTTTGGGTTCGCTGTTGTTGATTCAGCCTGCTGGACAAGGAGGAGCCCAACTCACACGCTGCCATATTCAGCTGTCCCCATCGAGAGAGTCCTGCCTTTCGTCTAGCTGCACCACAAGATGCTAACAAGCACACTGCGTGGGGAGGCTCTGAAGCCATCATTGGACAGCTTAACATTAATGAGGGGCAAGGGAAAGGAGAACTATTTTCATTTATACCATCCCAATGGAACAATATAGCCGAGCAGAGCAGAAAAGTCAGGCTGCATAATGAGTTTTACTTCAACATGGTTAAAATGAAAGATTTCACATCCACCTTTAAAAAATTCCAGAACATGAGCAGTAAAGAAGGAAAGTTAATGAACTCTTAAATACACATTTATATATATAAAAAATAGAATTAAATTCCAGTCCAATTGTCAACACTTCTCCAGTGCTAGAACACACAACAAAGGAGTGGAACTTGTGTGGTTTAGGGCTTTTCGCTTTTTTCTTTGAGGGCAGACACTGGTTGGCATCTCTTTTCCTTCAGCCATTACAAACGTCATCAGTACCACTTCCAGTTAGTCACATCTCCTCGCCATTATGGACTAGGGAGCCGTAATTTACTGCTGAAACTAAAATCTACCTTCTGGGGCACCAGATATGCTGAGGAAGTATTACAAGAGGAGGCATTCCTAAAAAGAATGGGGACCGAGTTTTATACTGTGACCCCATATGTAAGAGCAAATTAAGAAATATTTTAACAACTTGTTTGCAAGATGCAAAACACACATTTAGCCTAAAGTTATATGTATTTTAATTAAATGAGGACTCGCACCAGAATACTCTTTCCAGCATTTTTATCTTCTGATACCCTGCCAAGTACAGCTGTGATTCTAAAGCAAAAAAAAAAAAACAACACAAAAACACCTTGTCCTTGAGAAACTGGCATGTGGCCAGTGAGTGATCTGTAAACAGCTTTGTGTCCACATGAACTATTTTCAAAAAACTTAGGCAGTATTTTCAAACCTCAAACTATTTCTGCTTTGTCAGCACGGGAGCCTGACTCAGAAACCCAAGTCTATACCAACAACCCTTTCTGCACCAGGCTTGCCAACAACAAAACACTAACCTCAGAGGTTGACAGGCCCTTTATTTATTTATTTAGCAAAAGAAGGACCAAATTGAACACAATTTCCTTTCGGTTGCTAGCCGGGTAGTATTTAAGTTGTATTCCCAAAGCCTGTGGCCAACGTGTTTATTGTGTGAAAGGGCCACACAACAGAAAAGCCGTTATGCAAGATTCTCGGCTCGCAGGTTAATCCACGGAAAGGAACGGCATTCATTAAGGAAATGGAGCCTGCGCATTCTCCAATTATTACTTTTTACCGAGTACTCAAGAACACACCAAGTGCCTCACAAAAACTAGTCAAAACACGTTCATCGCTCTTAAATAACACACTACGGGCCTTCACAGACCAAGTTGTGGTGAACAAAAAGGGAAAGAAAGTCCTCAGAGGACTCGTAAAGCAAGGCCACAGTGCTGCTGCCATTGCAGCCAGTCCCACCTGCCCTGCTGTGCTCTCAAGGTACAAAATATAATGCAGATTAAGCAGAAGTTATATTGGTGCAAAAGGATTTGTGCAATTGCATTCTACAGGAAGAGCCAGCAGATCAATGCCTGGCTCCAAGCCTGGTGTCACCAGCAGAATTTGGGAGTTTTTTGATCATCGGTTGTTCTACACAACACCAGGCCTGCTGGTGACAGATGGAGTACACCCATCTCAAAGGGGAAAAAGAATCTTTGCACAGGAATTAGTAGGGCTCATTGAAAGAGTTTTAAACTAGATTTGAGGATGGAAAGGGATAAAACCAGGCTTGCTAGAGATAAGTCCGGGTGCAGCACGCCCATGTTTGAGGGACAGTATGCTAGTGAGGTCTGACATTTCAGTGGAGGTAGGGGATGGAGATCCATGCAGCAGCAAAGACAGAAGCGTTATTGATGTGTTAGAAACCACAGAAGCACCTGAGAATGGTCACGTAAGAATTAGGGCTTCTCCCTCCAAAAAGGTGGTGGGATCAATAGCCCAGCTGAAGTGCATCTACACCAATGCATACAGCACGGGCAACAAACAGGAGGAGCTGGAAGCCACTGTGCAGCAGGAAAACTATGACATAGTTGCCATCACAGAAACATGGTGGGATGACTCGCACAACTGGAGTGTTGCAATGGATGGATATAAATTCTTCAGAAGGGCTAGGCAAGGAAGGAGAGGCGGTGGGGTAGCCCTGTGTGTTAGGGAGTGGTTTGATTGTCTAGAGCTTAATGATGGCAACAATAGGGTTGAGCGTTTATCAGTAAGAATGAGGGGCAAGGCCAACAGGGCAGATATAACGGTGGGAGTCTGTTATAGACCACCCAACCAGGATGAAGAGGCAGATGAAATATTCTATAAGCAGCCAGGAGAAGTCCCACAATTGCTAGCCCGTGTTCTCATGGGGAAATTGAGCTTAGCAGATGTCGGCCAGAAATACAATACAGAAGAGAGGAAACAGTCAAGGAGGTTCCTGGAGTGTGTGGAACTTCCTGACCCAGCCGGTGAGGGAGCCAGCTAGGGAAGGCACCCCACTGGACCTGCTGTTCGTGAATATCCTCATTTCGGCTAGGATAGAGTTAATTTTGTTCCCAGTAGCTGGTATAGTGCTGTGTTTCGGATTTAGGAAGAGAATATTGTTGATAACACACTGATGTTTTAGTTGTTGCTAAGCAGTGCTCAGGGACTCTTTAGCTTCTCATACTGCCCCGCAAGCCAAGTAGGCTGGCGGGTACAAGAAGCTGGGAGGAGATACCACCAGGACAGCTGATCCAAACTGACCAAACGGATACTCCATACCATGTGTCAACATGCTCAGTATATAAACTAGGGGGAAAGCTGGCCAGGGGCTGCTGCTCAGGACCTGGCTGGGCATGGCTCAGCAGATGGTGAGCAACTGCATCGTACATCACTTGTTTTGTATATTCTAATACTTTTATTGTTGTTGTTGTTCTTACTTTCCCTTTGGTTTCTGTCCTATTAAACCATCTTTACCTCAACCCATGAATTTTACTTTTTTTCCCCCATTTCTCTCCCCTGTCCCACTGCGGGGTTGGGGGGTAGGGAGTGAGTGAACGGCTGTGTGGCGTTTAGCTGCCTGCCAGGTTAAACCACGACAGGGAACAGAGAAGTACGTGTGGGTGATGTGATGGTTGGAGGCTGTCTTGTGCATAGCAATCACAAAAAGGTAAGAGCTTTCAATTATTGGATAAATAAGGAGGGGGGTCAGCAGAAATGCTACCTTGGCCTTCCAGAGGGTCGACTTTGGCCTGTTTAGGTGACTGGTTGACTGAGTCCCTTGGGAGGCAGTCCTGATGGGACAAAGGGTCCAAGAAAGCTGGATATTTTTCAAGAAGGGGATCTTAAAGTTGCAGGACCAGGCTGTCCCCACGTGCCAAAACATGAGACAGCAGGGAAGGAGACCAGCCTGGCTGAACAGAGAGCTCAGGAAAAAAGGAGAGTTTACGACCTTTGCAAGAAGGGGACGGCAACTCAGGAGGACTACAAGGATGTCATGAGGTTATACAGGGAGAAAATTAGAAGGGCCAAAGCCCACCTAGAACTTAATCTGGCTACTGCCACAAAAGACAATAAAAAATGTTTCTATAAATAAGTTAGCAACAAAAGGAGGGCTAAGGAGAATCTCCATCCTTTATTGAATGGGGCTGGGAGGGAACATGGCCACAAAAGATGAGGAAAAGGCTGAGGTATGTAATGCCATCTTTGCCCCAGTCTTTAATAGTAAGACCAGCTGTTCTCCAGGCACCCAGCCCCCTGAACTGGAAGACAGGGATAGGGAGCAGAGTGAAGCTGTCAACATCCAAGGGAAAATAAGCCAGTTAGCTGCTGCGCCACTTAGACACACACAAGTCTATGGGGCTGGATGGGATCCACCCAAGCGTACTGATGGAGGTGGCAGGAGTACTCACCAAGCCACTTTCAATCATTTACCAGCAGTCCTGGCTAATCGGGGAGGTCCCAGCTGACTGGAAGTTACCCAATGTGACGCCCACCCACAGGCCAGAAGGAGGATCCAGGGAACTACAGATCTGTCAGCCTGACCTCGGTGCTGAGGAAGGTTATGGAGCAGATCATCTTGAGTGCCATCACGTGGCACGTACAGCACAACCAGGTGATCAGGCCCAGGCAGCATGGGTTTATGAAACACAGGTTCTGCTTGACTAACCTGATCTCCTTCTATGACAAGATAGTCCGCTTAGTGGATGAGGGAAAGGCTGTGGATGTTGTCTACCTGGACCTTAGTAAAGCCTTTGACACCATCTCCCATGGCATTCTCCTAGAGAAACTGGCTGCTCATGGCTCAGACAGGTGCACTCTGCGCTGGGTAACAAGCTGGCTGGATAGCCAGGCCCAAAGAGCAGTGGTGAATGGAGTGACATCCAGCTGGTGGTTGGTCACAAGTGGTGCTCCCCAGATCTCAGAATTGGGGGCAGTTTAATCCTGTTCAATACCTTTATCAATGATCTGGATGAGGGGGTCGAGTGCACCCTCGGTAAGCTGGCAGGCGACACCAAGCTGGGTGGGAGTGTTGATCTGCTGGAGGGCAGGAAGACTCTGCAGAGGGATCTGGACAGGCTGGATCGATGGGCCGAAGCCAGTTGTATGAGGTTCAACATGGCCAAGTGCTGGGTCCTGCCCTTGGGTCACAGCAGCCCCACGCAGCGCTACAGGCTGGGGGAAGGGGGGCTGGAAAGTGCCTGGTGGGAAAGGGCCT
>JAVJGI010000014.1:68864005-68909849 GCA_035590275.1 Ibycter americanus
ACATTTCTCCATTATGTGAATAAGCCCGTAGCTAAGAGAGATTTTATCTACCTAATTATACTGTTTGCCACTTGCATTTATAGTTAGTATTGAAATCAGTGGGTGAAATTCACCAAGAAGCTGCAAGTGAGAAAAAGCAAACAGTCCAGTTGACTGCTACATGAAAATCTTCAAGAACCATCTTTAGCTTCAGTAAAAGCAATTGAAAATTATCAGGAAAACCTACTAGTGTGAATTCAAAGTAGACCACTCCAGCTTTCCAGTCTCCATTTTCATGTTCATTGCAGGCAGAAGTTCATTTGTTCTACTTTTATGACTCCCATGAATGTGTCACACACTCAACACATAAGTACACACTTAGTAATGACAAGTTTTAGCTCTGCCTTGAGATAGATATCATTCAAAGCAGAGGCAAGTCTGTGCCAGTATCTTCCAAGCAAACAAACTAGAAGATACATGACATGCTTAAGTCTGATTTCTTGAAGGAAATTCACTTAAAAAGAAGGCCTTCAGGCTACGTTTCTCCAGGCTGCCCTGGAAGAGACCCAAGAAAAAGTGGGTCAGAAACACAGTAGAGAGGACAGACCAGCCCCAGGAGGAACCAGGATGGAGGTCTGCATGTCCAGCTTGGCATGGCCACCCTGGGGAACCATGCCACGCTATGGCTTTGGCAGAGCCCTGGGAGATAGGAGGTAACTGCAAACAAACAACACAGAGTATTTTTACTGGTGGATGGGTCAACAGCAAGGGAGCTGAAGATATGGCATGTAGGTGCAAGTACAGCCTTATCTTTCATCTCTTCCTCCACATCAGATCATCAGCACTCCCAGCGATGACGATTCTATTCATCTCAGAAAACAGGATCTTAAGCAGAATACCTAATAAACTCAAGTATTGTTAGGATTTCATTTCCCCCAGCTAGAATCACCTTGCAAATGATGAGCAAAGCCTTTCTTTCTTCAATCAAGATTACCTGATACAGGATTGCATGTGATGCTCACACAGCCCTGGCCTAGGCAAGAGTGACAAGCAATCACAAACAACTGGGGAGTGGGGGGAAACCAACAGAGCTTCTTTCCTGACATCTCTGCTCACTTTAAATATCCAAACTCATACAAAGAGATGTCTCATGGATATACTATGACATAAAGACGAGGCACCCACTCCAGAAAGCTGGAAGGAGCAGACAAAGAAAAAGCAAGGGGGAGGAAGAAAAAGAGACTGCTTCCAGCACCATCACCCCTCACAAAGGATCCCTGCCTAGCCACTACTAGGAAGCCAACACGTGACGGCAGGTCATTATTATAGCAAACAAGCCCAGGAAACAAGTGTGCACACAATGAGGGAATTCCAGCATTTAGCAATCCCAGTTACCACCACAACCTGCCTATGTGCTCTTTACAGAGGACAGTTTCCCTTCAGAGCACCAAATTTCATTCCTCATGGGGAAAACAAAAAAAGTAGTTTCAACAGTGTCCGTGACTTATCACCAACAAAAGATTAAGAGAATTTGGTTACTCAAAGCCAGACTTAAAGAAGGCTTATTCATTTTAGTGATGCTGTTAATGAGAGTTAATGATGCTTCTTTCCACCACAGCTAGACACAGGCACTTCCAGGACTGGACTCTACTTGTCCTTCCCACCACTTCGGCCATGACTAAAAGGTCAACATTCAAATACAGATACCTCAAATGTGGCGTGGCAAAAAAAATGGCCTGGTGTTCAAAGACAGGGAAAAAAACAAATTTCTGTATTGTTTGCTTGCTGTGATATCCTAAACATGTAATCTGCTTCCCAAATATACAAACCAAGACAGTTAGGGCCCCTGAAATTAAAAGACAGAATAACAAAAATTTTAAAACTTAAGAAACAAGTATCTATTAAATGTTTTTGCAAAACTCTTCAACAGACCATAAGCTCTCAGCCAAACTACTTCTGAAACTAGCAGCTGTACCAGAGGACCTCTGCACATATATTTGTCGATAAACTTCTGCATGCGTTTAGATGTTACCATTGCTACCATTTTTCCTTCAATTCATGCATGCAGTGACAGTTTGACCCAAACAGCATCTGTATTCTACCCTTATGACCACCTCCTTAAATCTTCTCAGTCTGCAAATGTTTCTTTCTAGTCTTTTCAAGCCACGTCCTGCAAAGTCTGCTACTACAGAAATTAAAGCAATGGTTTTCTTGTACCACCTTCCTCTTCCTCAGAGGAAACTGCCTTAGCATCCAGTAAAGGGCATGCACTTGCATCTTGCCTTTGCTCTGAAAGATAAAAATGTGCCAATCATTTTTCCCCTGTTAAACGCAGTAGGTAGCTCTAACCCTCTGCTTACAAGAGAACACAGAAGCACCAGAAAGATCCTCCCATGGACAATGGGTTTGGGGTTGGAAGACAATGCAGAAATGGGAACATTGCCAGGATCCAAGAGAGAGCTGATTCCCAGGATAAACTCCAGGCGCTGATCTCTCTCACATACACACACAACCCTCTAGTTCTCCAGCTTTGCCATGAAAACTACCAGAAGCTTCAAAACAAGTTCACAAGGTGATTACTATCTTGAGCAACTTGAGGCACATTGAAGGAGATGCATGAACACACACAAATCTGGGGTGTTTGTCACCACAAGATAGGGTGAGATGGGAGAATGCATGTCAAGAAGAAAGGTCTGAAAGGAGATGACACATTTCCACTTCAGCCATAGGCTTCCTGTGCAATTTTGAACATGTAACTCAGTTTCCTCTGTTTTTCTTTAATCCATAAAAATACCAACTTTATAGTTGTGTTGTCAGGCATAACTCATTAATGTTTATTTTGGAAAGTGTTTTGATGTTCCTGGGTAAAAGCTGCTGCAGAGAGATCACACATTAAAAAACAGAAACAGCTAAGTATTACCAGGACTGATGCCTTACACGAGCATTTGCAGTTCCTCTGTACTGAGCAGCTATTTGAGACCAGCAAACAGCAGCCAGCACTTCCAGAAGCACCAGGCACATTCGGTACCTCACCAGATCCGGAGGAGAGCAGCCGACACCGCAAAAGCAAAGCAACAAGATCATGGGTGCTGAGGGAAAACCAAGGAAACAGAGTCAGACTTCCTCTTCCTCCAGCAAGCGGCTGAGCCCGGACTGCCGGCATCCTGCAGTTCAGTTTGTGCGGTCTAAATATGGGTGACTGATGCTTTGTGGGACATCCCAGGGCAAGCAGAAAACAGTATGAGACCTGTTAGAGATATATGTCCTTTTGGAACAGATGCTGGGGGCTAGGCAGGATGTTCCAGTGTACATCTCCTTGGCAGAGAGGAGCAGAGGGGACAAGGGTGGAGGGGAGGACAGCGGGACACAGGTCCCATCCCACTGCTCGCAAGGTGCAATGCCACCATCAGCTGTCCCCTGGTCCAGCAGCTCGAAGGCAGCATCCCAGCTGGGCGCACCCAGGTTCTGACGGCAGCTGGGCTGCAGTGGCCCCTGGAAGCAGGAGGAATCCCTTTGAATTTGAGGAAGAGCCTGGACACGGCTGGAGCAAAGCACACACAAGCAGCTTAATGACAGGCACTGCTTCCCAGCATTCATAAAAAGGCATGCTGCAAACAATGCTGCAATTTGGCAGGCAGGTTGAAAAAAAAAAAAAAAAGAGTGCCTGTTCAAAAAGGCTACTGTTTACTGTTACTTCACATGAGATGAGATCCCTCCATGTTTTTTGATTTTTCTTTCTTAATCCCATACATTAAAAGAAATAATCTCCTATTCCTGAAAAGGTGGTGTGATTTTTTCAAGGAGTATATGCATTATAACTTTCAGCTTCTGAGTATTAAATGCTTTCCATGTTAAATTTGGAAAGGCAGAGAGGGGTTACGGGAAGGATTATTCCTAATCCTTTCACTGCTATTCAGTACAGCAAAAGGGAATGAGCAGGTTAAGACAGTCTCTAGAAGAAGTAGCTATTTTATTAAAGAAAGATCTGTTGAACAAACATTAACAGGATCATTTGAATGTCTTCAAGAAGATTGTAAATCTGAGATCTGCTGATGTAGAGGAAATGTAGATCTTTATCTATAAGCCTGAAAGCAAAGCAAAATAAAATAAATTTCTGAATTCCCTCTCTATAGAGACGTTTTGCCCTTCAGAACAAAGCTCCACTGCTTCAGTGCTGTCACTTCCACACCTTGCCCAGCTTGGAGCTGGAGCTACTGGTGTACTTTCAAATCTAAGGTGTTCTTGTTTCCAAAATTAAAAGTCACTAGATCCTCTGAAGGCTCTGTGTTTCAGGGGTGGTGAGAAAAGACTGCCTTTAACGCAGGCCAACTCCTCCCACACTTCTCAACTGATGGCTCACTCTATGCCAAATTATTTTAAAATTCTGCAAACCCAAGGAAGAAGGTTCCAGAAACAAGGAGCAGCCCAGTGCCACACAGCAACCTCCACCTACAGGGACCATCTCCTGCACCCTGCAACCCACCTGGCATTTGCTGCAGGTTTAAACCCTCCTCTTAAATGACAATTTTTGCAGGGCCAGGTGGGACCCCCCGAGGAACTCCTCCGACGTAAAAGATCCTCAAATCCCTGAGTCATGATTCATTCAATGTTGTGATGGAAGACCACCAAGCACTTTGGTGTAGCAGACCACTCCCATGACCCTTCATTAGACAAACATCCCCGTCCTCCTTCCTTGCTCAGCCGCAAGAGTTACAGCTATTTAAAGAAACCGCACCACACATCCAACACCGAGGACTTGTCACCCTCCTCCCCACCTGCTCTAGGAGCGGCAGACATTCAGTACATCATTAATTAGGTCCCAAACTCACCCTCTCCCTGATGCTTTTGTGCACCTCTGATTCATTAGAATATTACTAAGGTACAATTGGAGATAATCATGCTGTTAGCAACGTTAGCAGGGCAGTTTACAAGATTACATATAATGAGCATGGGTTAGAGGGAAGTGCATCATGAATTTAACAGAACAGTAAAAAAAAAAAAAAAAAGAGCAACAGTCCAATTATCTTCTCCCTACGCCAAGCTTCAAATAAAGCCCTCTGTGAGGCCAACACTATAGCACAGTAGGGAGCAGCACAGTGGGCTAAATTTGTGTTATTCTTCTCTTTGTTGGGAAAGGAGGACTAACAACTTGGACTGGAAGGCATTTAACTATCTATTTGATTAGTCATTCAACAGAATGACGAAGGTCACCAAAGCACCATCCAGCACAAATGCATACCTGACCTCGTATCACACACTAATGTTGAGGTCCAAGTGCAATCCCTGCCCGTGCTCCTCTTCCTGTCTCCTTCTGAAGCTGGGTTTGATACCAACAACCTGCTTTATCCCATTTCTCCTAAACTTTTAGGTTTCTTGCATTTTAAAAGACGACCAAGCTTACAGCAAGACATTGGGCAGAATGCGGAAATTACACATGCAGTACTTATAAATAACTACTTCATATCCCCCAGGTTGTGTGTTTGATGTTACTAGGTCCAAAAACCAACAGTTAAAGCAGAGCAAGGGGGAAATTCATGGCAAAAAGCTACTTTAAAAAAACAAACAAGCAGAGACTTCTTTTGTTGAGTAGACCAACCAACTACCTTCAGGTTACACAGTTCACTTTTTCCTAGGCAAGCTGAGGATCAAAAAGGATCCTAAACCTCAAAAAAATACTAGGAAAGGGAGCAGAGGTTGAGTGAGAGCCTGCCCTGGATCTATGGGTAGAACTGACAGACTCCCACATCCACAGGTACAGCTGCAGCAAGCTAGAAATTAAATTAACCTGTCTAGGCAGAGACACAGATGGGACAAACTTCATAGCTGGTGTCTATAGCATGAGTAAATACACCCCTTCACACAGATGTTCTGCAGGTTATTTTCAAGGTACAAGCCATCGATAGGAATAAATGAACAAGGCTGGGTTTGCCAGGCAGTTTTTCTGCATCACCAAAAATATACATGGCATCGCCAGCTCCCAAGGGGAAACAGCCAAAACCAGACAGGGACAGTATTATCCAGGCAGCAGGGAAGAAGGAAGCCTGCAGCCCACACAACTTCCCCACCAGCCACGTCCTGAGGACCTGACCCAGCGTGAACGACAGGAAGCTGAAGCCCTTCCCTAAGGAGCCTCGCTCCAGGCAGATGGGCAGAGCTCACGGCATCCCCAGAGCTCAGGCACGCGTACATTGGTGCGTGGGGGGGAGCGCACAGGGACCAAACGCAACAGCAACTCAAAGGGAACTCTTCAGTTAGGAGCACAAGGGGGACCAGAGAGCTAATTCTGCAAAGAAAGCGGGAAGAGAGAAGGCTTCAGCCTCTCCACCAGCTACCAACGTGGTCCGGGTACTGGGGGAAGCTCACGCCAAACGCTAATTACAGTTGGAACAACAGTTGGGACTGAATGGATTTACACAGGCTCAGCATGGGAGTGCAGCTCAGCAACAATTTATTTCTTATTTATACTGCAGTACCACTCAGTGGCCTCAAATCATGACCAAGGCTGCATTGTGTTAGACACCATTCAACCACCCACATAGGCAAACCGCTTAGCCCAGCTTATGAGCTGATGTCCTCATTCAGGAAAGCATGTGCACCCAAGCTCTCCCAGAGAGCAAATACTCCAAGAGTTTAATCCTGTCCCAATTAGGGCAGAAATGCCAGTCTGGAAAAGGCCTGGCCTGAACAACTGTTGCAGCAAATTCAGCAATTTCACCTGGCTGCATCGTGTCCAACGCTCAGGCCCTGCAAGTTCCCAGTTGCTTGGTAAAACTGGAAAGGAAAACCCTAGGGTGCTGCTCAGATTTAGTAAAAAGCTTTCTAAAGTGATCAAAATGCAGCTGTGGTATTCAAAAAGAGGTCATGTAATTAAAAACAAAAGTATTAAAAAACACAAAACCAAAACACTCCCCCCAAAAAACACATCAAAACAAACAAAAAGATAATCAGTTCTTAGACATAGATTTATATTGGAACAACGCAACTTGAATTTAGCTTCAAGTATGCTCCTCCTGTTTCAGCGCTCAAAGGAGGTTTTCCATGCCCAAATTTTGACCGAATTTATCAACCATGCTATATCTCCCTATAAATGTAATTTTGTCAGAATTGCCACAGTTCTAACCTATAGGGGTCTGTGATACTACCTACACTCTTGGTTTTAAGAAAATACTGTGAGGTTCTGTTGGAGGCAGTTTCTCAAGACACTCCTCCACTGAAGGACTTCTCTATGAATACAGAAACATTTCCATGTTTCAAGAGCCGTCAAAATCTCCCTAATGCCAATTTCTCCTCCAGTTTAAAACATTTGCTATAGTCCACCATAAAAGAAAGGACAGAATTTCATCAGATGAGGGGAACTAATTCCTCCCATCACCCTCCTGATTTCCAAGGCCTAAACAAAACCACACAGCACAAACATTCAAAGCAACCTCTAAAAAGAACAAGCCAGATGCAAACTTTCAGCCAAAACAGGGAAGGAAAAAAACAAAATCATTGAGTTTGAGGGTCTCCGATCTCAGGCTCATAATGGAAATTGTTTTACAACCTGAATTACAACTTATGCTAGAACCCAAATTTATAGTATTTTCTTAGCATTTGTACATATGCTAAATCAAATCAATAATTAAGCTTTGGGCTTATAGGATTTACTTTGTTACAATATTCTACTTGGCAGGGTATTTTACAGCAGCAAGTTTACATAGCAGTTCATCCATAACCATGATTTACTTCTCTTTCATTAGCTTAAAGACTAAAATCAGAAGACATTTAATTCTTCTAATTTAATATTCATAAATTAAGGAAGTAGGATCATAGTATGGGGTTGCTAAAAGCCACTTCCATGCCAAGGAGTTCAGCAAGAACAACTTACTGCTGCCAAGGACATCACTTTCAGCACGGCTTCACAATTAACTACCACTGTGCTGTGTGACTAGTGCTGTGATGAACCTTGTCAGGAGGAGAAAAATACCTACCTTTCCCCAGGCATGTCTCAGGGGGTATTCAGTGAGGTGCCAAGGAACCGAGAAGTAATTTGGAAAGGCTGAGGCAGGTTCCTGGTCCCACAACTTTTGCTGCTGTTAACACATCTGTGGACTTCAAAGACAGTAAGGAGGAAAAAAAACATGTCACCAAGTACAGGGAGCAGATTAGATCACAGGCCACTAATAAAGACCAGGAGCTCACCAGCAAAGTGGAGTTTCTCCAGCTTTTGTCCCTTTCTTGGAGAACGGCAATTAGCACCTTGCCTCTTTGTTGTACTCATGCAATGACAATGCCTTGTGCTAGCTCTCCACCAGTAAAAACAAACAGATAAGTAAATAAAATAAAATGTTATCTCAGCTGCAGACAATTTTATTACTACTCTACTCCCCACATTTTTACTAAAAATACTGTCATTTAAAGAAATCCATTTATTCTGTCCTCAGCTATGAAAACAAATTCTGTTTTTTGAGGACAACATAAGAGTAACTCAAGCCTTTTCAAAACATGCCTCTATGAAAGCAGGCTCTCTCACATTAGCCACATGAACGCAAGACTATTTTTCCTAGCTTGACTTCATCCTTTCAGCTAAAGCTAGGGAAATAGAAAGGTTGGTGCTGTTTATGGGAAAAGCAACTCACCATTTTCTAATGCATAAGGAAACCAAAAGGTCTAGTTTGCCAGGAGTTACTTCTTTAAACGTACAGGATCACTTGCAAAAAGTCATGGGTGATTTGATCACTTCCAGTAATTATCAAACGCAGATTTGGAAGAAAAAAAAAAAAAAGTATTGATCCCCTGAGAGGAAAGCAAGAATAGTGAAAATGCTCTTTCAAAGAGGTTTAATGTCTCACCCACCAAAAAAAAAGAGTGGGTGTTTAGGAGAAGATTGTTTTGTTTGCAGCTTCAGCCAAGCTGCATGAAGTTAGTTCCTGTCCTTGTTTGGAGGTAAAGGAGGCAAAGCAGGGAAGCCGCTACGTGAGCAAGAGAGAACAGGCAAAAAATGGGCAAAAGCCAAGGGTAAGAAAGCATCTGAGAAAGTAAGTAGAAAGCAGGGTGTGGAAGTAGTGTGGACGTGAAGCCCACGTATGTGCACCAACACCTCGCGAGTCCCTTGCTGTCAAAATTAGCCCATCTGCCTTGGGCAGGCCGTAGCGCTGCAAGTCATGGCTTATACCTGCATTTTGCCCCACCGCCAGTGTGCCAGCGGTTAACACCTCACTCAGACAAGACCTGAGCAGATGTCTGTGGGTGTGACTCCGGGACATGGCTAAAAACCAACCTAAGGGTGAGCTGCTGCTGCAGCCAGGAGCGGGCGCCTGACGGGTCCCCTCCCCGCACTCCAGCCCCCAGGCACAGAAGCAGCGGCAGCAGCTGGTTCAGGGAGTAAATCAACAGAAAACTCCAGTCGCTTCTTTGTAGCATCAAGGAGAGAGTGAAGAAAAAGAAAATGAACATCCATCGCTCAGAGGCAAAACCGGTGCTGCTGCTGCGCTGGGAGGCTGAGCGGCTGCGGTCAGCAAGCAAGCAGGCAGGGTCAGGGCTTTCTGAAAAGAGGGGGTGAACAAAGGCAGCATTCCTACCAAAACCAGTATCTCTTCTCAGGATGAGACACAAACTCTTGCTGGTTTTCATTTATGAGCTGGAAATCAGGGGGCCTGCTGCTACAGACTACAGGGTCTTCCTTATTGCCGACAGGTAACTCCAGGAAAACTCTCAGCAGTGAGAGCTAGTGGAACGCGGGAACAGGTTGCCTGAGGATGCAGCACCATGAGACCACAAGCTACACAAAATGCCCATCAGAAACAGCCTGACAGAACAAAGCGATCCAGTCTCGGGGTACAGGACTGGATGATCTCCTGAGACTCTTTTACATGAATGGATTGATCTATATGAATGGACTGTGTACCTGTAGATGCATATATGTGTACACATACATATACACAAACACATACACACAAATTATTGATTTGGGCTCAAAGGAAAACATCATGCTTAATTTCCTTAATATAGTTTACAGTTGACCTATCTTGCTTAGGAGGAAAAGAAAAAAAAGTCCAAAACCCCTTCAAATGACTTACACTTTAAAAAAATCCCAACACCACAAGACAGCACCATGCATCCCCTACCTAAGGACTGTGGTCAATAGCTCTGGTCTCTTATGTAAGGCTTGAGTCCCCTGTGCAGGGAGAAAAGAACAGGCTTCCCCCTCAAGCCAAGGGAAATCTTCCTAAGGTTAATCTGCTGGTTGTTAAGTAACTTAGGCCAGACACTGAAAGGAGATGCAATCACATGCATTAGATTAGCACACTGCATACGCATGACGGCGATGGCTCAAGCTGCCCCGGCAAAGGCGCCGAGGGGACACGTGCGCAAACCTCCGCTTACACCCTGTTACACCTTGGGAGCGAGATGGAGGCCAAGGGGGCAATGCATCCTGTTTTGTCTCCTGTCTCCTTCAGAAAACATGTCTGTTTCACGGTCCCTTCTCCCCATCCCCTCCCTTTCTCTTCCCAGCTGCTTGGGGCTTGCGTTAGGGCAGGGTCAGGGTGTTAGAGCAGGGCCAGGGTGGCGTCGGGGATCTGAGCTACAAACTTTCCTGAGGAAATGCCACTGAGATGGTATCATCAGATCCTTTGAGAACAGAGAATAGATAAGACCACACTCTGGGAGATAATTATCCATTTGTGCTACAAACATATTTTCTTTTACAATAGCCAGACTTTTACTCTCAAACCGCTAGGCAATTTTTTTTCCCTCAGGAAGGTTAACCTGCTATTATAAAAAACACTTAAGAGAAAGTGCCTACTGAAAGCGCAGGATGACACAGATGTACACAGATTATTCCTGCCCCAGCTTGCACCCAGCGCTGTGAATCATGCTCCGCTCTGCAATGCCGAAGCCCCTCTGCTCCTTTCTCCTGCCTCTTTCTCCATCAACTCGCGTCTCATCTCCAAAGCCTCCTCCTCCCTGAGGGAGCCAGGGCAGCTCTCCACAGCTCTTCGCAGCTATCGATGGTGCAGACGGCCGGCAGGCTGGAGCAGGGCTCAGATGTGGCTGGGGCCAGCCCAGGTTGTAACACAGGTCAGCCCGCCCGAGCATCCCTGTCTCTGCCATAGCTCTCCCTCATCTTGAAGCATGTTTTTTCAGACAGCCCCGACACCAGTTGGCTCTCACTGCAATGCTGGCAGAAACACACTGTAATCTTGCTCAGCCGTAAGAATTTTAAACCGTGCTTAAGCATGCTTGCTAACCACACTTAAAAGACCTACCAAAGCACAGCCAAAAATGACTGAAGCCCTTCAGCTGGCCAAAGGGCACCCTGGATAACTAGGTAAATAAATAAGCATGCTGCCACAGACAATGAGAGCCTATCTGAAATATTCCAAAACCAAATAACAGCATAAGGAGCTTCAGTGGGATTTGTAAGTCAGTGCACAGGAGTACCATGCTTACAGGAATGAAAATTCAAGCATTGATCTACTTCTTAAGGCTAGCACAGGGACTTCTCACAGGAAGACTAGGGAGGGGAAAAGAAAAAACTGATTAGTAACAAGGCCTGACATTTGCTCAAGTCAGGAAAGGCAGTCTGGTATTTTCAAGATGGAGCAGTGACTGCGAGTGCAATGCGAGATGTGTTGATACCACAGCACCATCAGCAACCTTGCTGGAGGAGATGCCAGAGCATCACAGGACACCAGGCCTTGGGACTACCAGGTGGGTACCCAGGGGCGAACTACGTGTGTCTGCTTTGAGCTACCCACCCCTCTGGGCTTCTGCTGCCCTTCAGGGCATCCCAAACCCTCTGCCAGCTTCATCTTTCTAAGGGCACAGACCAAAGGGATCTCTCCATGGCAGGAGAGATAAAGCCCAGAAGGAAAAGCCACATACCCCAGCAAGGGCACAGCGGGAAGGGTGGGAAACCAAGAGAGCAAGCTGCTGCCCCCACCTTGAGCACCCCCCAAAACCTCACTGCCTCTGCATGCAGCAGTGGCAACGGTATCACACTAGCAATGGCATTTTGTCAGCATCAGCACTGCGGAAGATTAAATGGTAATGCTCAACGTTACTTCAAAGGTGAAAAGAAAAAAAAAAAGAAAAGAAAGGAAAAAGAAGTCGTCAGTGATTTTCAGAAGATGGATACTGCGCACATTCCAAAACGACAGGTTTCTTTAAGCCCTCCCAAACAATGAGGACACGTGAATAGTCACACTTCTCACCTCTGAAAGTTTGAGCTGCATGCCTCACACCCCTTGGGAATTAATTTAGAAACCTACATGAGAGACTCAAAGATTTCTTGTCCGAGCAACACAAACACTCACACACAAACAACCCCTTCCCTCAGTCTGCCTTCTCCACGCCCCTCCAAAACCAGGTATTTTATCTGGCACAAATGTGCTCCTCTAACAACATGAGGGCAGCAGTGAAAAGCGCATGTACCCGTAATGGAAGCCCAGGTCTCCCTAATGCCAGCTTGGGGCAGCCAGAGCAGGAGAGAACACAGCTTGCTCCTACCCCTCGGGGTTCAGCCCTGAACACAGCCACCTCTCCAGGGCTCCTCCAGACACAGGGGTCCGCACATGCCGACAGCTGCCAAAATCACCAGTGCTGCGTGATGGGGGAAACAGATGGGGGGTAGGGGGGGAAGGAACCACCGGGACCTATTTCAAGCCCCCCGTCACTGTCAGGAGCTGAACAGTGGCACTTCCAGTAACAACCACAGGGCACCAAAGGATAATAACTTGTAACACTGCACTTGTAACAACTGGCAGTATCAGACGCCAGTGACTACACACAGGATTTTCTCTTCTGATGGTGCTCTTATAAAACACCCAGGGTCAGTAGCCTGCTTTCCTCCCTAAAACATAAAACTTCCCGTAGGAACCGAAAAGCATTGAAAGCATAAGTGGCAAGAAGTTCTGACGAAATTTTAGTATAAAAAGCTGTGTAAGAGGCCTATTTTCCTCAAAATCTGTGGCAGGACTAACCCACTGAGGATCGACAGAGCTGTGCAAGCTCAGTACCTCCCTGAAGCTCACCAGCCACCCAGAGAAGGTGCATGTGCTAAACAAAATAACCACAATACCCCACGAGGGAGCAGGGCAGTCAGTCCAACTTGTACCTGAAATAGTGGTACCTTTCAAATGCCTGGAAAACTTGTAGGCCAGGGAGAGAGGTTGGATCTCACATTTGAATAAAAAGACAGTAACTAGGAGCTTGACATAATATCTGGTTAAGTATGCAACATGGGAAAGGCTAATCGCTGATGCCTACTCATTTTTTTCCTTAACCCAAAGCAAAGACATGTCCTAAACTCCTAAAAAAGGGATTAAAAAAAAAAACGCATAACCTAAAGCATGCATTTTTCCAGCTTTTTGAAGCTGCTGTAAGCTCTGCCGACTGCCAGCCTGAGACCAGCGATGCCAAGAATTCGCAACCCCTTCAAATACAAGTTGTTCCGAGCCTCCAAATGAGGTCAAAAGCTTCAGGTAACTCTGTGCCACCCCTCACTTCTTTCCTGACACCCCCACAAACAAAGCAAAAAAAGACCTGCACTAAACAAGTGTTAAGTTGTATTTTACCTCCTCTTTCTTTCACCATATATAGGGAACACAGGTCAAAAATGTGCAGTGGTCCAGCTCCCTCCACGAAGATTAATGGTGGAGCTCAGGGAACTAATACCTGTCGCACTTCTGAAATGGCCTGGGGCTTTAAATCCCTTAACAGAGTTCTCCTAAGTTTAGAACGTTAAAGTAAGTTCAGGTTCAAATAGGTCTAGCCATCTCGTTTCATGCATTTCACAACTGAGACTTAACACTGAGGTTAAAAAACAGAAGTACGAAAGGCTAGAACCACAGGGGCAGCAGTCAAGCCTCAGCCCCCGAGAACAGCTTTCCCCCTTCCCTACAGCAGGTACAAGGCTGGTCAGAAAAATGGCCAATAAAACGAGAAGCCAGCTGAGAGGATTTGTAATGTGAAACTGCCAGGCACAACACCGGGAATTTTCCTGTCTGCTGAGAGGCGAGGTGGGGGGGAACCCAACCCCACTGGAGAGGTCATTAGAGACAGGCAGCTCATGCGGAGGGTTGGTAGCAGCACACTCCTCTGAAACCCAGGCACCAGCATCAATCACCCAGGTATCTGCTGGCAGAGGTAGGTCCCCATCAGTAGCAAGCAGGGCTGCGACCAGAACTGGTGTGCAGCACATCGCCGGGACAGAAAACCCAGCTCTCACCGACCTCTGCCAACAGCCCACCCACGGCTGCTGCCACAGCGAGCAAACCTGGATGCGGGGAGGCAGAGGGGGAGGACAACGGTGCGGCCACAAACGACTTCTGCATTTAGGTTTCCTGGATGGGTATCGGCAGTCTGTCAAAAAAGGAAAGAAAAGCCCTAACCGAACCACCAGCTATACTCATTAAAATCCTACAGAAATCTGAAGAACTGCCCCTTCTGCAACATTAAGTCACTGGCAACTTCATCTTAGCTCGGATGGAGATTGTCCCCTCCTCCTTCCCCCCTGCCCTGCGCCGAATTTCACTGCAGAAGAGAGAACTGGATCGTGCCCAACAAAAAATTAGCCAAGGGCCCACAGCGGTGTGAGGGTGGGGGAGACAGCAGGGGGGGGCAGGGGGCTGTGAAGATAAGTAAATCCTTTGCTTTGCACATGTCTTGTCATTATTTATCCCCCTCACTGCTGTCACGTGAGCTGAGCCAGAGCCTGCACACCGAACAAAGGGCCTTTGCTGGGACATCCACAAGGAGCCCTTTAAGCATTTCTGCACAGCCTACAAGTATCCTTCCAACTAGCCTTTAAACTGTGACACCCAAATAAATAAAAAACCTTTTATGCAACAATGTTACCCCTTCACCATGCCTCAGAAAGTGACATGGATGGGGCACATGCACTCCCACCCCCTGGGAGAGGAAATTCCTAAATTTAGGCATGCTGTCTGCTCCGCTGTATCAATCAACAGATCAAGCTCTTCATTAATGGTGTTCAGCTAACTTGCTAATTTAAGGGATGAAATCCCTCCTGCACGGTACCTTGAGGAGGACAGTCAGTTATTCCAGGTCCTCATTTCAGAGAAAGCAGTAAAAACCAACTTCTCCTCCTTAGTCCAACACTAACCAGAAGCAATGCTCTAAAAAGCAAATACAACTTCAGGCCAAGAGTTCAGAGCTGAAAGGTGCACAGAGGATCAATACAAGGCCCGAACCCTTCTGGCACAAAATGCAACCAGCTGACAGCAAGCGCGCAGATGTCTGCCCCTGCACTCGTGCATCTGTGCGTGCGTGTGTGCTAGCCAGCCCTGCAGCACAACAAGCGGGTCTGCAGAGGAGCAGACCTGGTCCCGAGGACTTCGATCCCGCAAGATGCTCAATCCTTGCCTCACTTGAGCCAAGTCACCTGATTTCAGAACTACAAAATGAGTCAAAATGTGCAGAATCAGGCTCTAAAGTAGAAAATCAGCCCCTCTGCTTAAACCACAGCAATCCTCGCCTGCCAGTTCTTTTTAATCGCTAGACTGACATCCATGTGGTAAAGTCGACATCGCCAAGTACTTGTCATTTCATCGGTGCTGCCAATTCCCATCTTGCTGAGACAATGACACATCAAAAATAGCTTTCATCTGTTTATATACTGCATGCTCGGCAAACTATGTCACCAACTGCTGGTGTGGAAAAAAAACCCCTTTTTTAATAATCTCCATCCTGGGGGAAAAAAAAAAAAAAAATTACGTACTGCCTGAAAAATATGAAAAATGTGTTCCATATTTTGGGAAGCCTTCAATGCATCCCATATTTCATTTGAGATTATTATATTCTGAAAATATTTATCACAGCAAATCATTGTAATTCTCACTCTTTACTAACAAAGAGCAAGGAAGTCATAATCCAAACTTTTTTTCAGCAAAATGCTGGTTTCTGAAGCTGCTGAAAATATTTATGACAGAAGCAGATAACCAAAAGCATTTTTCTTTATAAGAACGGGAGATTTTTGCAGGTCCAAACAGATGCCAAAAACAACATACACAAAATTTCAGTCTTTCTTAACATTTTCATTGGTGTCCCTGGAAGACATACACTGCATGAGTGACATCTTTCTGTTTCTTGTCTTCTTGGGCTATTCAAATTTGCTGAGCTATTTCTTGGTTGACACCATAATTAGAAAAAGTCCTGCTCCCTACTGATCTGATGAACATCTGACTTTGCATACATAAGAATATACCATGAAATGTTTATTTGTGCAATTTTTGCTTTGTTCTCCCCATCTTATATATATAACACAAAGGGTAAGAACAGCTTAAAGCACCAGATTCCATACACACAAATTTGAAAGTAGATCTACAAACGAATCCGTAAAGTTAGAACACAGGCTGGAGAGCCAGATTAGAAAATTACAACAGATAAACCCTACAGCTGAGAAACTACACCTAACACAAACACTATGTGGCAAGCAATGCCTAAAACTTGCTTTGATTCTTCATAAAACTCATCCTATACTTTGTTGAGAAGTGTGAAAGGAACTGCAGAAATTCAGGAACAAGATCTCTTTCATAGCTAAAAAGAACATTTTAAAAGCTGGAATAACTTATTTACTTAAGCCCCAGATTCACTGTTAACAGAAAATTTTCATCTGAAGTACTCTTCTTCTAACCAGCAGAACATGTATAAGTGTTTCAGCAAAACGGGATTTGTAGCAGTTCTGGAAAGAAGTCCCAGCTGAGATTGCAGGAGACATCAAGCTTCAGGCTTGACTTATGGAGCTCTCATGACAGCCTAATAAATCAGAAAAACATATTTTTCCAACTTGTAGATTAAAACAAATACCAATTTGGTGATAGCATGCTTTTGAGGAGCCGTGTTTCCAAAAGAAAAAGGACTGTTTACGCTAGCCTGATACTTTAATAAACGGACACACACGTACCATTAATTATGCCTGGCAGGTGGAAGCAGGCTGTAAGTGCCTGCAACGCAACCCCATGGGTCATCAAGCTGCCGAGGTATAGGTGTAATTTTGCTATCTTGAAATGAGGGGAGATGAACAGCAGGAAAGATGAGGCTGTGCCAGCTGCAGACGGCTCTTGGGTGCTCCTCCCCTGGTGGAGAAATCCACCCAGAAGAGCCACACCACTGTGCTTCTACCACTGTTTATCGAGCAGCAAGTTCAACCAGTACTTTTTCACACAGCCAGACTCCTTCCCACAGGACGTCACAGAAGCCAAAGGTGGAAACAAGGTTTATACCATAAGAGTATATAAGTATTAAGTATGGATGAACTGGGTGCAAACTTGATTGGAAAAAAAAAAAAAAAGCACCCACTCCGCACCCAACCATCAGCTGTTCAAGGTTGGTATATCCTATGGGTGGTCTCTGTCTTTCTCTGTATACATAATTTTAATCCTTTTCTCCATCACTACCAGGTATTAGAGACAGCAGCCTAGGCATTACAGACCTGTAGTCTGATGCCACATGGAAGCTCCTAGGCTAGTCCACATATACTTAAGATTTTTGTGTAGAAAAAGCTTCAGTTCTTGATGTCAAAGTCTGTTTCCAAGAGTGGCAGCTCACTGGCGTCTTAGAAAGTAGGACCCAGTGCTAAGTGCAGCTGAGAAGATGTAATGCTGACACAAAGCAACTAAGCGAAGGAGAAAGTTCTTGTTTTCTCTTTACTGCTATTTAATATCAAGTTGGCTAAGTGGAGTTGTACAGCTCAATGGAAAAAGCAGATTCTTTTTTTCCCTGCTCCCCTCCCCTTTTCAGATGTCTTCTTCCTTATGGAAGCAGCAGCAGGTAAATTAAAACAGTTCTCCATCCCCCTCAAGACCAGCCAGCCTGCCAGCTTCTGGGAGCAGAGCTCGCTCTGAGCTTGGAAAAATTCTTTTGAAACATTGCTCTGAAAGCAAAAGCCCTCCCCCGAGCAGGTGGCAACGTGGAAGCGGGTATTGATGAACACAGATATTAACTGCTGGTCTGTTCTCTCAGTCCAAATCAAACAAGTGGAAATCTGAGAGAATTATATATGCATTAAGATTAAATTCATATTTTAAAATACTATTACTGCAAGTTTGGTAAAAGATCAAACGCAATGCACTCCGTGTAATTGCTGGATTCCTTTGGGTTTTCTTTTTTTTTTTTTTAAAGTAATCGTATTCTGTAAGAGGAAAGATATTCACATATGGTTAAATTTTAATTCGGTTAGTTATATAAAATACACGCCACTATAAAAATTCTCACCAGTAGTTTCAATTCCATAATCACAAGCTGTTATTCACTTCCCATGATTACACGTTCTGCCCTGCTCAAAAGTTTCTCTTTCCACTTCAAACATGGGTTAAGAAACTAACAAACGCATTTAAATAAGACTGTAAAAGAACTTAGTGAACTTTCTGAGTATAAAATATGCTAAAATTAAGCCTGACTTTGTTGTCATACTTCATCGACCTGTCATCAACTTCATCGTGTGCCCAAAGGTAGCATTGTTCAAAACCGAGATAGGGGATAAGAAGACTGCATGAAAGAGACAAGGCAAATTATCTCTCAGTTTAATATTTCTTAGGTTAGCCTACAAGCAAAAGACACTACATTTTCTTTAATAAAAATACCAAGCAAAACTTCTCTAGAAAAAAAATCTCATTAAAAACTATCTTAAAATACAATGCAGCAATCACTCAAAATGCAGTCCTACTATAAAAACACAAAACACACTCTTCGCATAAAAATAAAGATCTCCAGGAGATGGGCCTTTATTCCAAATTTAAAAGTAATTAAAATGTATTATATGCAAGTGTTGGATGGGGCTGAGTGTATGACTCAGTTCTCATGTCACCTTCAATCACAGTGACAAATCCGCTCTTCAAGACAAAGTCTGAGAGCTATGGGTAAAACAATTTATTACTGCTAGCTCTAATTAATCCAGACCCAACTGTTTCTAGTTCTTCGGTACATAAAATAAACTAGACGCAGGTTTCTCCCATTTGTGATGCATCTAATTCAAACAGGAAACTCTTCAAATCTAGGATCACAGAAGTGTAATGAATAAATTGGAATAATTTGTCCCTTTAGGCCCCTATTCAATGAAATCATTTGTGAACATAAACTTGAGAGCACGCCTCTATGTTCCTCAGTATCAATGCCCTAGCCCATCCATCCAAAACTGAAGGTAACTCTTCATACAGCAGCCTTCTACATACACCAGCCTAAGGGCATGCCCCCACGCAATCAAGCTGAACAAACATCAAGAAGAGAAGTACAAGGGAGAAAGCACAGGGGACTAAAATTGCCACTTTTTAACAGAGATTATAGTATTTACTTGGTAGTGCCTGCCACAAGAAGGTGTTTCCAAGGACTGGTTAATGTGTGCATGCAGTTCCCAAGAATACAGGCTACAATAAAAATATTTATTTTTATTTATTTATAAACTACAAAGGCACCCCAAATAATACATTTAACTGACAGCCTCAACTTGTGGCAATCAGCATAGCTTAAAGCATTGTAAATAATCTCCAAGGAAAGCAACATGTACAGTCATCCCCAAAACAGCAAACAGGGGTCGGGGGGCAAAGAGCTTACCAATGTTAAGCACGAGCATCTCAAAAAGAGCAGCTTCCAGCTCCATCCAGTATATGGCACGTTCACACATGACCTGTAACACACTGCCGAATCCCAGGGCCAGGATTCTGATCTCACTAAATCTGGGAATTATTTGAGATTTGGCCAGTACGGTCCACAGCAGTTGGATAGTAAATGCATACCTACCCTTCAGAGCAAGATTAGCTTGAAGAATTATTATTTCTAAAAGACCAGAAGAAAACAGAAGTGTATGACAGCTACGCTGTGAAAAAACAGTACTTTCCGAGGAATGCCGAAGCCAGACAGATCTACAATCGCTGAAAAATGAAAAACCCTCACCATCTCCTACCCTAAACCTACAACAGAAACCTTTTCCTTTGTGCTGGAGCTATCCAATACTTGGATCCAAATTTTGGTGCTGCTGAGACTTCCTTTATCCATGCAAGCTTTCATTCACTCTCCCTACAAACTGGCATTATGATAAAATACCATCACACTCCACTTGCCTGTGTTTTAGGCAACACAAAGGGAGGACGCAAAAAAGGAGCTGTTATAACTGTACATACACCAATTCACAACTTCTAAGCAAAGAACAAAACATATAACTTGGGGTTTCTGTATTTTTGGTGGGTGAAGGATAATTTCTCATTTCCGTCAGTGTTACCCAACCACACTCATTAACAAAACCAAGACAGATGAGCTCTGGCTGGTCATACTGCGGTAGCTGAAGGTCTCCCTCATCCCAGGTGTCTGCCATCCAGCCCTGCCTCTTCACCCACTGAAACCCACCTACATGCATGCTTTGCCTGCTCTGCATAGGAGTGACATCTGAGCTCCAGCCGCCTCTGTCCACAGCCATGTGATAATAAAACTGGAGCACTGCGGGGCCGGTGCTCCTTCCCCTCTTCTGAGCTGCCAGCAAGAAAGCACTTCCAGAAGCACACCACCACCCCTTAAGGCCCATCTGCAAGCACTCATGGAGGCTGTCCCCTCATCGTTTCAGTTTGCCTAGGCACCCTAAGTGAATCAAAAAGGCAATCACAAATGCTAGTTCAGTTAGTCGCTTTGCCAATGACTTGAGCGCAGGAATTTAGTCAGGAGTCCAAAGGTCTTTATCCTGCAACTCTGAACCTTCCATCACAGCTGAGTACCAGCAGCTCAGAACACCAGCAACAGCTCCTTGCCAGTTGAAAACGGGAAGCACATTAGTTTTCCTATCCAAACAGAGAATGCTGGCCACATGATCCCCCTTCACGCAATTAATCAGAAGGTGTTTTGCATTTAAATAAAACTATGGCAGAAATTCCCCTGTGTCATTCAAATCTCACCAGAAAAGCAAATTCTGGTTTGCTGCAAGCAAAGGATGCAAATACCCCTGAAGAACCATAACAAGCAAGCAGAGACAAGGTTGGTCAAAAAGGCCAATGCCATCTGCACTCCTTTGCACACTTGGACGAGACTAAAAGAATCAGAAGGTCGCAGTTACACCAGACTTCCAGACTTGCTTTTCTATGGTCTTTTCAATCACCTTTCCTCACAGAAAAATAACGTCATGCTAGCAGGTTTGGGGTTTTTCTTGTTTTTCAAACTGTAATACAGCTACGGCAGTTCTTCATCTACGAGACATCTAATCATTTGTTCCCCTTCTGAATTCTGTGAGCAAGCAGACCTTGACAGAGATCTATTAACATCCACATGATTCAAGGCACCAGTCAGAAAGCAGAGCAGAACCATCGTTAAAAAGATAAAGGAGAGAAGCCAGGGGGACAGTTCCTCTAAATAAAGGGATTTATCCAGGAGGTGCTTTATTAATACAATATATAATGCAGTACACCATACTGGAAAACCACTTGCATCGTGGACAGTCCCACAGCAGTGAACAAAAAAGGCAAAAGAGAAAAGCAAATTCCATAACTTGAGGGGGAAATCAATTTCTAGGTCTCACTGCAGCCAGTATAAACGATGCTGCTCCACGGCTGTTGTTTTATTGTTGTTTTTAGTTTGTAACTAAAGACTTGCATTAGCACTTTTTTTCCAGAGAAACCCTTGAAGCATCCAGCCAAACACAGCGCAATTTTTTCTATGTGCAGGGACACCTGGTGCTTTGAAGCAGGCTGCACAGAGACAAGTATCCCAGTGCATGCACGGCAATCAGCTCCGGCTTTCACTCCCTAGACTGGGGAGGGGGGGCTTCCTTGTGGATGTGCTTGGAAAGCAGGGAGGAAAGAGAGTGCCAGAGGGAAGAACGACTGAGCAGCCAGGCCTTTGCATCCCACAGCCAAGCTCTGCGAATGGCAGCAGCCTGCTGCCCTCCTCAGCTCTGCTTCTAACTGCAAACCCAAACAGCACTGACAGCAGCAGGCCACTATTTTTAATTACACAGCTGGGATCATCTGTTCCCTGAAGAACTCTTTAATTGCTCTTCGCCTGACAACCCCATCCCCCTTTCACAGCAACCAGGTCTTGAGCATCTCGCCACAACAGCCCTGAGGTCCCTGAAACACAAGTACATAATTTCTGGAGTCTTTTATTCTTTTTTTTTCCAGCATCGAGAAAGTCTAGACGTATAAGTACTGAGCAGGTCATCAGAGACTCCCATAAAAAATCAGAACATCAAATATCGCACCTTCCACCCAAAAGTCTGTGTTATTTTATTACTAACCCACATTAGCATGGCAAGGAGGGGCAGGGAGGCCACGCAAGCATCGGCAGCGCCGGCGGCTCTGCGGCTGAAGCAGCTCGCAGGGAGCACGAGGGAAGGGCTGAACCAGGGACCCCGACACCCCGACCTGGGGTTTCCAGGCACCAGCAGAAACAGAAGCCTGCTCACCTGTTACTGCCTACTCACAGGAAAAGAGAAGGGACACGCTACATCTGAGAGCGCACAGAAACACTAAATACTAACGCTTTAGCCTGAGCACGCTCCCTATGAAAACCAAAAGTGCAGACATCTCCACAGGGAACGGTATTTCAAAGGGGATCCCTCCCAGGCAGTCCCAGAAGCTGGAGGCTGCCCACGCCACAGGGTAACCCTGCATCAGGGAGGTGACAGGGTGGGCACCACCCAACTCCACGGCCTCACGCCGCCAGTGACTCAGGCCAGACTTCCACGGCAGCTCACAGGACTCGCGGCCAGTCCTCCAAAGCCTGCGAGACTGGGGTCACAACTGCTGAGCTAATCCTCCCTGAGAGGCAGCGTCCATAAAGCACTTAAAGGAAAATGAAGTGCTGAGGAGGAAGAAAATAAATATTTGGCAAACACCGCTTCAGTTTATAGCAGAGTAGCTTTATAAACCTTGTGAATTTAACTTTTTTTGTTTGTTTTCCATTAAAACACCTACTCACACACTTGTGGAGCAATTCATGACTATTATTCTTCCCTTTCCCTCTGCCCCCAGCCCTTTTCCACTAGCTCTGGAGGTAGTAAATTAAACGTATGAAGAAAGTTTCCACTGTAAGTTTCAGTTTCTGACTTCATTTAGTATTTCATCATGCTCCAGCTATTTCAAACATCCCAGCCAGTCCAGAGCTGCAAATGACACCCGTCCGTAACGGGAAAATTAAGTGCTTAAAATTAAGTACCTCTCACTTAGGGCAATGAAAATAAGAAATACAAATGTAGCATGTTTGGTGTGTTCCTTCTCACTCTGTGCTTCTACAGCTTCTTGCTTCCAACAAACCTTGGAGAGAGATGATGCTTATTAGCATCCTCAGTCCTAACGTTCATTATTCTCAAACCATCCCCTGTCACGCACCTGCTCTGGTGCAAGTGCCTTTCTCTGTTATATGAGGACTGTGAGGCTATTTAGCTACCCTCTGGCCCACCTTGCTGTCTATTTTATTATTGGGGACATGAGGACAACCCGACAGGCCCAGCCTTGATCTCCTTCACTGTCTCGAAGAGCCGCCAAGTCTTCTTCAAAAAGGTGGCTGCGCACAAGCCACAGGCAGAATATTGCTGCTTGGAAAATCACTCCCAGCTGCACTTTCAGTGGACACAGCGTTTCACAGCCATATCAAAATACAAGTTTGCACCTCAGTCATGCAGGAATCCCAGGAATATATAGAGTCTATACAGACAAGCACACATGTTTCACCACGTACTGGGTGGGCAGGGAAACAAAAAGGCGTCTTGCCCCACTGCTGCAAGCAGAAAGCAGTGCAGGTTTACACAACCCTATTTTCACCAACCTACCGCAAGAATATTAATGCATAAGCACCAGACCAAAAATACTAATGAGTACAAAAGCCATGTAATCATTTTCCCAGATTAAATCCATCTGTCCAACAGAATCCATCTGTCCAAGGAGCTTATTAAGGCTGGAATAAGTCTTTTATTAGTCGGGTTACCAGGATCCAAGCCTTATCTCTGTCACCTTCAAGTCCTCCCAGGCACGCCAGCCAGGCAGCGTGCAGAGCTGGCCGCCCCCCGCACAGCAGGGCTTTGCCACGGCTCCTGCTGCACCACGTCCCCTGCACCTCCCAGCTCCAGGCAGGAAAACCGTGGAAGTGGAGGGTCCCTTTTCCCTTCTCCTGCCCTGCTTAATTGTGCTCAGGCGTTTGATGTTGCTCAAAGGGAAAAAGCGATGCTCTGAATGACTCTTCTCGCCCATAAAGAACAGGAAGGACCCCGGTGCGAGCGCCCCAGCCTCAGCAGAGCCCCAGCTTTCAGCCACGGCACAATCCCACCTCTGTGCCCCGCTAGCTATGAAGGGAGTCACTCAAACCCAAACCCAGGCTAAAAGAAGGCTAGTAATGTCTTCATAAGCCCGTGAGGGCACGGTCCCAGTGGCCGGCCTTGCCTTGCCAAAGAGCAGCAAAGCAGGAGGCAAACAGTGCCTCGTCAGTCTCCCCGGCCGCTATTCAGAAGCTGGCAGGCGACTGGAAAGCCAAGAGACTGCTAAAGTTCAGCTTTGTTCGCTGCTTGGCATGGCTGGGACCGGCGGCTCGGGGAGGCCGGCACTGGGAACATTTATAGGAGAAGGGTCTCCCGAAAATGGAAAGGAGGGGAGGAGTGGCTAAACAGAGACATATTCCCACCACGGATGCCAGAAAAGAAAGGAAATGACCAGACAGATTTAAAAAAAAAAAACAAAAAACAAAAAACAACTGCTCAAAGCAATTTAAGTGAGGTTACACCAGGCAAGAAAAAAAGGGCACAGATCAGTTTAATTTGGAAGGGAAACTGCAGCAAGAGCAACTACCAGGTTGCAATCACTTTTTTTTTTTAGCTTGTTTAAATAAAAGACATCCATCAACAATATGTTACAATAATAATATAAGGCACAACTCCTGCTCCTTTGCACAGATACATTAGGGGTTTATTTATTCTTCCCAAACCCTCCAGGAACCTTTTCCTGTGTTTTATAAACTCTCTATAAAATAAAGGAATATATGTTTACAAGCTAACAAACTACTGGCTGATACACTGCAGCAGACAAGAAACCACAATAGGAAGAATTAAGTCAAAACACCCCAAAGCAGTGGCGTATCCACGTTTACTGATCACGATCTCTGCTACGGGAGGCCAAAGTACACTTCAGAAACTCACTGCCGCACCAGCCAGGACACCAAGCAGAAGCTGCCGCTGTGATCTCTGCGCTTTAAAGACAACCTACATCAACAACAACACATGTCCTGCTGAAAAGAGGAGGTTGATATAATTGCTTTGATTTAAAGCACTACACAAACAAGGATGGGGAAGATAAGCAACTCAAATCCCCCATCCCCTGTGGCAGTGCCTCTAAGCCATTACTACGGTGGACCATTAAGACAGTGGTGGACCATTAAGACAGTATAGATGGGGCCTATGGGGATGATCTGCAACACACAACCAAGCCCTGAACCCAGCCTATGTTTTCTATAGTTCAGTGAGTGTGCGCATTCTTGAAACACGATCTCTACATCCAGACAGCACTGGAGTTACTCTTTCACTCCCAAACTACTCATCCTCTTTCACATTTGGAAACACTGGGTGAAATGGACTGCATCCAACATAACCACACACACATAAACTGTATGTGAGCACACGCATACTGGAGAGAGAGAAGAGGGAAGAGCCTGTATCTGCCTCCTCATCAAGGCTGGGGCAGGCAAGTTGGAAAAGCTTTCAGTGAAACTCCACCATGAACCAGGCAGGATACATGTCCGAAGAGCCAGTATGGCATAACGCTGTACCTGACCCATTTCACTGGGCTTATTTTAGCACAGTGAGATGAGCGAAAAAAGAGTTGTTTGTTTTCACACATGTATGTAACCTTGCCTTTGCACTCTCCCCATTAAAAGGAAGAAACACAAGTTTTCATTCCATCACTCAAGTCACCAGAACCACCTATTTTTCCAAAACCTAGATTGAAAAAATCAGTATGACAGGCAAAATGTCATATGCTAGACCACATCTAAAACCAAAACCACTGAAGGCTCTACATTTTGTACCAAACCATACAATTTTCTTTCTCACATTTCCTACCTCCCATGAGGAAATAAACAGAGATAATAGGCAGTGAGATGTGAAGAGGGAAATAACTATCAGTGAGTACAACCTATAAAAAAATTAATTTTTTTTCCATAATTTCCGCAACACTAATCTACCCTGATATCTCAGGAATCAGTAAGGGAATTACTGCCTCTACTTGCTCAAGAATATTTTTTATGGGATCCCTAACTGTTGAAGATTAAACATATTTAATAATACATCTACAAAACTACAGTTTCATGTATAAATAGCTCCTCATCTTCTAAGTAAGGGGAACCACCCTTCTCCAAATCATGATGCTCTTCTAGCTTCTGGTTAGGCTGTTCAGGCTGAGTCAAACCCACGTTATACTTTGGAGCACATGCCCCCTTCTGCATCTGGTCCAGAAGCACTTTACATTTGCACATGATACACCTTCAGGCCTCCCTCTGAAGTCATTCCCCTCTTGCCCCCAAATTTACACATACAGAGAGTCTTCACCAGGATGACAAAGCCCCAGTAACATTTAATCTGCACTGAAGAGAGAAAAGGGAGAAAAGAGAGGGAGAAAAGAATAAGGAGGAAAGAAAAAGAATTTAAGCCAGACCTCTGATCAAGGACTTTTTATCCTAGACTCACTAAGGGCTTGTCTACATGGGAAAGTCAGGGTGAAGGAAGCGACAGTGTGAATTTTCAGCACACTTTCTTTCAGTGGACTAAATTAAACTGCACAACAGGCGCTCTTAGTGCACACTCAGCATCCACAGGGGGAGTTAGTGCAGAGCAGCTAGCGTGCTGTAAATTCACACCCTAGCTTACTGCGCACTAACTTCCCCATGTAGACAAGCACTAAGCTGCTGAAGCCTTCATTTGCCTAAACGCATCCGTTTTTTTTTTTCCTCTCAGTGGACTAGTTCTGGAAAACTTGGGCCATCACTATACAAAAGGAAAAAAAAATTAGCAGGCTAAAAAGGATAAACACTTATTCTTCTGGTAAAGCAAATTACAACCACACACAGAGGCGCTTTAAGCAGCACACAGGTCGATTCATCTTCCCCGGGTTTAATCAAAGCCCCAAAACCCATGCAGATAAAAGCCACTAGCACAAACAGCACCAGAAAGATTTCACAGGCCAACGAACGGTTTTCAGCTTCTCCCCAGTTCTGCCTGTCACACCAATACAGAAAAACCCTGAGAGCAGTAGGAAAGCGGACGGCACCCCATCAGTGCTGAAGCGAGATGCAATCTCCCAGGGCCAGCAGGCTGAGCTGCCAGCGCCTGAGAAAAGGTCAATGCCACGGACACAGTTCAGAACCAGTCGCTTCTCTCTCTGTTAATTAATGAGGGCTTTTCCCCCCGCTGGCTGACTAAAGGCAAATTTGTCAGTCTTTCCTTCTTAACAGCTGCCTCTAGCACTCTGTCACGTAAGCCTCCCCTCGCCCCTTCTCAAAGGGAGCGTGTTCTACATCAATAAGGTACCGACGTGCCTCTGACCAGGTGCTGACACCCTGATGTCACCGACACCCTGATGTCACTGTTTCAGAAGCCGTCTGCACTGAGCGGGGACCCATCCTGCTTTGGCCCTGCTACTGGTGAGCCATGCAAACCCTCCGCAACTCGCCCACGGTCCCACTGGGGGACACCCAGGCACCCCACAGCAGCGACAGATTAGCCAGGTGTCGCTCTCCAGGAAAGCAAAGCTGCTTAGCAAGCCCCAGCTCTGTCCTCTTGTCTGTCATTGTTTCCAACCACGGACTTGGCTAAAGCGATCAGACTTCAGACGCCTGAACCATTCCCTTGTTTACCCAAAAGACCATTACAAGGTTAATATTGCACTGGAAGGAAGAGAGAACCTCTCCTGAATCACAGCTCTAACTTGACTCCACACTTACTTTTCATGCCTCACTAACAAGGTGGAAGTAAGAAGAATAAGCAAAAAGGACAAGGTGTGAGTTTAAGGAGCTACCATTTGAAGGTATATATGTCTCAGGAACTAGGTGATCTGTACTCTGAACAGAAAGTAGCTGGTGCCATCTTTGGCCTCCCACACACATCATCAAGAATCACATCTGTCCTTTGCTATTGCCAGAACAGAGCTAGAGCAGAGACCATAAAAGCTATAGGACAGATGTAACCCTACACAGAGTCTTCTGCACCTTAAGGACCACTGCCAAGCTGTCAGTCCCATCAGGGCACCACCCCCAGGCAGGACACCACCAGGCAAAGGCCACTGGTGAGAAGCTAGAACTACCACTGGTGAGGGTTAGACGCATTTCCACCTCTTAACCTTAAAAAATTAAAAATTTCTTTCAAACACACACACACAAACAAGGAAGCCAATCTGTTGACTTCAAGTTTACCTCTTCATTGAAAGTTCAGTGATTTTTAGGGCATGAACTGGAAAGGCAGGAAAACTAATTCCTCTGGATAAGCTGGGGGGGGGGGGGACGAGGCATAGGATAAACCCCATGTTTTCCACACAGCTCTACTGTCTTCTCCCAGCAATACCCTTAGCTCTAAATGACCTGCAAATTAACCGAAACATGAAATCTGACTCCATGCCTCTGTTCTACAGAATGCAATCAGCCTGCCAGAAAGTCCAGCCATGACAAAGAGGTTTCAAGGAAAGTTGTTTAAATACATTACTGCCTATCGAAATTAGATTTTCTATGATTACTGCACCAAACACAGCAGTCGCTTTTAAATGGGGCAGGAAAGGGTGCCCAAGAAGGATAAAAACTCCAAGAAAAAGCAAGTGTTTTGAAGCAGTCAGGGAAAACAAAGAATGGCAGAGGGGCTTCCAGACAGTTTTCAGCTCTTCTACCTCAAGCTACCATCAAGCTAATCAGATCAAAACCAGATCTGGTTGTTGCGTGCATCACAGACTGCCGGAGAACTCTCAATGCAGAAACTGATCCCAACAATAATTGGTCTTCTGTGCTCTCCTCTGAAGCTAAAAAAATCCTGATGGTCTGCAAAGGTGCTAGCAGGCACAGTACTATTGGAAGTACCTCGAAAACAAGCGAAAACATACTACACATCCCTCCCAATCTCACCTTGGCTTTAGAAATATAAAAGCACAGCGAGCAGGAGAACAATAATCTCAGCATTTTGCCTGAATGCCAAACATTTCTGGTCCCCTTTAGTCTTTAAAGCAAAACTCCAGAAGAAATTTTGCAGTGTTAGCTGGAAAGGCTTTTGGGAGGTACTGTCACATCTCTATCAGCAGGATGCCTGGGAGACACTGCACCTCAGTCTCCACAGACACCCTCGTCTCGTGCAAGCTGTACTCTGGAAAATCAGCACCCTTTGAGGAACTATTTTCTTTGCGAAAGGTTACTCCTCTAGAGCCCGCTATATGACTCCCTGTTTGGCCTCAGGCAAACAAACCTGCCCCAGTCCAAATTCAACATGTCACTCCTTACCTTCTCAGCTGGTCCTAACGGATGGGGAATGGTCTAAGACAAGGGCTGACACTCTTCCAACAATGCAGAGAAGGAAAGGAAACGAAGGCTGAACTACACCTAGGATCACGCAAGAACAAAGGACCAACCAGGTATCCTTGAATCTTCAAGCTTCTTGGAGCAGATGCACACACATCAAATTAAAAGTAGATATTTGGGCTTTCATTCCTTTCCTGCCATTACAAGTCCTACTCTGGGAAGTAGCGTTCCCATGGCCCACCATTACACAGAACTACAAGCCCATCCCTCCATCCATCAGTGAAAAGGAAGGCATTCAGGCAAATACGCCAGGTCACCAAAACAAGTGTCCCATTTACTTCCACAGCTAAGATGTAGGAGCTCTAACACGAAACAAGCCTTCCAACTTTTCTTTAGCAGCCTACAGAAGTTCTAAAATTTTATTTCAAATTAAGGCCTCCCAAGAAAGCAAGGGCTGGGTCATGGGTTTGAGCCACTGACTGGAGTAGCAAACATCCCATTTTTTGTGGGGAGATGCAAAAACATAAAAGGAAAAAAATATATATGGAATTTAGGAGGAAGAAAGGACTATAAGCAACAATATGAGTGCAGGAGTTTCCCTTCTGGTTTGCTTTCTGGTTTTAGCTTTCAATTGAAAATGCCTCCTATGAAAGGCTTTCGGATTATACAGGGTAGTATTGTGAAGGCTACAATATGGACCCTTAAAACGTAAACAAGAGAAGAATTTTGTTTATGCTGATAGAGCAAACTGAGCAGCCCAAAACCGATCTTCAAGTATTTATTTTCACACTGTGAATGTCAACTTTCTTTTCTGTCTTCAGGACAAGCGGGTAAGGTAGAGTCACCACACAAACCAGGGCCAAACACATCCCTCCAAGGTTTCACTTGGCTAGATACCACTGGAGGACTTACTTGTGCAAACTTGGAGATATGTAATCAAGCAGGGGACTGCAGAGATTCCTGAGGATTTGAGGGGAGACAAGGGTGTATTTATTAGTGTTTTAAGTTATAAACGGGTGAAAGATTAATTGTTAAAACAATAAGGGGGCCAGAGCCCAGAGGAGGCCCACAAGTGCCTGTGCAGCAGGGTTCCCCCCTAAAGCACAGTCCACACACACACACGCCCTGACCTCCCAGCCTAAGGAAGGAGGGGACGCTTGTGTAATGAAAGAGCAAAATAAATATCTGAGACATTTAAGCTGTATTTTTTCTACACTTGGATTTCTTTCATGGCAGCAGGGTTGTAAAACAAGATCTTTCTGGCTTGCGCCCACCATTCTTCAGGAGACTTTCAAGGAGCATAATTTCAGAAAGGGTTTTGCAGTCAACCCTCTGCAAGGCAAATAAATAATCATCAAAAGTCCATGCACATGCTTGTACTTTTCCATGGGCGGGGTCAATTGAATGATTTTCCAGCAGACAGCCCACATGCAAGCCTTCCCACCACGGGCATTTCTGCACACCAAAGGATCCCAACAGCTAAGCTGCAAGTGCTGGCAGAACGCAGGCAAGTACAACTGCTGGACAGTGGAAGCACGGGAGCAACCTACCAGCATCCTAATGCTTGCAATAAACTTACTGTAGCATTGAAATTTATGTTTTTTTTCAAATGCTCCCTAAAAAAGAAAGACACAGAGATACCTAGCACTTGCGCTTGTTTAAAAACTTTCCATCTTAAAATGAAAGAATTTGGTTCCTGGAGGAGTTCAACGTTAAAAGCTACATTCAATATCAGAGTCTTTTAGCAATGCTTGCAATTAGATACTTTTGTTGATAACTTGAGCTTAAGCCAAAGTATAAACAGCCAGAGGTGTGAAACACGAAGACATAAAACTGCACACTGCGGATTTTTTTTGTAGTTCTGTTTTATGTGGGTCAACCCGCAGAGCGCACAGGTCCCATATGTCCCAGCTGCCCACACACACACACAATGATTACACTACGAGGTGTACCTTTCTGAGATACCTCTAGTTACAGATTTAGCTGAGGATTCAGCAACCTAAAACTTTTCTTTAAAAAATGTTCTCTCTCCTAATGCTGCACCAGGGAGAGTTATTAACAAACACAGCAAAGCAAACCTCCAGCCATTCGTTTTAGCCAATACTTATTTCAACCAGCCATATGGGTCAGACCTCTTCCCCTCTAGCTGATCTCACAGCGAAACCTTCCCTCTGCCACCTCTGTGAGAGCCTCCAGTCCCTTTTCCACTGCTCTTTCTTCTGCATCAAAGTTCAAAGGGGGCTACTCCAGGAAACAAAAACTATGTTGACATTTCCACTGCTTGTCCAGCATAAAATTCATTCTTGGGGTAACCTCAGAGCATTGATCAGCACAGTACAGGCAATGCCACCAGCTGCCAGATGGCTAAGCAGGCTATGCACAGGGGAGAAGCAGCTGGGATGCTCCTCTGGTAACCAGAAACATCAAGCAGGTGTTTTATCTCCAGCTTCTCCTTCTGTCTGGAACAGGTCAAGAGTGATGACTAAAGAGAAAAAGGAACATTTCCAGACCTTTTTTTTGCTTGGGGTTTTTTCCTGGTGTGTGCATGTGTGTTAATCATCTTATTTACGAGGGGTAGTCACTCCATCTACAGACAAGAATGGCGCTGGCTTTTCTCCTAGTATTGCTACCATACATGTCTTTCAACAGTATTTGCTGATCCACCATATGACACAGCAATTAATAAGTCAGATAGGGGAGTGCAGTACTAACCAACTCCAGATCAGCGCAACTGGGAGCTGAAGCCGCACAACAACCTGCACAAAAGGTTGGCTGTACGAGAGGCACAGTACAACGTGTGGGCGCGAATCAAGACACGCTGTGACAGAAACCCAACATACAAGAAAACACATTCACGGATGACACGGCACAGGGGAAACCCAGCTCACATGGTGACGCTTCTGATCGTTTTTCTTTTGCTCATATTGCCCTGACATCACTGCCTGCAGTTACCGTGTTATGAAACAACCCCCTCTCGAAGGTGTTTCTGAGCGATGCCAAGGATGCCTTAAGCTAAGTACAACAGATCAGAAACCTTGACTTTAAAGGTAACACAAAGGCTGTGTTTCTAGGAATGTAAATGAAACAACTGCGCATCCAGAAAAATGGGAACATTACAAAAATATGGAGAAAATATGAAGCTCCCTCACTAGACTTTTTTATGTTTTTTAATGAATATGCAATGCAATATTCAGTGAAATTGTAACCATTTGGTGAAACACAAGTCCTGGTTAGCTACAAGATTTCTGCTCAGAGCACTCTATGGCCACCTTTTCAAGGCAGGCACTGAGTACCACATGCAGCCTAAAACTCAGCAAGCAGAGCCAGGCTATACTACAAAGCCCAATTAGATCCAAACAGATGCTGTACTGATCCAGGTGAGAAACAAGGCATCTAAGATTGCAGCCTGAGGCTCCAGGCAGTGCCGAGCTCCTCTCAGCGAGCTGTGCAAGACCTCCCAGGGACCACCCTGGAGGGCTGCCCCCACTCAGGTACTTTTGCTGGGAATCGGACCACAGAATGGGCACGTTTCCATGTACCAACGGGATTTGGGCTGCAGGGCTGGTTTTTTTTCACTGAGCCATCTGACACTGGGTGAGAAGCCTCACGCTGCAACCTGCATGTAAGGTTAAAAGCTGAGTTAAACTGCACAGTATTTATGAAACGCTGCAGGGAAGAACGCCAATAGCATCGCATTTAGAACCATTGCTCATGGCCTTGTACGCAAAACACAAAACGTTTAACACTGCCAGGCTGGGCAACTGTGCTGGTAGGCTCCCGTTCTGCCTTGTGTTCCCCAAAACACTACATAGTCAAACTTAGTCCCACAAAAACGGATTATGATTTTCCTCATACCCAGACAGTACACAAGTACCCTCACCTCCTGTGTAATGATTATACAATCCTTTTCATAGATAATCCAGTAGTTGGCTATACATCATCTTTTCAAAGTCCACAGTAAAAAGAGAAAAATAGTAAGACAATTTGCAAAGTTTTCCCAATATCATCAAAAAACACAGCCCACATCTTTTTCGGCAACTCTGGGGCTCAGCTGTTTAGACCTTAAGCCTGAAAAGGTACATAGCTCTCAGGTGGGGAAAAGGGATGTGAGGAAAAGACAAAACTGTATCTGTAGCTCTCCTGTTTTGCTTTAACCTCCAGTGATTACTCATCTCCACAGCAGGAATCCAGAATATGCCTTTTCCTGCATACGCTTGTCCTCCTCTTGCCTTCAGCCCCACCCACCTGAGGCTGGCTCAGCCCCGCACCTGAGGGATGTTCAGCTTATAAAGGGAAAAAACAGTAAACACAAGGAGGGAGCATCCCTGGTTCAAACAAATAAAAGAGCTGCACAGCCGAAATACAATCTCAGGGAAAAACCTATCAAGAAAGTTGCATGCCCTTACTCCAGCCTCCAGGTAAAATTACATGATATATCAGGTCTCTGATGCAGGGTCTGCATCTTGATTTAGTCTCCCATCAAGAAACAACAATAATAACAAAAAAAAAAAGAGAGAATTCAGTATTGCACTGGTCAGTGTATCCACCATCCTGCAGACACAAGCACTGGGAGGAGGTGGGGGGAGAAGGGGCACAGGTTTTCCTACTGCTCTTTTTGGGGCAGGGGCTAGAGAAGCTATCAGCTAAACAGGATTTTGGTTTTGCCTCACTCAGACAGGGCCCATGCGACATTTCTTCAGGAGCAGAAGCACACAACTGAAGCTTTTCAAGGCAAAACTGAAAGCGCCTGTGAGCGCAGCCCCCTGAGCCCATTTGCGGGAGACGAGATGGCTGCGGGGTGTTCCTGACCAGCAATATAAAGAACCATTTATTCAGGCTGACCCTTACGCCAGGGAAACAGGCCTAGATATTTATCTTCACAGCGCCGGTGAGACTTGAGGGACCTCCCTTCCATGCTCCAGCCTGACATTTTTAACTCGGGTTTTGTGTATTTGCAAGCACTCTGACTCCAAAGCCAACAGCCTCCAGCCGACCCAGAGCCCCGGTGAGGGCGATGCAGGGCCTCATCCTGCCAGGGCAGCCAGCCCCACACACCGCACCCCCACGGGCTCACAGAGGCAGCTAAAACCCTCTTTTGGCTGGGTACTTACCACTGTGGCCGTCCCCGGGCAAGGCGAGCCGTGCCAGTGGCTCAGTGTTGCAGGGGCTTTGCCAGCGTGCCCGTGCCGGCCGTGGACTGCACCCTTCCCCACGCAGCCGCCTGCACAAACCAGCCGGCCGGCACCCGTGGGGTGGGCAAAGCCCACGACCACCATCCCCAAAACACCGGGGAGAAGCCAGTGGCTGGCCAGCCGTGTTTGTCTCGCATTAGCCAGAGCTCAGACTCCTTGCCAGCCTTCTCCTGGCTGCAGGAGGAGGGGGATACCCAAACCAGCACAAAGCCCCGTCAGTGACAAGATAACCTGTTTACAAAAAATAAACAAATGCAAACAGATTTGAACCAGCAGAATTTGTATTGCGAGGATTCAGCACTTCTGATCCGGCATTAAAAGGCCCTAAAACCAGCTTTCGCAAACCGTCAATCTCCAGCCACGGTTTCCCAAGAGCTTGTTTCGACAGCGCGGCCGAGCCCAGCATCCCTCTCCTCCCCCCGCGCCCAGCATCCCGCCCCCCTCCCCGGCCGGTGCGGCGTTGCGCAGCTGCGCGGGGACTGCAATGCCGTTTGCTGCCAGGGCTGCACCAGCCCGGCTGCGGGGAAGGGCCAAGCTCTCCCAGCCGATGCCTCAGCTGAAAGAAATGCCTGAGAAGCAGCTGCATTTAAATTTTGGAGTTTAAGTTTTGAGGCTCCCCCTCCAAAGAAGAGCGTAAGAGCAGCAGTGTCCCCTTACTCTGCAACTTCAACCCTGCAAGTGTAAAACCCTAGAAGCAAAACTAAACGTGAAGCCGGCCTCATTGTACAATAAATCCCTCACAAACGCAATTATTCCCTGCACTCCGCCCCTTTTCCAAGCTTGCTTAGACTGTAATTATTTGCAAGGTAAGTGCCAGCTTCCCTCCCCAGACACACCTAGCACGTCGCAGGGGCTGTGTCACTCGCTACTTGCAGCCTGCACAAAAATAAGGCAACACAGTGCTGCTTCTTATGAACGCACAAATGATTTCCTCCTTAGTAGATCATATTCTTAGCGTTCCTTTATTATTTTTTATTAAATGTTTGAAATTTTCTGCTCTTTTTAAGGAGGGGAAAGCTGGAACAACTGGACTATGAAGATGGCACGAGGGCAGGAAGCTGTGGACGGGCACGTAGGCTCCTGAATGCAGTAGCTGATCACAGCAGAGGGCACACTGTCTGTGAAATAACCATGCCATCTATTATCATAATTATACTCAGAATTTATAATGTTGAAAACCTCATACAGATAAACAAACAAACAACCTCATCATGAGGAGACGCAGACACCCAGCTCTCCCAGCCAAATCAGAGGCAGTGGATTTGCATATCTAAGAAACAGCTGAGTACTCTGAGCACCAGTATTGTACCATATTCCCAAAAGCCACTTGGTCTGAACCACCACCTCCCAAGCACAGTTTCCCTCCAAGCTCACCTAACATCTGTGGACTTGGTTCAGGAATTACCGGGAGTAGACCAAAGTCACCCTCCTCATCCTCTTCACAAAGTGATCTGAGCTTGGGAAATTATGCGGATGGAGGGAGGGAACACATCTGTCCTAATTCAGGGCATCTAACTGCTCATCTCAGCTAGTCACCTTTTGATCAGGGTCTAAGACAGGACAGATGAATCACCTAGAAGCACCTATTCCTCTCAACCATAGATGCAACCAAGTCTGAGTAAACAGGTAAGCCTTAGACATTAATTGCAGGTGTCCAAAATTCAAAAGTGAGGAGGCTCTGTGCATAAGGTGCCAAGACTACACCACCATATTTAGCAAAATAAAAATGGAAAGCAGGCAAAGAAAAAAAGAGAGGTGGAAATAACTCATTGGCTCTTCATAGGATGAAAAGGCATACAAATACACCAGGCAGATATGATAATTGTTTTCCCAACAGTCATTATTTTTCCACCTTTCTTTCTGCCCTAAGTGCAAACACATTGGAAAATTGCCAAATTTCACTGTAACTTCCATAAACGTTGTACCTCTATATTCAGCTATGTTTCAGTGGGTCAACACTCTTTATCCACGAGTCCCATTAAGGCACAGTGCCTACTACAAAAATAGCCACGTTTAAATAAGCACAGTTGTGTAACATTATGCAGTGAAGTTCCAATATAACCTGGTTTATTCTTGCTAGCCTGGATAGAAGAGACAGGTTACACTTATATTAAAAAACCTCTTCTTTAACCCTGATAGAGACCTAAAGAAGATAAGCATTGTTGACATTTGGGCTTTCTGTTCTGGTTTTCTGTTTTGCTTCTGCCATCAATTTAAGGCAGAAACGTGTATAGCAGCACTTAAGCCAACCCATAATTCATGGCAACATCCAGAGCTGATTAGTCCTGTTGTATAATCAGGTCTCCTTGATACATCAGGGGACTGCTGTTCATGCAGGAGGCACTCACTGTGCCACTTTCGCCATAAGCTGTATTAGACAGGATCCTTTTTTGCCTTTTATCATCCTGATCAGGCCTTGCATAAAGCTACTGATTGATAAAGGAACTAAAAATGAATACACACACACACACACGTATGTCCAAGGGACAGCTGTCACAGCTCCATACATTGAAGGGAGGCCATTGGTTTGGAAGTCCTGATTTTAAAGACATCAACAGTCTGCCAGAGCAGTTAGTGTTATCCCTTTAGTATGTTAACATGCATGATTTATATTATTCTGATGTGCGGTACACACACAGCTCGCGCACACACTGAAAAATTCATGGTAAGGACACAGAGGAGACCTAACAACACGGCAGTGGCAGCTCTTAGTCAGAAGTTGCATGAAACGCTTGAATAGGAGTATTCCACATACAGCTTCGACTCAACATACAAATTCAACCTCTTTGCATTACATCCACCCTTCTATTCATCATCCTTGTGTTGTCTTACCTTTAGAGTCAAAATTAGCACTTCCTGTGATGTCACTATTGATACTCTGGTTAAGATTTAGATCAATGTTTCCAGCAAAGAAAATAATAGCTAAAAGCACAGCGCAAGCAACAAGACCACTCCAGCAAACGCCTATTTGCTTTTTTGCTATTTTCTAGCCCACATGAGTATTTCACCCTCACATTTAGAAAGGAACAGTACTGGGCCAAATTTACTGTAATTTCGTAGAAGGAATGCTGAACAGAGAGAGAGAGAGCGCGCGCTATTTTCTAAAGATACAGCAAGCAACTGAAGCATACAGTAACTCAGCATCATGCTGCTGAAAAATCCTACTCCATGCACTATAGTACTTCAACACTGTCGTGTGAATGACTTTGGGCCTGATCTCCTAAGTTCACCCACATTCCAGCAAACCATCCCCTGTCCCAACCCTTGACCTTTCTGAACCAAATATTCATGCATAAAGTCAAGCCCAGAGCTCAGCTCCCAAATGAAGGTTCAGCAGCAGCTGAAGGTCACTGGTTTAGTGCTGGGTTCAGTACAGCAAAACTTGAGAACAGCTGAAATAGAGTGACAAATCACCTGTAATAATTTTTGATCCTCATTCAGACCATCTTCCTGATTTAATGATTCAGGGCAAACAACAGCTAACAGAGTTTTCTGCTCCCAATGCATCACTGACAAAGTCTACACCAGGGCAAGCACCAGCCTCCTTAGGATAACAGTTACAAGGCCTTCTCCCAGTTCAGCATCTTTAAGTTCTGTTTAAGTTGATTAGATTTGTGATTTGGGAATGGAAAGAACCCAAAATGAAAGGGCAGTTGCTAGGCTCCAGGTCAGGATTAACCCCAGCGGCAGCACAGCAAGGTAAAGGAGTTGATTTCCGAAGTACCGACGTCCCTTGGAGCAGGCAGTTTAAAACCACTGCCTGGCTCTTCTGCTTTCTCATCATCAAGGAAAAAAGAAACAAAGCAACACTTCGCCACAGGAAAGTAGAGAAACATCATTAATAGTTACCACAGTGTTCCTTGATTTTTCCTCTAGTCTGTGAAAGGAAATGTTTTGTTCTTGCTGATAAGCCCAAACCATCCCTTGCCTACAAACCACGGGAGACGTACAGGCCTGATAAAGGAGGGAGCTCTCTGTTCCCATCGAGCACGGTATCCACAGAAGTATTCGACTGCCTGCGTTCCTCAGTGCCTCACTGTGGGTAAAACTGGTACCTTTCAACAGCAACCCCTCAGTCCGCCCTGCCCTCCCCTCCCACCCCTCGGCAGTGCTGAGGCACCTTCTTTCCTGAAAGTGCACCGCTGGGAGAGAGCTAAAGTAGGTGTGCTAGCATCCCTGTCTCCCAGGTGGAAGAACTACCTTTAACAACCAGCCCTTCAACCTCTCTTTCACCCCAACAGTATTTCAATATTCTTAGATGTGCAGATTTGGGACTTCATAGAAAACACTGTCTGTGACGATATACCACACAAAGCCACATGCATCACATCATCTCCTTCCCCAACAAATCAAACACTTATTCACGCAAAGTATTAAAATTTCAATAAGAATTGAAGCGGTATCAATTCTACCAAGATTCTACAGCACAGTGTCTGGAATAGCTTTCAGGGGACAGGAGTTAAGGGATCACATCCCAAAGGAAGAGCTTGAATCCCAATTCCCAGCTAGCCAAGTGCTCTTGTTAACACACTATAGAAGCACCGCCAGCGTTGCCTGTATTTTGTAAGTGCTCACATCGCTGCTTTCAGGGCTGCAGAGTCCTCGCGCAGACAGTGACTTTCTGTTGCCCAAATGCAAGTCTTAAACTCCAGTTAAAACCCTGTTGCACACAACTCTCACGGCTCTCTGGTCAGCGGGCTGGTTTTGTTAGATCCACCTTTCAGGCACCTGCTCCCCCAGAGCCCTGCAGGGGTGCACAGTTTGTGCTGATGGTTTCACACGATAGCAAAGCACTGCCCACAACCTTGTCTAGAGCCTACTTGGGGTATAACCCAAAACCAAAGCAGATATTATGAATATAACATTAGGAAAAAGGTGGGGAAAGAATCATGAGGGCTTATGCTGCCCAACCACACAACCCCTCAAAACAGTCAGGCATAATTAGTAGAAAACTGCCACTTTCCCTATCATTACAGGGACTTTTCTGCTGGGGTCAAGTGGGGAACCCATTCATGGGTCACCAAACCATATTTTGATCCATTGCCTCATAACTGGAAATTGCACCCAGACTTCCCAACTTATCAAACTGGCTACCGTGCTTCCCATGCCCACAGTAGAGTCAATACACACATAGAGATGAGCAAGAAGAACCAACATCCTATTTTCCAGTTCCCTTTTTTCAGTCAGTGTGTTTTCCAGCCCCGCTCCAAGTGACGGTAGCCCTCTTCAGAGTAGAAGAAATCCCCTGGACAGGCAGAAGAAACCGCCAGGCAGCAGTTTTTTTAGCCCAGGCCCAGGAAGTCTGCAGGACTTCAGCAGAAGGGCACGTGGTGCAGCAAGTCCTATAAACTTGGGCTCAGAGTCGGCAGAGGCCCAGCTGTGACCTTAAAAGTGGATTTCATGAGTAATTCAACCTTGACCAGCTGCACAGCCATACGCGGGCTTGGCACAGTGTGTTCAAAGCAGTTACTGGATGACTATTACCAAGATGAAATTGGCACCACTGAACTCTGCCTATAAGCAAGAGCAACAATCAGTTTGTACCAATATCATTTATCATGGCTCTTACAGATGAAAGTTAAAACATACCAACTGGACTTCCAGGCGCCACAGCACAACGAAAGAGATATGCAAAAACCACCTCAGAAAAACCCAGTTTGTATTAATGCATATACCTGCATAAATATAAAGGAAAAAAAACCTTACTCCCTCAGGTACAAGTCAAACACTGCGTAAACAGCTGGACACTGCATTTTAAAAGTGCATTAGGCAAGTGTCACTAAATGGCCAGGGTCTTTGCAGTAGGATGCTGTGCTTGCCAGGGGTATCCCTATGAGGTTGGGTTGACATTGCCTTCTTGACATTGACAAAGGAGAGCTTGCTTGAGCAATTTGCCTAATGCTGAATCTATTTTAAGAGCAGTGACCCAGATCTTTGTTTTGTCAGCAGATGACTTGTGTAACAGAGATGAATTGACAAGGAGTTAAACCAGCACTGGGCAACGCCAAGGTGCTGATGAGCATCGGCAGAGGCAGGTGATGGAGGAGGACAGCACCACCAGGCTTTCCCACCTCAGCTTAAGCTTTCAAACTTGCAGTCAGTCAGAGGGTCATCATCCATGGCTAACGTAAGCCCTGACACAGATCAACCCTAATCAGCTACGTGACCGTGCCCCTACGACCCATACCCACGCTGGGAGCATCTTTACCGTGCTTGTCCACAGCAGCAGAGTCCTCTTAAAACACATCTGGTCTCAGAGCAAGGAGCAGAGTGAGCCAGAGCCCTTCAGCAGGAGTTTCACCAGCGTCCTGCACACAGCAAATGCATCCTCTACCCAAGCATATGTAACCTCCCTGATGCTTCCTGAGAAATGAGGATCTGCCTGTCTCTGCCCGAGGCAGGAGGTAAGAGGGAGATGGCCGAGCCAGTGCCCGCAGGGGAGCCACAGGGGTATGAATCATTCCATCCACCCTCACCATCGGAAAGAGCTGCGGAGCTGAGGAGACATATAGCCTTGACAAGTATCGCTAGACACACGTCTGATCTTAAGCATGCTTTTTATTACTGGTGATTAACACACAACTGAGCACTTGGCAAATCCAGAGGGGAGAGACATCACGGAGCCCCTGAGGCTGAGGGAAAAAGACGGCTGCTAGCAGGTGGCTGGAGAAGACCAAGCTACTCAGATGGCTTGTAGCATATTTTTTGTCTGGGAAGGTCTTTTGTTTTAGCTGTCTCCAGTATTTCTTAAATACCTACAACTTTATGGAAAACAGACTGAAGAAAGATTAATTCTCCAAGTACTGAATATTCTAAAGGATGGAGAATGCAAAACTCAGAGACCAAGAAGATACCATTAAGGGAAAGGGGGAAAGAAAAAAAAAAAAAAAATCACAGTAAACATCTCTGGAAAGGGCTCTCAAGAGACACGCAGCAACAGACCTGGTCAAAACAAGGAGAAATGGGGAAAGACTGTCAACTTAGCCACCAGCCTGCACCCCTAACCAAGTGAAAGCATTTTCAACAGCCTTGCTTTGTGCAGGAACGTGTTGATTCCTCACAACAAAGTATCACAATTGCTCACATGGGATCAGTGCTTTTCCCTTAGAAATTTGTGTTCTTGCTAGGAAAGATACCTGCACTGTGAATAAGCAAACTAAGTTCTCTCTGGGATGGATTTATCTTTTTTTTTTCCTTACCCTCTGCAGTTCAGAGTCTGCCGGCCCAAAGCACGTGAGTGATAAAGCAGCAGCAAGAATAGACTGTCTGAAACAGCTACAAGCAACTGCTTATGGCTGGGCTTTTTTTTCCCCTTGACCTCCCTCCTCCATTCAGTGTTTTGGGAACACCGCTGCACTGCCCGACATAAATCACATGGGGAGATAATGCGGGTGCATCTGCTCAGCAGAAATCGCCTGTGCCCGTGGCTCCCCAGCAAGACAAGTTTATCCAAATGCTGGAAATGCAAAGCTGGGAGCAGGCGAAAGGTCCGACCTTTGCTTAGCTGGGAGTGGGGGGAAGAAAGCAAACAGGCACAGCGGTCGGTGGCACCTACATGTTTATGGCTCACAGACAGGCAAATATCCTCCTAACATAACTCAACAGGTGAGGAAGATCCAGAACCCTGCTTTAAAACACAGAGAGACAATCAGCCTCTCTCCAGTCCGGGGAAAAAAAAAAACACTAGCATTTTCTGACCAATAGTAAAACAAAATAAAAATAAAAATATCCCAAAGAAAATAGGAGGAGCAAATGCCTCCCTACCACTCTTCCCACCATCTCTGGAAGCACTGGCTGCTAACAGCACTATAGCAAATTGCTGCCAACTGCAGAGAAAGGAAGGGTTCATTAGCAGCAAACATGCATGCTTGCACTTTCAATAATAGATTTTAAATAAATATAGGCAACAGCAATAAAACCAACCTCATGCTAATACAAGGAAGTTAATCGAATATTTCTGAAGCAACAAATTTCAGGACCAGAGCTTTCTGGACCTCCCACAGTTGGAAACACAGCCTTATGGCCAGCTCTGCAGGGATCGCTCTGCCCATCACCAGGACGTGGCTATGGCCAATTATACCCAAGTGCTCATTCCACAATGAAAAAGGGTCACGATGAAGAAAAATGTCAGAATCCTGCAAGCTTAAAAAAATCAAAAGTAATTAAAACCACACAGAATTCAAGTCTGCTACAGATTTATCAAATATTTTAAACAGAAAACCCTTAAGCATGCCGCTGTCAACTGAGCTTGAGAGAAATGTGCCTCTCTCCTAGCGTACGGCTTAATCTGTTCCCAGGATGCATTTCTTTACTCAGTAATTTCAGTTTAAACAGAAATGAACTGTGGATGTGTATTTTAGCTAAATGACTGCCTTTCTTTAAACAGACCCCGGGTAAAAGGGGCATTAACCTCCTCTCCCTCCGCCCGTGCAGTGCCACTTATCAGTGAGATGAAGGACTGTCTTTTCAAAGCACGCCCTTTAATCCTTCTGGTGCCTAAATGTGAAGCTCCACCAGTGCAATGCCCCCAGAGCGGGACGTGTGTGTGTCGTGTCCCCCTGGCTCTAATCTTCAATCAATTCCAGCACGGAGAGCATGAAACACAGCAGGTTAAATTCAGCAGAGCAGGACAAACTGGATCCGTGTCCGAGGGCAAGTGTCTCTCTCTCCCGAGTTTGTTCTAGCAATACAAACACTTCAAGGGGTCAAATTGGAAATTTGCTGCAATTTAAACTCTTCCCAAGAACATAACCCACTTTTCAGCCGTTCCTGCATGGGATAGGTCCAGATCGATGCAGGGAAGTAAGCGATTCCCAAGTAGTCATGTGCCTATATTATTATTGAATTTGCCATATAGGAGCAATTAACAATGATCACAGCCTTTTGCCTGCCCAGTGCATTACAGAGGTCAGCACAAATCCCTCTAAGCAACAGATCTGCCCGGACTACCTGCTATTTTTCATCCAGTCAAATCTTCAAGAAACACACTGTCCTAAAGTAACCATATAGCAGCCTATACCTTCCCTTACTGCCTTTTCAGCCTGCTAGTACGGTACACACCATATCTGAACGGTTTTCCCCTGGAACCTGCACAGCTCCTCAGCAAATGAATCTCTGTCCAGATGGTGGTCTCAACAGAAACTCCTCTAAGTACCTCCTAATACCTAAAAAATCAGACTTGGCTCAATCCTCCCACAACTGTCACCTCCTTGGAGATTGGCGGGGGGGGGAGGGAAGGGAATCTTAAAAAACAGCTTGAGCGATAGATGTGATTGTGGTTTTCCTGGGGAAAAAAGGCTACGTGAATACATTCAGAATTGCAGATACCCAAGTGGGAGAGTTTCAATCTTTGCAATTTGTTGCCTGCCACTACCAGAGGGACCACCGCATTATTATCCAGCACCTGAAAGACTAAATTAGGATCCAGCAGTGATCAGCATGCATCAACGCTGGAGAGGAGATCTACATCACCTTCTTCATCTCCCACTGCTCACAATGTGGCACAAGGCCACGGACACCCTTAGGCACGCCTCAATTCATCCACAATGTGAGAAAAATCTGAATAGATTTTACTTCACCCAGTAAACCTGGCAGGGTGGGAAACTGTGAGTATAATAAGCCTGGCGTGTCCCCCAGCACTCCCACCCACTCCACTCCTGGGGAGGGCAGGAAAAGCAGCTCCTGGGCAGTACAGTCCCCATCAGAGCAGAGGGGCAGGCAGCTCCCAAAGGAAGAGCTTCACTCCTGCACAGGGAGCGGATGGCCCTGGCCACCTTTGGGGAGAGGAAGCACAACCAGCAAGAAAAACAGTGACTAAGCTCCAGGCTCCAAGGGCAGTCTCTCCACATCTAAATCTTCTCCCACCAAACATTATTATCATCCCGATGAATTAAATGAACCATTTTTTAAGGCCGCGATGCCCACACGGTCTCAGGGGGATGATCACACAGGCTAACCCACAGAACCAGAGACGGGATGCGGTGGCAGTCCACGTGGAAGCTGCAAGCCAACAAGCTGAAGTCAGACCAACGGGGATGACCTGCTCTCCTCCCTCAGTTCCCCCGCTCCCTTTCTACCAGCTGCCTAACACTTATAGTCTTACACACTGCCATTCAGCATTTACAGAGCCACTAGGCACCTCCTTACACCTCAAGGACTGGGAAACATAATTCATGCACACTAAATGTCCTACAGTGAATTGCACTGAGCATCTAAAAGTGACATAAAATTTTGAAAAGCCAGAAGCATTGCAATGAAGCAGTTGCAGCCGGGTGGCAGGGAGCAATGGTACTTTCCCAGATGACAGGGTTGGTAAAATATGTTGCAGAAGGAGAAAATTTTAGAAAAGGTTGTTAAAAAGTAGTTGCATTAAAATTTAAACCAGTCCTCCTCCTTTTATCATTCTGACAGAATGTCTTTTTTACCTGCCACACCCAACCTCAAAATAAGTATCGGCTAAACTACAGTTTATCCAGCTCAATACTGCATTTTCCTCCTCTGAATATAAATCAACAGCCACCTCCAGTTTAAAAAGAGATTCCTTAAACTAACAGCTGCATCAGAATCAGCACTGAAATGCCTTCAGAGCTTTTGCTTAAACCCACACTTTGAAAAGTCATGACGGAGTTCATTTTCGTAAGTCTGAAGACAGAAGAAAGTGAAATGTTTTGCTAAAATTTGTTCTGTGTATGTGTAAGAAAGCTCCCCCCTGGAAATCATGCAGAGAAATAGCATGAAGCCATTCTCTTTGTAAAAGAGCAAACTGATTTGCAGAGGCTGGGTTTGAGGCTTAAAGGGGCAGTTCAGAGATAAGGAGGCACTTTCTGTGTTTACATGAAGAGTTTCCCAGACCTCTGTAAGACACCTGTCCTAACCATGTCTCCACACATCGGTCAAAGCCTTTGCTTTGTTTCCATTCTGCAGCGACACATGCATCAAGTAGCTTTGTAAAAGACAAACAATCCCAAACAAAAAAAACAAAAAAATTGCGACATAGTCCGCTTAGTAGAAAGAAGGCTGTATTTCTGCAATGGATGCAAACAGTGCAGAACTGAATAAGCTACTGCCTATCCTACAGCTGGGCTGCACCTGGATTAAACAAAAGTGAGAAAATGACAGCAAGCCTTGTAGTCAATGAAAGGTGCCTGCTTCACTCAGGAATATGAGCTGAGACCCAGCGCTTTGTCCGGCACCAACCACAAGGAGCTGCAATCCGTTTTTTA
>JAVJGI010000014.1:68909949-68922370 GCA_035590275.1 Ibycter americanus
ACAAGTCCGTTGTGCCCCATTTCTTCCCTCCTCCCCCAAAAGGGAGAAACAAAGGGCAGCAGCCTCCAACGGCTTGAGACCAAGGGATCTGGGGCTTGGTTTATTACATGCTTAACAGAGCGCTGAATTACTGGTGGTTATTGCTGGGTTTAACTGCTTTCCTTAAAAGAGAAACATGAGCAAACAAGCATGTGTCATGAAAAAGCCCCTATTCAGACAGGAGCTAACAAGAGAAAGAGTATCCAGGGTTTATGACGGCTTATTAGCCGTTTTGCATTCAGGCACCAGCTGAGCTTCCAGCAAAGACTAATGCAAAGAAATCCCTACCTTGTCCACCACCTCCTCAGGGGGCTTGTCTAGCCCTGGATTTACCGCCCAAGGTTAGCAGACACTAAATAACCCAGGCTTTAACTATACGGACCAAACGTGTCCAGGGCAGCGTCCCTTGTCTAGACAAAGGCTTTCAATGCACTTTAGCTAGCATATACAAACCTCACACCTTCAATCCCAGCACAGAGAGGAGCCCTGGGAGCGAGCATCCCCACAGAGCTCCTCCGACCGCCACCTCTGCCGCTGGGGAACCTCCCAACTTTAGGTGATGGCACCAGAGTTTTGTCCAAAAGATGGGGGGGAGGGGGTGGTGGTGTATGTGTGTTAATAAATTACCCCAGTGGAGCAAAAAACAGACCTGAGACTATTTTCCTTCTCTCTTTTGCTCAGCTGACAGGTAACAACCGTGATCCCTTCTGCCTCCACCTTGCAAACAGCGCTGCAAGGAGAGGTAAGCCTGCAGCCTTGGGCACACATCTTCCCAATGACCGACAAAGGGTGTTTAATACCTTTCTCCACAGGGAAGCAGGGGATAGGAGAGGAGCAAACAGGCTCTGGCACTCCCATCTAGCTAGTCATCTACTTTTCATGAATCTTTTAAGGATTTTTGACCCGTACCCCAAACCAAAACGCAGCTGAAGGCAACCCTGAGGTGTTGAGGAGAGGGTAAAACGGACAGAGCCTCATTTCTTCAGAAAGCCAGGGTAAGAAGAGATCACAAAAAAAGATCTAAAGAAGGTACAGAATGTGTGTGGAGAAACACATTAATGAAAAAACAAACAAACCTCACTCATCTTGGCAGAACTACAGCCAATACCAGAGGTCACGCGGATTTAACCATATCCTTTCTATTTGTTAGTTGCTTTTACACCAAAAAAAGAAAAAAGCCACAGACAAGCCTAGAGGAAGAAAAGCAAAGGGTGATGAGTGTAGAGTTTAGTGGAAGGGAGAGCATCAGGAAGAATTCACCCACATCAGACGAGTATCAGGGAAAATAACGAGGACAAAACAAACCACAGAAAGGGAGGTAAACCTGCCACCACTAAAAAAAGGACAAAACCAGAAAACTCATTCTATAAGAAAAGATTAAAGAATAAGTTTAAGACACGAGGCACTTCCAAAAAGCAGTATTTCTAGAAAGAATTTTTCTCCTAAGCCCGATGAGGGAACATTGTCTCAACCAAAAACGTGCAAGGCTTTGCCCACACAACTCTAACCCCGAGCTGCAGAGCCACACTGATACTCAGTCTAGTTCCACTGACTTCAGCAGATAGGGCCTGATCCTGGACAGCCAGAGCACTTCTAGCTTTAGAAAAATAATGTACACTAAATCAATATACACCCAAACACAGCAGAAGAAGGATTATCTCTACCATGCTCTAATTCCACCGCACTTCTTTTTGTCTCAAATCACATTACGCTTCTTAAATCATAAATATACATGCGGTTTACATAATCTGTTAAGGGTATTATTCCTGCTGGCCTAAACAGCAAAAACATTCAAAACATTTCCCTCGAAACATTCAAATCATGAAATCATGTATTTGTTGAAGAGAAGTTTGGCTCAGACACTCACAAGACATTTTCTGCTGTCACGCAGAACGGTTCCTGACACTAGGTGGTTTTGCTGACGGCTGTGATTCAGCCGCAAGTCCCTAGTCATTTCAGCGTGTTGTTTTTATCATCTTTCAAAGCTGTCCATAGTCACTATTAAAAGAAACCCACAGAATTCAGCACAGCAGAAGCAAACCCAATCTGCGCCTTGCAAAGGAACTCGGGACTGGGCATCCTTGGAGCAGCCCTGTCCGTCTCTCGGGAAGAACAGTATCTCAAGGTCAGTTTATGAACACGGCTCTCTGTGAAACACTCTGTACTGCTGCTGGGTGCACAATCTGCACAGAAAAGAAAAAAAAAAAAGGAATGGCCTTTGAAGGCAGACAAGCTATTAAATTTTTACTAGGTGAAATGTTTACTGAAATAAATCTAGTCCTTTCCACCGTTGGTTATTATCATAACACATACGGTAACTGACATACAATTAATGGAGCTTTAAACCAAGAGTTCTTGGAAGGAAAACACCCTCCCCACTTTTCAGCTAACCTTGACAAAAAGCCAGGTTTTGGTAAAGTTCAGCAACACGTGGTTTTATGAGATTCCCCGTTTATTGGGCACCTCTCACTCTCATGGCGAGCACCGGCTCCAAGCAGAGGAAGTGAGAAGAGGCTCTGCCAAGTCAGCACCATCCACCGCCACAGACCCAGGAGCAGCCAAAGTTCGCAGACCAAACTGCCACCCCAGAGGTACCATTCCACCCACACCCCCCTCCAGTGGGTTTTCACGTACATGTGCCGTTTCACATCAGTCAACAGTTCAGACAATGGCACCCACAAAAGAATTTTGTCTCTTCTCCTAAGCGTATTGATCCTGCAGAATGAACAGATATTAACAGCAACATGATGCTTTTAATAACTAAGGCTACTGGCTTTGTTTCCAAACTCCCAAGGACCTACAAACTAAATTGATGCCATCTTTACATATTTGAAATGTTCACATTCCCTTTTCCCATCTTCTCCTACCCAAGTTACAGAGCAAGATTAAAACCCACATTATGGTGCTACTGGGTCAGCAGATTCTCCAGTGAGTCAAGGTATCTCCAAGACCCAGTGCTTTCAGCACAGCTTTGTACTGCGTAAGCAAGCAGGATCCCTCTCCTTGCTGGAATAAAGTAACCAGATAGCACCCAAGGCGTTTCAGCTGTCTGCTTCACCTTCCCTTCTCCCTTCCACAATAGGAAATCCTACTGGTGGGGCGCACAAAATAAAGTCTTCCCCTTTCCCATACAGCCCTCCGCAACCACACCATATGCATACAAAACATATTTCCTTACAACAGCAGCACACACTGACTACACTCTTTGTTATAAAAAAAGCTAAGAGGTGCAGAGCGGCAGCAGCAGAGGATGCTCCAAAGTCAAACCCCGACCGCAGCAATGACTTCATCTGCAATCTAAGTGGCAGTGACAATGACAGCAGTTTCACTGCCCATTTCTGTCTTCCTTTCCCAAAACCCCACACAAGCGCTGCCATGACATTCAGTCCATGAGGAGACACCTCCAAACTCAGCAACTTAGCCGGAAAGAAGTCTGCTCAATAACTAATACATTTTTATTCCTGAGGAGGAAACCAGAGCACTCTTCCATTACCTCAGAGGAAACCTAAGGAAAGGTAGCATTACTCAGGACTGATTTACTGCCTCAAGCCATTCAGAGAATCATAAAGCCAGTGACATATAAGACAAGCAACTCATTCACAAGAGCTCTTTGATCTTAAATACAAATAATATTAGGTCAATATTAAAGATTTTCATTCCTTGCCATATAAGACTTCCACAAAGGCTAAGAAAAGCTTTTCCCATCTCTTCTTTTAACACTCCAGTTATTTAGCAAGTAACATTTCTTTCACATGACTTGAAACATTTTCCCCATATTCACTTGTCGTCGCTCCAGAATCTAACCCTTGGCGAGAAGCTAAAACGCACAGGGAGAGCTGCACAAAGCGTTCTCCACGGCCCCCAAGGACAAGTCAGATCAGAGAATTCCAATGTATTTCATGTGGGGGAAAGGAAGGAGTAAAGCGCACCTTTCCCAACACTCAGATTAAAAAAAAAGATTTTTCAGTAATTTGTTATTCAAAGCATTCCAGCGACTTTTAACAGATGAAGAGGAGAGAGCCCATGCTGTCACTATTAATAGGCTGACATTCTTTCTTCCCCCACAAGACCACACCAGAAACACAGGCAAAGGCGACAATTTAAGGGAGCCTGGAGGCTCACCGGCTCTGCCAGAGCCCCAACCCCTGCGACACAGGGACCCCTCCGAATGCGCCCCAGGACGAGCACATGGGGTGCGAGGGGCAGCGCTTGTGTACGTGAAATCGGGGAGGTCCTTTACATCCCAGGCTTCCCTGCAGCTCTCAGCGCTGCACCTTTTGTTCCTCCTTCTGCAACAGTACGTCATTACCTTAATCTGCTGAAACAACAGCCGATTGCAGGATAAGCTAAGGATATAGCATCACCTTACATTTTTGGTTTAACGTGCCGCATTGTGTTCGAGCGGCATTAAAATTTTATTTATTTGCTTTCTAAATCAACCAAGAGCTCTCACAGGCAGCAGAAGGCCCCTGAAGCTATCACTGTAATGTGATATCTGCTCATAAACGTCAATATACCAATTTTAAAGGTATTAACACTGCTGTTTAGTCATGGTAAAATATCCTAATACCTGCCTCACCTCTGTTACAGGCAGCAATACAGTTAAGTGTGAGCAATTCAGTTCAGGCCTTTCTGCCAAACTCAATCAAACACAAACCTCACCAACTGCAAAGCAGCACATAACTATTCCACCACAAACACAAGGAAAACAAGCAGGGGATACCACCACGCGGCTCGCTCTACGAGATCCACCTGCCCAGTCGCCCAGGAACATTTAGCCCCTTCCTCTGGGTGGCTCTTAAAAGACCAGGGGGTCAACACGCAAAGTCTTCCTCCTCTTCAGCTTGGGTAAGCATGAAAGCTGATCCCAGCTATCACTAAGGCAAAGAAGGGATCTCTCTTGATTAAAGCACAGAACTTCATCACATCCAGAGATCTGGATTGTACCCGTCACACGTTTCCTGGGTGGCTGGGAATAAATTACATCAGTTCCCTGCTGTATTTCCCTCCCACATCCTCACCCTGAAGTAAAGCACGGTGGATAACTTCAGTATCAGAGGAGAAGCACACGAGCTCCGCTTCCTTCTGTGTTTATACAGGAGATTACCATGCAATTGATAGTTCAGTTTAACAAATGGTGCGCAATACGAAACTGCGAGTACTTCAGGAATGTCCGCTGTAGCTGCTGAAGGAACATGCAGTATATTGCCTCAAAAAAACCTAAGTGTTAATTAGAGGAAAAGATACTCGGATTTACAACAGATCGAGATTTAAAAATAAGATTCACAACCAGACTGGATTCTACTAGCTGAGCTTACAGCTTTGGAGAAGCAATACAACGACATGGCTGGGGTGAAAAAAAATAACAAAAACCCAAACAGGTTTGATGGAAAAGGATATCTTGCAGAGAAGCACCTTAGAAAAAACAGCTTGAATATCAGGCACTTAATTACAAACTTCATCACCATCATCAAAAGATTTAAAGTATTTCTGTAATTCTCTCCTGAAAAGCAGTAACCTAGAACAAATGCATTCTCTGTAGAAGTATAATTTACCTGAGCAGGAGAGACCCCAGCACTTACTGCTGAGGGCACGGAGAGGAGACACAAAGCACTGACTGCTTTTCACACTGATAGTTCTTCTCAACCAGATCGCTGAGAAGTTCTGCAGAAATAAACCTGTCTGTATTTAAGTTCCCAGCCTTCGTGTAAGAGTGTGGAGATGCTAACTGAGGGCAAGCACATTCACCTCTTGACAAATGCACGCAAAACCAGGTCACTTATTCATGAGTCTTTTGGGAAAAGGGATGCTTCCCTTCCAGTGACGGGCGAGAGGGGTTTTACAAGTCATTCACTTTCACACATCCACTCACAAAGGCATCTTCACTCCTATGATATATCCCACAAAGAAGACTGACTGTAGCAGCTACTACACGCATGATACAGAGTGGGGTCAACCTGTCCAACCTTAGACATCTAGAAGACATACAACTGACACATTCATCTTAAGTTCCCATTATAATTAACAGACAAAGACTCAGGTAAAGAGCAACTTATCTCATCCTAGGGTAGTTATCTCCAGAGGCCGCTCCCCTGTCCTATTTCTCTCCACTGTGAGTCTTACAGCACACAGCTCAGATTTAGACAGCAAAAGGACAGCAGGCAGCCCACCTACTTGCGCACCTTTCCAAAGTACATCCAAGCCACTGCATCGGAACAAGCTATAAATTACTGACCAGACATGCATATCTGTAGCTCTTACTACAAAATGTATTTTTCACCTATCAGGCCACCATAAAATAACTGCAGATACACAGCGCCATCAGTTTTTTTGGAGAAGCACAGAAGATGCTCAGTTAGGGCTTTCAGTCAGCAAACACTGCTGCACCAGTTCCCCCAAGAATTATTGTGATTATCACAGTAGCACATGCTAGTCGGCTACAACTAAGGGTCCATCAGCATTTCGATTTTCTTTAGGTACCCCTACCTGCAAGGGTTTATAACTCAGCATATATAACAAGCATTCCCTCTCGAGGACAGCCTTGTCAGATGGGTACAGCTGTGCTTCCTTTTAGGTATTCTATTGAATTTTCCTTGTGAAGCACAAAAATGAAGAAAAATAATGAATTGCAAGAATGTTGGGGGGTCCCAGACTTTAAGATACACAAACCCAAGTGCAGCATGCTATACTTCACCATAACACATTAAGGCCCATGGACCTTAAGCTTTCCTTTCCTAGGTTTGAAAACAAAACAACCCGATACCATTTGATAGCTCAAAGTGTAGAGGGCAGGTTTGGAGACAAGTTTATTTTGTTTTGAGCTTATGGTTTAAATTAGAATCATAAGCTCTTGCCCACTGTCATCCCCTACAGCTACTCTCACAAAATCCTGAGAAGAAGCAATTGAAACTACCAGAGCTTAACTGAAATCGACTGTTGTATTTTTAAGACTTCAAGTAATTTTTAACAGTTCCAAATGCAAAAACCCCAAATAAAGTGTGTCATCTTTGAGGTAAACCAGCAGGAGTACTACTATTGCCTTGGTAGTCCTCAGGAAGTTAATAAAATTCAGATTTGGTGCAACTGAGCAACCCAAGCTGCTGTTCTTCTTTTACCTACCTAAGTAACGTACCCTCATTTCACCTCTGTCCTCTGGTGAAGGTGCCAGGTGCAGGAACCAGAGCCAACGAGTCCACACCACGGACTGGTATGAGATAAAAAGATGGTAACCCAAACATTCAAACCTAAAACCAGCCCGATGTTCAGAGCCCTATAATGTCCAGTGAAGCTAAGGGGAGCTCCATAGGCATACCGGAAAAGAAAACCGACTTTCGGGTATAATACAACACAGAGTGAGGAGCCGAAGACCAGGCAGACGGGTGTTACGGATGGACACGAGGACCAGTGTTTCCATGCGGAGAGCGGCACTGGAAGAAGGAAAGCCTTCAGAGGCAGGTAAGGAGCGGGGCAGCACCCATGCCTCCAAAACTGCAAATACAAGATGCCCAGAGTGATCTTTTAGGACTTCCCAGCCAGCATGGTCCAGTGGGAAGAGCATTAAGGAAGGGGACCTTGCCAGCAGCCCCAGAGCCAGGGAGTTACTGGGGTGCTCAAGGCACACAGGGACAAGGCGAGGAAGCAGGCGAGCGGCCATGGTGCACCACCAACAGCCCCAGCAGCCACGTTGCTGATCCCAGCCCACAGCAGACCTTCTCCAGGGGCAGCGCTACGTGGCTCCAAGAAGCGTGTGCCTACAGCCCATGCGGCTCCTTCAGCCGCAGGTACAAACCCATGAGTCACTGCGATCCCTGCACGGAGAGCAGCTCTCATCAACATGCCATGGGCCAGCTCCAAAGGGAGGTGACGAAGACACACCAGATAAGCACTACAATACCAGTATAACTGCATCCACGTTAGCAGTTTTACCACATTAGCTGTTTTATTACTAGACAGGCTGATCAGGACCTGTCGGCACTTGCAGTGTCCTGTTTGTATAGCAATAATGACAGCTACAGTGGCAGAGCAACCCAGGGAGGCACAGCTTTGGTGGGAAAGAAGCTTTTTTACCAGGAGTGTTAAATAATCTCCCTCAAAAGACATCACTTATTCTGGCTCATGGTCACAACACGGCTAGGTGGGCTGAGGGAGGTCTCCTCAGCCGGGACCATGCTGAAAACAGCACAAAAACCTGTACCAGTAAACACTCGCCTGGCGTGCATAAGCCCAAAGACTAGTAAAATGCCATGGGTAAAAGCTAATCTCTTTCAAATATATATTTTTTAATATAAATTACATATGCTAATGTATTTCTACTGACAATTAAGCTGTCCCTTCCTTTCTCTTATACTAAGCACTTCCACTACTTTTTGTTTCCCACAGCTATGAATAGCCCACTAATTCATTCTCAACATTTAAGCCAGCTTCTCCTTCACCCTCTCATTTCCTCTGAAAATTCACCTTCAGTAGACTGCTTCTCTCCAGGCTGTCCCACTATCTCTTCCTAACCCCACACCTTCCCATAGATTTGGTCTTTCACTTGTCAGTATAATGCAAGATCAAGCAGGAGGAGGGCATGGGAGAACCCCAGGGAGATGTCGACGCCCTTCATGCCTGCTACAGTTGAGTTGCACAGGGCACTAGAAAGAGGAATTAGCTGCACCAATTTCTAAATAAAGTGGAGAAGCTTACTCCATCCATATGTCTTCTGGTCCTTATGTGCCTCAGAAGAGAAAGTCCTCTGCAAAGGTGAACATCTCCATTCCCCAGTCTCTGTGATTTCATCCTTCTTTAGTGATGCTTTTCACAGGCTTCCCAATCAGCAGCAAATTAAAACCAATACCACTGAGGTCAAATGGTAGTTACTCAATACTTTCAGAACAGCAGAGTTCACTCTGCTGCAGGACGGCCAAGCCCGGGACAGCAAAGGACTGCTTTGCCTGCAGGACTATCTTGTCTCCAGTCTGTACTCGCTTCTCTTTCAGAAGGCTGCTCTGTCCTTTTTCTAACGCTGAAACAGATACCACAGAAGTAAGGACTGCTGATCGCCGTGGCCACCCGGGAGGAGATACATCAAGCCTTGCTCACGACAAGGTAGGGGACCAGGGTTAGGTGGAGGCATCAAGAACTTCACAACAGCATACTGACCATTTGGCAACACTCTGCAGTTTCTAATCAGTGTCATGTTCTGTGCCTCTGTGCAAGTGTTTCACACCACATCCAAGGCAGAAAATAGACTTTTGAAGTAATACTGAGATGCAGTATCAAGATCTCCAAGTTTTGTACACTCAAAGCTACCTCAAGGTTCCCAAGAAGTATGCACAGTGGTGGGGTTTTTCCTCCCCCTTCCCACAGTTGCCTAATTTTAGAGCCAACTATCTTTTCTTGAGCCTGTGCCAACCTGAGAAACAATCAGGGACCCACAATGCTACAGACGTAAGGTATTTGATAAGAACACTCTTGTGCGAAGCTATGAGGTCCCCTCCCAAATCTACCTCTCATTCAAGCAAGCTGAATTCTTTCCACCACTTTCTTTGGACTGGGACCTAAAACAACGCCACAGATAAGGATCTTACTGTAACTTTTAACTACAGTCAAGCTCTCATTGTGTAAGTCAATGCTACTGAGCTTAAATATCAGCATCATCCAAAGGCAGGGAGAAATACTTATGGCGGAGCCAGAGTATACAGTCAGAAATGTAAAATGGGAAAAACAAAAATATCACTTTCCTCCAAGGAAAACAGGTCTCGAGAACGTAGCTACATAACCTACCTGGCTGAAACCACTCTTGCAAGAGAAAGTACCACTTGAAAAGAAGATGACTAGAACATAATGTGTATACACAAACACACGTTCGACCACATGAGAAAAGTCAGCTAGCATTCTAGTCCAAAAATTTATACTAAAAAATGTATATGCTGAAGGCAGGGAAATGCAAAGGGTGAACACCTCTTGTAATGCTGGATTCCCTTTGGGGACATTCCTCTACATCATCCCCCAGGGTGGGAGGCGCAGATCTGCCATCATCACAGAGGCCAAAAAAAGCATTTCTGCACACTACTGCCGAGGCTCTGGTGCCTCGAAATTGGTAACATGTCACCAAGATTTCCATTACCAGGAGAAAGCAAAACAAAAGCAAGGAATGGAAGGTGTATGTTCCTGTTTTTCTCCCCTCCTTTCTTTAATATCCCTAAATTAGTAAAAATCCCTACCCCACACTTTATGAATAAAACTCACCTTCCCCACGCCTGGAGCAAGACGCAGAGACCTTTAAGAGGAAAACAATCCACCTCTGCAAGCCCAGGGAAGTGACCCCTACCACTGTCAACAGGAAGAGAGCACACGCAACAAAAAAGCAAGAAGAGAGTACAAGACTAATTCAACTGAAATTTTATACACATCAGTTGAAAAATCTTCCTACAGAAAGCTGAAAAAATTTCCTAGGAAGACTCTGGGCTGTATTTTGTTACATCCATCACCTCGAAGCCCTGCATACACACCCAGAAGGTCCCAGAGTGCCAGGTCCTCTTCTAATTACTCCAGGAATAAGGAGTCCCTGCCCCAAGAGCCTGCATTTGATTTAAGACGAGATACAGAAAAAAAGACGTTTTGACAAACAGACAGATGGACTGGGGGAGGAAGAACAAGAGGGACATGTGGTTACCCACAATTGGCAGGTTGCTTTCTTTTCTTTTCTTTTTTTTTTTTGTTAATAAAAATAAATATCAGTAATCCCCACTGGCCACCTGCCTAGCTTTTGTATATTTACTTAAGAAGGATTTGGGTGATGGAGAACTGGTCAAAAGTTCAGCCAGTTTGGAGGAGGACAGAGGGGCAAACATCTAGCCGCAGGCCCCAGAGAAATGCCAGTATTTCTGCCGCCGCCTGGTCCTTCCCGATTTCTCCAACAGCAAACTCTCCCTTTGCAACACAATACATGAAAAATCAGAGGAGGAAGGGAAGGCGGCCAGTTCATACTTAAGAGAGCTGGTCTGGACCAGTTTCTGAAAGCCAGTGACCTCACTGATCCTCAGTACAGTTTGCCTTTATAGCGATAAGACTGGAATTGTATTCATGTTTAACAAAATCATTTGAATCTACAATGATGTCCCTTTAGCAGTGAGAGAAAGAAACGGGAAAGGAGGGGAAAAAAAAATTCAACTGCATTAGTAGAGAATACCAAGCACTGTCCTCTCATCCTACCCCCCAACACAGTCACCTTGTAAGACAAAAAGTCCATTAAGACAAAAATAGAGTATCCTCAGCGTGGGAAAACATTTATCCAAGTTTTAATTTATTTTCAAATCAGCATTTAAACGATCACATCTTACATCATTTCCTTTTACGAGCCAGCAGTTAGACAATACACATCATTTACATGCAGTTTTGGAAGGCTGCAACATAAATCAACAAAAGCAGCCTTCACTATGAATTAACTATTACAAGGCTCTTAGAAAGCCACACCAGCCTGTGCTGAGGGCAATTAGGAGTATCATCCCCAATTCTCATCCTTCTGGTGCACTCCTGCTACGCCTCAGAACTCACACAAAAACATCCTTCCCCCCAGTCACTGCTGCTACAAGTGAATTACGATGTCTATCTGTGAGATGTAACAGCACACTCACAACAGCTATTTTAAAGTGTTAGCTGTCTTTAAAAACACATATACACGCACACCCAGGAAAAACCCACAGAGAAAGTGACTGAGCAATTTAACACCATTCAGTCTCAACAGCAAATTTAATGTGTCTTACGCCTCTATGGACAATCAGCTGGTAGAGGTTTGAAAATTTGCAAAGTATTAACCAATGCCTTTAGTTCACAGGTCATTTTTGCATTAAAGAAAGAAGGAAAGCAAACACTCAGTTCGAATCTTATCTCGAGGCAAATTTCAGGAGTGTTTTCATTTTGTGCAAGCCAGACTTCAAATTAAGCTTACTACTGGATGTGAAAAACTAAAATCTAACCACAGCAATGCTTAAAATGCTTCTCCACTATTTGCAAAAAATCAAAAAAAAAAAAAAAAAAATCCTTAAGGCAGCTAATAATTTGGTAAGCTGGCTACAAGTTCCAGTTATGCCGCAGCACTCCAATAAAGTGGGACTGAGTTCAGAAGGAAAGGAGACTGGAGGCACAGCCATCCCACAAGACAGCAGCATGCACAAAAAGCACAATTACAGGCTAACACCTTTTTGCTGAATTCTGTGCCATTCACATCATCCCCTGCTTGCACCTCACTAGTTCAAGGTGGTACTCCGGGGCTTGGAAGATGGCTTAGGGGCCCTGAGTTCCAGCTAGGTGCGCTACTCTGCCAGCCTTGCCTACTGCGGGCAGCAGGGCGGGCAGGGCAGGCAGGGCAGGGGGCTGCTGTGGGCAGCAGGGCGGG
>JAVJGI010000014.1:68928229-68939646 GCA_035590275.1 Ibycter americanus
ACACCGCTCTGGGAACGGAGGAAGGAGCAGAGCAGGGGCCGCGGCTCTGGGGGGGCAGCGCGGCTGTCGCGGCCGGTGTTGCTCGTGGGGTGGGTGGTGCTGCTGGTGTTTTCCCTTCCTGTCCCCGGTGAGATGACCAGCAAAATCTCTCGTTCCCGCGCCCCCCACCAGAAACCCCAGGCCCGCAGGAAAAACGTTCCTGCCCCATCGGAGACCTCTGCAGAAACCGAGGCAAATCCTAGCCACCAGAACCAGACCCAACACTCAGGGCATGTTAATACGTCATTTACCAACAGCCAGAACTGTCTCAGGCCCCGTTCCTGCTCCAAAGCATCCTTCAGCAGAACCTGAATCCATCCTTCAGCAGAACCTGAATCGTGGAAAAATCCCATTAACGCCTCCCGAGCTAGTCACATCAGGCAGTTGCACACAGGTGTAAACCTTGGCAGGATTTGTCTCTCATTGAAGTTCTTTATCACACCGATACGGCAAAAATGTTACCTGCTTGCAAAAGGTCGAGTTATGTTTCCTGTGGGAACCAAGGTTTTCCTGTCTCTTCTACTTTAACCACAAAATTACATATACATAGCTATAAGTATCACAGAAACGTATTTTTGAAACAAAGCAAACCTGTTGAGCAGAAAGCGTAAGAATAAATTACCCTAACAGTGTAATGAAGTACTTCATTTTCAGTTGAAGTGTAGTTACAAAGAAAGGAAACTGGGGCCGGGGCCGGGCACAACTGGTTTACTCTGTACAGGAACCTACAGTCATAAGAAGGCAAATGATTTCAAATGGGCTCGATGCTGGGTCCGCCTGAGTGCGTGCACACAGTAGTAGCATCAAGTCTAGGGAAGCAGTAAGTTTGGAAAACCGAATTTCCACAAAGATTTATTACCAACAGCCTGGTCTGCATTACATGGCCCATTTAACTCCACCTTTTTATGCATAAGAGCAGCCTTGGTAGGTCAGACCCATTGCTCGTCTGGCCCAGCGTCCTGTCTCCAGATGTAGCCAGTGGTGAATTCTGAGGGAAAAGCACAGGGATACCTTAACCACCCAGTGATACTTCCCTGGGGCATCTTCCCAGCTCTCTGCAGCTCAGGGAGCTCTTCGGCAGCGTTTGGTGTCACCGTATTTCACAGTCTCTGATGATTTTTTCCTTCCATTAGATTGCCTGTTGACTGTGTGGATTCATACATGTTTCTGGCTCTCACACTGTCCTCTGGCAGGGAGTTCCAAAGATGAACTAGCTGCTTGTTATGTGGAGAGCACTTTTGTTCTTTGGCTTTGAACCAACATCTGCTAGATTGCAAGAACCCCCTGCTGGTTCTTGCGTTGGAATAGACGATAACAATTTCCTATTAATTTTCTCCATTACATTCATTTTTTATAGATTTCCGTTGTGTTCCACCTCGGTTTTTGCCAGCTAGCAAGTTACAGTCTTTTTAGTGATACCATGAATGGAAGCCATTCCATACTTCCCCTTCATTGAACCATTACTGCTTCTAATGCCTTCTTTTTTAAGAGAGGGGAATGGATTTCCATATCGTATTCATGATGGGTTCCCCATGCAGCGTCATGGCCATGTCCTGGTTTCCAGTCTTCTCCTGATACTCCCTTTTTTCACTGTTGTTGAGTATGAAAATGACATTTCTGTGGAACATGTCTATTGTAACTCCACAATCCCTTTCCATAGTGATAATACTGCCTCAGAGACCATTGCTGTGTACTTTTGGATGCTGCAAAAATTTTTCAAGCCCAAACTCTGAACTGCAAGTTTTCCAAACCCAGTATGTAGCACCTTTCTCGTGCCCCTGAAATACAGTCTGAGTTTTTCAGAGCTGAGGCTCTGAGCCCAAATACACATTTTCGCCATTATAGCTCTAATGTGGCTTCACCATAGTGTCTCCTCTCTGCTTTGATCTTATGTTTTATTATAGTGAGTTTTCTTCTTTGGTTTGTTTTAGTATTGTATCAGAAGACCACTGAAGAAGCAAAAGTGCTAACAACAAGATCATGAATCCTTGAAAATTGGCACATCCCCTAGCTTTAGGGGAAAAAATAGCTTTTGCAAAGCAGTGAGTGCCACAGGAGAGCTTCCTGCTAGTTCCCAGGGTGAAGCACTGTACCACCTCACCTTCCTTTTCCTTCCTACGCAAACGGAGGGATGAAAGGGTTGCTGTCTTGAGGAAGAAGTCTCTCTGGCTGTGGCCAAAACCACGTTCTTCACATGTTCATCATGCTCTTCACCAGCACAGCGTACTTACCCAGTTTAGAAAGTCTAAAGGTTAAAAGACCAAACCTAAAACCACTGGTAAGAAGATGGGCGGTCTGTTTTAACTCTTCCCCACAGAGTGAAACCAGCACCCCTGAAGGAGACAGAGTGAGACGGCCGTCGAAAATCATAATGCAGATGCAATGCAAGGAAAGGCAATTTCAGGCCTGTGGATAGTCACCCCACACACAGAGCAGTAAATGACTCTGTCTTCTAATGACAAACTAAACAGAAGCATCAAAAATTCTGAGTCAGCTCCATCTGTTTGGAGAAAGCTGCAGGGCCAGTGCGCTGCTTTCTGTTACCCTCAGACACAGTTGCACCCGTGCCTGCTCGCTGTACTTGCAGCAGCGGAGGGAACAGAGGAGCTGTAGTTTCCTGAGCAGTTTCAGCATCCTTGAAAGAGGGAGGCTGAGCCATGTGTTCCTGTCCTCTGGCACCTCGTCCCTTGTGTCAGCATAAGCATTCGTACAGCTGTGCCGTGAGCCAAGACTCATAGCAAAGCTAGCCCAGGAAAGGAAAAGGATTTTTATTTTTACTATTGATCAGTTCCCCGGGCTGGTTCATTGCGTGACTGCTTGAGCGGTTGTGTCGACAAGAGGGAGGGGGTGCAGAAACTGCGTGCAGGGCAGGAAGTGTAACCATAGCATTACCTCTTGGTGGTAGCTGTGGCTTAAGCCAATTTCAACTCTCAGTGGACCTGTAGGGGTAGAACTCGAGAAACTTCCTTCCTTACTGGAAGAGGCACTGTGGGAGTAATGGGAACCCAACATTTATGTTCAAGCCACAAAAGAAATTCCTTACCCTCAATTTCCCCCCCCCCCCAGTTCTTTGAAATTGCCTTTGTTTTATTTTTTTCTGCATTTAATACACTGGGGCCCTAATCACTGACCAGGGATGTAGAGGTCATCAACTGCACAAACTTTTTGAGAGCTTAATCATCAACAGTATTCAAGAGATGAGTAAAGAGACAGGAAGTTCTGAATTTTCATTTTGTTTCCGCTGCTGATTCATCCTGTAGCCTTGGGGCATCTCATTTCCTGCCTTCGCTCCCATTCCCTATGTGGAAAATGGGAGTGATTTTGACCTCCTTGACAGCGTGAAGTGTTAGACGTGCCCCATTGTACTGTCTAGGGAAATGGTTCTCGCCTTGGCCAGGAAGGTCCATGAGGGAGGCTCAGGCTAGGGTGAGGAATATCACAGGACAGAGTTGCGAGCAAGGCCGAGTGAGGCTTTGCACAGACCAGCTCTCCTGCTGCAGGCAGGCTCCCAGAACCAGAGGGAGGTTGGGAGGCTTTAAAGGCTGCCTGTTCTCCTCATGATGGTAAGTTCTCCTTGTGCTGATGATTACAACACATGCTGGTAACAGATCGTATGCAGAAGGATGCCACACAATTAGCCTTCCTCCAGCTTACACTCCTCTCCTCCTCTGCTGCTTCCACCACCACCGCTATCTCACAGCTCCATGTGAGGGCTGCTCTGCATGAGCGCTGCTGGCACACCCAGGTTCTTATAGGCTGCATTTGAATGTCATATAGGTGGATGTGTTCCTGCAGCTCTGGGTGCCCAGCTGTGCACACACTGCTGCTGGTGACATCCTGCTGCTTCTCCCCTCCCCAGGATACGGCGCTGCCTCCCGGACCAATGGGTTACCCTCATCCGGACGCGCAGGCAAGGCTCAGGCATGGAGCTGGACCCGAGCATAGGGAAGCATGCGTAGATGTCACTGCAGGTGACACCGACTTGCGCAGAGCCCAAAAGGAGCAGTTTTCTACCAGCTGTACACTTCTAGGCCATCACTGTCCACCCCCAGGCTTCCTCTGTTAGCATTTCAGGGACTGGATAGAAAGGACTCCTGAAACACAGGGGCTGCCTAAATATAGCAATCCCACTGGCGCAGGAAGCATGGCAAGGAAAGGCAGAGCACTGTCCATGACTGGCTCTATACCAGGCGGAAGGCACAGTGCTATCAGCACTGTCAGCACTTTAGAGGTGCCCACCTCTCCCCATCCCCTGCCAGGCTCCACATCTGTGCTGTTCTTTCAGCTGTGCCCATACAGGTCCCCTGTATTGTGGTCAGGTAGCTGGGCTGATCTTAGCAAAATAGAAAACACCTTTTATATTTATTTTTTGCAGGTTTTGCTTTACCTCTTATTAATGCCCTGCTTTGAAGGAGTGGTGGGCAGTAATGCGAGAACAGGAATTCCTCAAGTTGTTATTGCACAGAGACCTAGGTACCACAAAACTATGTCCTGAAAGTCGTTTTGGGGTGAAAGAGTTACCTCAAATGGCATCGCAGTATGGGCTAGGGAGACAGGTTAACCTTAGCCCTGTAATTATTAATATCATACCTGGCAATCCTGGAGCACTCAGCAATTCTAACCTGATCCAGATCACAAAAGAACATATGACAATGTTCTTATGAAAATAACATAACATGGTGCTTACATCATCTTTATGCTTTTATGCTGAATGTGGTGAAGAAAGATGGTTCCTGGTCCATCTAAAGCCGTAGGACATGAGAAGCTGATAGCTGAAATGGTGTGAAGTTTGCCAGGGCAACGTGCTCCCAGAGAAACCTGTGAATAGATCCGAACTACTGAAGCAATTTGCAGTACCTAGCTGGGGCATTTTGAATCTGTTTCTGAACATGCTCCCACAGGATTTACATCCATGGAGCCACAGCCTCTGCAAGGAGGCTGCTCCCATCCCTGGAACAGAACAGGACAAGGAGGGGTGACTTCAGACTGCCACAATCTTTCGCTGACGCCACGTCTCTCAGTGATCTACTCAGAATGAATTCGCAGTGCAGCACAGCCCAGGGTCTCACACTTCACATCAGACTGGGATTTGTCAGTCCTGCAGCCAGGCTTAAAGCTGGCGAAGATGCATAAGCCTGGCATAAAAATACTATTGCACGCTTGGGCTAATTGGGAAGATCTCGGGTATATTTTTGGACACTGTCCGTGCTCTAAGTTTTAACGAGCTAGCTGTTTCTGATCCTGCTATCTGTCACACAAAGCATGCAATTACCAAGTGTGGCTGGCTGTCATGGGCTATCTCTGCTTGTAGCTAATCTGGCTTGTAGTTATCTTCCCATGACCCAACTGTGACACTTACTTCACCTCTTAGACAGGGCCCTGAGCCATATCTGTAGCAGCTCTGAGCAAACTTTTTTCCTCCCTGAGTCAGAACTCCTCGAGGAGTACTGTCCCTTCTCACGTTGGTCCTGATGTGCCTTATCTTACCCAGGGGCACCTGGGGATGCTCACACAGAGTTTCTGAGATCCGTGCTTCAGGGTGATGAGCAAGGCAGAGAGGCAACCTGCTCAAACCACATTTGTGCCCTGGAATAAGAAAAGCTGCTCTACCAATGCGATGGTGGCTGTGGCTCTGCAGGCATTTCTCTGTGGGCAGTGCTTGTGTAAAGATCTCTCAAGCCTTCTCCACCAAGCACATGGGCACGCATCCTACATTTATCTTCCTGGTCTTTGGTTCCCATCACTGCACCGTCCTTGTAGTCGTGCTGGTGCCTTTACTTGCAGAGCCATGTGATCAAACAGAGAAGCATTGGAAATGACCCCTGTTTTGCCATTTTGTTTTGCTTCATCCAGCTCAGTTGTGCTCACAGTGTGGTGGAAGAGCTGAAACGAGCAAAGCAGTGAGCATGGAGGTGGTTGGGTTGCTCCTTCATAGGCCTCCAGCCTATATAAACACAGTTCAAGTTGAGTTTGCAAGCCTACCGGGCTCTTGAGGAGACAGGTGGGAAATACTTCTCAAGAACTTAGGCCTTGTTTTGACATGGCCCTGAACATAGTCTTGATGTGCCATGTACCGAGTCAGAAATGCCACAACGACATGATGCAAAGCATTGAACCTGTATGAACTTACTCTGTCAATTCAAACATGTTCCAAAAATTCTGAAGGAGTCGTTTTGCCCCAGCACATCTTCTGATGGGAGCAGGTACCGTAGCCAGTTTAAACCTGGTAAAAAAGCATAAAGCTAGGACAGAAACATGTCTGTGTACTTGGGCTAACTGAACGAAAGAAGATTGTTGTGTGCTTACATCTGATCCAGAGCAAGCTGATCCCAAAAAGCCCACAGATCTGGTAATAACCAGCCTGTAACCATGGCCTGGGTTGGTACACAAGTCATCACGTTACCAGAAAGAAGCCAATGCACTTCCACCAACAGTGGGCTTCTGCAAGAAAGCTGTGAGAGCATAAATTCTCACAGTGCCCCTGGTCAGAGTATGGCTGCCTTTAGTCCTTAAAATCCTTAAAATTTATCCCCATGTTGAACTTAATGCATTGTGCAAACTCCCTGTGAATTCATAAATCTTTGAGGACTGTGGCTTAAGTGAGGTAAATTATAGAAATCAAAATTAAAGTGTAAAGCATATACTTAAAACAAACATTAAGGCTACAGAAGTCTGCCCTTTGAAAGCTTTCTTCAGTTTCCAAGTGACTTTTATTTGAATGTTGAAGGGATTTTCATTTTGTGTTATATCTTAATGAGCAGGGAGTTATGTTTTGAAAGTAACTCTAAATATGAAGAGTGAATTATCACCAAAATTCGAAAGAAAGGGAGGAGGAAAGCATAGGTGAGAATTAACTGTCCTTTCAAATGAAAAATTAAAAACCCAGTGCTCTTGAAGGAAACACAGAACCACGTAAGAATTTCCACAATTAATACCCCGGCTTAATTGGTTTAAGTTTCCCTTTAATTTTAAACAGCATGAGGTCCACAGAGGCCATCACTTCAGGAAACACTGGCTTTGTCAGTGAAGGTAACTTCACATGTACCCTCTCCTCCCTTCTCTGATGCCTTGTACCTGGCTTCACACGGCAGAGCACTGCCCTCTCCGTGGGCAGCTCCTAGTGCCAGAACACGCTTTGCAGGGCTGAGCTGCACACTGGCTTAAACATAACACTCCCCCAGAAGAAGTGAATCGGTTCTGATTTCTGGCAGTGGCATCCTCGAGAAGGCCGACAGCAAAGAGGAACACATGGGAGACTGAAATGGTGAAATGGCGTTGGCAACTTCTTAAATTAGCTCCGACAGCAAAGCAAATCTCCTGGAGCTGCTGCTGACGTGTCAACAGAAATTCCATGGAAAAGTCTGTGGGAAGAGACAAAGCCCTTAGGCATCACCATGCAGCATATAATTTAACAAAAGACACCCACTGGTCATAACAGGATGGTTGAAATGAAAAGTATTAGTCATCCTTGGGCCAGTGATTGACACAATGTAATCCTCCAGGTATTGTGTTTTTTAAACAAAACGTCATCATCAACGTATAATAGAAGGTTGAATATTATGAGGCATTGCTGGGTTTTGGTATGAGGCAAAGTATTTTAGCTACAGTTTGGCTTGAAAGGGCATTTTCCGTGCTCTTCTCTTCTTCTAGATCTTGTTGATTTGCCAGGTGGCTCTTCTGTACAATACATTTACCCTTTGTGGTCTGGTTTTAAGCCAGCCAAATATCAGGGCTGTGACACAGCAGTTTGGTAAAGCTCCTCTGTAATTGTTAGTGAAGAACTTCCCAGTCAATAAAATTACTTTATCTTCTGAAATGTGGAGGCTGCTAGGAGTCTTCTGGTCATAACAGAAACACTGAATAAAGAGTCATCTTTAAAATATGTAAAAATACAGTGAGCTATCATCTCCAGATAAAACATGTGGGATTCACCTGTCCATTTGCATGCCTGTATCTATGCTGATCACCTAAGCTTCCTTTAACAGTCAACTGAAAGAAGTAAGCACCTCCAGGGTACAGTTCATCTCACCTTGAAACAGACGAAGTGGCTCAGAGGAACGGTATCTTAGCACTGACTATGAAGGTGGCACGCTGAGTTTGGATGCTGAAGCCTGTGCTGAAGCCATCTCAGGCTGGCGCAATGAATCCCATGCAGCAGGTCAATGCTCTTTCATGCAACGCCCATTTTTAAGATCTTCAGCTGTGCAGTCCTGCACACTTTGGAAGCTGTTTACCCATTTGACTGGCAAAGTGAAGTCAAGGGGACAGATATTTAACAGCTGCGAATTAGTGTAGCTCTTCCTGTGAAACTGCACAGAAGCTCTGTTGACCAACTTCTCTGATTTAAGACTGCTGTACTTACTATAAGCCGTCATCATCAGAAACAAGTATGTTGTTATGTAATGGTGAGAAGGCAATTTGCCCTTAGCTCGATTAGCTCTGAAATGGAAAAAGCAGGAAATTTCATACAAAGAATAGAAAAACAGCACATGATTTCCCAGCAGCACTTGAAAACTTTTTCTGCTGTTTTGATCATTATTGTTCACTCCTCTCATAAGCCCAGACTGGAGCCGTTATTTGAGCTTGGTGTAAATACACAGGGACAAATGATGAGATGAAGGTGTACACCATAGGAGGAAGTCCCAGTTCAGAACACAGCTTAAGTACTTAAAGGTGGTAGGATGTTAATGGCATGCAAATGCGCACTTCTGAATAAGGGCGTTCCCCCAGATCAGATCCTAAGTACTTGGCAAGAGCACTTTGCAGAGTTCCCTAGGACGCTGCCAGATGTACTCAAACCCTGCCTGCAGTTCTCTTGCTGATCAAGTCCTTGATTTACTCCAGGAGAGAAAGGCTATCTTTACACTAGTGTTGAGATCTGAAATTCTGCTCGCTGAGGATGAATGTGAGCCCACCAAACTAGTTTTCCCTTGCCCTTGAATCTTGACAAAGCTGGGGGTAAAAACCTCTGCAGCTGGAGTGTTCATGACCTCCATGGAATTGCACCAGTCTAAGAAGTGGTGGAGATCATGACCCTACACAACGACGGACACCTATGCAGCAGAGGAAAAAAGGCCCTGTCTTGGTGTTCACTCAGCTCTGCTGGGAAATAACATGTACATATATTTTCATACCATTGAAAATGCAATACTAGGTGGGTGAAATCACTGCATCTTAAGTAAGGGCCAATTACTTTAGCATCAGTCATCCCAAGCATTTTGTAAGTTAGACAATTTCACCACCAGAATAACATAGGGCAGAAACACTTTATGACTTTTTAATGATGAGATTTGACACTGGCAAGGTGTAAAATTATATTTAAATATCAACCTTCTTGCGTCACACAGCAGTTTCCAACATGTTTGCATACTATGTTCTACAGACAACAGCTAATATCTACACTTGGTATCACTTAAGTCTTATATAGTTATCTGACATCCCTGAGCACTTTACAGAGAAAAATATTATTGTCTTTATCAAAATGCTGAGAAATTGGAGGTCACAAGTTCATTTATACCAGGAACTCATTTGGGATTTGGGGATACCTAACTTGAGGTGAACTATTTGCATTCACAATTTGCACATAATTTTTCTTGGCAGTTGACTTTACATACTCTTTCTCAATCCTCTCTTTTTCTAGAAACCTAACATCCCAAAATGCAAGCAGCTCTCAAACTTTTGGCTTCCCTTGAAAAATCCTGGGTATAAACATCTTGCCCAAAGATGACTTGCCTGATGAAATCTGGAGCTGTACTTCCTTTTCACAGAACCTTTGCAGCAACATTAAGGTCAAGCTCCTAGACTGACTGTCTAAGGCACCCAGAACCACACTGCACCCTGGCACTCACACCACCATAGTGTGTTTGTGCAGTCTGGCTTCCTATAGCATGTGCAGGCATCAGGCTGCATAGCCAAACCACCTCTGCCAAGTTTGATCCGTCTTCTGTCCAGATGCTGTCCAGATGCGTGCCAGCCAGTGCAAAAAGGGATAACAGTTTTATGCTATGTTGCCTTATCACATTGCAAAAGGCAAAACAAGACAGGTCGTGTCATCTTGCAGTGTCTTTCAAGCATGTGACGCCCCAGCATAGGGCCTATCACTGCCAAGGACATACATTACCTCCTTGCTGCTTGTCACTGCAGGCCAAGGAGAGCTTATGAGTAAGAAAGTTCAATCAACAGCATGATGAGGTGAAGTCCTTCTGCCCCTGTTGATGGATGTATGCAAAGGAATCTGGACTAGCAATTGCAAAGGAGGATCTAAGATGTCTCCTTACCGGGCCATCTTGTCCACAGCTCTCCTCTGTTCACCTCAGAAACGGTAGCATAGACTGATCAAGTAAGGAGTTCTCTAGACTCCCCTGGACTCAGGGCTGAGGACCCCAGCCACACAATGAATCTGTAGGGTTGGGTTTGGGGCTCTTGACTTTGGCCCAATATAGTAGATGAGGTCTCATTACTCAAAGTGTCCTTGAGTTGTACCCCTAAAATACTCACTCTTGGAATAATAAAGCAGGGTTCCAACCTGCCCCTAGACTGCTTGCATGAAATTTTAATCTGCAGTGCTCTGTGGTTTGCCTGTCCTTTTCAGTTGTCTCTTTGTTTAGTCCTATTTGTAGCTGAAGAGATGTTCATCAAATTTGACTGCATTTTATGGTGTGTAAAAATTTACTCTAGGCAATAACAGATAGACTTCTCCACAAGTATCAGAGGTGGGAATCATTCTAAATGCTGTAAGTTGTCTACAGTGCAGAAGTCCAAACCTGACCTCTTCACATCTCTCTCTCTTCATAATAGTCAGCAGAGAAAGCAAGGCACTTCTTGGGCATGATTCATCTCGTGTAAAGTAGGTCACATGAATCACTTTCTAGAAATGCCTAATTCTCTGTATTGACTTGAAATGGAGTCCAGATACCTAACTCAGGCATAAATGGTTGTACTGCAAATGTCCAGAGTTGGATGGGATGAATCCCACATGCTTTGTCTGGACCTAACACCCTGTAGAAAGACTTTTTTCCTCATCTGCTCCTATATCATGTGTGCATTTGTCAGCTGCTCTGGTGCCTCTGAGTATCTGCTGCAGAAGAGCTAATTTGTCCTTTCACACAGGAGTGCCAAACACCACTTCATCAAGACAGCTGAGAAAAATACAAGTAAGGGTAGTGGGGCTTGACCGCAGGACATGAGGATCAGCAAGCAGGATCACAGAATGGTTAAGCCTGGGAATTGTCTAGTCTGACCTCTGCTTAGAGCAGGGTCAGCTAGTGCAGGTTTCTCCAGGCTGCATACAGTCGGGTTTTGAGTATCTCTAAGGATGGAGACTCCACAACCTGTCCGGGTGGTCACCCTTTTAGTAAAGGGGGGGGGGGGGGGGGGGG
>JAVJGI010000014.1:68939708-68966783 GCA_035590275.1 Ibycter americanus
TATTATATGTTGAAATGGTATTTTTTGTATTTCCATTTATGTCATTTGCTTCTTGTCCTTTTACTGGGCACAATTTAAGAGTCTGACTTCATCTTCTTTAGTCGTCCCACTGGGTATTCATACACATGCATCAGATCCCCCTCGAGCCTTCTCTTCTCCAGGCTGAACAATCCCAGATTTCTCAGCCTCTGCTCATATGTCAGATGCTCCATTCCCTTCGTCATCTTCATGGCCTTTTGCTGACTTACTGCAGTAAATTTCTGTCTGTGTTGTACTGAGGAGCCCAGAACTGGACCCAGCACTCCTGATGTGTCTACCAGTGCTGAACAGATGGGAATAATCACCTCCATCAACCTGCTGGTGACCCTCTTTCCTAATGCAGCCCAGGGGCTGCTGGCATCATCTTGAGCTATTGCAGTAGACAGGGGCAGAGGGCAGCTGCCAGCATGACTGTAATGTGCTTCCCAAGAATGCCAGAAGCTGCAGCCTTTAGGCAAGCCAAGTACAGCATGCTAGGGAGGATGCTTCATGGGGAAACAGTGTGGGATGGCAGGTGGGGAGTTCATAAGGAGAACCACTATTCTGGTACTAGCCTTCAGTTGCTACTAAAAGAAGAGCTACATAGAATCATAGCATCATTTAGGTTGGAAAAGATCCTGTGGTTGATGGGTGGGTGATAAGGAAGGGGCAGCTGCTCTCCATACAAAAGGAGGTTTGCCTTGTTCCTGGCAAATGGGGTGAAAAAGAAAGAAGAGAGGTTAAGTATGAAGAGAGAAGAAAGTGGTGGCCGGGCACAAGCAGAGTGTCCGCAGGTATAGGGTCTCCAAGGGAATGAAGCCTCTGACATTTATGCAGATAGCATTGTGTGTGGTCTTTCCTGGCCCAGAGCCGCATTTCTCAAGGTCATTGCCATGGTGGTTTGCAGATGGATGCAGTGTCCTTTTAAGCACAGGATACTGCTGGAGCCACTTGGATTGGAAGGGGCCCCACCACCCTTGCCCGGACGATGAAGAAAACAGATTTACCATGCTGATCTGAAGAGTGCTCTCCATTCTGGCTTGGAAGTGATATTGTGCATGGTACTAGCCAAGCCTTCAGCCTCTCTTAAAGATCTTCAGGATAGATAAAGATGGAGCACTTATTCCTGCAGAGATCCTCAGGGAAAAAGTGTGCAATACAAGGATCCAATGGCCACGACAGAAAATAATTCCTGCTCTCTGAAACACACTCTTTTGCTCTATGAGTGGATCACAGTGTGTAGGGACCAAGCTCTCCATTATCTAAAGCATAGGATTATCTAAACAAACATAGCATACAAATAATTCTGTGGATGTTTTGGCACAACACTCTCGGAAAACTTGTGAGAGAAGCTACGTTTGTTGTATTATGACCTTCAGCAGGTGATTTCATCTCCCCTTGGGCCTTTATTTCTCATGTCTCTCAGAAAAGCGCTGTGAAAAAGAATGCACGGCCGGTGAGCGGCACTGGCAGAGGAACCGCGGCTGCTGCTCCACAGTGATCTAATGTCTTCCCAACCAGGCGGGCCCATCTCCTTCCTCACGGCCCGGTGGGTGTTGGGCCAAAGCACAGGCAGAAAACAGCTTCGTGTTCTCACCCGGTTAGGGTGATGAAATGGCTGCGGGGAGGGCCCAGAGAGTACCAGAACTGGTGCGGAGATGGAGCTGGGAGCCTGGGTGGGGAAGGGCTGGGTGGTGGCCATTCACGGGCAGAGCGGCCGAGGCTCCTGCAGGAGGGCAGCCAGCAAAATGCCATCTTAATTCTTCTGCACACAAGCTATTTGCCAGTGTCCTGTTAGCTATGAGGGGATATTTGTAAAAGCTTTATCCACCTGAATGAGTCACTGAAGAACATTGCTGGCATTATTTTATTTTTTTTTCTGGTTTGCCTAGTCCACCGAAATGAGTCAGTTACTAGTGGAGATAACAAAACATGTTCACTGAAATAAAAAATGCCAGCATTCAGCAGGGTGGCACCCCTGCTCAGTGCATGCTGTAAAATTCCAGCAGGCAAGGAAGGCTGCTTGGCTCTTGTTCAGGAACCAGCAGGAAACAACCCCCACTAAGCTGTGATTCAATACCAAAAGAAGAAAAAAGAAGAAAAAATAAAAGAAGTCCCTTCCTCTGTAACAGGGACTGTGGATGGACATGGCTGCGATAATAAAGCAATGCTGCCCTGTCACATCTGGAAACCCAGGCTGGGGGAAAAAAAATCCAATTAGCTCCAACTGTCCTTACTATAGTGGTCTTAAATCAGTCCCTAGAGAGCCATTGCATCAGATAACTGCATCCCGCAGTGACTGACTACACGCTCTACAACATTTGCCACAGATGGCAGCCACCAGCCAGGAGAGAGGGGTGCCCATTAGCAAGAGAGGCAGAACTCAGCTGAAAGTGCCTCCTCCAGCCTGAGAGAGGTGGCAATGGCATGAAACAGAGGTGCTTGCTAGCAGATGCCCCTCCCATGCAAAAGAGGTTGCTGGTCTAAATTATAAAAAAAAAAAAAAGAGAGAGAAAGAAGAAAGAAATAAAACAGACCCTGCAAAATATTCTTTCTTCCCCCCACCCCCCCTTCATTGTAAAGCACCCAGGCAAAGCCAGAGCTTGTAACCTTCCCTTATTCCAGGTGCTAAAGCTTGCTGTGTGCAAAAAAAGCACCGTGAGAGACTGGCTGGATTCTCTCAGTTAGCAGGTGTTGGAAGCCTGCAGGGATCTGCAGGTTAATTAATCCTGACTTACCAGGGCTGGGGAGGCTTATTAGCCTCCACCCTAAAAACGAGGAAGACAGGAGGAGCCCTCTGGGGGGAGGCAGGCAGTGTTTGTGGGGAGAGAAGCTGAGGCAGAGCCAACTCTGGGGAAGAGGCTTTAGGTGGGGCTTATGAATTCATTTTTCATCCCTTTTCTCTCAACAAAAGCAAAGTTCAGAAGAAGTATCGTTTTACACTTTAAAACAAGCATCTAATTTGTCGATGGTTAGCGGGAGCTCCGGGAGCTGCCGTGCAGAAGACAGATGAAATCTCCCCACTGTCTACCGCAAAGCTGGGCAAGAGCTTTGGCGTTACTCACCTTTGCTGTCTCAGGCCCTAAATAAGGAATTTTTAAGGCCTGTAATGGGTAGGGGGGATATTTGACTTGCTGTCAGGGCTTGTGACACGCTTGACTTAATAGTGTTTCCGTGCTTGTCCACCTGCGTGTCATAGGATATATGTTGCTTTCTAATCAAATCCAAAATGTCAGAGAAGGTATCGCTGGCCAAAATCCTCTTGACTGTGGGGGAGGGAAAGGGGAATGGAAACACCACGGGAGAGGGATGGGCCAACTGTTTAGCATAGCTACAGCTTCCAGCATCTCTGCAATTGTTTATAGTTCAAACAACTGGCTGATGGCACCCACTTGCACCTTCTTGCTCAACAATGCCTCTATCTCCTCTTTCCCCCTCCTCCTCCTTGCCTTTGAGGTTTTGACACCCTGACAAACACAGCCCTGGCCTCCCCAGGGAGCAGGGCGAGGTTTTCCAGGGAGGGCTGAGCTGTGCATCCTGGCTTCCCTGCTCCTCCCAGCTCTTGCCCACAGCATCTTCTCACATGCCCCCCCAGGCAGCTGGAGCAGCTCAGGGTGGCAGGTAGGACAGAGCAGTGGGAGATGCTCGGGCTGCCACCACCATCAAAACGCAGGTTTGATGCCCAGACAAATATCAGTGAGGGAAAGGGAAGAGGGACATGGCCCTCCTGGGATGTGGAATTGCACTGTCTGGGACAGGAGGAAAAGAGATGCCTGCAGAGTTCCTGCTGCAGGAAAACACATAAAGCCCTGAGTGTGGAGGGAAGGTCAACCCAAGGAGCACCCTGGAAGAAGATTGAACAGGAATGGGCAGAAAACAGAAATGTTTGGTATGGAGGGGGTAGGGAAACAGGGAGGAATCATTTCCTTCAGGGTACTCCTGGGAAAGAGGTCAGAAGGGTGGCAGTCATAGAAGTGATCCTTGTGGGCATCACCCTTGTCATGTGCTGGGCCTGTGAAAGCCCCTTTGCCAGTACATTGGCCTCAGACCTCTCATCCATGTGTGTTCTCAAGGCAACCTCAGGTCAAAATAAGCCCTTGAAGATGGTACAATTGTCTTTGATAAGGCTTGAAAGAGAAGCATGATACACGTTTTTCTTCTAGCAAGGGGGGGCGGGGGGGGAAGTGTGACTGGTATTCCAGGGAGGACTACTAGGCTCCAGGCTATCACTTGCCCTGATTCTCAAGGAATAAATCAAGAGAAAACTCCCGGTGTTTCATTTCACGTGAGAAATCAGAATGAGCTCGTTCCCATTTCAGAGGGTTTGCTGGGATGCCCCTTTCCCACCTCCAGCAACCGAGATCTGAAAATTACAGAAGCGATGAGGGTGGTGCTCACCGCCCCAGGAGAACTGCCAGATTCCACCCGCGCCCCCCAACACGCACACCCCCCGCCACTGGAAGCCGCTGCCTGCAGCAGGTTCAAGCTTGAGCCACCTAGTGGCATTGGCCAGAAACCGGTATTGCAGGCAGCACCAGGCTACACAGCCCCCCAGAACCCGCAAGAGGTTGAGGAAGAGGTTTAGGGCAGCTCTGCGGTCCGTCCACGCCTTGCCCGAATGGCACTGAAAGCCCTTGGTGTTGCTGGCTGTTCCTAGAAGGTCCTTGGGTGCACGGACCAAACGCGGAATATCTCGACAGGAGGTAGCAGGGGGTGCAAAGCCATGCAGCCCCCTTTCCCAAGACCCGGCTTCTGTTGGTTTCCTGACCCAGCTCGTGTTGGTTTCCTTTGCATTGGTTTCCTCTGCCCCAAGCTGAAAGCACTCACGTGTGGCAAATGCCTCGGAGAGGAATTCCTCTCTCCTGTATAGAGGATGTACAGGACCGAGTAGGGGCCTTCATGGGTCTCTGGGCAAAAGAATGGGGAAAACAAAAAACAAAACAAAACAAAAAAAGGCTTACTGTCTAGAGGCAGGGGAAGGGAAGGTCCGTCTGGTGCCACATCCCTCCAGGCGCTGCTGGGGGGGAAGGGGAAGCCAGTGGAAAAGAAGCCCAGGCAGCCCCAGGGTATTTCTTAGGGTGATAAACTGCTGTGGAATGGACATTCAGTCTGGAAGCAGCCAGACTGCATTACTAAGTTTTGAAGCATGTGAAGCAAAATTAAATTGGTCAATCTGACCGCTACTCACTGCGTCATGTCAAAGAATAGCTTGAGTAGTTATTTTTCTCTCCTGCTTGCTAGAAAGGGAAACCCAAATCTGCAAAACTCATAATTCATGCCCCCTAAAATCAGCATGCCCCCAAAAAGGCAGCTCTTTAAATTTCCTTTTGTGTTTTCAAGTTCCATAGCTAGGAAGCTTTAAACAATGCAAATACTTGTTCTGCATGAGAAGATGCCAAGATTCTCACAAAGTCATCAGTTGCCAGAGTCAGGGGTTAATAAAAGCACCAAATGTCACAAGGCTTACAGTAAAATCATGGAGATTCACAATACTAATATATGTAACTTTGTCTTTTGGATTAGTTTCAGCCTTCTGAAAGCCAAAGTTTCCTTCCTTTTCTTTTTTTTTCTCTGCAGAACATAACCCAAAATATCAAAAAGCCAAGTGAGAGTCTGGTTTAAAGAGCAAGTATATAATATGTAGAGGCAAGGGTATGGCAAGAATGCTGTGATTGGACATATCAATCATTTCTATGGCAACAGAGGAGGATATAACAATACCGTAGAACAGAGCAGAGAAGACTGGGCAAAAAGAAATCATCATTATACACTACCAATATTTCCATTTACTGATTGTAGAGGTAGAATCACAAAATGCAGAAAACCATATGCAAAATATCCAAAATTATTATTTGTAAATCCACATTTATAGTTTACAGAAGCAAAAAATACATTGTATACAATGAGTGTATCCTTGTTCTTCCAGGGAGTGTTTGTAAATCCATGTGACTATAAACAAAGGATACGTTTTGTGAGAGTGTATATAACATAATGTACTGGGAGTGTGTGATTGCATGTACAGACACAGTGACTGAACCTTAAATATCCACAAAGCTTTTGCCTTTCTGTACTTCTCAGATTAAAATCATAATGTTTAACACAAAGAGTGATCATTTTCATATTTTTCTCATAGATGTATTTATTTCTTCTCTTTTTAGTCACCACGGGTGAGATTTATCTTGCCTAAATTATAGTGCCTGGATGTGAGATACAGCCTAAACTCCCACAGCAGCCAAGACAGACTGAGCACATACAGTCAGGGGAGCCTAGCAAGCTACTCTCCTCCTCTTGAAGTAGACCCCAACAGCTGGTCAGCCAAATTGCTCTCCAGACGCTGCTAACTGTATGGTCTAGATGCTTACTGACTGTGCTAAGAGCTTAGACACCTTGCTCCTATGCAGACGCTTACGCTTTAGACACCTGAGGCACAGTCCAACTGCCTGTCCATCAGTGTCTGACACCATTTCAGACCCCTTTATGTGGCTGTGGCATCCCCATGGGACTGGTGGAGGACCTGTGGGAGCCTACTGGAGTTCAAGACTAAGCAGGATATCCAACATCAAATGGCACCAGAGCTAAGGTGACTGAATGAAGTCTGTCAGAGGGGAGCAGCAAGCAAGGGATCATGTGTGAAGTCAATGTGGGAGGTCCAAGGAGCAAGTCAGGATCAGCAGGGGGTGGCAGGGAGAGCAGAGGTACATCTACAACATAGCTGGGGCAAGGGCTGGGCACCAGGGTCTGAGCTCACATGCAGCCCCTGCCACAAGGGGTACAGGGTGCACGTCTGGGGCTCCTGTGGGAGGCTGCCCAGGGTGATTAAAACCTGCTGTAGTTCATGCAGGACCTTAACACCCTAAAATCAGGGTGAGATGAATCCTCATCCTTGATGTTTACAGTGCAGATATCTGCGTTTGAGCCCATCGCCCACGCTTCCTCTCCAGTAGTTGGAAAGAAGCAGGTGCTGCCAGGAAGCTGTATTATGTACTCTAAAGATATGCTATCGAAAGAGAGAAATTACTCCCTGGAAATACTTATATCTCTGCTCTGACCACAAAGGGAATCTCAGTGTGCATGGGTTTGCTGTAAAATGAGTCAGAGGACCCCTGCCTGATGTGCCTTGAAGAATATCCAGAATGAGCACAGATGGCAATAAGTATGCATGGATGTAGCCCCATAATGCGGAGCCTTCCTATCCATTCACAGGCATTATCTCCGTCATGATATTGGAGGCAATATTAACATAAATTTCTTAGATTAAATACTGATGATGTCATGAAAATGCTTACTGTTGGCTGAGCCCTTAAGGTTTGTTCTGTTTCCTATCTATCTGGAGGACAGAGAAGGTATGTACTGTTTGTGGGTCTATCCTTACTGTTATTTCTCTGTAGCTGCCTCTGCGTGGCAAGACCATGTTGAAATATTGTTACACTTTTCTAATATGTTGAATTTTAGAGCAGGCGGGAACAAATAACAAACTGGCACAAAAAATGGAGATGTGTATTGGGGGTGATAAGCAGTAGGCTGACAGGTCTGTCCTGGAGCCCTTTCCTCATCAGATAGCGCGGGCGCCCTCCCATCGCCCAGACAGCTTCCACACCTGACCTTGTAAGAGGGCAATACAGCCCCGTATTACTTTTGTCAAATAGATGGTAATTAGTCCTGCACACAGCGGTAGCTTTGATGATACTGACACCTCCATAATAAGAGTCAAAGTAAAAACATCAGCTCTCAGAAAGTTGTCTCTTCTGTTGGAGAAAACTAGACATGACTGTTTTGAATTAAGGTATAAAACAGCCTCCCACACAAGGTCAGAGATGGTGCTGAAAGTCTCGTGCACACCTACGTATAAACACATACACTGCAGAATAGATCACAGAATAATTCAGTTTGGAAGGGACCTGTCTGGGTGCCTCTCATCCATCTGCTCCATCCCTTCATTAGAACAGGGCCCTCTCAGATCAAGTTGCTCAGAGCCTTGGGTAGCTGTGTTGTGAGCATCTCCAAGGACAGGGGTTCCAGAGTCTCATCAGGCAACCAACCCGCCTGTGAGGTTTGGTTTTCCTTTTATCTGATCAGGATTGCCTTTGTTGCAGCCTGTGCCAGTGCCTCTTGACTTGAGCTTGGCTGTCACTGCAGCCTCTCACAGCATCCTTAGAGCCAAACCGCTGAAATGGATGAGTGGACTGGATGGTGGGTGGAAAGCTGGCTGGATCACTGGGCTCAAAGGTTTGTGGTCAGGAGTACAAAGACCCACTGGCAGCTGGTTGCTACTGGCATCCCTCATGGGTCAGTACTGGGGCTAGTGCCATTTAACAGCTTTATTAATGAGCATTGCTCTCCCCTTGTTCACAGAGCCAGTTATCTCAGCACAGAAGGCAGGCAGGGTGGTCAGGCATGATTTGTCCTTGCTAAGCCCATGCTGGCTGTTCCCAGTGACCTGCCTGTTCACGTGTCCAGTCACAGCTTCCAGAAGACATGCTAATAATCTTTCCAGGTTAGGCCAACCAGCCTGCAGTTCCTTGGATCCTTTCTCACCCTTGAGATGTAACATTTGCCTTTTTCCAGTCCTTGGAGACCTTCCCCAGTGACCACAGCCTTACAAAGATGGCAGAAAGCCACAGCTGTCTCCCTCAGCACCCTCAGATGGACCCCAAGTCCCATAAACTTGTGTCCTGCCTGTCTGCAGGCCATGTACACTTTACCATATCAAAACACCATATCCACCTACAATTTGATGTTACACAGCCAGTGCTGGGAAGTGCAATCTTCTAGCTGTGTTTTTCTAGAGAATTGTTCATATCTTTGTAGTTCTGGCTGGAAGATTAAACAGAGAACTTTTCTGATCTCCATAACACTGCTTTGAAACTAAAAGTGGCAATGTCTGCAGAGAGAAGTTGATCTTTTCTTTCATAAAAAGGCTTGCAACCACCATTCACCCTGCTCTTAGAAACTTTGCAGTCCTTAAAGGAAAAGTTAAATCCTCCTCCCTCATAAATGTCTCCAAAACCAACACAAGACTTCCTGGGGAATCAGGAACTGGAAAGCAGGTCTGGAAGGTCTGCTGGTTTTTCTTCCTTCACACATTCTACTGCCGTAAATAAGCTGCTTCTTGTATCAAATCCTGCTTCTTGCTCAGCTGCAGAGGATGGAACGTCCCATGGCTAAACTGGCTGCAGACTTCTACATCTGAGTGTATTACATGGATCCCTTCACAGCTGATGGAGGAAAGCAGGCTTTCCTACCTTCCTCATAAGGTGTATATCTAAAATGGATCTGATGTTTTTCAGTTACTGGAATGGGACATACAGGACTAGCTCAGATGCAAATGTCTACACTTAAGATTCTCAGTGTTAGTTGAGATGGATGCTGCCTGAAATGCATACTAAAAAGTGGCACATATCTCCAAAAGAACGTTCCTGGCTCCTTTACTGGCCCTCCAGCTAAACACTGAGTCACCAGAAGAGTCCTGGTAGAAGAACTGTATCTTTGGACATTTCAGAGCAAATTTGGAGGGAAGCAAATTCTAATTCTTTCCTGAAAGTGCCTGACCATCAATACCAAAACCAAGGTGTTAGCTTGACTACCTGAGGTGATTTGGAAAACAAAGATGATTTCTCAGAAACTGACAATTTGTAAAAAGGTTTTGAGGATCATAACACAATTCTTGTGCTAGCTATGTCCTTATGCCAACTGTCAGGACATGTCCACTGTAGACTAGAAATTGTCTCTTTCACTGGCTTGCACATGGTGATTTACAGTTCGAAAATAAGTGTCAAACTCTTTGTGTGTGGCTATAGCTCCATAGCCTTACAGACAGCACAGGACAGAAGACAGGAAGGAATCCAACCCCTTGCTCTCAACAAACATGTTCAGAAGTTGAATGTAGGGATTAGCCTAGATACTCCCTACAATATTGCATCAAGATCATGTTTGCATAGTTACTCCCAGTCCCAGAACAAACAGTAAGGAAATAGTGAATCAGACCACAGAGGTTTCCAGAAACCTGAGCAGACAGACTGACTGAGGTGCTTGTGCAATGAATAAAAGTACTGTCACTTCTCCTCAGCCAAAATCACTCCAGAGTAATTCACTCAAAGTTGCATGAAGCACCTGTAAAAGTTTCAGCATGAGGACTTTTATCGCTCTGTTAGAGGCTTGAAGTTGAAAAAATATTCTAAAATCTGAACACACAGTACATTCAAGAAGGATTTTTGCTTCAGGACAGATTAACATGATTAACTGAAACCTGTGCTTTCTCAGCTGAGCCACGTCTGCATCCCTAATTCATTGTAGGTCAAATTCTGTTATCCCGATTTGGGTTGTCTGTTAGAAATAATGAGGTTTTCCCCAGAGAAGGTGTTGATGAAAGATGCAGATCTAGAACAAACTACACTAGACAGTGAAGTTTTTCCATTGCATTAACAAGTAATTTAGGCTGACTCAAAAATTCCTTCAAATAATAACAAGCAAGAAGATAAAAAGATATGTGAAAATATTAAAAACAAAAAATCTTTTTCATTCCATGAAATTACTCAAGATATCCCTGATTTCACCTCACGGCTTTTAGTGGACTATTGTCAGAGGGCTACAATCTGTACAGCCCCAACTTTTTATTCATGTATTTATTCTCCATTGGATCAAGTATAACAGATTCAGCAGCTCCCATCCCACCACCAGAGTCAAGCTTAGAAAAAGTAAAACCAACTGTAATCTGTACCTTTCAGGTATGAAACTCTTCCTTTAAAATCAGAAAGAAAACAGAACACAAACAAAAAGAACACCCTTTATCTCTATTCTGAGATAAATCTATCTGTGAAGGTAACACAGGTAATGAGAGAGGAAAAGGTGCCAGTAGACAGGTGTGACCCAGCTTTCATTAGCTATACCTTTATCTAACTGGGTGGAGACACAAAAGAAATAAAGTCTTTCCACTTAGCTGTGTCATTATGGGGTGAGGCACCCTGCCTTTGGTGCACTGAAACTCTGACAGTGGGTACAGTCATGCTCTCCCACTAGCTTCAGTTGCTACATCTCTTTCCCAGCTTCTCAAGCGTCCTCACTTTTCCCAGCTTTCCTCACCACTGGGAAGTGGTTCTGTGTCCAGAAAGGCATGTCCCTCTACATCCTTCCAGCATACTACTGCATTAATGGTACCGCAGTTCATCACTCACATCTTTCCCCTCATCCCCTTTGGTCATCTGACAGTCTGGGCAATTGGATTCAACAGATGAAATGCAGCTCTTGGATATGCACTCCCTGCTCCCACTGGCTCCAGAAGAACCTGCATGTGCGGTACTAAATGAAGATTTGCTCAAAGGAATTGAACAAGGCAGCTTGTCACGTAATACATATGCAACTCCAGCTGTGACAGAAAACATGCTCATTAATAGTTCCAGAAAGAGGAATTTAGCTTATAGCTCTTTTCAAAGAGTAAATAAAACACTTCAGTGCACAGCAAATAAAATCGCATAATTTCATTTACTGCAGCTTCTGAGATAACATAATGGTTTATCTATCGGTGATTAGAAGTCATTCTGCAAATGCTTCATGAATTTAGCATGAATTACCTGCAGAAAAGTCAAAAAAGAAGCACAGTGCTGTGCAAGCCACTGGTTGTCAGGAGGGAAGCTTTAGTCCTGCAGTCATGAAGCATGTTGCTTAGCACTCAACATGAGCTGAGAGTCAAATCCAATAGCTTGCAGATATCAAATATTTTGCAAACATCAAATAAAATATTTCACAAAAAAACATGGTTTGAATACTGTTCCAAAGAATTTGGGCAATACTTTGAAATGTATCTATTCAAAGACAACTGGGAGTTTTCAACATTTCACTAACTCAAATGGGCCAGCTCCAGCATAAGTATTATTTTTATCTGTTTCTACCAAGAGAGTACAAAAATTCTAACACTTAATATGTTTAGCAAAGCAATGCTGTAGCTGGAAGCAGCACAAAGGACATAAGGCTTCGCTGTGCTATCCTGGGATTAAAATTGGCAAATGTGTTTCTCTAGCCTGGCTTTCCAACAGGGTCACACAGCAGAAACAAGAGAGGCACTTACTGCAGCGAGGTATCTCCCCCTCCGAGTGAGGGCTTGCTCCTTGCAGAGTGCTTTGTGGTGTGAGGGTGAGACCTCATGCAGAGAGATGTCCACCACCTCCCTGGGCAGCTGCTGGAGTGCTGAAAAGGCTCTACAGTCTGGTAGAGACCTACCTCCTAAAATAAAACTTGAGTTGTGGGTTAGGACAAACAATTCAGGGCAGCTTTCTGCATCGCCTGTGGTACGTAACTGGGTTTAGCCTGCACCTATGAAGATTTCTAGCCATCTCTTCCTGCAGCCCCATTTGTGCAGCTAATGTGTCGTAAATGCAGTTTTATGAATCACTCCCTGAAGCTTTTCGGATGTTACTGAAGGGTCAGAAAATAAGGACCATATGGCTTACTCACAACAGCTCAACCTCCTCAGCCCCAAAGAGCAGAGCTGAGGCTCACCTCAAACCCTCCAGCATTTGACAGCCCTCGCAGAGCCCATGGGGAGCCAGAGGCAGGGGGGGTGATGCTCAGGACACAGCTTGTCACCTGTGTTTGCATCTAAGCTGCTTACTGCAGCAGGAGCTGCTGGACTGACTTTAATGGCACTTATATATGGCTCTGTATGAGATGTGGGCTGAGTCCAAACTCCAGATTACAGCTCTGCAGCACAGCCTCTCACCTGGCCCTCCTTGAAAATCTTCCCACACACCCCACAGCTGATAGGTAAGGATTGTTACCTGTAATAGGATCTGGGCAGCCGCAGCCAAAAACTAACCCTCTGCTGGCATTCAGGAGGGATTTTCAGTAATCTGGAATACAGGCTGAATTTTCTATGTATAAATACTGGATGCAGCAGTGTGATTAACAACAAAGTCATCTGCTGTAAGGAAACAGGAAAGTTTGGTTCAGAGCCAGCACTAGGAGGTGAGAGGAGCTGAAGCCTGGACAGGCAGAAGGATGATTATGGCTCCTTCTCCCCTGAGTTTACATATCTGACCAAGCACCACTCAGGTCTCAGCTCTTTTTTTTTAGGCTTTGCCAGTCAGTTTTAAGCCAAATCTGTTAGTCCAGCCTGGCGTTAGTGGTCAGAGGTGGTGGTACGAGAGAGGCACTACAGAGAGAAACCTTCAGGAAAAACCCAACCCCAAGAGAAGTGTTTCATAAACTCCTGTGATCTTTTTCCAGCATAGGTCAGGCTCCTCACATCTGATACCACAGCAGAGAAAGAGGATGTCACAGCAATTGCCTTGAGATGGAGAGACTGTCACACCAAAGATGGCCCTTCCCTGAATACAAATACAACATGCCCTCTGGTGAGAAACTGGTGAAATAAAACAGAGAAGTCCCCAGATTTTGCAGCCCTCCCAGATTCGTCAGCCCGCTGTTAGGATCGGTGATCTTTTTCCATTCTGGTGGAAGACTTAAGGTCACCCTCTATCCAGAGGGAGGCAAGTCCTTCAGCTGAGCTGGCCCGGCATGAGGCTATTTCGTATGTTCACATTTCTCCCTCCCTGGGTGTCTGCATCCTCCTCTCTCACCAGTCTTTCCCATGGGATCTGAAGAGCCATCAGCTTCTCAAGTGCCTACGTACGAAAAGCCTTCTACCAACCAGGTTCTCCACTTCCTACGTACAAAGAGTTTTCCACCAGTCCTCACATTTCCTTTGTGACAGTCGAGCCTCCCTCATCCTCCTCTGCTCCAAACAACTCCTTTGTGGCTCTGCCACACCAAGGCAACAGCCCCCAGCCCCAAAAATGGCTTGGCATGTCCCAAAGCTTCTTCTTTGGTCATGCTGCTCATCTGGTGGCACAGGGGAAGCTGAAGTACAACATGATAAAACTTGTTTGGCAGAGTTGCCAAAGATACGGCTGTTTTGCTTCCTTGTTTGCAGCACCTTGACAAGGTCAGGTCAAAGGATCTGGCAATGAGTGACTAACTCAAGGCTGCTGCGTGAGTCAGCAGCGCAGCCTGGCAGGGCTCAGGAATGCTGATTGCTGGGTCTTGCAGTCACCACTAGATCATGCTTTCCCCATGGTTGCCCTAGCAAAGCTCTCACGGGTGAGTGCAGCACAGAAATAACTCACATAATGAGGATTTCCCACTGCAATTCTTGGCAAAGCTGAATTGCTGCAGATTTATGAGCCTCCGTTCAGATCTCCTCTAATTCATCTTTTGAAACCCCATTACCTCCATCTGTGTTGCCTTTTGCATCAATCAGCCATTTTTACTTGATGGGCTGTTTTTGTGTTTGTTTTGTTTCTTGCAAACTCCAATAGAATTTTGCCAACTGAATTTTGTAGACTCCTTCATTACTCACATCTTGTGTGCAAACAAATGCAGCCTGCATGAGGAAAAAATAAAAATCAGCACAATTTTGGTTTTCTAAGAAAGCAGAGAAGTTCTGAGTTCTACCCAAAGCAAAGCAGTTCCATTGCTAAAAGCAGCATTAACTAACAAAGATGGCAGTACGACATCAAAATGATTCAGAAACGTTGCCCAGAAAATCTTTTTCCAGCCGCAGAACCGATTATTTTGCAGCTTCCATTTGAATTGCATTCAATGGCTGAGGGTCAAATTCAGCCTGATGCTGAGGAATGACCAAATTTAAGCCTTAAATATTTTCCACCTTAATTAAGGGGGAGGAGGGTCTTTGCTCATAAACTAGCAGGGCTTGTTGACAGAGCTTTAAACTAGACTTGGAGGGGGAGGGCAATAATATCAGACTTTCCCATGACAAGCTGTGGGATGACACACCAAGGTTAGAGGGACGGGCTGCTAGTGAGGGCCCTCAGCCTGTTGCTCTGGGACATGCTGGCTATACTGCAGCACACTTGAAGTTTTATGGACATGAGCCAGAGGCTTCAGAGGTGATAGAGACCAACCAGGAAACACGAGTGAAATACCGCGAAGGAATTAAGGAGTGTTCCTCTGAGAAGGTGTGACGGCCAACAGCCCAGCAGATGTGCCTCTACACCAAAGCAAGCAGGAGGAGTTGGAAGCTGCTAGAAAGCTACGTTCTAGCTGCCATTACTGAAAGTTGGTGGGATGAATCCTATGACCGAAGTGCAGCTATGGATGGCTACAAGCTGTTCAGAAGGGACAGGAAAGGAAGGAAGGGTAGAGGCATTGCCCTCTACATCAAAAAATGAATAGGGTGTGAAGAGCTGTCTCTGAAGAATAGCCATGAACAGGTTGAAAGCCTATGGGTAGGAATCAGAGGCCGAGGCAACAAACAGAACCTTGTGGTTGGTGTCTACTACAGGCCGCTTGATCAAGAGGAGCCTATTACTCCAGCTGCAGGAGGCATCGCACTCACAGGCTCTCATCCTACTGTGGGACTTCAGCCACCTGAACATCTGCTGGAAGAGTAGCATGGCAAGCTGTAGGCAGTCCAGGAGACTCCTGGAATGCATTGAGAATAACTTATTAAGCCAGGTAATAGACAGTCTTACCAGAGGGGATGCAATACTGGTCACCAGCACAAGTGAGCAGGTGGGCTGCAATGATCATGCACTGGTGGAGTTTGCAGTCCTGAGGGATATGGTTCAGGTGAAGAATGAATTCAGGACCCTGGGTCTTAGGAAAGCAAACTTCCAGCTTTTCAAGTAGTTAGTCAATAGGACCCCCTGGGAAACCACCCTCAGGGACAAGGGAGCAGAACACAGCTGGCAGATCTTTAAGGACACTTTCCATAGAACATAGGCTTTTGATCCCCAGGTGTAAGAAATCAGGAAAGGAAGGCAAGAGACTGGCATGGATGAGTTGAGTCCTGCTGCTCAAACTAAAGAAAAAGAAGGAAATGCACAGGCAATGGAAGCAGGGACAGATATCCTGGAAAGAGTATAGGGACACTGCCTGGTTGTGTAGGGATGGAGTCAGGAAGGCCAAGGCACGGATGGAGCTGAACTTGGCAAGGGATGCAGAGTAATAAAGAGGGCTTCTACAGGTATGTCAGCCAGAAAAGGAAGATCAAAGAAAGCATACCCCCTGTGATGAGCAAAACTGGCAAACTGGTAACAATGGACGAGGAGAAGGCTGAGGTAGTCAACAACATTTTTGCCTCAGTCTTCACTGGCAATCTCTCTTCCCACACCTCCTGAGTGGATGGACTGCAAGATGGGGACTGGAGGAGCAAATTCACTCCCACTGTAAGAGAAGATCAGGTTCATGACCACCTATGGGACCTGGCGAGATGCATTCCAGAGTCCTGAGGGAATTGGCTGATGTAGTTGCCAAGCCATGCTCCATGACATTTGAAAAGTCATGGCAGTCAGGTGAAGTCCATGGTGACTGGAAAAAGGGAAAAACTGCACCCATTTTCAACAGGGGTAGAAACTACTGACCTGTCAGCCTCACCTCTGTGCCTGGGAAGATCATGGAACAGATCCTCCTAGAAGCTATGCTAAGGCACGCAGAGGACAGGGACGTGATTTGAGACAGCCAGAATGGCTTCAGCAAGGGCAAGTCCTGCCTGACCAACCTAGTGGCCTTCTATGATGGAGTGACTACATCAGTGGACAAGGGAAGAGATACGGATGTCATCTCTCTGAACTTCTGTAAGGCCTTTGACATGGTCCCCTACAACATCCTTCTCTCTAAATTGGAGAGATGTGGATTTGATGGGTAGACTATTCAGTGGATGAGGAATTGGTTGGATGGTTGCATCCAGAGCGTAGTGGTCAACAGCTCAATGTCCAGATGGAAATCGGTGACAAGTGGTGTCCCTTAGGGGTCCGTACTGGGACCAGTACTGTTTAATATCTTCATCAGTGACATAGTGGGATTGAGTGCACCCTCAGCAAGTTTGAAGATGACACTGAGCTGAGTGGTGCAGTTGACATGCCTGAGGGATGGGATGCCATCCTGAGGGACCTAGACAAGCTTGAGAAGTGGGCCCGTGTGAACCTCATGAGGTTCAACAAGGCCAAGTGCAGGGTTCTGCACCCAGGTCAGAGCAACCCCTAGTATCGATACAGGCTGGGGGATGAAGGGATTGAGAGGATCCCTGCAGAGAAGAACTTGGGGATACTGGTGGATGAAAGGCTGGACATGAGCTGACAATGTGCACTTGCAGCCCAGGCAGCCAACCATATACTGGGTTGTGCCAAAAGCAGCGTGGCCAGCAGGTCAAGGGAGGTGATTCTGCCCCTCTGCTCCGGTGAGACCCCACCTGGAGTGCTGCATCCAGCTCTGAGGTCCTCAGCACAGGAAAGACATGGATGGACCTGTTGGAGTGGGTCCAGAGGAGGGCCACAAAAATGATCAGCGAGATGGAACACCTCTCCTATGGAGAAAGCCTGAGAGAGTTGGGGTTATTTAGCCTGCAGAGAAGGAGGCTCCGGGCAGACCTGATTGCGGCCTTTCAGTAATTAAAGAGGGCTTATAAGAAAGATGGGGACAAACTTCTTAGCAGAGCCTGCTGCAATAAAACAAGGGGTATTGGTTTTAAACTAAAAGAGGGTAGATTCAGACTAGATGTAAGAAAGGATTTTTTTACCATGAGGGTGGTGAAACACTGGCACAGGTTGCCCAGAGAAGTGGTAGATGTCCCATGCCTGGAAACACTCAAGGTCAGGCTGTACGGGGCTCTGAGCAACCTGATCTAGCTGAAGATGTCCCTGCTCATTGCAGGCGGTTGGACAAGATGACCTTTGAAAGTCCCTTCCAACCCAAACCATTCTGTGATTCTTCGATTCTACAATTCTGTGATTTTACTAGGGCTGCTGAGGGCCTCCATGTCCCTGCCAGAGGTGATCAAGCTCTAGTGACAGTTTACAGAGGGACAGTGGATCATAATTTTGCCTTTATAAATCATGTGGTAATAGATGGATGAACAAGTATGTGGGGAGACCTCCTCACAAATGAGCATCACCCAGGACCATTCTCTGTCAGTAAGACCAGCTGGGATGGAGCAGCCTGTGCCCATTATAGTCAACCATCTTAAATTCTAAAGCAGGATGTCTACTGGGAAGTGGACCTCAACTGTGCTAGCTCCCAAATCCCTTGGAAAGAGCATTAGTCACCCTGGGCCAAACCCTCGGGCCAGACACTATTTAACAAATGAGCAGTGTTGATGACCAAGGGCCAGCAGCTGGGGGTGTCCTTGTCACCATCTAATTAATTAATACAGAGGGAGGGGAGAATTCCACAAAACATCAGCCTCAGCTGTGCACTGGGCTAGGATGTTATACAATGTTATATACATGCACAGGGCTTATTCTCATTCCTTCCTTACAGGTTAGCTCCTTCTTTGTGTCAGCTCAGTTGCTTACACCATTTGGGGACTAAATTGGATCATTTCACTGGCTATCACTGATTACAATAAGCATGTGTGATGGCACACCTGAGAGGGTGGTGAGCTGAAGTGTGGTGGTGCAGGTGAGGGCTGATGCAGAGGGACAAATTTCAGTGTCAGCCAAATACTGTATTTTAAAAAAAAAAAAAATCTGTATTGAATTACTGCCTGTTTTTAGAACTTGCAGGACTTGGTCTGTTCATCCAGCAAGTTACATATTTGCTTATTTATGAGAGATGCTGATATCTAAAATAAAAGAAAAATTATGATGTGATCACTTTTGAATTAATTTTGTCTGGTGACATGACTTTTCTGAAGTGCTTTTGTCACCAGATATTACATTGTAAAAATATCCTCTGTCATTTCAGATTATGTGGAAATTTTGACTTTTGATTGTGGCAACTTTAAACCCTCTCGACAAAGAAGATACTTCTTTTTTTCATCTTTTCCAATTTACAGCAAAATGGTCTGATCACAAAAGCTCCATTCCAGAATCTTTTAGCCAAATTCGATCATGAATTATAGAAATGCATTTTTTTCAAAACAGAACAAAATATGTAATAGAGTTTTTGTCATGTGTTTTAATAGTAAATGTTGTTTATGATAACTACTAGAAAAAATAATGTCATCTAATCGTCACAGGAGATCACTCAGCATCCTGCAGTGCTGCTACTAGTTGTCAGCCTTTTGGGGAAGAAATAACAAGTTGAGAATGAGGTTGAAATCCCAGACAACAAAGTTCTCTTTGAAGATGGCTGTGTAGCAATACCACCACTGCACCCCTTTGATTACACCCTCGTGTTGTAACCACAAGATCATTTGATTCCTTCAGAAAGCACAGCTTAACTAAAGCATTTTTCTGTGTGCCACATGAGTTTCGATTGCTTGTCTGTTATATTTCATATGTGTGGGGAAGGGAAGGGACATGTTCGACAAGTAGTGCCACTTTACTTCATGGGTGCGGTGACAAATCCTGCTTGAAAATGTCCACTTACATGTGTGAATGCAATTTTTTCCTCAGGGGTGACTCCCAGACACAAGAAGCCTGCTGAAGTTTGCTTTCACTCCATAGTAGCAGGCACTGTGTGTCTTCTACTGATTTGCTCTCTGTGTGACTGATTTTTAGGGCCAGCTTTTCTCTTCCCCTGCTCCTTGGGGTACTGGAGCTACGGGAATGAATTCTGGCCAGCTTTGCACACCACCAGCCCCACTGGAAGCAGTAGTGAAGCCTAGTAGTTTTGCAAAGGTTTGATCCTTCTCCCTGTCTCTTCTTCCCATGAAGAGAAGGAGAACTGGGATTACTGACAACCAGGACTGGCAATGTGGTATTGGGGAAGAAATCTTGCCTTTGCCCTTCAAGCACATAGTAGCGTAGCCAGCTCTGGGTACATCTTTTCTATCCAGCTAATGCAGAGCATCAAGATTTTCACACCTCAACAAATTAAAGAAATTAGTCAGAAGCCATCTACAGGCTCATCTAATAGAAGTTGGATGCTAACTGTGTCCCAGTCTGGATTCAGGACAAGACATAGGATAAAAACAGTTTAGATTTTAAGTCAGCATAACCTAAGAAGCTCCAGCTATCAGCATTCCACCTGCAGCTGAGTAGTTAGTTACTCAGCAGCCTTACACTAGCACAGCCTTGAAGTCTGCCATATGATATAGCCCAGCATGGGAACAGCATCAGGCTGTTCACAGGAGTCACAGGCTGGCCACACTGGCTTAGATAAATTGGTTTCCATCAGTGCCTTTTGAGCAGACATTCATCCCACTCCTCTGGGAGTCTGTGCTGACACTGTCAGCAATAAGATGCTGTTACTCTAACTTAGGGAAGTAGCAAGAGTCTTGGTTGCACCAAAGTAGTATAAGCTGTTCCCTGCGAGATGCATCAACTGGGTGTTGGTGTGAAACTACACTTCTGTCATTCGGCCCTCCATTTTTTTGCATTCCCCCAAAAGCCAGTGCACTTCACAGCTTTATCCAGATCCATATGTGGATACTACCAAATTGGACTTGTATGTCAGCAGTGCATTTACATAAAATAATTCTCTCTCCCACAGCATCATTGCCATCAGCTTATTCCCAAGTATTGAGAAAAGCAGATGGAGATAGCTACAAATGAGTCCTACAACAGAAAGACATTACGCTATTGTGTGAAGGACAGAACTCCAGGGACTTTCCTGTAGACTTTGGTTGAAGTTACCAAACCACAACTGGCACACTGTGTCAGCTGCTTGCAAGAGCTTCAGGGGCTCCTGACAGATGCCAAGCTCCCATTTCCTACCACACCCCACCACTTCCAGTTGCAGGACACTTCCTCCCTGTTCTGACAGATGATGACCTGTTCCCCATTATACAAGTTTTTGTCAACTCTTGTCTAGACTAAAGCAATGCCATGTATATGAGCAAGAAGTCATGAGCCCTTGGGAAATTCCAGTAAGTACAGAAGGCTGTGACACTCCTCCTCACCAGCACTGACTAAGACAAGTACCCTCCTTTAGTGTTTTCATACGATGCTGATTCCAGCCCAAGTCTCTTGTCTCCAAAGCACTCAGTGGCCTCAGTCCCAAGATCACCTAAAGCTCCTGTGTGAGGACTGTGATGACCAGCTTTGCTGCTCACTTGAAAGAGAACTTCTCATAATGACAAGCCTCACCTTATGGGGGATAAACTTCCCCAGAAACTATGCACAGTGCAAGCCTGCATCTTTTGTGCCAAGTACAAAACCTCTGCTTTAAGCCTCACTTTTTCTATTGTGCACAAATAGCAGCACATGCATTTAAAACAAAACCTCTGCCAAAACAAAGCAGTGCACTGCAGGTGTAACTTTCACCTTGGGGAAGGGACAGGAGGGAAAGCACATCAACTTATGGTACAGTTGTCATGATGTTCAGTGCGTGGCTGGAAACCCCATAACTACCAAACTGCTCTTCCAATAAAACACACTACAGGGCACAGCAGGTGCCCATGCAGCCCATGTTTTGCTGTTTATAAGAACCTGGATTTTGTTGTTTATAAGCATTTGTGGTTATCACATTGTCTCTCGTGAGCTTCATAGGAGAAGGTTTGAAGGTCGAGCAATTATTTCGGTAAGCCAGGTAGGTTCTCTCATTCCTCATCTGCTGCAGATAAATGCATGGCAGCCCTATTCACGTGCACAGCTAACCTTAGCAGCGGCCAGCGTTGTTCCAAGCAGGGCTCAGGCAGTCAGAAGTCAGCAGACCTGGATAGCAGCCTCTCCGTGGATTAAAAGCAGGTAGGAACTTGGTGTTAACTGCCTTTGTTCACAAGTGATAGCAACCTTTCTGATTTAGACCCCAGATATTCTGATCTATATTCAAATACTTGTAAAGTGTGATGACAAACTTTTTTTCACATGTGCTCCTGTATACATCACTGTAGCTGTTACCAAAAGGCACAAGCAAAGGTAACCACTTACAACGTGAAAATTGTTTGCTGCAGGAAGGAGAAGCCATCCAGGGATATCAAAACAGTTTTAGAATGTTACCTACAAGGGAAATGCTCCTTTTCTAAAACTCTGGATACCTGACCCAGTCCTTTGGAGACTCCCAAAATACATCCTTATATTATCCCTACTATTAAATGGGAAGGGGAAGTTCTGAGAATTGATCACAGACTCATCAGGGCCTCATGTTTGCTGAATTAATTTCCCCTACACAAAGCTGTAGTATCATGTTCTATAGGTGGATAGGTTTTCAATATATAGCAAAGGAATAAAGCTCAGCATAATATTTAATCAAAGAAAAAAATACTTCCTGCTCCTTGATTTTGTGTTTCTGTTGTGTATTTTTCCTCCATCGTCTCAAAAGACAAGTGCTGACTGAATCCACAAGTGTAGCTGAAGATACTGTTCTTAGGATGGGGATTCCTCTGGTCTTGTTACTTTAATCAGCCAATTTTATATATGTATAAAAGAGACAAACACAGCCAAAAAAGCGTAAGTCTTTGCATTTCAAGAACTCCAAAGGCTTGAGCAAGCAAAATGGCAGTCAAGTGTCATTCCCTTCAAACAGTCTTTGAACTATGATCACCATCTGGAAAGATATAGATAAACAGCGATATACAAGGCAGATAGGGACATGCAGAAGAGCAGTCGAAATGGCTTTCTCAGGGGTAGTTCTGTCCACAAGTTACGCTCTCAGCTGTACAGCCTGTGCTTCACAACATAATATTTCATGACCAAGAGGGTCTAGATTTTATTCAGATCCCACTTGTACCGCCGTTGAAAAAGAGGCCTTGACAGACAGAAGTAAACATTATCCCATCACTAAAGCTGTTTAGTAAAGCTTGGAATCTGTTGATGAAGAAGGATTGTCAAGAAATGTCATTACATGTCGGGCTCAAGTTTGCCCGTCTTACACCATTGTCACTGGACAGGGACAATCTCTGCCGGCACAGCAAGGGTTACAAGTCTTTTTCACTAACTAGCACTGATCAGGAAAACAACCTAAGACTAAAAAAAACAGCTGATGAATAAATGCCCTGGCAGTAAGATACTGAAGGTCAAATTCTGAGCCTAGTCTATAGCTCTATTGTATTTGGATATCAAAGCAGATAGCTGAAGTATGCATGAGTATGCATTCCTTCATTAATAAGGGGTTACTGCAGTACATTTTCTCCTCATCCTTTTTTTTCCTCAGCTCAGTACTTTCACCCATGGTGAGGTTCCCAGAAAGGTTATGCTGATATAGAATGATAAAGTCATACTTAGATAATGATGATGAGGCTTTCCAAAGAGATCAGTTTCCATATGGGCTCATACATGAAACAATCCAACTTTTGCTGAGACCTCACCCAGAAACGCTGGCTAAACCCAGTCTCTGAGAGTTGCCGAGTTCTGTGTACTAACAAAAAGACAACTATAAGGTCCTGATTAAAAAAGCAAAGTCCCAGTTGTTTCAGACTATCAGAAGTTAGTGTAATTAAAAGCAACATTGGCTTTGCAGGATGACTAGCAGCACCACCGATGAAGCACTGAAACTGGCCACAGCACAGGCGTTTTACCCTCTCTGCTTCAGAGGTATATGAACCATTGCTTTTGGGGAAATGCACAAATAGGTTGTTTTTCTCCAAGCTTGTGGTTAAACCACACTGAGCTGAAAAGGTAAAAATCTCATAAGCCTGCAAAATGCTTTTCACTGTCACACGTAGAATGAGCAACAATGTTTATGAGGGCTGAACAGACAAAATCTGATGTTGTGTGTGCTGATTATTTCTGCCCTTGAACAGATGCCCAGGTCCTTACGCTTCAGGCATCTCTGCTAGAGCTGAAAGCAAGTCTTTTACATCTGTGTTAGGCTGCAGAAAAGTCTTTCTAGTTTAAGAGCTCAAGCAGACTTCCCTGGTTATAACCAAACCTGGATATTGTGCCTAATAGACCACACCACCTCTCTATTTATCCAGATATTTTTAATTTATTAGAAACAGTCATCCACATTATTAGGTGTTTTACAATTAAAATACACAAAAGAACAAGATTAACTGGCAGAACATGAGCGGCTACCTACCCAACAAAAACAGACGGGGCAAAATACCACATTTAATAATATTACTAATAATGAAAAATTACTTTAGATTTAACCATGTGCATCTTATTTCCCAACCTTTTATCAAAGGGCTAAGGGCTTTTAGCATGCGCTAATAGTTAACAAATTGGGCTTCAGGAGACTGAAGAAGCTTTGTCATACACACACTCAAAATCTTCCTTTCTTTCAAACTAGCAGAGAGAGAATACTAACCCCTCTGTCATTATTGTGTTCATCCGTCCTTTATTTGGGGTTCTTCCTAATTCCTTTGATTTCTCCCTGAAGGTGATAATCCACTCTTTAATTTAAGAGTCATGTCTTACTGCATTCATTTCTGCATGACCAAGAAGAAAACTGAATCAATCAATCAAACCTGAGCAACACTAGCACAGTAACTCTTGACTAAATCTCATTTTCAAAGCAGAATTCATCTCAAAGAAAGTTACATTTCAATAATAATTAATCACAGCATTAGAAAAAACAACTTGGTTTTTATGTAGTTCTAAGACTGTGCTGAATTGCTCACCTGAAATAAGAGTTGTAGATGTTGCTTTGGTTTTTGCTTGTTAAAATATGACATTACTCTGGCCATTGCTTGGACACTTTTAAGCCAGCTAAGGAGATGATGTACAAGGAATAACACTACAAAACTTTGCCAGTGGCTCCTGGTGTGTTGTAATGCCATGTTTCAGTGTCTTGCCTGAGCAGGGTAGCCCACCGTTTATAGGAGTTGCTCGGGACAGCCCTTACTGGAGGTTCTTGGTAATTCCCAGCCAGGCTTCAGCAACCTGCAGGAAAGGAGGCTTCATCTTGACATGGTTTTGTTGTATTATATATGTATATATGTAGGTATATATATATATACATATATATATATATGCTTGTGTGCTAGGAACTGATAACGAAGGAGGGCAACTGAAGGAAGCCCCAAGATGGAATGGGAAAGAGGGGAGAAGAAAGTAATTTGAATGGCAAGGGGTGGTGGAGAGTTTCAGAGATGGGAGATTCCTTCAGAAAAAGTAGGCTGGATATCCCCCTTCTCAGTGGCCTCCAATCAAAATGAAAATTAAAGAACCCATGAGAGTGAGCCAAAGGTCAGAGAAGAAAAACTTGTGACTATTCACCCCTCTGGAGCAGCTGAGGCTCATCTTAAGGGACTTGGTGGTCAGTTCAGCTACTGGAGCACACCACTCCTGGCCAGCCTCTGCCTGCTCTTCCTCCCCACGGAGCGGGGAAGAAAACAAGGGGATGCTCATCCATCCCTCCAGGTCTCGTGCCAGTAGGGAGTCAGACTATAGCTGAAGGTCCTTCCCATGCGTTTCACATTATCTGTATGGAAAATAGTATCTGAGTTTTAGGTATGAAATGGGTGTTGCTTAGGCAAGTAACACAGCTAGGTTGGCTCTACATATTATTTATGTATTTTTTATTTGATCAAGCTACATCTCTACACAAACTGTGGCCATAACTGTGATGGTAACCTGCCATTAAGATGCGACTTCTAAAAATAAGATGTTCTGTACCTTCTAGAATGTGTTAAGGAATGACTGTGCATAGATCGATACAATACTTACTGCAGTTTATGGAGAAGTCTTTTAACTACTTGAATTGTTAAACACACTAATGCATATAAATGGTGTGAGTGATAAAATAATTCCAGAGTAACTTCTACAAACAGTGTTTGAAATCTGTTTTGTAGCTAGAAATATGAAAATTAGAATAAGACAAGATGACAACTGCAGAAACATGAAAAAGTATGCCATAAGATTATCTGAAGACATTCATGTAGATCACTTGATTGTGTTGGCAAATATACATGCTGTTTTCCAAGAGTCGCTCACTGTTAAAATTGTGTATCTTCCAAAAGAAAAGCTTTGTACATTCCCAACAATATGTTAGCATCTCGTTCAATTAAGAAAACAATTAAATATTTGATCTAAAAATATTTTTGTCATGGCCCCTAAGGCTTCAAATGATAGAAAATATTTCTAACTTATTGTCGCACAGTTGAAAGGGGAATAATCCATTGTCTTCTTGATTATTTTCAAGACAGCAGTGAAATACATTATAAATATTTGAAAATTTAAAAGATATACTAAAACTGAACATTTGATTTTTGAAAATATAACATAGTTTACGAATTTTAATTTGGAGGCTATGCTATCCAATAATAGGAAGCTCTGATGGATGAGTAATTACCCAACTTACTGCGTAACATAAAAAAGAGCTTTACGGATAAATTATCATTTCATCATGAAAGTTTCATAGCTGAGGCTTTCATTTGGTTTTCCTCATCTGTCAAAAGCATTTCAGAATTACAAAAGAGATTTAATTTTACCATATTTGAATGCACTGAGATTGTGAGGCATGTATCCACAAGATACTGGTCCCTGTACCTTAAAAGTGAGAAAATGTTTACATGTTGACTAGGTTTTCTTTTTTATACAGCCCATTCGGAAAAATAAGTTTCTTTTGTACAGCAAGTTAGGATTCCCCATTTAAACTTGTTAAAGCTGACAAATACGAGGATGACGAAGAGGCATGACTTCTCTTGCACTGTATCCTAAAAGTTTGTTATAAGCAGTTCTAAAAGTTTCAAAACTTCAAAAATTTTGAATTCAGAACCAAATTATTTTGTATGGATTGATGTTTACAACATTTCTATATTCACTAAAAGGTAAATTATGACACGTAATGAAAAAAATGATTTGGTCATTAAGTGTAGTTGTGTAAAAATTTATTTTGGCAAAACAGAAAAAAATCATCAGTGGTACATGTCTGCTGTTAAATATTTATCTCCACAGTTTTATTTCAGCAAACATGATTCCATTATTTTTTTCAAAAGAAAAAGGTTGCCTTTTCAGGAAACAATAAGCATTACTGCAGGTCTGGAACATGCTGCAAGGCTGAACCTCTGTCGCTTGCATGAGGAATACTGTAGACTGAGAAATTCTGAAGGGCCAGCTCACATTCCCAGAAAGACTTTATTAAAATTAGTGGGATGTCCCATCCTCACATCCTAGCTTTTTCCCATTTTCACATCTTCTGGAAGTTACTAAGCCTGGTCTGAACTCAAAATCAACAGTAGAAAATATCTTTTCTTTTATAAAAAAAATTTGGCAAATTGCAGAAACTTGTTAAATACTGTTTCTGTCAAGACAGAGCTTCAAAGGAAAATGGATT
>JAVJGI010000014.1:68974712-69009186 GCA_035590275.1 Ibycter americanus
GGGCAGGTGGGGGTCGGTCTCTTCTCCCAGGTAACAAGGGACAGGACAAGAGGAAATGGCCTCAAGTTGCACCAGGGCAGGATTAGACTGGGTATTAGCAAAAATTTCTTCACCAAAAAGATTGTCAAGCATTGGAGCAGGCTGCCAAAGGGAGGTGGTGGAGTTACCATCCCTGGAGGTGTTCAAAAAACATGTAGATGTGGCGCTTAGGGATATGGTTTAGAGATGGACTTGGCAGTCCTGGGTTTATGGTTGGACTCAATGATCTTAAAGGTCTTTTCCAGCCTAAATGATTCTATGATTCTATGACCATTTTCCTGTGCATCATCAGAGAAGAGCATCATCTGCCATAGGACAGCCAAAGAGAAACCCGGGTTACTTTCCTTCTTTCCCCAAGCACAGATGAGTCCAGCTAGTGAACAGTCTTGAAGCTTTGTGTGGCAACAGAAACCACACATACAAGCGAACTTTTAACTTGACAGCAAGTAATCGTCAATCTTTTTATTCCCTCTCTCAGTGATACCTGAGCAGCGGGAGGTAGATCTGCGCTTTTGCTGTGATATAGATACCCACTACTCCCATTTTAAAAGGACTGAGAGAAGATATTCATCCAAGGTCACCCAACAAGTTTGAGACACTGCATAAAACTGAATCATAAACAATCCCTGAAAGAATGAGCATCAGTTTTCTCATCATAACAACCTTCTGAATCACCTTTTTTGTGTTTTGAAAATGTTTAAATACTTAGTTTCATTTTACGGTTTGTGCATTGACAATAGCAAACCAGATTTTGGCCCAGAAATGGTTTAACAGCAGACTTGCAAACCTGCATAATGGCCTGGCTGGCAAGGGTTCGCATATAACAAACAGGTGGCAAACCCTCAAAATCTGGAGTCCACGTAAGGTCCTGGAGCCAACCAGATAACAAACCCCACAGAAAATGCGGATAGAAAGTAGTAAATGAAGGAGGTCTTTCCCCTATGTGCTTTTTCTTTCAACTCCATCTTCCTCCCTTAGCACTCTTTCCTTTTGTTGTCTTTATGAACAGTTTTGTTTTGATGCATGCCATAAACAAGTTTTGAGAACCTCAGGGCTAATAGGCAAGAAGATGAGCACTGTGCTCTTTTCTGTGTGGATTTTTTTTCCTGATAGACAGTATTTTTTTATTATGTGTCAGCACTAAGAATGTGTTTGACTTATTTGAAAAAGGCTGGCAGTTTAACAGATGCTAAATTCAGGAAATTAAATTCTCAAATATTTTGTCACTAAATAGTTAAATGTTGAGGAAAAACTACTGGCAGAAACCAGCTACTGAAGCATGAATTAATTTCTGCTGCACTTCCAGTGATTCTTGTGGTGTTATATTAAGGATGAATTCGGACTTCAGTTTAATCTCCTCTGGGACTGCTCAATTACGAAGGGTTTTGAGATGGTTGCTCTGGAAGAAACAAGCATTTCTGCCTGCTGGAGTGCTCAGCTGAGTCAGGACTCTTATCTAGAATAAATTTCATTTACCTTTCAGCCCTACGATGGGAAATACCCCATTAGCAGAGCAGCTCCCTTGTTGCTGGTGCAGGTTCCTGCTCGTGTCTAGCTGTGAAGCCTTGGCTGTCGGGTGGTGGGGTTAGAGGTGGCCGGGATCTGGCAGGGAGCCCAGCACAGCTCAGCCCTGGTGCTTGGCTCTTGGGTTGGTGGGTAAGAAGATGGGCTCGGAGGAGCTAAAAACGAGGCATTTGGGGGCCTTTTGCTAGAGAAAGGGAAAGCTGGGGAAGGCAGTCAGCCTTCTTCCCTGGAGAAAGGGGAGGAGGCATGAATAAAAGGCAAGGTAGACATCGTCAGGCTGCACAGCAATGATCTTGTTCAGTCTGTTCTAGCAGTTCGGTTTGCTGAAGACCTTATCCGTTACCTACTGCCAATAGAGCTAATACAGAAAGATAAACACTGGGTTGCCTGAAATCAGGCTACTAATAAAAGAGAGGATGCTGATCTAAAATCCAGCTCGCTTATCTCACCTGATGATTAGGAAGTCTGCTTTCCCAGCCAACTCGATTATCAGTAAAGACACAGTGAGTAACTGGCACTGTGCTGCACTAGCGTTCAGCTGATAAATTAATTAAATATGCATAAATAATTTGGTATAACAGAAGCAGAGTCAGAGTAAGAAAACACTGTCATACGATCAGTGTGTCATGCTTTGAAAATTAATCTGTTTCTTTGCTCCAGCTTTGCTCCTGTATTTGTACTGCAGGAGGCTGTTATCTTTTGACATCGAAACCATTCGTGTTATCTCATAATTAAAGGTCTTTTTTTTTTTCGGGTGAAGGTAATACCTTAGGCTAATAAGTAGCTAAATTTACGTCTTCCTCACTTTATTCACACAAGTAGTTGCATTTACTTGGCTACAGCCATTTTGATAAGTAGGATGAGTAAGGGATTTGGCCAAAGGATGACTGTTTAAACTGGTTCAGTTTCAGTCCTGGCAGTTCTGTTACATAGTAACTGTAAATTAAAACTCTGTTCTCTTATTAAACTTCTGCTAAAATCAGTGAGGTTGTATGAAAACAGAATTTGGTCCTTCGTAGTCTGTGCACCCTCTGTCCCAAAACACCACATCGCACATTTTAGATGGAAATAGATATTATATATTATTATATATATTATTATCTTTGGTATAGTGGAAACCTTTCTAATTAGAAGATCAAAGTCACATCCTTTAATGCAACAACAGTTACCATATGAGAGATGCTAATACTGTCTATTGCTGTTAATATGACACTGATATTTATAAGTTGTAATTTTTTATTAAAAACGATGCAATCTAGTTAATTTCTTAGCAGAGTCTCACATGACCTCTCTTACACTTTGGAAGCAAGAAAAGTAGAACTTTAAAAGTTAAAAACAAACACAGAATGTGTGTGTGTGTGTGTGTCTGTGTGTATGAAAATGTTTTGGTTTATTTTTTTTCCCCCCAGAATACAGAGTAACATAAAATCAGTAGCTCTCTTTTTGATTCTACGCTTCTATAAAATCAGAGTAACTATTACAGAGGTCACAGTAAACCTGAGGAGCTATTAAAATCACAAGCTAACAATTCTTCCTTCTAATGCTGACATTTATGTTTTTATTTTAAAGGGTAGCTGATAATTTCTGTATGAGTGAAGGATGCACTGTACCCCGTCGGCTACTATATGAATTGTACGTGGAAAGCTGCAGTCCAAATTCCAAGTACCAAGTAAATTCAGCCACCTTTGGAAAGGTACAGAGTAGATAGGATATATAAGATAAGGAGCAGAGATACCTAAACAGAAACTATGATGATCAAATATACACATTGAATATCAAAAGAGATTAAATAACGGTGAAGAATGAATATGTAATGTATTATGCTTGTGTGTTTTCTAATCTATTTCTGGTAAGACCTCATGTAGACACAGTTATACTAGAGAAAAGAGTATTGTCTCTGACGGAGTTTATTTTCAGGGAACTGGTGTATGTTACACTAGCAAAGATTTCTTTTGCCGATATATTTTAGGAAGCTTTACCAGGGTAAACAGCACAAGCTTAATAAACTTGTCCTGAGGACCTCATTCTTCTGTTCTTGAAAGACCCCTTTGGTTGTTACATAACTTTATACTTCCCTTTTTAAGTATACCTGGGGAGATTTTGCTCCAAACACACCCTAAAAGAGTTGTTATAAAATCATCCAAGCAAAACAAATGCAGATGTAAAACCCAATCTCCTTTGAACAGTTCCACTCTTCTGATACATGGAGGTTGATAAAACCAACAGAGCGATTACCACTTAAAAATCCCAATTGCAACAAACACTCATAGCTATTCAACTTTCTTTAACAAATTAAGGAAGACAGAATGCCTTGTGATTATTTGTTGCTCAAGACTTTTTGTTCAGAATTTCCTATTTTTACCGCTATTATTTTTCTATTAGTGCCCATGGTAAGAGCTACTGAGCATTGTTTTAACACAAAACCAAAATAATTTCAGTAAAAGTTGTACCTGAAATCAATTTCATTTCTGTGGATAACCTCATTTTAAGAATCATTTATCTCAGTTTAGTTGAATCTAATTTTTTTACTGAATAAGTTAAATCACTCTGACTTAAAATTAAGATTTGAGTAAGTGATCCAGTGTGATTTATTACCATAGCTTAATGGATCACCAAACATCAACTAAGCCCATGGGTAGAATTTGCTTGGCTCAATGTAGATGTCTGCCATGAAGCTAGTCACCTTAAGATCCTTGGTAGCCAATGGAGAGAAATAAGTATTTGCATATGATTCCCCTCACCCTAAATCAGTCATCTCAGGCAGCTCAGATGAAATGTGCCTCGGAAGTGCCTGTTTTTCTCCCTTGACTACAGAGTCTGCTGTGACTAGCTTAGACATCCCTACCTTGTAGCCACATAGGTAAGATTAATCCCATCCTGTCTGTACACTTCCAGGTGCTCCAGCATGACTGAGTTACCACCCGTAAGCTAAGCCTTCTTGTGGTTTAAATTAATGCATTTTACTTTTAAGTTGGGACATGCATGGGTGAAGCATGGGTCTGGTCACGCAGAAGAGCTTAGCTGATGAGCCATAGCTGCTATAGGTTGGTGCTTGCAACTGTTTGCTCACAGCCTTAACCAACCCAGTGCACTGCGGTGCAAGTTAACCCATCCCAAGTGAGCGAGCTGGGGTGCAGCTCCCCAGTGGCTGGAAATGGTCTGTCCTTCTGCAGCAGGAGGTGGGACCGCACAGCAAGAGGCTGCAGAGGGCAGGACCTGCAGCAACCCTGCTTTAAACTAAAGGTGCACATGTAATCAGTTACCACGGCCTAGCTAATGGGCCGAGCTGTTAATAATTCATCAAGCTGTAGTAACCTGACTGCATTACATGCATGTGGACTGTAAGGAATTTTGCAGTCGAGCCCCGTGTGAATCAAACTGGTGACTTAAGACACTACTAACCTCATCTGCCCTACCCCTCTGCCCAAATGCACCGCTGTCTCTGTAGAAGAGGCAGTGGGAAGAAGTATGTGTCTCAAGCCACAGAAGCTCCAGTTTCATAGGCTGCCCTTTTAGGAAAATGATATTATGCTAAAATACCAGCTTGAGAAAGGGAACAGTTGGGGTGGGTGCACGCAGAAATGTGCAAAGAACAGGACAACTCCCACACCATTAAAACTGGAGGTGTATGTTAGTGTGAGCTGGGGAAATTTGTCCTTCAGCAGGGTGTTGCACCAGCACAGTGCACAGAGTCCAAGCTGTGCGCTGCTGCATGGACACTCTCCTCGCTAACGCTGCGTACTCGATCCTGTCTGTTCCTGCTATATAGGAAATGTTAGCTCCAGCTGTCCTGGGTTAGTCTCCGTCTTCACAGGACAGCTCATGCAGAATAATCATAGTGAAGTGGATTATTACCCTGACAGTATCTTACTGCCCTGTAGGGTCTAACCTTGACGGATGCTGCATGACCTCAATTCACACTTAGCACTGTGGTGGTCAAAAGGTTGCTTTGCAGCTTGATGGTTCACATCCTTTTGAAACAGATAAGCCAGGCCCTATCTTGCAAGTACTCCTTGCAAAAGTGAGTGTGTAGGCAAAGTCCCTTGTGTGAGTAAGTCCTACTCGAATGAGAAAGGCTTGCAGGTCTGGCAGAGTAGTGGAGGATCGCGGCACCTTCAAGTTCCCCTAGCTGATATACCCGCCCTGACTGCGGGTGGTCCCCTGGTGTGTGCACTAACTGTGTCTCAGTGCAAGGTAAAACAGACTAGTCTAAAAAAATTCCTACCTGAGGGAGGTAATCCCTTAAATTACTTCGCTTTTGATCCACAAAAGCTTGATTGAGTTCAGTTCAACAGTTACCATTTGAGAGGTATGTTATGAACGGGTATTAGCCTACAAATGATGGAAAGCAGAAGAAGTGATTAAGGAGAAAAAAATGTAGCAGATATGTTTTTGCATTTTAGAATGAATTTACCAAGTACTTCTAATTTTCCGTTTGTTTTTTTCAGCTTATTCGGTTAGTTTTCCCAGGCCTGGGGGCAAGAAGGCTGGGCACAAGAGGGAGTTCCAGGTATTGGTTTTGCATCCTGTGTTTAAAAATGTTATGTTTAACTGTTCTAATAAAATGTTTAAACGGCTGGATTTTCAGCTCCAGCACTGTAATATAGCAGCTGAATTGTTGGCTGCAAGTCTGTAATACCTCACAAGATCCAGAGTGATTCATGATGTCACCAAGTATATTAAAATAGAGTTAATTCACAAAAACCACCACATTGGAGCTGCTTTGGTAGGGCATGAATTCCAGATCAGACAGGTTTTTTAAAAATCAGCTCTCTGATTTGTACTGGCTATTACAGCATGGCTTGCATGAGCATCTGCCCAACATCAGAACCTTACTCAGAGCTCTTGAGCCACTGGGTCAGGAAAGCCCAGCTCGGGGATGTACAGGGGTGGGAGCAGTGGTTAATGTCTGTGTTGTGCTTTTCATCCTTGCACATATCCGTGGAGTGACCCAGCATGTACTGGTGGTCAATGGAAATGTTGTAAACAGTTTTAGACCATTTAAATCAGACCACCTCAGATCCGCCTCCTGCATGTCCTTTCATTTCCCTTCCCTCTCTTCTTCTAGAGCACAGAGCTTGATGCTTTGTCATTGATTCAGTGTCCAAACTTACAATCACATGCTGAACATCCAGACTGGAAAAAGGGATATTTTAAGGGCAGAGACTCTGCCATTACACAAGTAATTTTACAAGCATTTTGAGTAGCTGTCAAGTACTGGCTGTGAGAATGACATGCCCTTACTTGATCTGCGACTTTTCTCCACTAGTCTGGACTTGCTATCAGCTTGATCAAGCGAGATCCTTTATTTTGGGAGTGCCTCACCACAGACACTCCCAGGCTTCTCCTCATAGCTGGCAGGATTTGGGATGGTGTGTGATACCCCCCAGTCTCCATGCTCTCTCTTCCCATCAGCAGAAGGTTACCCACTGCTGGCTGCTGGTGGCCCAAAACTACAGCACTGCTCCCCTGGCTTCCCAGGGACCCAGCCTGGAAAGAGCCAGCTGGTAGCACCTCACTAGCAGGGATGGCAACTCCACTGCTCACTGAGGTCAGGATAAGCCTTAGAGAAGGTTTGGAGGGTTTCTTGGATTTTAGCTTGCCATGACCACTGATGGGCCATCCAGTCCCTTCAACTTCTACAGGGATACAGGGACTTCTGTCAGCTGAGACTCTGGTCCCTGACTTTGCTAACTGCTAATCAGTTCCACCCCATTTAGTGGCTTTAGTTTTTTCATTTACAAGAAGGTATTACTCCAGGGCAAAAACTGTTCAAAACAGTTTTTAAAGAGTTTGTGCGATTATCTTCTGTTGGGGAAAATTAACTCTCAGCAGAATTTAAAAAACAAATGTATCTTTACTTACTTGGTCTCTTCTTGTTTAAATAGAATGATCGTCTGCTTTCAAAGGAGGAATATGAATTATTTGCTGACTTGTTGAAAATCATATGGTTGTCAGTTCATCATCATTTTTCTGCTTGTTCTCTAGGTATCATTATGATGGAATAGCTATCAAGAAGAACTCTTCCTTTTATGCACGTTATTGCTCTCTTCTGCATGAAAATAATTATCACAGGTTCGTTTTTTAAAATGTTTTAATCATAAAATGTCACATGACAGTCTATATATTGTCTGTACATAGAGGTCTGGAAATCATCTGTTGAACATTGACAACAGTATTTTATTTTTATTATTATTATACACACTATGAAAGTGCTGTGCCATTAAGTGCTGTGCCCTTATAGAGAAGTTCCATTTTGAAAATGTGCCCTGCCTAACCGGACTCCCTTGAGTTGGACATGTTAGCCATGTAGATCTTGAGAGCAGGAGCTCATGCCAAACCTAAAAGAACAGCTTAATATATTGAGACTCTACATGGGAGCTCAAAAAAACCGTTGAAATCTCTTCATGACATTGTAGCACCTTCCTTATTAAAACAGTAGGCTGAAGAAACATGTATTAAAGTATAAATGATTGCGCTCTTTTGAAGAGTCCTACATGCAATCATGTTATCTGGGGGTTTCTTACTAATTGAAACAATGAAACATATTACTTTGAAAATACTTCCTTCGCTTTGTTTTAAAATTTCAGATTTTAAAATCACCTCTTGTAAGGGAACAACAATATGAAAACGTATAAGATGAGTATAAATTGATTGCAAAAATTAGAAGTCTAAAAATAACTGATGAATGCAAGATACTTTGGCAGACTAAAGTGTAGACATGAGCATGTCTAGTTGTGGGCAGGTGAGGAAGAGTTTTCATGGTTAACCTCATGGTTGAGATAAACCACAGGCTTGTGTTTCTCCACAGAAAAAAAGGAAGGGGAATGCTGCCATCCCATAACAGTTTTACACTCCTTTTAAATGCACAGGAGAAGAAAAATAGGTGCAGCCTATGCCTTGGACTTTGGAGACCAGGCTCATTTCCTCACTCTCGTACAGACTTATACATTACTTTAATGTGTATGTGGATAAATTCTGTACCTTGGTTTCCATTCTTTAATATGAAGATACAGCATTTTTCTATAGCACGAATGTTAGAGGGATACAAGTCAGCCTGTTAAGCACCCAGATATTCTGGTGATGATGAAACAGTTTCAGCGTCTGTGATATTTTATATTACTTACGTAACTGAGTGCGTGCTCTGCCTGAGCATGGAAAAATTATACCCATAGGTCTGTTGCCTTTCTCCACAGGTTTTATAGTAGAGTAATATTACAGAAGTCCATAGTGTGACATTGGTAAAGAATGGGACAGGGCAGAGGATCACGTTCTGCAGTTGATCAAGTGGCAGTCGGTTGTTGTGAGACCAAACAAATTATTCATAGGTAACTTGAGGCTTATTTCCCAGGAGACCCTTATTGAAGTGGTATCCCTCACTACCCATGCACCCAGTAAAACCAGAACAGGCCTAAAATTTGACATCTGTAATGAGGAAAGGTCTTGGCCACTGTTCAAGGAACATTGCAGATCTCTGGCTGAGTCTCTGCCAGTCTTTCTTCTTCAGGGAAGGAAAGGTGGTTCCCCACAGCATCATCTGGAAACAGCAATCTTGTTGGGCACAGTCAGAAAGCTGCAAGTTCTGGTTGTAGAGGAGATGAGAGAGAGAATAGAAAAATTTGCATTGTTGCTCTTTTTCCTCCCAGCGTAGAAACATGAGGAAAAATTACAAAAAGTAGGAGGAACCAAAGAAGTGATGTTGGCAAAGTCCAGGCCAGGTGGAGAATACAAGGACTTCAGCTGCTGGTGGGAGCGTGAAACACCATGTATGCCAGCAGAGCTTTTGTCCTTGTCCCTCCTCGTGGAAACGAGCCATGTTCTTTGATGGGCTGGGGAACTTGCTATAGCCCATGAGCAACTGTAAGGGAGCCACTGTACCATGTGCAGACCTCCCTTTCCTTCTCCACCAGCTGCCAGAGGTGCCTGCCCAGACACTTACTCCTAAAAAACTACATTTAATTTGGTCATACCAAGGAAAATGAGGTGTATTCCAGGGAAAGGGCTGACATCAACCAGCCATTTAGTGATCTTTATATAGTCTCTTGGGATAACTTTTCAGATCTAAAAAAAAATATCAAAAAATAAGATCATGTTCAAACGAAGATCATCTTACTAGTTGCAATAGAAAAGTCTCTTAACTACAAAATCACCTTGTCTGATGCTTCCTTCATTTAAGATGGTTATAAGAAGTCACTATAAGATGGTTATAAGAAGTCACTAAGCTGTTGTGTGAAGCCAGACAGCTGAAATCAGAACAGGTTCCAGTCTAAACGCAGCCACACATCCCTGTCCCAAGCCAACGTGCAGACTGCAACACCGGGGCAACTGGGTGTCACAATCACTTCTTAGTGTCTGATAAAGGACAGCAGGAATAAAAAGGAGAGAAAGCAGTAAAAAAGCACAAAACACAGCCAGAGAAGCACAAGTAGCACAACTCCAAAAGAAATAATTAGGTCAGATGCCAAAAAAGCAGTACCTTCAACCAAATAAGTGAGTTTTGAACATTCTTTGCAAATAAATAAGAACATGTATAGGAAATACCTGATCTTTACTGTCCTCCCAGTAGGGTTCAGTACTTTTTGAAATCAGAACTAATTTTTCATGATCCAATGAAGTATATAAATCCAGCAATGGCAAAACCAGACTTTTTTTTTTTTTTCAATTAGAAAATGGAAATCTAGAAAGTGTAGTGAAATGGCAAAACCAGACTTTTTTTTTTTTTCAATTAGAAAATGGAAATCTAGAAAGTGTAGTGAAATCTTGAAGACTTTTCTACCTGCAAGAACAAATCTTGTTCTTGTAGAGGTAATCATGTAATTGCAGCAGGGGTATTTGACCATAGGTATTTGACCTATGACTCTCAATTTTTGAGAGTGTGTTGGTGTGGAAATTTCCGAATTATAGTGAAGAAGATTTTTAATAAGCCATTTCAGTGCAGTCCAAACGCTGGTCTATGGACCAGACCCTGCTAATGGGATATACTTCTCTGGCTTGTTGCCATTTCCTTCTGGCAGAGACGGGGGATGTCTGTTTGAGTAGTGGACATGTCCTAAAGAACTGTTGCTCCCTCCCATGCCTGAATAGAGTGCAGCGCGTAGACACTTTTTCTGTTGAACCTTCCTGAGGGGAAAGTAGAGCTGGGAGCCCAGTTGAGAGACCAAGGCATCCACCCAGCCTGCGGGTCTGTGAAAACAGGGATGGTTTCAAAATTATGGTCCACTCTTTCTAATTATGGAAAAGAATATTTCTGGGCCATATTGAGATAGTTGGCAATTGACAAGGTGCTGGTAGTGAGGAACTAGGCCTGTGAAGGGTCTAGCAGGCTGGGAGCTGTGCTTGCTGGTGTCGTAGAAATGGCAGTGAGAAGGCATTTGCCTTCTGATAGTCAGCAGGGCCTCGGCTGGGTTGGAATGTGTACACACAAGGAGTCATGAGGATGCTCTTACACAGCACCTGTGAGTTGGTGCATTTAGAAATCTTGGATTTTTTGAAGATATGTGTACCACAGCTCTGATGATGATGTGATGAAAGTAGTGTAAGTAAACACAACTGTCATCAATGAGGTCTCTAAATGTATTACAGAGATTTAAGGGAGTGTGTTATTTACGGATTTGTGTTACAATAGGGGGGCCCTCTAGGAATGGGAGCTTTGAGGACAAGTTCTCCCTGAAATGGTACTTGCTGTGGCTCAGAGTACAGTAGTGTTAAAAAAATGCCAGTGAATTTTGGTTTCATAAGAGTTACTTTATGATTCTAGTAATAGGGAAGGTTTGGGCTTCTGACTTTGTAGTGAAGCAAACCCATGATTTTTTAATAAAAAAAAATATCTGATATGATTCTACCAAATTAGCTTTTCTAATCTCAGTGTAATCTGACAGTCAACAGCACGCACATTCACTACCCTCCCTCTTTTCATTTTTCCTTTGTCCTTCCCGGCTGCCTCCTCTGTTAGTCTTTTTGTCATCCCCACCATTGTATTTCCCATTTTAGCTCTAGTTCCCACCCCACAGCATCATCCAAACTCTGCAAGAGATACAGTGAAACTCCTTGTGATTTTGCTGTCGCCCATTTTCCCCTTCTCCCACCCACCTTCTCTTTTGTGTGTCCTGTCTTTATCCAGGCACTTGTCTCCAGGGGAAGTGAGCAGCTCTGCCTGCCAGCCGAGTACCTCTGCGGGCACTGGGTGAGTCCAAACCCCCTTTGCTAACAGTGGCAGCACATAGATGTTAGTTTTCTGTAGGTATTTGCACTTAATCATCACTGAGCTCCTGACTGCCTGCTGGGGCGCAGGGGACCCACGCAGCACCCCTTCTTGCACCTCGCCATCCCCGTGGCGGGGGAGCAGGGAGCCAGCCTGTCGCGGGAGCCAGCCCACTGGAGGAGAGCGATGCTGATACGTGTTGCCATAGTAACAGCAGCAGAAGATACAGCTGGCCGCCTTCATGGGGAAAGCAGGAGCTGGAAAATATTAATTTTGTTTCACAGGCTTTAGAAATCTGCAGGAAGGACCATTTGAAAGAAAATGAATTTATAATTTATGTTATAGAACATCTCTACTCACACATTCTTCCCTTTGTCCAGCCACCAACTCTAAAATGTCTGGGAGAAAGAGTCAATAGCGTCACTAAACGTACCCAACATGAATGCTGTGCCCTGTCTTGGGCAGCCAGTTTGGTTATTTCGCTGGAGCATCGCCTTCATGGCAGAGAGTGGTGGCAGAGGGAAAGGTAATTTTTCAGGTGACAAGGGTCAGTCCTGTGGGCAGCAGAGAAGCCAGAGGAGGCATTTTCAGCAGCTTGAGTTTCCAAGCAGACAAGCTGTTACATTTTGCCCTGTGTCCCTTCAGGACGTATGGTGGTACCCTGGTTTATAATATATCACAGCAGTGAAACCCAGCAGCCAGGATCTGATTAGATAACCTGAGTGCTGGCAGTCACCAGTGGAAGCACATTTTCTACAAATCCCTTGCCTGCCACCTTTCAAAACAGCCGAGTCCAAAAGGACCCTGGAGTTTGAAATGCCTTCACAGACAGTGAGCAGGTGTCAGCAGCAGATGGGGGCTTGACTGGAGGAATCCAGCTCTCACAGCACGTCCCTTTTACCAGCCACATCGCCTCTCCCTCCTGTAGGATTAGCCTCAGCTACACAGGCAGGGAGAGAGGCAGGAGATGGTAATGCAAGAAAGCAGCCTGTTGTGCCTGCACCCCTGGCTTCTCAGCCAAAAGCCAACGGTCAAGCTTTTGCAGGTCCAGGTGAATTTTGACCATGTGGAACAGCACGGCAGGCTTGCAAAGTAAATGGGGGAAAGTCAGAAACAAAATGCCATGTAAACTGACAGAGGGTGCAAAAATGTAATTACTGTGAAATCAAAGCACAAGGATGATTATGCTTTCCTTATTTGCATGTTTATAATTATTAATATAATTCCAAACAAACTGCAGCCACAAATACAAACCCACGATTTTGGTGCAAGAAGTTGGAAGGCATTGCACTGCTAAATGGCTGATACCTTGCTGTCTTTACAATGAATGGTTCAGTTTTATCTTAAAATTAAGAAATTGGTCTTCAGACTTTTTAGAGTATCACAGGGCTGCTGAATGGCAGGAAAGAGAGCAGTGTTTGTTTCCCAAACACAATGCTCCAACCTAGTGCACTCTGTCCTGTTTGAGCTAATTTTCTTACTAAATACAGAATAAATTGGTGAGCTTTTAAAAGGTTTTTTTCTCTGTCATACATTTTACCACAGTGGAAATGCCTGCAGTTACGGAGATGCAGCTGGTTACAAGAGCAACAGCAAAAAAAAACAAACAGTGAGTTTCAGATATATTAGGCTTATAACAAAATGTCTATCTGTGTGTTTAATTAGAACTGCTAATATAATATGTTCTGATGAAACTCAGTTAACCCATCATATCCTTCAAAATAATCTTTCTCTGCATAATCTCACTAAATGCTTACTTCCCCCTCTCCTATTTCACCTGGTAGCTAAATATTTTTGTTGTCTTAACGTCAGCTCAAATAATTTTATCTGTGCCGAGGGGAAATTGTGGCTGACAGCTCATGTTTTGGATATAAGGGGAGCTAGTGGGGCACAACCTTCCCTGTCTGAGGCCCACTGTAACAGACCCTCACGTCTTTCCAACATGCTCAGAGTTTATTGGCACGTTAAGTGTTTAAATACTAGGAAATGATTAAGAAAAAAGAGCACAAGCCCTGCTCACGGAAAAGGGAGATGCGAGGCTGACCTGTGGCAGCACTCGCACAAGCATGCTGTCACGGAATGGCTTGACACTGGGGTTGCTGGAAGTCAGCCAGCAGAGCAAGAGCAACAAAGTTATGTGGACCAAAGTGAGGAAAAAAGGAGAGACTGGATGTCTGTCTTATTTTTACGGAGCACTCGGGCGCAGTCACGAGTGCTCTGAAGTGGATATAATGACAGCTGATGAGAAATGTGCTGTCAGCCTGACAGCAGAGCCAGCTATCTGCAGCCTTATTTAGAAGGTTACAACTGTGACATGAGTGCTATAGAAAATATATGTGGAAGATATGTATAGCATTAAATATTCACTGGTTTTGAAAAGAAATTAATGTACTGTTTGCGATTTAAATATTTAGTCAGCCATGCTTGTTTCTTTCATCCACCCCTACTTTCTAAAAAAAAAAGACAAGCATTCCTCTGAAGAAATACATCTTATTAAAAAATCATGTTATACAATTTCAAGAAAGTACTTAATACCTTTAACAGAACTGAAAAGATAATTGTGATCTTTTTGTTGTTTTGTTCAAAATAAATTCTGATGTGCTGAATTTGCACTGTTCTCCACCTGTCATTTATCTGAAGAGTGAACAGGAGAGATTTCAGTACCCATTGCCTGAATTCAGCAGTTTCTGTCTTTGGGAGCAAGAGCTAGGGAAGAAATACCCCTACGAAACGGTACGTTCAAGTATTCAGTCACGAAGCGAGTTAACTCTTTGCCTGTGAGATCTTTTTGTACCCTCTCTTTGGTCACAGGTTGTGCTGTTTGCCCATGAGTACTGCAGCCATTGCAGAGATCTTTTACACGTGGTGAGGAAGAGCGAGTTCGACAAGGTATGCCTTTGCTTTAATAACACTCATTCTGACAACAGCAAACGATAGTAAGAATAAAATTGTTTCTGTGTAGCTTATTTACGTGATGGTTTGGTCTAAGGTAGATGATCATTTATAGAGGAAAGGCACATTCAGCCAAATTATTTGGGAATTCTTCATTAACACAACGTGCTCCAAGAATCTGAGTCTGTAGGCTTATCCTGAGCGCTCCTGGCATAGCAACAGGTCTGAGCCCAGCACAAAACATGAGGCCATGGATGCATATCTTTCATTATATCCACATATCCATGGCACAATGCTTTGTTTCTCTCCTCTTTGTTACGCTGCCTTGCGAAGTTCAGCTTGCTGCCCCAGGATGCTTCCACTTATGCTGGAGCCCAGTCAGGATGGGGCCAGGCAAAGAGCCCAGCTCCACGGTCATTCTTTCACTAGAAGTGTGCTTATGTGTGTCGTTTAACTGAATTATGCTTCACATTTCACAAGTGTCAAATCAGTGAAAATACATAAAGGACTTTGCGCGACAGGTGGAAGACTGTATCATGTCATTCTGGAGTTCTCTGCAGCCTGAAACAATAGCACTGATGTCCTTGCCAGATGTATGCCAGATGTTGAAAAGCTATGATAGGCAGCTATTCAAGGTACTGTAGACACGCTTGTTTGTTGCAATTACATTATTATGTGTTTGTGTCTTTTCAGTAGTGCTACCTGAGGAGAAGGGCCAGCTGTTTCTTTTGTGCTGTACAATGGGATTTTTGTTCGTACCTCAAGTCTGTTCTTTGGCTTCTTCTGAAACAGCACAGTACAGATTTTGAAAGGAACCATTCTTTTCTTCTTCCATTTTGCTGCTATATATGCCTTTGAAAGCCTCTAATATCAATGAAGTATGCTGTCATAAATGTGGTCTGTGTTCTGGCATGAGGTTATGTGACTGAAATGTTGACTAATACCTCTTTTTCCAAATTACAAGAGTTATTTTTTCCTATGAGATCACTACTGCGTTTCTCAGTGACGTTCTACATAGAAATATGATGTTTTCTGATCAAAATAATTTGCTTCATATTTGCAGCAGGTTATTAATTAGTGTCTACTAATAAATTCAGGAAACAATGTTTATTGTTAGAATCTTTTCCCTTCTGCTAATAAATGTAACTTAGCTATTGCTTAATTGGAAGGCAAAAAAACCCAGGCTTCTTTACATTTACATTTAAACTATCAATACAATAATTTTGTTTCATGCTGCTGTAAATATGTGTAGTACACCTGTCATGTGCAGCTCTGTGAATTTGTATTCTAGGAAATGGAGAACATCCTACTTCCTGATTTCCTGGAGGAGGTGCCTGTGCAACACATTAGGTCAATCACATTGTTCAGTAAAAATGTTGAACTTTGGCTGCTTAATGCTTTGGTAGAGTTTCCATTACCACTCCAAATATCCAAATCTGAAGGTATGTTTGAGTAATAGATTTTCGTAAAATAATGTTTTCTTAAACTGCAGAGGAGATTGTGTTACAAGACTCTTACAGAAATTATTTTATAAACTTTTCTAGATGATGTAACTTCGATAGTAGTGAGGACTAGAGTTAGTTGGTATACAGTTAAAAGTAAAGTCTCAGATAATGTGTGAGGACAAATTTAAGCCAAAATTATTCCCAATTCATGGTAAATTAAAGTGTATTTGAATCTTTTTAAAGATCTGTCTCTTACCATGATCGCTTTGGTTGTGTAGATGATTGAATAATATGCAGTCTGCCCTCTGAAATTTAGGTTTTGTTCTGTCTTTTCACCTTGCAAGTGGTTTTGTGCAGATAAATTAATTAACGGCTATAGTGCAGTTCAATATCAAGGGAAATAAAGCCATAGTCCCATCGGGAAACTATGACTGTCATTAGAGGAGGATTTGAAAATTTTTTACTATAAAAAGGTGTGTGCATGTGTGTGTGTTTGTAAATATGTATGTACATATTTATACCTATATAAATATATATGTGTATATATATATACATACATATAAATAGCTGACGATTCTGACTAAAACAATTTTGCGCAGTTGCTCATTGAGTGAAGACCAACTTCTCAGTGGCAAAGCAGGGCTCCTGTGTAGACAAAAGATTGTATTAGCATTCATATGCTCAAGGAAGACTTGCAGACAGCCTTAATTCTGGCATTTCTTACATGTGAATGCTTGACAGAGCAAACTTAGTAATGTGTTTTGAACATGTGTGTGCATGGAAGTATATGTAATTAATCAGCTGAGACCCTTTGTATATCTTTACATCCTGGTCTTTCTGGTTTGTACAAACTTCAAAGAAGCAGAAATTTTCACTTGAAAACCATTGCCTGTCTACAGAAGATTGTGAGTTGCTTTATAGTTGGTTTTCCTGTGACTAAGAGTCAGTTATTTTATATTTTATTCTTAAAAAGGATATTCTTCAACTGTGCTTGTCATAATTACAACATATTATAAACAGGAGAAAAATAGAACCAAAGAAACCAACTCCTATTGACAGTGCTGCAGAATTATAGATGCATAAATGCGGAAATGTAAATGCTAAAAACAAAAACCCCAGGAGGTTCAGAAGTAACGTTGCCCTCGTTCACCTTAAACCATACACATAAAAGAGTACTAGGCTTGATTAAGAAGTGTTTAATGTAATAAAATATTGGCAGTACTTTTCCTGTATGTCATGGGTTAACAGATTTGCACTGAAGGAAGAAGAGTGGTGACTTGGGCAGCTTCTGACTTCGAGGGTCCCAGCCCAGCCCCTAATGCCAGCTCAGTGCCCCTGCTGTGCCCGCCGTTAGCCTCCATACCCCCCCTAGGGATCGACTTTCTAACTTAAAAGATCTGGCTTAATTAATACCTTTTAGACTGTAAAATGTTAATGATATGAAACATCTGCCTTTTCTTTGACAGAAGTTACAGTGTTTATAAAAAGACTGAGGAGAAAGACAGACCTTTCTAACTTGGCCAAGGTATGTTCCAGAATCCGTGAAATAAAAAAGCTGGGCATCTCATTCCCTCAAGCAGTTTGGACTATTTATGAGATGCTCCATTGTAGGACAACAGCAGCAACACAGGTGTTCTTAGCTGCATACTGACCGTGGTCCACATCATGCCCACCCTCCTACCCATCTCCTCCCACACCGTAAGTATGCTGAAGGGGCCTTTTCCTCCCTCTGGATTCTGTGAGAGCCCCTGAGATATAGTCAGTGGTCCCCCACGGAGAGGAGAACACAGTAGCTGGAAGGGTCAGATGACAGTTTCCAGTATCTCCACGCAGCCACACCAAAGCCAGTCAGCACTTGCTGGAGTTATTCTAAAACTGGTTTTACACACTGTCCCAACCACTCTCTCTGATGAGTGCAGCAGCAGCCTGCACAAAGGGAAATCACTAATGTGCTGGCTGCGGTGAAGATCCACCTTTTGAATGGGTCGCAGGGATCAGCCGGCAAAATCTTCTCCATCCTCTGACCAAGCCGTGCTGGAAGTGGCATCCTCTGAACTTTCCTCCTCAGGGTCATCACTCAGATTGGCTTTTTTCCTTGGGAAGAAAGAGACAAAAATCTCTCTAACAATTAATATCTCTGCCTGCCTTTTGCTCTACAGTATCATTCTTCTCAGCAATGGATGTGCATCCAGGAGCTGAATTTTTAACCCTTTGAACACTGCAAAGTAAATTGTTTCATTCAGTGCTGCATTATTATGAGGGGCTGTACCCTCCCTGCAGTGTTTCTTCCATTGGTGTCCTTGGATACTTCCAAAATTTTGGGTTTTGAGCTGGTCTGGGCCACAACAGAAAAGATAGGTCACAAACATGGAAGAAAGCAGAAGAGAACAGGTGATATATTCTCTCCCCTCCTTCAAACAACAAGTACAATATTTTCCCAATGTGCTACCTGGCTTAAATCCCTACACTGTCCCCACAACAAAGGGCATGAAGGAATGGAAATGTGGCTTCTTGGACTGCACAGCAGGGTCACATTCTTCCTTAATAAATGTAGCTTTTCTTTATGAGAAAACTTTATCACCAGCAGCATACAAAACATACACTTCACTTTAAAGAAGTTTTAAAAAATAAAAATAGTAATGCACAAACATGCATAGGTATGCTAACACAGGCAAACAGTTCAGTGAAGTGCTGAGCACTCACAGTTCCCATTTACTGCAGCAACCCTTGGAGATACTGAATAGTTGAAAAGCTCAGCTTCATGTACTTCTAAGCAGTGCTTCTCATGCACTGAAGAACGTGATCCAGCAAGACTGCAAGTGCCAATTCGATTTGCATACTCAGACTTTACGTCACCCTTCTTGTGCTCAAGCCATGATCTCAAGGGGCTGGTTGGGGCTTTGTGATTCTTCCCTGCTTGTTCCTAATGTGTGGAAAAGCTGCAGAGAGTCAACATTGAATTTACACCCACAAGATTTACAGCAAGAGAATTGCAGCCTAGTTGGGGGGAATTCTCTGGCAGCAGCCTCTGGCTGCACTATATCCCCGTTACTCGCTCTTTAGCCAGCACAAAGTGAACCTAGCAGACCTGAGAATCAGGGTCAGATCTATACTTACAGCTGAGCACATCCTGAGCCTGGTTCTTGTTCATGTGAACAAGCTCTTGGCACCGTTCTCACAAGTAAATGATGTTTGTACCTTCTCTAGAGCCTCTTTAAAATACAAGGGAAGGGCAAAGGAGTTCCAGTGTACCTAATGATTAGCCCCATTGGCAATTTAAAAACAGTAGTTTCAATAAGTGAAATTATGTAAGTCTTCTAAATGAGCATCCCGATAGCCTTTCGGCAGTCACATAGCCTCTGTTACAGCTTCCATTAGAGATCCTGCCAAAGCTGTGGATATTGGGCTCCAGTGAAACAGGGTAGGAAACAAATACCAGCCAAACATCCTCCTGTAAATGCATCCCCCTGTCCAGCACACACCAGAAGATGATTAGCTGAGCACCACAGGTGTTTAAAATTTTCAGCTTGTGAGAAACACACAGATGCTTCATGGGGAGGTAGACATCCCTCAGAAAGGACTGCTGAGGGTTTTAGTCAGTCAGACCTGATCCTAGACTTGTGTGGAGTTGTACCCCATTTCACGTGGTGGCCCTCATCAGATGCTCATGCAAAGTGGGTATGAGCAGAACAAGTGATACCGTGCTCCTCCATTGTACTCTCCTGGGTTCCAGCAATCTGAGATGAAGATTATATCCACATCTTGGTGTTTAATAGCTTGATTTTGACATCCACAACATCTTGGGGTAGTGAGCTCTAGGGTTTGATTATTTGTTACGTGAAAAAATACTTCTATTATTTTAAAGTAATATTTTAAAACCCTGCTTCATGCAATTCTCCCTGCAAACCTCCATCACATCCTTCCTCAGTTACTTCTATCCAAAGCTGAATTTTATCTTATCTTCTTGTATTTTGAAGTAATTTGATATTTCTAATCATCCTTCTCAGTTTTCTATGTCTAAAATGCACCTGGAATTTCAAATAGAGACTGATGGTCAAAGCAGGTGAGAGTGCTCCTAATGAGAAGTACTATGGAGGAGCTGTGCAGCTGCAGCCTCTGAAGGGTGTAATCACACCATCTCTTGTAGAGTACTTTGCAATAATTTAGCCACCTGGTGAGAAAATAGGAACAATTTTGGCAGGGTCAGCATTCAAAAGAAAAAAAAAAAAAGTAACTTTCCCATCATGTGTAGATAAAGCAGGCTGACAGCTGCTACTACCTGGACATGCAGAAGTAATTAGAGCATAAAAAGGTGCAAATTCCCTGTGAGAAAGGAATGCGAATATCATGCTTGTCGTTTCCTGGGGCGGATTCCTGCCTCTGGTAAGCTGTGTTTAAGTGTTGTCAGAGCTGACTCTCAGTCATTTAGAGAATTATATTTAGTATATTTAAGTGCAATGGCTAAGGGGACCACTCTAAAATATTGGGGCATGGAGTCAGGTGCTAGCAGCATACTGAAGATACTGCCCCTAGTTGTTCCCAGCCTTTGGGTCATGTGTTGCGAGCAGCAGCTCTTCTTATGACACTGGAAATTCCAAGAAGAAAAAAGCAACATAAGAAAAAACATTAAAAAAAAGAAAACATAAGGGAAAAAAAGAAACATAAGAAAAAAACGTAAAGAAAAAATTGTCTTTAACTTGGCTGAAGGGGATTACTGAGTGAGAATCAGAGTGCTTTTGGTATTTCAGTAAAGCTAGCAGAATGATGAAAAAGAAAAATTGCTAGATTGGAAATAATGTTTGCAAACAAATGGTCAGCTACATTCACTGCTGCTTGTGGGGTCATAGTAAGCACCTGGAGAATGGGATTTCTTTGAACATCTATGCATCCTGAAGTTTTTCTGAATTTTACAAAGCATATTTTTCCTTTGGAAGGCCCAACTGGATGTGGATTATTCATATAAAAGCCCAAAATTTAACAAAGGCTTTAGGATCTCACTGATTTCAGTATGCAAGTGAAAGACTAAATTTATGGCTTAGTGATTTTTAACAGAATCAGGTGTAATTTCCTTCACTGTTCTCGTAATTTCGTCAAGAACCTGAAGAATTACTGTGTGATGTTAGCAATTAATTAAAAAACATAAATAAATGAAGAGATGAGGATCAAATGTTAGGCTGAAAATTGTTCGCAATATCTGTGTGAGTAATACTTTTGGGGACAAATATGAAGCCAGATTCACTCACAAATGACTCATAAGCAGATAAATGGGGATAAAATCCTGACTAATATTATTTCAACTAATACCATATTTCTAATGTTATTTTTACTTTCGCAAAGGTTTGAGCAACTTGAGAAAACTTGCCTTTGAATTTAATTGAAACATGTACTAAGGACAGGTAACATCAAGGGAAAGTCAGCCCTGATACACCATTCCATGTTTTAGACAAAACACTGTTATTTGGTGTAACTGTAATAACTCTAAGCAAAACCAATTGCCCAGGCAATTGCCCAGATACTTCAGGCATGTTAGCCTTGTCCGCTCCATCACAGACAACGACACAAAGTGTCATTGAAAAGAGTATCTCCCAGAACAAAAAACCCTTAAAGAGAACTTAAGATTCATTTCCTTTGATTCCCCCCCCCCGCCCCAGTTTGGAGACTGGTTATATAAAGTCTAGTACTGAATAAGGGAAGCTTTTTGATTGAGTTAAGGGCTTGAGAAAATGAAAGGCATTAACCATTTCCTTATTCTCTACAGACAATGAGAACAGTCTTGAAGAGCAACAGCAAAGTCACTGTTCTGCGATCAGACTTGCGTGTTGTCATCGATCAGGGATTTCTGGATGTGCCTGGAAACCTCTTTCAAAACAAGTTTAGGGATCTGGAGGAGCTGCAGAACAACATAGAACTGAAATGTAATATTTTTTTGCTATATTTTGTCTATCCACTTAAACCCTTGCTTGCCATTGTTAAAGCTCCAGCATCTCCTCTTGTTTATTCATGGCATCGGCCCTAATGGGAATTACAGTCTTGCTGTAACCCGAAGTGCTGGAAAAGAGCCAAAAAAATTGAGAATGGAGCATGTAACATTATCCTTCTAACTTTAAAGGTTAAGAATGAAAGGCTTTCCGTTCTGACTCTTAAAGCTTTCTGCAGGAAAGGAGTTGGGTTCATGTTACTAAATTATATATCTTCTAGAAGAAGGTTGACAAGCAGACATATTAATTTTTTATAGTTTTCTTTGACAAAAAGAGAAGTTTTCAAGTGTTACATTTTATATTTTCCTCTGTTATTAATCAAAGTACACAAAATCATTTCTTGTGGCCAGGTTTTAAAATACTGTACGCTGGACGAGGACTATTGGCCTTTCAGCTTTCGTGTCCTTTCGCTGTATTGCGACCTGTGGGATTGATGTTGTGCTGTAAACAATAAAATATACAGTTTGTATGCAGCCATGACATAATGCATTTGCCAGCTTAATGAAAAGGGATGGGAACATAATGGCAAGTTAATTTTTAGATTAATGGGCTGCCATTTAAATTATTAGTAAGAGACGGGCAAGTTGGACTAGGCTGTGCACAGAACTGACAGAGGGAAAACTCAGCTCTTTGCTCCCGGCCTGCCACCAGCTTGCTCACTGACAAGGGGTGCGCCACGGCCTTTCTGTGACTGCTTTCGGTGGGAATAATAATTTGCCTTCTTCACAGAACCATCAGGAGAACCATTTAAAGAATATTTATGTACATCTTGAAATCAAAACCACTGTGCAGAACGCTTTTATTACATTTGCTCATTATATTAATGAAGATCTCGCTCTTTCCAAGGTGGATTTATTGCATTTTCTGTTTTCATTGCTTTTCCAAACTGTAATTTATAATAAGCAAGGTTTCACCGACCCTATCCATATGCTTTCTTGAAGGAAGATGTCTCAGTTACAAGGGTATAAATTCAGAGAGCTGCCATAGCGATGCACCTTTTGGTGCTGGTTGATAGGTTCCAGTCTTCTGGGGGAACAGTTGCACTGATATGTGGCAATATCATCTATATTTCTGTTGGTCTACAGAATACTCTGCATTTTCTGTTATTATTTTAAAACTGTTTTCTCCCTCTAAACAGATTTTTAAAAAGTTGGGGTTTTTTCTCAACCACAAAAAATCTCAGATAAGTAAGTTGGTATTGCATATAACCAAATTCCAGCTTTCACATCGGAAGTATTTATTCTTGCCATCTTTGCCATGATGGCTAGGTCAGTGCAGATATGGTGGAAATGGACATAAACATGAATTCTGATTGACTTCAAAGTAGGGTACTATTCCTCACTAATGCAATGGTATATTAATCAAAATGCTATAAACAGATGTCCTAATATATTTTAAGCTAAAGATAAAAGAAAAAAAAAGAAAGCTGAAAACTGCAGAAACAAACCAAAAAGCAAGCCAATCACTTCAAGTAATGATCTCCCTTCTATATTTCATAGGTTTGAACGACTTGGTGTCTCTGCTGACACATTCCACAGATATTCGGCATCTCCTGAACTGTGTGTATTCAAATCTTCAAACTTTTGTCATTGAGGTATAAAATTAATAATTCCAAAAAAGAAAGAGTGATCACATCATTTATCCTGCTATACGCTGACTATCACTAGTTTGCAGAAGCTCCTTTGTACACTAGCAACCTGACCAGAATGCAGATTTGCATAAATACAATTTATGCAGGCTGCAGAAAAAGGGAGAATTAATTGGCACACAAGAATTCCATCTGTGCAAACCACTACAAGCACATTTCTGCGCATATATCCACTCGGGCAGTTTCAGTATCTACTCTCATAGATACACATTATAACAGTCCCCAATAAATGAAAATTCAGAAGAAAAATGTTAGTAAAAATGAAGAGAAAACTTCATGTTTCCTGAAATAATTGATTCATGAAACTGTTGACTTTTAGCAGGTGGTAAGAGTGTGAGAATTTCTAGTACAATGTCTCTAGCTCTTGTGAAAGATTCAAGTATGATCATCCTTGCATATGTACCTTTCCAGAGGCTACCAGCATTACCATCCCTGTTCCATCACTGTTTCAGAATTAGTGATATCTTGATGGTACTGCTGCATTCAATTGGTTGCCAAAACAATTAACGTGTATCTAGGCGGTGGTTAAAGTTTGGATTTGGGTTGGTGGTTTTTTTCCTCTTTCTGAAGAAGCAGGGTAAACTGTACTTCTTTAGCTTGATTATTTTCTAATTTATTTTTTTTAATTTAGAATAGTACTTCACAGTTCTGTGGTGCCTTCATCTCAGAGAACTCTCAGCTACTTCAAGGGATGGTGTAGAGAAGATGGAGTGGGACTTTTCCTGGGGGCTCACAGTTATAGGGCATAAGGCAATTGACACAAGTTGCAGCAAAGAAAATTTCCAATAAAGAAAAAGAAAAAAAAAAATTACCATGAGAGTAGTTAAGCATAGGAAGAGGTTACTTGGAAAGACTGCGGAACCTCCATCCTGGAGGTATTCAGAACTTGGCTGGACAAGGCCTGAACTACAAAGCTGGCCATGCTTTGGATGAGAGGTGGGATTAGATGATGTCCAAAGTTCCCTTTCAACCTAAGCTATTTTGGGATTTTAACAAAAAGCCTTCTTGTTCCACTTTTGTATGCAGTTTGTACAGGGAAATGGTCTGCAACACAATAAGGAATTCTTTTAACCAACTTTATCATAAAGCAATTTTTTTCCCTATCTGCAGCCAAGCAGGAGTAAAGAGGAGTTTAGAAAAGTGGCATCAGGTTTTCAGTTGAGATGGAGCTTCCTGCTGAGCGGAATAAGCAAGGCTATGACCCTCAACTACTCAGGCAGTTTTGGTACGTAGGGTCTTTATATATATTTATATATATAACTCTCACCTGATGTGCCCCTGTCTGACCTGAGACGGCTGAGGCAACAGATCTTTTTAACGGGCATAAGTTCATGCTATAGTCCACAGGGGCATCACTTCTCCCTACTCCCTTCCTTGCATCAAGCAGCATCACTCGCCTGGCGATGTGGCTAGACAGGTCAGGGAAATGAAACGAGTAGTTTGTGATCGGATGAGTTCTCTGAGCCAAACCCTGGGATGAGCAGAAGGGAGGAGAGCAGGAGCACGCCGCCGGACCTGGAGGGAAGGGCAGGACTCCCTCTTTCGGCGGAAGCCATCACTTGTCTGTGGGGAAATGGGGAGCAGCAGCCTCAAGGGTGAGCCTCTGCTCGCTCTCCCTGTAACAGCTGCACACCCCCCCTGTAACAGCTGCACACCCCAGCAGAAGGGTATGATGGAGAGCTGGGGCCACTGATAGCCCAGACCATAAAAATTCCAGATGTCTCAACTGGTAGCTCCAGGTCCTTTCTATATAACACAGCCCGAGCACAGCCACTGCAATAACTGCTTGCCAAAAAGGCAGTTAGCTCTTCTGACAACAGCTATATGCTCCTTTTCCTTAGGCCTTACACTGACGTAAGGGCTTGCCTAGCCAGCAGCAAGCCTGTTTAAGGTGTTACACTAACTGAAAACTAGTCACTCCTTTAGCTGCGCTAGTTTTCTGTTTGTTTTAGGGCTCCAGGCTGTCAAGCAACAAATCCATCGTGCACCAGCACAAGGCAGGAGAAGCAAAGGGACTGTGCAGTCACATTCACTTGAAGTGGCTTGAAGTGGTACAACCATGTCTTGAATCAGTTCAGTCTCTTCCATTTCTGTATTGCATCAACCCTACCTGCCTTTCTCTTCATTTGTAAAACCTTTCAGAGGCTCGCTCTCTCTATTATTCATTGTGCAGAAATGCACCATCTCCTGTGAGTAGCATCTGATCCCAAACTGTATGAACCGCTTTTTAGATTTTTCAAAGGAGCAGCTTCATATTTTTTCCTCTTCTGCTGAACGGGGCTTCACACAGATAGCCAAAGAAAACCTCATTATCTTCTTTGAAATTCCCCTTCAAAATCATACTTTCATGTGCCTCCTACAAAGACATAACAAAGGGGTATGTTAAGGTTGTCGCCTTTTGTATTCCTCCCCTATTAATGCCTGTGTTTGTGCATGTATGTGCGCACCCCTTTTCTGCATCTAACCGCTATCTTTTGCCTTATATCTAGATTGCAAACTGTCTGCAGCGGGATCAGAGTTTTGTTCTGTGTCTGCAGGGAACATAGCACAGTAGGGTCCCCTGTCCATCAGCTGCTGCATTACAGTAATAATAAAATAATCATTCCTTTCTCTCTCTCCAGAGGAGTTCTGCACTAAACTCTCAAATGTTACATGTAATATTTTGGGCAATGAGGAAACCGGGAATGAATTCCAAGAACAGCACTGGAAGCATAATGTTTATTGAAATTCCCCATGGTGATGAAATCCTCTTCCTTCTTTCCACAATAAGAAGAGTTTAATGAATTGCCTCCCTGTTCTGCAGTTGTCAGTGGTTGGGAACACAACTGATGGAGAGCATCCCTTCCTCTGCTGAGCCTTCCTTAAACTAGTTACAAATGATATTTTCATCCCACTTATGACAGTCTTCCTACTATACTTCAGTAACACTAAGGCTGAATTTATTCTTACATATGACAGAGTTTAAAAATGTTTTTTAATCTTTTGCTGTGATGCTCCAATTAATTTGGTCATTATTCTCTTTTTTCTTAACACCCTTCTTTCTTTAAGATGTTGGGTTATAGGAGCTCACAATGTCCCTTCTCTCCCATCTTTCTGTTATGGTAGGATATTGAGTTTTAGTGGACAAGGCTGAAGCAGTTATATTAACAAGCCATCTGGTGTAAAAGTTCTGTACTCAGGGTCATTGCTTTTCAGAAATCTCTTAAGTCTCAGCATTTCTTGCAGGAATGGTGGGCATCCTGCAAGTCAAAATATGTAGCATCCACACTGAGGAAACACAATTACTTAGGGAAATGTGTGAGTGTCATGTTAATGCAGCGTGCCTCCCCCCAAAATAAATCACATACCAGTAACCAAAACCAAACTTACTTCTGTCTGGGGCTTTTACTTTGGAGCTTGGCACATCTGGCACACATAATGTACTGGCATACTCACACCTCAGAACTGAGGATTGACTTTTACCCTTTTCCAGCCCAGCCCCCATGTGGTGACGCTCAAGTGTGATGGGAGGAACCATGCAGTTACCTCCACGGTAAGGCAGCAAGGAGCAAGTGTGCTACAGCAGTCAGGGCTAGTGGGACCTCTTCAGCTCTTTCAGCTCCACCTCCTCTCCAGCAAACGTGCCTCTGCCTATGTCCATCACAAAGCTTCTCGTCAGCTGGTGCACCTCCCTTTCCTTACGGGTCTCCCTTCTGAGGCATTCAGGGATGTATTGCTGAGCCACACGGGCTGGACAGTGACCTGTACCTTCCTCTTTTGCAAGCAAGCTGCTCCAGCCTACTCCCTCTTCAAAACTGTGTCCCTCTGTATTATTCCAAGGGACAACTGGAGTGCTAGCTTTTGTGTCACGCTTACTCCTCTTGAATACGTTGAAAACACTGGCGAGGCTATTAGAAACACACATGGACTACTGGTGTCAGGTTTGTATAGTTTGAACTCCAAATATAAAAGTCCCTTTCCTTGTCCCATAGATATACAAGTACTTCCACTTCCTTTGCTGGAATTTAAAGATGTGCAAAAGGACAAACAGCAGCTTCTCAGGCACATATAACATCAAAAGAGGCAGTATTTTCCATTTTTAAAGCTCTGTAAACCTTGGTCATTCATATAAATTGTGGTGTCTTCTTGCTGATGTCCATGTAAACATATCTATGAGATGCAGACGTTATGAATCGCTTGATGAATCCCTGTGCAGATTTATGGCATGAAAGAAGACCTACTTTTTCCTGTAAGGGCTTTCAACCAAGGTATGATTCAAAAGTCAGTGGCCTCAGTCTCTCTTGGCTTTTAGCAGTTAAGCCCCAAGCTGCAAGGTAGGCCATTTAATGTCATAGCTACAAGACACACAGACATCTGTAGGAGGGTTTGCTTGGGAAGAGGTGGGGTGATTTATCTGTCCAAGGGAAAAATGGGGGTGATGTGGTTGTTGATAAGCCTGGTAGTAGCAGTGAATGTGGGGGAAGAACTTGAACAGGAAAGCAAATAAACACCAGTACACTTTCCTCTCTAGCTAAAATAAGGGGGAAAGGGTTTTGCTTATGTTTAAAATCTGTAGTTGGTGCCTATTTTGCTGTGATATTTGGAAGTACATAATTTTGTCAGTACTATTTGATGACTGTTAGTCTGCTACATTGCCTAGCCCATTACTATAATGAAGCCCTTCAAAAAAGAACATATGAAGATAAGCAAACGAAGAGATTGTTAAAATTATTTTTGTTTTTCTTTAAACCTAGGATCCTGGCATTTGTTTAATTTGCTACTCACGGATTTTGTGGGTCACATTTTCCTGTCCTGTATAGAGGAGGAGGAGGGAGAAGAAGGCTCCTGGATCCCAAAGCAAAATGAATCCCCTGTTCTGTGTGTTTATGGGCCCAGTCACCTCTGGGGCTATTTTGCAGAGCAGGAACCTCAAGCCAGTGCTCCACAGACAGCTCTCATAACTTGGATGCAGAGCCAGAGTAACTTCGGAATAAGCGAAGCTTTTCCACAGTTCTGAGTTGTTTGGTGGACACAGCCACAGGCAGCAAGGTGAAATAAACATTAACTTTACAGAAAATTACCTCCCCCAAAAAGTTATAAATTGGAAAAATCAGGAGGGATTGGGAGGGGGTGTGGTTGGTTGGGTTTTTTTATGTGTGTAAAGTAGAACTAATGAAATCCAGGTTTGCATGGAGCTGTGTCCAATGTCACCTAAACTTCAGGCCACAAAGCATCCTCCACATCCCATCCTTACCCCACAATCCCATCAAGGGATCATAAACCCACCTCCCCATCTGGCCGGATCCCTGATTCTTTCCTTAGGTTTCCAGCAGACCTTTGGTGCTCCTTCAGATTCCCTGAGCATTGCCTAAGCAAGAGCAGCACTGTGCTGGTGGGTTGAGAGCAGCTGACAAACAGGCTGCATGTATTTATTGATCAGAAGAGAGAGCACATGGTGCTGTCTTTTCTTGCTGTTGGAAGCCCTGAGAGGCTCTGTTTCCTCCACCTACCTGTTAATTTTATCAAAAGATGCAGAAGTATGAAATCCTTGAGACCTTTCTGCTTCACCAGACTTTCTTGCAGTCAGTCTGCTGCTTCAAACTTACTAGCATAAGGGATGACATACAGGTAGAAAACAAGATAGACTCTAAGTCTTCCTAGGATACAAGGCCAAAAAGAAGGACATACAGGAACATGGATCAAGCCACTGTGCTTAACACAAGTGATGAATTGGACATACAGCTGCTTTCAGATTTTTCTTCCATGCAGTAACAGCACTTGTCTTAAATCTCAGAGAACATTGTGTTTTCCAGAAAACTGCCGGACAAACGTTACTGGCATCAAGACTCACGAAGAAAATTACATTTTTTGGGGCAATCCTGCTGTAGTTATTTTACTCCCAAGATGTATTCAACTTCCATGAACTAGGACCAAGGCTGGAAACGGACTGCTTTAAAAACATCTTTATTAGTTATAAAGACTCATGGTGGGCCCTTGTTTTTTAAGTATAACACATGCTAAAACTAGCTCAGCAATGAAAATTGGAGGGAAAAAAGAAGGCACAAAGGGGACAAACCAAGAACGATTTATACTTGTGATGGGCATGTTTGACAGCATTTGTTATTTTTCAAATGTAATATAATGGCCCACCCCGCCATACCACTTTAATGTCAAAACCCAAACTGAGCTGGGTGCAGGCTTTGAGCAAGGAATCTCTGAACCACTGATGGTCAGAAATTAGGAGATAAACCCATAGAAATCTTACCCAGTACCTGCCCTGCTTCCTACACTCTTTCACTAGGCTGCCCATATGGGCTTTTGCATGGCCCACGATGCCCACTGCAACGCTCTCCAGTGAGTGGCCGCAGACAAGGGTCTGACGCAGGTTGTGTCTGTGTCAGTGATGTGCCTATAAATATGCCTATCAGTTTTGCTTATTTTGTACATGATCTCAAAAGCAGAGAAAGGCTGATTAGAGTGAGGTGTGAGAGTAAGAGAGGAAGGGTGTAGAACGTGAAATGGGGAGTACGACAGCTTGAGAAAAGGTATGGAAGAGGGAAGGAGACAGTGATGGATTGGGAGAGTGCAGAAGGAGCTTAGAGATTAAAGACCCCACCAGCTGATGGATTCTACCAGTCCATGTGCAAGATGCTGATAATGGTGGCATGAGAAAGAGATTCCAGTAAGAGCCTGCTGATGCTGTGGTTCAAGTGTTTGCAGTTTGTGAGGAGGCTGAACAACTTGAACCTGCAGCTCAAAAGGGTTTCAAGAGCTGTGACAGAGTGAGTGAGCACATCTGCCTACTTGTGTCCTTCAGCTGGGTGGTAGCTCCCCCCTCAACCATTGCGGGCTCCTTCTTTTTGGGTATCGATACTAATTCCACAGGTTGCTGAAAAGCACAGCTGCTGGAAGCATCTCCATCACCCACCATTTTGTATCTCTGTAGATCCTCTGAATAGATTCCCATTGCATAAGGATTTGTGTTCTGTGACTTTTGATCACCAAAAATCATCATCATCATGCTCCCAAGCAACCATCTGTCCCTGCTCCTGACTAATCCCCCTTCAGCTACAACCCATTCTGCGGGGTATCTAAACCCTCAGCAGCCTTAGCAGCAGCCAGCAGCCACGCTGCTGTCTCCTGGACTGTGTTTCTGCTGCCTGACATACCGCCCTGTGCATCATGGGTGTATTTCATAATTTTTGCTTTTAACTCCTTTAACTTGTGCAGCCTCTGCAGCTCTCTGTGACCCAGTGTCTTTCGTCAGTTCCCATCCTCCACTCTGTCCACTCCCAACACCACCAACGTCCATATCTTTTTAACCTTGTCCCACAGGGTATTTCTATGCCTTCTCTACAGCCTGTCACACTTGGGAAAAAAAATCTGTTCATCACACCTCCACCCTCATCTCATTGAAATTAGTGCTAAAAGCTCAGTTTTGCTATGAAACCCTGGAAAAATGAGAGGGAGGACTGGTAACAGAAGTCAGAAAAGAATCTCCCAACCCTGCCCTGATATCAGCAGCATCAGTACGTGTCTGTGGCTTAGCAGATCCCTTCGTGATCTTTTAGTTGTCACCTTCATTCTTCCTCTTCCTTCCCCATCTGTTTTTGGTCCTCCATTCCTAGTTCATGCTGAATATAAATTACATTCCTTGGCAGAGAGACCATGTTTTTCCATTTATTTTGAACAGCACAGCACATTTCTGAATCTTTTTTTTTTTAAATTATATATATAATTTGAAGCATGAAAATAATTGTTAATAATCTTGAGAATGGAATACATTCAAAGTTGGTGACATCTCCAGAGGAAAACATTATTTTTATATGAAAAAATGTAAAGGGCGGGGAGCGAGACAATACAAGATTTGAACATATTGGCTTAACGGGGAGTGTGGCAGATGAAATGCTATATAGCCAAACGCATGTAGTATGAACTAAGAACTGTTGAAACTGGTGGCAGTAATGAAGATGCTCTGAGTAAGCCATAATCTATAAAAGTGAGAGAGCATTGGCCCGATCTTTATTCCTCATCACAGAGCTTGCAGTTGCTTTCTCTCAGCACGAATAGCATTTTTTCATCTAGAAAATCCCATTCCAGGCTCCCTCTCTTTGTTCACTTGTTACCAAATAAAAATCCTATTAAACTGCACACCTGCAGCGGGTTTATCTGCAGAGCACTGTGCTGTAGCTTTTAATCCAATTCCACACCTTCGGAACGTACAATATACTGCAAATCAGGACGCGGAGAGACTGAGGTTATGCTGTTCATAGCTCTGTTGGCAGAGAGCAAATCAAACACTTTGATTTCTTAAAAAGGGAGATAAAATAAGGACATGGTTAACTACTTCACTTAAAGCAACGGTAAGTGTTCATCTGAGCGGTCTGTATAATCCAGGATACAGAGATCAAGCAAAATCATTAACTAAAATGATCAAAAAATGAGAGCAAAATCTTGACCCTGCTTAAATTCGGTGGCAAAACTTCTGCTGACTTCAAGAAAGCCAGGATTTCAGCATGAAAAAACAGTCTGTATTGGGGGAGAGACAGGCTGAGACTATTTGTTTTGAAAAAGAATAGAAGGGCTTGTGGCAGATACATAAAGTATGCATAAAGGATGTGCCCTCCTAGCAGACCTTTGCCACCGTATGAGGAAACCCAACGTGTATCTCCTCTTGTTGGGTTAATTGATGTAAAATAAGGTTGGGTATCTGTAAAATACCTCTGGTTCAGCAGGAAAGAACAGAGGAGACTTTGTTATTCAGTGAAGGGAGGAACAAATGATTTACAGTTCCTACAGTCAAAGCATTTCCATGTTTCTTTTCTAATTTTCAGCTCATCCAGGTCATTTTGGAAGAGAGAATTACTGAAACTTTTACTAAGTTGGACAAAGGTGGACAGACACTTTTTTGCCTCTGATGAGCAGCAAATTTTCAGAGAAAACCAGCCTGAGTTGAAGATTCTTTATGCTAGACCATTCTTACTTTTTGATACAACTTTAAGAAATACCGTTTTCGTTCTTTTAAATTTAAGACCTTTTTCTGGAAATACTACCACATGCAAAACTGTGCTAGCAACACAGTTATTTGAATTTGTCATGTGATTTGGTTGTTTGACTGTATTTGAATAAATCTTCAGAAGAAAAAGGTGAAATATTTGTGGTTTGTTTTTATCTATTTCTTCTATTTTTTGTCATCAGTAAAGCTGAAGGCCTACCTGAAGTCATCGTGGTAAATTTATCTGGAAGCTGCAGAAGATACGAACGACTCTGTGTCAATGCTGCCTTGTGTCTACTGTGTGTAATTTAAAATGTGTATTTACTGCATATAGAACTTGTCACTGATTCCTATGTCTTGAGAAATTCCTGCTTTGTTTCCCATTTCTGCAGGACACAAGAGTCAATATCTCACATATAATTCTATTAACTGAAATAAAGCAGGTTGTATATAAAGTTATTGATTTATGTTAGAAACTAGGTTGTTTGAACTTGTTCTATAAGCAAAGAACAAGCACAGACTCTTCTAAAGAGAAACCCTGGAATGAATTTGCATGAAATAGTAAATACAGAGTATGAAATTTCTATCAGACTGCATGAGGAAACTCCCTGAAACGCCAGAGAAATTGGGGTTTTAAATCTTTCTGAAAAGCATGCCTGCAGGGAGCTGACTGGGCCTCATCATTAATTCAAGAAGGGAGAAGTGCTTCGTTATTTTAAGAAGGGACATTTCGTGAACTAGAGAAAAGCACTTGTCAGGAGCTTAGCAAGCTTTCAGTCATTTTGGTTTTGGAAATCCTCATTTATTTTCCACTTGCATCTACGTGCTTCTGTCTCAGCTCAAGCACTGAAGTGGGAATCAATATTCAAAAGGGTGGTATTACAGCAGATGTAGACAAGGCAATGTGCTAAAGGAAACGGTAGTCACGTATTCAATTTTGCTGCGAAGATTAAGAGTTTGGTGTGAAATTACATCCTCTGGGGAAGTATCTTCACAGTCAGAAAAATTTATTTGCACCTTAAGGCCCATGATACCCATTTTCACTATCCTTCAGGTTTTTATGGTGAAGATAAAAACCAAATCAGGGGGGTCTAGGAAAAAGATAAGCTAAAAATATTCAGTATTTCCCAGCCCACTTTTATTTATAGAAGTTTATATTCTAGATCAGATATGCAGCATATTCTCATGGAGCAGTTAAGGCGAAGCCGTAACAGCAGACGGACCTCGCGATCTGTCCCTCACAGCCATGGAAAGGCAAGGTCAGTTGGATGTATCCCAGAGCCTTGTGAGGGGCAAAGGCTCCTGCGAGATTCATCCCGCCCTGTCTCCTATCGAACCTGTATTCCTTAAATAATTTGCACGAATGCAGTGGAGGTTTACAAGCATACGATTTTCAAGAATTGCACGTTTGCGCTGCCACACCGAAGGGGCGTAGCTGCCAAGGACGGAAAAGGGGCAGGATGCCAAAGCGCCTTTACTATATAGGGCCATTGATATCAACTCCCATATACATTCAGATCTTTGCCTAATTAAAGCCTTGCCTGGGAAACGTATCATCTGGCAGCTCCGTGTACCCACACGCCCAGAGGAACGCGGCGAGCACCGCCGCCGATGAGGCCCGTCCGCCTCCTGGGCTCGGGGTCCGGCCGTTGCCCGACCGCGGTGCCCAAATGCGGCGCTCCCGGCAGCGGGAGGGCTCGCTCCCTCCTGCTTCTCCCGTTCCGTGCGGACGGAGGGCCCGCCCCTGCCCGGCCCCTGCCCGGCCCCTGCCCG
>JAVJGI010000014.1:69010430-69024556 GCA_035590275.1 Ibycter americanus
CCGGCTTAAAACCATTTCTGTGTCGGAAGCGTTAAGCAAAATAGCTGGGCTGGCCTGGAGAATCGGGGTCATTGGGGGTTTTTTCGGCTTTAAAATATTTCCCTTTGTAAAATGAAAGGTTGGGAGGAGACACAGCATCGAATGCCACTTGGACAAAAGAAAAGAAAAAAGGACAAAAGAAAAAAAAAAAGCTTTAACTTTCTCTTGAAAGTATTCACAGATTAACTAACTCACAATTTAAAAAATAGACGAAGTTAGAAGCACGTTAATCATCAGAAAGCTTGGCCGAGTTAGCGGCAGTTTACCTTATTGTGAAATACAAAGTAACAGGTTAAAAAAAGATACCGTTAAATAAATATATGCGTACACACAAGGGGCCTGTAATTCTACATCAGATTGTTGGAAATCCTGTTAAATCATATGCTCTTAACTCTTCTGCTTTATGCTCTCACCAGAAACCCTTGGTGGAATTACAGCAATAATATAGTCTACAGTTAGCTGTCTCTAGTTACAACACAGAAGTAATACAGAAAACCAGATTCATAATAAAATTTGGAATTGATGGGGGGGGGGTGCTGCTCCTCTGAATGCTGAGTTGTGCTGCCTGTGGTTGCAGTTCTTTTTGAGAATCCACTGTAACATTAACCATGCATGACAGACCGGGCATTTCAGGCAACAGAAACATGTCCTGCAATGTTACTGACAGATACTATTATTTTTTTTCATTGTAACTTAATAATACACAAGTATTTTTAGTTTCTAAAATATGTAGCTTCATTAAAGCATTCCTTCTAAGGAATGCTAACAAGCACCATTTATAAGCACTATAAGCATTAAAATTTTAAAGGTATATAAACATCAGAAAGCATGCAATCCAGGTAACAACATCATCCAGCATTTTCTTATTAACCGTTCATACTTAATTTGATTTTGCTGTAAAGGATTTACCAGTTACATTGAATTAATGTAGTGACTGATGATTTTACTATTTAACATCTAATTGACCATGAGGAAAGAAATATCTGAAGACATCAAAAAGTAGTAATTCATTAAGTATCTGTCATTGCAATTTATAATGGGATGAAAAGCATAGTAGGAATATAAATTATTATGGAGAATATTAATGTGTATCACTACTGGGCAGGGACATTTTTGCACATGTTGTACCCACTGTGTGTACACAGATCAGTATACAGGAGGAAACTTGGCTCCTCGGTGTGCCTCCTCTGACATGGGAGGCAGGTTTGCTCTGCTGGCTTGGTGGTTGAGACACCCTCGCCCTGTAGCTGAGGTTGCTGCCCAGGCAGCTAGGATGATGTCCAGTTTGACTTCAAACACAACTCTGGCTAAAATGCTTTCCTCTCTCTCTTGGCAAACTGATGCAATCACATCACAAATCAAGGCCAAAAGGGGAGGCAAGTGTAAAAAGCAGGCTAAATCAAGGCTAAATTAGGCTCTACGTGCTTGTGGGTTTGAGAAAAGGTGTCAGCACTGTTTCAGAATAAACATTTCTTGACACTGATGGCATTGATTTTAATGCAGTTAAACATTTTTAATTTGGTAGTTCCTTTAAGCTCAGTGGAAGAGAAAATGTTCTTTATAGTCATGGACATGGAAGTGCCATGGACAGGACTGGAAAGAAGAAATAAAGGAGAGATCTGTTTTTGTAGAAGCATGGTGGATCTAATTTAGAAGGAGGTCTGTCTCACGATGACAACAGAAAGTGGGAGCACAAATTCCCACTAGCAGAGAGGACAACCCCTGCTGTCCACTGTGCTAGAGCCCTTGAGGGAATCCCCAACATTGTAAACTGTCTATGTGCAAAGATGTAACCAGTTGCTTATTTGGATTTTGCAGATCCAAGGTATGCCCTATGGGAACTGTTTACTTCTCAGCGATGGTCCTGCCAATAACAGCACTGGAATCCCCTTCTTTTACGTGACACTGAAGGATAACACTGTGGCAGATCTGCTGAAGAATCCCATGGCCTCTCTGACCCTGCCAGAGGCAGATGGAAATTTCTGCAGGTAACGGAGTTTTTATCTGCCTACTACCATCTTCAGTGAGAACAGAGTCCTCAGAACAAAATGCTGGGTCCCCACCTTCAGTGTCCTTCAATGCCAATTTTTGGCTGTCACCATCAGCTACATGGCTCCTCCTTAGGTTTATTTTGCAGTAGGTTGCCCCAGTAAAGCACAGTAAAGAAAAGCAGAAGCATCACAAGTATATTGTAGCATCAACAGCTGGAGTGACTTTCAGCTCGCACATTAATGTACCTAAATTTTAATCTCTTCTTGGAGGTGCCTGCATAAAATCTAGGTGTTCAAGATCCTATTATAGGCCATGGCGATCTAGTCAATAAAGTCCATAGAGTTTTGAGGGCTATTCAAGTCATGGTAAAGCAGACACCTTTGCTCTGGAGGCCCTGCTGATTGTCTTGACAGAGCTTTAAGCTCTCTGGGGTCTATAAGGGGATCTCAGGCTCTCAGTTCACAAGTTATACACTCGGGACCATGCTGCTCAGTCTAATTTCCACCTCTTTAGAGGGTACAATTGAATACGGTGTCACAAATTTTTGACACCTTATATATCATAAACAGTCGGTGAATGATCCCCTACATAAAGGAAGCTGGGTCTGAGATTTACTCATCTACAGCCAGCCTCAGGTTCATCTCTCCAGAGACAGCAGTGAGTTGACTTCTTCCAAATCATATGTACAGTGAATAACTCCAGATCACTGAAGCTTTACGTGTGTGAAATGCATGTATGTAAACTCAAAGATGATTCAATTTTCCCCTCCGTTCTTGTCTCCTTGTAAAAGATGTATCTGCCATATGTTTGTTTACACTTAAACATGTGGCAAACTTGGCTGGGTCAGCCTTATGTGAAGTGTTATTTCCAAAGGCCTCTTTACGTGACGAGGTACATGACACCGAAACTGTGTCAGACAGGACTCCATTACCAAAGCAGATCTTAGCTGATATTCCAAGGAGAGAGGGAGAAGAACTGCAGATTACAGGCTGCTTCAGAAAGAAATGGCATTGAGAGATTTTACCCCAACTTAAGGTCCTCTTTGGGGGAGGAGAGGTTTATCTTAAGAACTGGGTCCCCGATTCCCCCAGCTGGGGATTGCCTTGGGTATCATCCTGCCTCTCAAGCCTGCTAGCTGTGAACAACACTGGAAAAAGCAAGTGGCAAATATAAGGCACATTACTGTTACACTCGTCCGTATTTGTCTCCAGAATATACTGTTTTTTTAAGAGTTATATGGTGGGGAAATGAAATGGTTTTCATTTTCATGTTTTTCATGAAAAAAAAGCAGTACGAGTGATTTCAGGCTGACATCCCATTCTCAAGGAATGGAAATCGAACACTTAATAGGAACCTTTTAGCGCAACTTTTGTTAAGGTAATTCAGCTTTGAATGCTTGAGAAGGTCAACAGAGTGGTGAAGTTATCACCAGAATGGTTCTGCTTGTTCCTTAGAATTATATCATGAAGTAATTTGTATTGATCATTTAATAAATAAATGTATCAGTTCTTTTGTAACAGGCTAATGGAGCTTATTCTTGCTTTCTAAACTTTTTCATTCCATCAAATAGTGAGCTGAATATCTAGACCAAGTACTTAAAAATGTATGTTGTCCTAGTCCTAGCACCTATCCAATGCCCTATTTTCAGATGCTCAAGAACCAGAGCAGCTTCTATTGATAACTGCTGGTATTGAGCACTTCTGAAAATTACACACCCATTGAGGCACTTAAGTGTGGCCTTTCATCCCTGACTTTAAACAGCCACTCTTTAAAGTCTTTGCCTTTTATATTTTAGCAATGCCACTGCCCGATTTACCTGTTTTGAGAAGTGCCAATCCACCAACAAAAGAGAAGTGCTGCATGATTTATAGAAATATGAAATTCATATACGTCACAACCCTTCAAGAATATTTATTCGCTGTCTTTCTATTATGTAACTTAATTTCCGAACCAAACCACTACCCTTTTGTTCCATGTGCCAGATATTTGCTGCTGTTTGCTTTGCAGCCAGGGCAACCTGGATTCTGCCACCCAACTCTCTAGTCCCCTCCGCAGCCTGAGACCATGCCCTCTGGTAAGAAAAGCTCTCTGGGCACTGCTGAGGAGCTAAACCTGGATTTCCAAGACAACTTGGGCCGAACTAATTACCATTTGCCTCATCGCTACTCTCCCCCACTAACACCAGTCACGTAGTGTGTGCCCCCCGCTTCTCATATCAACTCTGGGCTTTGCCTGACCCTGAGTTGAAACATAAAGCTGAAGAAAATTAACCCAGTGATGAGAATAAGGTTTTCTGCCAGTCCCTCTTCCTTTCTTGGCCGCTGCTGCTCCTGGGCATGCAATCCCATCCCCTCCTTTCAGCTGACCATATGGTGGGTCTATTTTAGCTCAGTAACCCAGCAGAAACCTCTTCTCTTATTTCTACTGGGTTAGTAACTTGAATCAGCTCCCCAAGAGCCAGAGGAGTGCAAAGGAGAGGGGAAAGGAGAAGGTGGAGGAAAATAGGACATCCTCATTTTAGCATGTAACCATACTCTAAATATTGAGCTTACTACCAAACATACAGATTCAGAATCTGATCAGTGCTCCTTGCATTATTTATGTTGCTCTTACATTGAGTTTGTTTTTCATTATTTCTGGAGTTCTCATCTGTAACAGATGTTTGCTGGCATTAGTGCAAAGAATAAGCAATATGAAGAATGAAAAGCTGGGACATTTGCTGAGCTGCAGTTTGTGTTTCTGATGATAGCTGGGAAAATGTGAGCAAGCTTTGGGGCTGTCTCACAGCCAGGAAGCATGTGGGCACTGGGACTTCTTTTTTCTTTCCCTTCCCCCTGTAACCAGGGTCAGAAATGAATTTACATTTTAGATTAGCAACCTGTGAGTGATTTTTACATTTGAAACTGGCAAGACCTTCAGCTGCAGCCCTCCACACCACCCTACCATTACCCCACAGAAAGGGCTTCTGTAGGCACTGCCACAGTGAAGAAAACAAGCAGCGTGTCTGGGTCCTGCTGCGAGTGCTTGGGGTGGCCTGTCCCCAGCACTGCCTGCAGCACTGGGTCCACCACTGCAACACAGCCAGCTTGCTACCTCTGCCACCAGCAGCCCAAGCATCCCTTTGGAGTGTGCTCTACCTGCTGAGACAGCCAGGCTGTGCCATGCAAACAGCACATAGCATCCTTAGTGCAGAGCTTTCTGTGGTGGCTCAGGTCTTGTATAGCAATTTTCCTTCCTCTTCTTTACTTTATATGAGAGGCAAGACCTTTTTCTCGGGGAGACCTCAGGTTCTGCTAGTATTAAAAAGGTATCTGTGCCGTTTTCTTTGCAAAGGAAAGTGTCATTTGTAGATGGTTTAAATACCAGAAGTTCTCTTGGTCAAGAGCATCATTAATTGTTTTGGCTTCAGAATAATTATACAAAATAGCTAAATGAATAATGTTCTACATGAGAAAGTTCATGTCCTCGTATGCCAGCAGTGTATTTGTAGCTTGTTTTCATGTGGAATTTTATTAGAATTTCATTATTAACCTACTCTGGGTTGCAAGAACTAAAATAAATGTGAAAGCTGGTTGATGCCTGTAGTCAATGCTCCTGGGAGTATTTGGCACTCTCCTGAAAAATGCCTCTGACCTATTGCACGCAAAAGAAATCTCTGGCCTTTAGAAAGAAAATAGAGCTGACATTTCAGTAGTCTTCTTGTATCTAATGAGTTTCAAGTGACTTGTGTGCCTGTACATCAATTTGATATTAAATTTATTTTGTAGCGAATTTCATTTTTGTTTCAGAACAGACTCAAGTTCCAAACCCTGACAATAAATATTTTCATTTTCAGGGATGTGAGGAACCGAGCGGCCTTTTTGGTGCTCCAGCCTTAAAATTTAATCAGCTCAAGCGCAAAATTGAAAAGCCTAAACTAGTAAGAGAAATAACATTTAATAATGAAAGAAAGAGAGCTGCGATGCATCTGAATAGGCACTAATTGCAAGACATGATAAAGTTGCAGCTACAGTCTGGATTCCTCATCTCTGACCTAGAGACTGCCATTTCCCAGAGGGAACCGGGCTGCACTTCTCTGAGAAGGCTCTCTGATGGCCAAGCTAGAGAAAGCATTTGTTAGCAACTACATTGCATCCCATCTGAAGGCTGATAAACGGATAATAGAGGCAAGAAAAATTAAATGGTTCAGGGCTATAAATAGACTAAGATGGTATGTCTATGCCACAGATGAGCTGAAAAGATTGAGTCCCATTCTTACAGCTTTCAGAGGGAGCAAGACCCAGCTCGATGTTAAAGAATAAAGCAGCTATTGTTCTAAATGCATTTCTCAACACACAGGCTGCTCAGAGGATCCCTCTTTCCAAGTAAGCTCCTGGGCCTGCCTCATTACAGCTGCAGTCTGGAAAACAGGCAATTAATTTTAAACGTGTGTCACCTCCTTGACATCGGGTTCAGCACATTCGTAGGGACCAACTGCAGCTTTCTTAGAGAAGAGGTTTTCACACAAGGGAAAAAGAAAGAAAAGGAACGAGCTTTGGGATCAGTCTGCCATTGCTTTTCCTTTGCTCTTAGTTTGGAGGACGGTGTTGCAAATCCACACCGCAGACTGTGGGTGATTTTGAGGGACTCAGATTCCTCTCCTGGTTTATGACCTGCATCAGGGGTGGCTCCATCCAAGCCATTTTACCCACTGTGCTCATCTGGCTGCTTGAGGTAGCAGACTGGCACAGCTGGGCAGACATCTTCAGTGGATAAAAGCTGGCTCCAGAGGTTTCCTAAACTCTACATTGAAAAGGCTGACAGGAAGCGCTGAGCATCTCCAGTGCTTCTGGATACCACCAGGAGGAGAGTAATTCGGTGGGTTAGGGTTCCTGCTGCGTGGTGGATCGGCAGCGTGCATAAATTGCCAACTTGATCCCTAAGCAATCCTGAGAGGAGCTAAGCCTGCCATAGGTGGCAGGCACAACCTTTGAGATGTCAGTTGACCATCCAACATACCCCTGGGTTTGTAGAGTCACTGTATGAGGATGAATGCAACAAAGAAATTTGGTACTGCACCTTCACACAAAGAGACATGATGCATGCAGAAGACCAAGGCTGAATTCAGACATCCCTCAGTTTTTGAGATCCACCTCCTGGTTCTGTGGCACAGACACATTTCTGGTTCTTGTATTTATGTTGGCCCTTTTTAGTCATATGCAAAGAATTATGTCAGTAGCTGTTCCTGAAAAATCTGTATTTAAAAAAATCAGGAAGATACCAAATTGGAAAGTCAAATATGAAACCTACTATCATCATGACCCAATGCACACAATATAGCTCTAAATTACTATTTTTTTCCTGTATTCATAAATAACCAACTTCCCCAAATCCCTTTCTAGTGAAGTAGTATGTGTTTCTCTGGTTACAGAAATAGTTGATGCTGTGATTCTTTTTTTTCCCCTGTGAATTGTCTGTGGTTAAACTGTGTAAAAGTTTCCTGTCTGAAACAAGAGTTCAGCTAAAGCAATGAGTTGTTATTGTCAGGGAAGACAGACAAACAGACTGACTTCACTTAACAAACTCCAATTAAAATATTCTAGGAAGGATTATCTTCTAGGAAGAGTGAAATTATTTAAACCATGAGAACAGGTGTGCTATGAAAACAGGCTCACTTAGATGCAGAATAGCCATTGTACCAATACTCCAGCTCCCAAGCCTGACTTCAGATTCAGAACAGAAGACTGCTCATCCAAGAGCAAAACCAAAGATGTCTTTTAACTATCTTTGCTGGCTCTCAAAGACAGCTGATGAAGAAAGTCTTGTCAAAATCAGAGCAAGGCAGGGCAGAACGCCCAGCCGTGTCCAGCTGAAGACCAGCAACAGCTTTGCAGATTATGAGATTGCTTTCAGCGGAGATTTTGTTTGACGTTCATGCCACACAGATTAGCAGCACCAATACATTCTTTCTGCTTCATTGGCTCTGGTAGTTAGTGGCAAGCAAATGAAATGTATGAGGAGGATAACTTGCTTTTCAAAATTAATCACATTTATGAATCAAAATTATAAGCACTTTACAGTAATTCTCTGAGGACACAGGATTTCCTCCCTTCCTTTCTGTAGATTTTAGGGGACAAAAAATCCTATGATGTATTGTAGACACTAGAAAATAACTCTGAATATTCACCTTGTGCGCAGTTTGGGGCTAGGCGAAGAGGAGCCCTGCTCAGGGTGACAGGGTGCCTACCTTGCGCCCGTGGGAGGTGACAGGGATGAGCTGTTCCAGCAGCTAGTCCCCACCTCCTAATTGCATGGCTTTGTAGGGCTGCTGCTGCTATAGGAGAGGTCAGGATGTGTGGAGACAGTCATTGCCCTTACACCACATGTGAGCCTCATGCTCTAAAGTAGACAAAAACGTAGAAAACCAGTTCTCTGGAGTTTTCTTCTTCGCTCTCTGGCTCTCCTTTTCTGCAGCAGGAGAAAGAAAGCTCTTTCCCAACTTCTTTTCTCTTCCATTCAGCTAAAGAAGTAGAGGGGTAAAAGCAGTGCTTTCTCACAGGGCAGGGCAAACTGCATTCAGGAGGGATGGGGAGGATCTGTGGATCCTGGCAGGGAGGATGGAAGGTCCTGTTTCCTCACAGGGGTGGAGGAGAAGGATGGCAGCTCCTCTGTGGGAAAAGGAGGCTGGGGAAGAAGAAAAAGAAAGAGATTCCTCTCCACAGACCCCTGTTCCTCCCCCAGTCCCTGGAGCATTACTGAACCCTCCTGCCTTCCTCCTACTGAGTCCTTCTTGGGGACACCTGGCTTTCTTTCCCAGGTACCTCCCAAACTCCTATTCTGCCTTTACTGCTGAGCTGTGCCAGATCTGTTTCACCTCACTAATGGCCTGCAGAGGCTGAGAATGAACATAATACTAAAGGATGCTTTTGGTCAGAAAAGCAGGAGACAGAGCATCGTCAGTCAAAGCAGAGATCTCAACTGTGAAAGGCAATCCTGCCAAAGTCCCAATATCGTCACCTTGTGTGCCAATATAACTGCATCAGCCTGAACCACGGGTTCATCAGATCTGGACTTGGCTAGTTGTTGTATAGGAACCTTCTAATTAAGATCCAAGAGATGGCTAGTGTAGTAAACAATTTAATGAATAGGTGGCACTCTTTACTCTGAACCACTCTTGAACCATGACCCAGAAAGCGCAGAAGTGGTACACAGTAAAATAATTTGGGACGTGTTCATCAGCAGCGTGCTTCACGGCATTGCATCTTTGTTGGGAAACGTGTTTCACTTGGACAGAGTTTTCTCCTTAAACTCAGTAAAGCTGGCACCTCTGTAAGTGAATGCAGTTCACACTCTCATCTCACTTACTTGGAAAAGACAACTGCCCGGTCTGGGTCAAACTCTGCGTACCTAGTTTGCTCATCATAAGCAGAGGAACATAAACAATCACTTCTTCTCTCTTCACAAATCAGATGAATAATTAAGATGATCTCTCTTTATGCACTGTGTTCTTATAAAATGCATAAACTGAATCTTCTTCCATTTTAATCTGGCTTCCCTCAACTTCTGCAACAAGGTATATGTATTTTAAACAAGCATAAAAAATAAATGTGTTTGCTTGGTCTCCTTCCACAGTCCCCTGCTTTCTTTTCCCCTCAGTTCATATTTTGTCATAGCCTTTATGAAATCCTCTCCAGAGAGACAGAGGACCTGATTCTGGTGACGACAAGGCCTGAGAAGCCACCTCAGGTTTCCTTGACAGAGCGACAGTGTCACTGGCATGCCATCTCTCCTCCTGCTCAGCCTCCCCCTTGCCCCCAGTCAGCTGTGCACAAATGTTACAGAAAATTGCTCCTCTGCACCTACTTGTTTTTGTGCCAGCAAAGATAAAAAGTACCCAAGGACTGAGAGCTGAATATGTGTTTATTTATACAGAAGGCAGGAAGTGACTAGTGAATGTATTACTAGACCTCTACAGATGTGAGGGAGGAATATTTTAGTAAATATACCTGTTTATCCCTGTTACCCCTTTATTATCTTATGTAAAAATATGAGAGATATCCCTGGCTCGCTCTCTTTACTCCTAGGAAGCAAAGCCTGCATTTACATTAGTTGCACTGGTAACACCACTGAAAATTCAAGACCTGTTCACAATGGAGTTAGAAGTGGTAGCTGTAAGTTTAGTGGGTTTTGGTGGTTTAAAAAGTACAAAAGTAATCACAAATTAGTAGGGAAGTACTGTGCCAAAAATGATGCAGAAGCAGATTTACTGCAGAATATGAAGGGCTCCTTTGATAAAGAAAATACTAATGCTAATGTAAGATTAGAATACAAGGTTCCTATTCTGAAACAGAAAACCTGTGATAAGAGGCAGCGCTCAAAGCAAAGCCAACCGAGTAGTAACACAGTGTACTGAACTCAAATGTATCATTGTCCTGTTCAGCTCTTCCAAAACTTCATCTAACATAATCTCTACAAAAAATTTGTTTGCCTCATTTCCCAGAAAAACAAACTGACCCTCCAGAACATTATTCCAATGTGCGAAATTCAGTTTGAGTAACTTTTACTGGGAAGACAGTATTGTGTGCGTCAGTCTGTAACACCCTGACTGGCAAGAACATAGAGAAAACTGCAAACTGAAGAAGGAGCCAGGGAAAAAAACAGAAATAAAACCATTGCAGATATGGATGTACAGAGTGTGGGGTTTGTTGTCAGCCAAATATGTGGAGAGCAGTTTTTCCTGTAAATCGGGGTAGAGTCACATCTGACTCTAGTCCTATCAAGCAAAACATCTCGGCAAAGGCAGGCGGGATTCACTGCCTAACCACAGCAACATCAGATCTATTGCCTACTCAGAATCAATGAGTACACTTTTAGAATAAACATGTACTTGTACAAAAAAATCAAATAATTGTAATTTGAGAAGGTGCTAGACCAAAACCTCTCACTGTGCCTGATCATGCCCAAATGTATCACCTTGACCCACCCTGTGAAATGCAGACATCCTTCAATAACAATCCTTCTCTAATTTCTCTCTGAAAGTAACTAACAACATCTTACCTAGGACCTATACCCAAGAAAGGCACTTGCAAATACTCCTGCTTTTCCTGGCTCTTCAGTTGTTTTACAATACTGTTAGGCTGTGGAGGAAATGGTTTCATATAGGCAGCTATTAGTTTAAAGCAATCTTCTGAACTGACATTTTGCTAGTGAGAAGTCCCTTCCCTTCTGTATTTTTAAGAATCATCAAGTTAAATATCTAAACGTATGTAAAGGGTGTTGATACAGTATTAAGCACAAAAGAACAATAGATCAGGAGATCACTTCAGATGGACTTAAAGACTGTTCTCCAGGGCCAACAGTTGCAACAGTGTGAATCTGCACTGCCCTGGCTGCTGGACATGCAGGTCCTCGGCTGACACCCTTTGTACATGGGATTCAGCTCCTCTCTTTATAGCCATATACACAGTATTCACCTATATTTATTCATGTTTTGGTGGGTGAACATGTTATTGGATCATGGATGCTGAACGGGTGTCCCTGGGGCATGGAATTGTGTTGTTTAGGGACAGGATGCTTTCTGGCCACCGTAAGCCAGCTGTGAAACTGCACCTTCAGCATGCAGTAGGAGTAAGGGCTCAGGATCTACAGCACGCCAAGGTGATCACGTAGACAAGTTTGTACTCTGAATAATCACTGATAGAAATAACCCAATGCCAGGGTAGGGAATGCAGATTTTCAGGTACTCAGAACACCATTCATTTATTACTTCATAATAAAAAAAAAACGTCCTAGAGAAAATTAGACCATTATTTATTCATGTGAACAGAAAGTTTGACCTTGATCTTTGGCAGCTGCTCTTCCTCCCATGCAGAAAGTGTGGTAGAGGAAGAAGAATATGAGTGGAGTTTGTCCAGAGGTCGTTAAGCTGAACACCCACTTCAGACAACTGCTGCTCCAGACTGAACAGGATGCTGAAAAAACATCCCAGAGATGATGTGACTGTAAAAAGCTCTTTGGAGCTTCGGCTACAGACAGTGCCAAGTGCTTACTGGGCATAGATGAGTATCAATCAGCCCGCTATGCTTCCTTGCGTATCTCTGGTCATGGCCCTATCTAGAAAAGCAGATACTTTATCCAGTGAGCTACGTCCAGTGAGCTATACAGTCTTTCATAACCATCTGTGGGGAATCTGCAGGTGTTAAATTAGCTGCAGGAGCATGTCCATATGTTTCCTGCATGCAATAGACACATATTGAGAATTATAACCAAAGAAAAAAAAAGCATTGCAGATTGCACACAGTTAAGGCTAAAGGGCTCAAGCCAAGATCTTTAAGTAAAATCGCACACAGATGAGATGTAATTTACTGTGATTTGCTGCTTCCAATTAAAACACGGAGAAGAAATACGGTCTTCGTTTCCTAATGTAGGTTTTCAGGCTTATGTTCTTATGCAGGGAGACAGTCCTCTGAGATGCTGAGCAGTCTCAAAGCGCTGGCAATGGGACTCAGGGCTGCTCAGCACTTGCCAGGATCAGGCCTTTGTAGTCATTTCCTACAGCTTTTTTTTATGACTGGTCAATTTACTTATGATTTATAGCCTTGCATTGTATATGTCAGAGTCAGCAATTGCCCCACAATTACTAATGGGAGTTACATATTACTACTGAATAGAAAGAACCAAAAAGCAACAAGTACGTCGGTCTGAAGGATGAAGGCAGTTGGTTTTTTTAATAGGTATTACTTGTCTCTTTGGTGTAAAGCAGTTGAAAAATGGGTAAAAATGAACGAGGACTGAGTTTCTAGGATAGGCACAAGGAAAAGACTTTATGTTTTACACACAAATACACGTACACACACTTACTTTGTAGGCATAGGCACAGACTAACCATCTCACTAGTTCTTTTCAGAATGCTGAATTCTGGGAAAACTGCCATTTTCACTTTTTTTACAATCTAACATATATTAATCCAGTTTTTGAGAGCATAAATTAAGATTAAGCAAATACCTACAGCAGAGCCGTGTTTCAGGTGAGTATTCCTTCAAGCCCCCCCTGCTGAAGGTTTTAGCTGCGTGTAGAAAAGACCTGCAAGGCTTGACAAAATATTGCAGCTTTTTCTATGTGAGCAGTTCATATTTCTCAAAAAACCTTTAACTAAGAAACCAAGCTGTTACACATAAGCATTTTTCTCTGTGCACAGAAAAAATGTAATTGATCCGGAGGATCCAAGGTGCGCCAGGCTGACTCTCACGGGACAGATGGTCACGGTGCCTCCAGAGGAAGTGGAATTTGCCAAGCAAGCAATGTTTTCCAGGTCTGTATGTAACAGGCACACAGTAGAGTGCAACCCACAGGTTTGAGACAAATACACGGATGTGGCCGTTTGGTATGGAAAATCTGAGAAGTAACAGACATCATCTTTACTTTGGGGCCACAAAGCATGTTGGCTCCTGTGCAGCTTGGAACAGCAGGGAGAGCTGTGCAACCTCCTTTTAACTCTTGAGGTAACAAAATACGGAAATGCAATTAGTCGGTGTTGGATTCCAGTAAGGCACGTGGTTTATAATCCAGGGTTTAGGAAAATATTTCACCTGGCTCCAAGGAGAGATTCCATAAATCCAGGGTGTATTTGTTACTTTTAATGACTCTTCCGCACCTTAGGACAGATTGTGCTCTTCAGCTACAGCCCCCTACTCAGAGACAGAGCAGAGAGCTCTGGTGCCTTTGGGCTTACACCTATTTGCAGGATGGGGCTTACGGGTTTTACTGCCTCTCATACCATGACAACTGCTACCAAAGCTGTACTACTTACCGAACAGTCTCCTTTGAACAGATGCAAGCACAACCCCCACACAGACACACACACCCAGGGTGTGCCCCATGCCCTCCAGTGGCTCTGCAGAATAACAGGCGTGAAAAGCCCGAACCCTAGCTGGGGCACCCACCTCCCACACAGGCTGTCAGGAACGATCCTCAAGCACACCCTGCCTGGTCAAATACTGCTGGGAAACTGGGATGAGCTGGGAGCCAAAACAGCCCAGAGGTGTAGAGGAACTGTAGAGGGTTAATTAACATTGATAATATACAGTTGTGGGCTTGCTTCTGGGGTGGTGGGCTGG
>JAVJGI010000014.1:69031451-69055373 GCA_035590275.1 Ibycter americanus
CGCTCCCCGGCCCTGCCTCGGGTGCTGACGGGGCTGGGGGGGCCACCCGCTCGGGCTGCCCTGTCCTGGGCGCTGTGCCTCTGCCCCTCCGTGATCCGCTTCGGCCGAGAACTGTCGGCTCTGGGGTTCTGGGCAGAGCTGCGGGGCGGCAGCGAGCGGCTGGAAGTCGGGGGTGGAAGGACGTCCCTGAAAAGTGCGATGGTCCGTTTCACCCGCTGCTCTTGTGGGATTGCGCCTTGAGGGGCCGCAGCTCAGACGCGCCAGGCGTAGCCTGAAGTGCCGAGGGCATGGCCTGGAAGGAGAGCTGTCTGTGGTACGTGCTGAGAGAAGAAGGGCTTGGGAAGTCCTGAGAGCAGACACTGCTGCTGCTGTCTCATTCTTCTAGTAGCAGTGCTCCCCTCAAGCCACCCAGCCCAGAAGACCTTGGCTTTCTAGTTAGCTATACTGGTGTAAAAGAGGCGATTCGGTTTCTAAAATAATATGAATTGAAAGCTAGTGTTCTGCAAGTAGACCAAGTAATAGGTGTGTTAGAGGTAATAGAGGTGTTCCTTAACTCTCGTTATTGCTGAGAAAGAAACCAAGATCTGAGAGGTGTAAAGGCTTCATGTACATATACAGATGTTAAAAAAGTGATGACTTTGGAAAAAAAATAGGGTCTGCAGCCATGTGAGGCGTGATCTGAAAGCCTTGTTGATAGAGCAGCTGCTCACCAGCTGACTAGATCGCAGTGAGAGGTCTGCTTGTAAGGTATGCAGCTAGAATAGTAAAGCAGATGGAAGAGGATGCCAGTGAGCTTCCCACCATGGCCAGCATATTCCAAGGAGTCCTTGGAAGTTTGGGCCAATTTAGAATTTACTAACAACTGCAGTAAGGACTTTAACTGTAGGATTTAGGAAGAAGATCAAAGGACTGCAAATTGCTGAGGAAATAATTGTGTAGGTGTGTGGTAGGGCTAGCTGGAGAACTTGGGAAAGCGTGGACATGAAGAAGAGCTTTTCACCCTTACTTGTGATGCACAGAGAGAAGTTGTTGAATATCTTCAGACAAATAATGTGCAAGCTCAGTAGTTTAGAAAGGAAGACTCTATGGGAGAAGAAGGTTCCCCATAACTCATATGGATTTCTGTATAAATAGGTAGAAAGATGAACTTTGGCAGCTGACTCAAATATTTGGTCTATGAGAAAACATTTCAGTTTATAGAGGAGCTGAGGGTGTACAGAACACGCCATCTTTGTCTTCCTCTCTGTCTTGCTGACTTGTAGAGAAATTATAGTTGTCTGTTCCTGTCAGAGAAAGAGGTTTGATTCTGTGGGGCTGACAAACCATTGCAATAGATTGGGAAGGTGTAACTATGTCAGTTGTCTGCAGAGTGGCAAAGGCCCAGTGGCTGTTCCTGGGTCTCTCTTAAGCCTGCTAGAGAGACTAGGAGATATGATTTGATAAAAGGGTATAAAAGACTCAAGGGAGTAACAGTTTATTAAAGTGAAACTTAATTTTTCCTGATAGAAGCAATGGAAAGAAACTTGTGTGAGTAGCTGTGGCTATAAGCATCCGTACCTGTACACAAAGCCATAGGATGATGTTCGTCTAGCTCAGCATCTTGTGCATGACTGCTAGAAGAAGCATCTAGGCAGGGAAGGCACAGAGTGATGCTTTCTTGTGTGGATACTTGGCTTCTGGCTGTCTGCTGTTTAGGTACTTCCTGAGTCAAAGGTTGAATGCTCATCAGTATGATTTCCAGCCCCAAGGAAATTTTTTATCTTGAGGTCTTCTTAAGTGCTCTATGAAACCATTTTTATTTTTGGCATGCATAAAACCCAGTGACAATGAGTTCTGCAGTGTGAGAACCATGCTGTGCAAACCAGTACTTCCTTCTCCACTCTGTTCATTGCTTGTCATTCTCTGCATCTCCTATCATGTCTCACCTCAGTTGTTCCTAAGGATAGGTCCCTTTCTCTGGCATCCTTATTCTGCCATCCTTGCTGCCCTTCTCTCTTTCCTACTTGTGCCATATCCTTTTTCAGAAGGGGGGACCAAACTTGCATCCAGTGTTCAAGCTGCAAGTGTCCCATAGGTTTATACACCTTTACAGTATGTGTCCTGTTTACTTCTCTTTTTCTTTTTCATGTTTGCTCTTTTGAGCCACGAACCTGACACTGTAAAAGAACTGTCCTCTGTGACTTCCTCAGTGAGAATAGACAGGTAGCACCCACCACTACAAAAAGGGAGGATTCCTTCCCTTTCCACCCCACCCTCACTGCAATATTTTACTTTGCATTTATGAAATATTTGATATTGCTTCTATTTAATTTGTCATGCAATATTATGAAAATTCTCTGCAGCACCTTCCTGCCAGTTTTAGTTTCTACAGTCCTGAATGATTTTTTTTCTCACTGGGAAACAGCATGTACCCCAAAAGAGTGCACCATCCATTCCTTTACACATGCACAGGAGGGTTACTCCTCAGTCTCACCTTTGTGCACACAAGTTCTGGTCATTGCTGTAGCTTGTACAATTTTCTCAGTACAGAAATTGGAGTTGGTGGTTTGTAGTTTGTTGGATTACCTCCACAGCCTTTTTAAAGATTGGTATCAAACTTACCACCCTTATTTCTTTGGTACCGAGACCATTTTGATGAGCAGGTTGCACATTACAGTTCATAGTTTAGCCTCTTTATCCTTCAGCTGATACAAATCTCTGGTGATGGATAGTGACTCATTTTATGCATTTCATGTTACATCTCTTACTAGCACTCACCATGAGACAGTTCTTTTCACTTGTACCCCATCAGTAAAGGTTCTTGTCTGGGAAGGTCTCCAAGATCCCATGGACAGATGCAAAGACTTAATTTAGCTTTTCTCCTAATCCTTCCTTGAGGATTTTTTATGTGGTGATCATCTGTTGACCTCAGACTGACCAGCAGATTTTTCTGTTTCTGGTGTGCTGGCAAAAGTTGTATTTGCTCATTTTGGGGATGAAGTTTATGGTTAGAAATGATCACACCTCAAATTGTGCCTTAAACTGAGGGACAGTTTGCTGGGTGCTAATACACAGTCAAATAGACCTGTGATGCTTCTGTCCAGGTGGTGTTTTTGCTACAGCCTGATCCTAATAACAAGCAAAAAGAAGGAACAAGTTTAGAAAGAGAAAGCTGCCTCTTCTTTTCCTATAAGTTTCAGAAATGTAAGCCACTCTTTCATAATGTACTTACTAGAATAATGGATGTAGAACTGCAGAAATGGACTTAAGAGCAATAAAAGTTTCCCCAATGACTGAGATAGCAAAAAAATTGTGTGACTCATACGTGGCTAATGCAGCCATCTGAAATTCTTCTATCCGGATTAAAAAGTTTCTGGTCAGAGCAGGAAAGCTAACAGTTTAGAAGATAGAATGCTTTGTAGGAAGTGGGATGGGCACAAGCATCCGTTGACAAAGGGAATTTCGAATGATTGTAAAACAGATTGCTGTTTCAGGGTAGCAAAAACGTTAATCTAAGAAAAAGATGGGGGTAAAATACTCTTGGGGCAGGAAGTGTAGTAAGCATGCTGTGAGAGAATGTTTCTGTAACTGCACGGGGTGCTGTATTCTGTGGGCGTGTGTTGGATGTGCTTGGGCTCAAAACCTGCGTAATGAAGAAGCAAGAGTATGTAATACTAGTGCAGACTCAAATAAAATGAGTTCTCAGCCAGATTTGATTTCTGAAATGGGTCACATTACCCTCAAGGAGGAAGGTTGGGGCCTCAGCTACCTCAGTGGGTCTGGGGGGGTTGGATTCCGCAGGAGATACATCACTGCAGCACAGTCTCACAGTGTAAAGGGAAGAGTTCAGTTTTCTGCCTTTGCAGAACAGCTCCTCTGGGAGCAGGCTGGACATATTCCATTTCTTTTAGGTGGCTTGTAGAATAGCTATTAAATGGTCAATAAAAGCATAAAATATACCCATCATTCTTTATGTTTGGGTTTGAGTAAGAACCTCAGTAAAAATCATGCTTTGAGTTTCCAAAGAGGGATAAAGGGATGTGGGCTACACTTAAATTACTGATGCTCAGTCTCCTTGTCAGACTGTCCTGTTGGCTCATAAATGCTAATACAGATGCAGAGATTCCAAACTAAAAGGGACACAATCTAGTTTGGCAGGTAACCCTTTACAAATACAAATAAACCATTACAAATTGTTTGGCCATTAGTATGCGATTGTTTTAGTATTTGAATGAATACTAGCCTTTGATAAATTGTTACTCGAAAATTAGATCCATGACCAAAGGAGCGCATTCAGTTTGATTTGATTTGATTTCCTGAGCTAAGGGAAAGGCCATGTAATTTAACTGTAGAAGTTGTTTTTCCTTCTTTCCTTATTAAAATTGATTATGTTATTGTTTGCTGTTGTATTTTAGATGACAGCCAAGGAACACGAACTGCATTGTGGGCACGAGGGAAAAAAAATACTAATGAAGGATCAATAGAAAGGACAGCATTTGGAAGGAGAAAGAAAAAGTGGCAAAGAAGATGTATTAAATTGACTTGTTCTGCAGCAAGTATTTGAGTTTCTTCTAACAAAGAGGCTGAATACTTAGGAAACAACTCCCACCATCATATCTTATCCCACGTTTCATTTGGGAAGAACACAGTGGGAAGGAATTAAATCACACCTTAAAGTCAAAGGGTAAATTAAAGCATTTCCAGATTGTTCTGTTTATTCTCATGAGAGTTCTCTCTTGTACACAAATTCCTTTCCGTAATAATTTAAGTGACCCATCCCATCTACAGTGTATTTTAAATAACAACACAGAGAGAGGAAAGAGTAGGTGCGTTTTGTAGGCATCTCTTCATGTGTCACTTTCTAGTGACCACTGCATGTTTTTCTTCCTAGTTCATGTCTTTGATTCAAAACACAAGATAGGACCACCAGTTCAGAGATTTTGTTATTCCTGGAGTAGTCAACAACATTGGCATGCCAACAATGGCTAGAAGCCTTCCTGAGTAACTGTGTGAGGACATATCTCTACGTGTTAGTCAGACCTCAAAGGTGCCAAGAGTTCGTGGATAGTTGGATACTAGCTTGAAGAGTGCTTAAGAAACACCAAAAATAGCATTGCATGAATGGCTTTGTAAGTGCTGAATACTGGGTGGCTTAGAAATAAACGTTTGTTGCTGAATTCTTTAACTACTGTGAATTTTAGCAATACCTCTGCATTTTAAGCCAGTTTTCAAATGGCATATGCTCACACATGTAAATTAATGTTAGTCCGCTCAGTTTCTTGAGCGTTAGACACTTCCAGAAGAGATGGTGCTTTGGCCCCAGTTAAAATCAACGGTGAAACTCTAGCAAGGTCACATTGACACATGAAAGCAGCATACAGTACTGCTGTTTGCATACATATCTTTGTGTAGACCCATCTTCTGACTAGGAAACCCTTCCGTGATAACTCAGAAACATTTCTTTCCTCAAAAAATGGTTTGAAGCGAAATGATATTTTCATTTCTCCTTTTTTCTTACTGTTTAATCAGACAGGAATTTTTAAAAACCAATCTGTAATTCTAAAATAGCTGAGCATGTGTTTTGTCTGAAAACATTGAGTATATGCATTGCTCGGGAATTCTTCACTGTGAACTTTAATTTGAGCATTCAGCATTTATAATTTGAGCTATGCAATTGCACATCTGACTCAAATGGGACTATTTCTGTTCCCTGGCTCGATGACTTGACTTATGCTTTATGTTTCTGTTTTCATCCAAAATCAATTTCAGCTGGATCTTTACCTATGCAGATAAAATTGCAGGAGGAAGGGCTTTATGCTTAAGCTACAAATTTGAAATCCACCTTCTGAAAGAGTATTCAATAATTCAGAGCTGATTAGAGAGTTCTTGTCCAGGAAGTGGGAGATTCAAGTTCTCTTTCTTCCTCTGCCCATTGGGTTTTATACTCCAGCCCAGGCTGTGGCTATTAGGAGCAGAGAGGAGTGTTCATCTCCTCAGGCTGAAGTTACTTGGCTTTGTTTACAGGGACTGAAGATTCACTGAAAGGGAAAGGGAGCAAAAGCAGGGTCTGATGGTTTTAGTGAGTGTGCGCTTAGTGAGAAGCAGGATGGTGGTCTGTGTTCTCGTCCTGCTCTGGGAAGAACGCAAACGTGCTCAATGGCAATCGGGTATAAAAGCATAAAAATACATGTGTGTAGGGACTGAAAATCTGTTGTCCCTCTTGCCCATTTAAACTCCCAGCCACTGGGAGAGTCACTTCTTCCCATTCTTTCCCATTAGAAAATTCCAGAAATTCAGTAAGGAAGCTCTTTTTCTCTCATATGTATATAATTGTACATGTACATACTTATTCATGTATAAACACACACACGTATTTAAATATTAAACCCAAAGTTTCTCATTAGAAATCTATTTCAGACAGGGAAGAAGTAGGTTAGAGTACCTGATGATGTGACACTTTTCCACATGACATTTGACCAGAAAGGTGCTTGGAAAAGCTGGTTTATAAATGTACTTTCAGGACCTAATACAATCCTTCTGTGCCAGAAGGCAAAATGTCAGTAGTACTTTTAGGGGCATCACTGAGCATTGTGCTACAGTGGTATATATAGACCAGGCAAAGAGAGAACCTCAAACTGCAAAGACGCATCTATAGAAGTATCTTTAAAAATTTTTGACGATTTTGTTTTCCTCCAGCAGTGGTGCAGCTCCACTCATTTTGTCTGTATTCTGAGTTCTGTGTCATTTGTTTTCTCATGTTGCCGTATGTTTCAAACACCCAATGAGCTTTTGCAGCGCTTTCTTTCCCAGTGGCTACAAAGTTTCTCTTGTGCCTGACTCTTTATTGCCTTCTAAGTATGCTGCATATCCTCAAAGTGTCTTGTTATTCATCCCATCTCCTGTTTTATGCTGAAAGCTTTTAAATACATTTTAATGATGCATAACAGCAGAATAATGAGCCTAATAGCATGCTATTGATTTTCATTTGAAACACTGACATTTGAACATTTCAATAGCCTTTTAACAGCGTGTATATTTAATGTGATTCAAAGACAAGGCAAATGCAACACAATATCTTGCTACTAAAAAAATCCACAATCTCTATCTACCGAATGTTTCCCCACCTCGCCCGCAATCTGTTTCTTGCAATCAGCCACATTAGAAGAACATAATTTTCAGTGTCTTAAAACAAGCAAGCCATCATCCTTGGTACAAGGAAATAAAAGGGAAAAACACAAAATCGCTGCATCCAGACACAGCTTTGCTTGTCTGCTCTGGTCACGATGAAGATATTAATGTTCCACATCCAGTCAGTGCTGTCAGAGAATGCAACACATTAGCTCCATAGCAAAGTAAACTGCCCAAGGATGCCCTCTAGATAGGAGATAGCTGAGTTATGGAACACTAACTCAGGCTAAGTGGGTGGATTAAGAAAAACAAAAAGAAAAATGAAATCAGCAAACATACACATAAATGTAAGATAAGATAGCAGTTCCCTTTTGATGAATAACTCAGCAGTTACATCCTGTGGAGAGTTTTGTTTTCAGGAGAGGTTCCTGCAAAGTCAGTAAGCAAGGTGTGAAGCAGCCAAACAGTGCCCTGACTAGCCTGCATGTGTGGCTATGTGGGCATAAAACTAACAAACAGCAGCGTTGCCAGGCTGCACCAGCCATATATTTTCTTTTTGTTATAAGAAAGACCTCATTTTTCTAGTGCTGTGACACGTGACTGTTTTTTCAGGGAGTGTTTATAACAAATGAATACAAGTCACGTTTACATCAAGTATTAACTTTACCCTTCTGGCTCTTCACAGCATCACTCATATTCTTTACATATCAATTATTTGTACAGCAACATAAATGTGCATGATGCTATCAAGATATTAGGAAATACAGTTTCTGCCCTATGAGTTGATTGAACATAAGGTAATACAGAGAGAGAGAGAAGAGCAAAGGGCCAGGGAAACAAGGAAAACACATGCTTTTTTAAGGTCTTTAGTTTGCTTGCTTTCCCAATGTGCAGCTGTTGCTTTGTAACCACATCAACCAAGAGCATCATCTGACAAGTCATGACTCAGACTTTATTGCAGTTCAGTATAATTAGACAGGGGGTTTGCTGTTGAGCTTAAAAAAATAAAAAATCAGCTGCTTTGATTACCATTTTGTTCAGATGTTTTTCCCATCTCTGTGCTTTTCTTTCAATATCATGATGCAAGTGAGGTCAGTAGTGAAACTTCTGAGAATATGTAAGTGATTTTGAAGTCTAAGATGCTTTTTGAATTAGTAGGAGTTCTCAGTGTACAAGTTAGGCTGAAATTAAGATACACAATTCTCAGGTTACCTAAGGAATTCAAAACTATTTAACAAATAAGATACCTAAGACAGGCATGGGCACGTGTTTTGTGATTAATATGTGAGTAAAGTTCTATTTTTGCCCATACCAGAGACACTGACTTCTAACTAGTGACAGGGATGATCAAGGAGACCATCTTCATTTGGTTGATAAGTTTGGAAATGAGAAAAATAGTCTATCTTGAATAGATGGTGGTAGAAATGAGTAACCCTGCTGAAAGCAGTAGAGCAGAGCATGGGTTTTAAACCAGTCTGAGAAGAAATCTCAAATATATACAATTGAAGACAGAAGAAATGTCTGTTACGTTTTTATTTAAGATAGGTCACATGAATGGTCTCCTGGAAGTACCTAATTCTCTTGCCTGATGGTGGAGGGATTGTAGAATCCCTCATGAGCTCAGATGTCTCATTTTTGACCTCCAAGTTAGGACAGATCAAGCTCATCCCCTGGAGAAGCAAGATCAAGTTCGAAGCTGAGTTGAGGCTAGCTCCTGGTAAGAGCCCCAGTTACACCTGCAGGCAAGTTACATGTTCCTTTTCTTATCTTGCAATGGTGTGTTGCATCCCTTTTTCCCAGACTGCAGTGGTCTTTCATATTTTAAACATAAATTCTTCAGGACAAGGACTGCCTCTAGTGACAGTCCTCAGTACAGTGTTTGCTGGGACTGCAAAGCATCCCTGTAATGGAAATTCTAGCATGTCTCAGGAAGAAGGGGCCGTTGAAGCAAAAACTAAAAGACAGTGCAAAAGCAAAGGAGATGGACAATACAACCGCTTCTGTTCTGCCAGCCCAATAAGAGAGAAGTCCCCCTTGGCTCCTGCTGTATGAAGCATTCTCTTTTTTTGATGTTCTGTCAGCACTCCCGTCACGCAACAATCAAAATTTTCTAGAGGGTGTGGAACTACTTTGCTCCCTGTCTGTTAAGTATGCCTATAAAAGCCCAAGCCCACAATGCCGCCAGTTCAATGAAACCAAAAGATAGCAAAAAAAAAGTCCTGTAAACAAGAAGCATTTTACACACAGCATGCATACCAAGAACTTACTGCCACAGACTATCGTGGAGGCTAAGGTTGTGAGGAGGCATATGACATTTTCGAAGATAACAAAATATTGAGAGTTAATGCAGGAAATGAGAATTTTAGAAGGTGTGTAAGTGCTTCTTCAGCTTGCACAATTTATTGGTGACGGATGAGACCTTTTTGGGTAGCATTTCCTCTGAAGTAGTTAGTCTTGGTCAATGCCAGGGAGGAATCTCTGATCGGAGATAATAAATCTGATCATAGATTATCTGATCACAAATATGTAAATCTGATCATGGAGACCATAAATCTGATCAAATACAGCAATTTCCTTGTCGCTCACTCACACCTGAGAGAGTCTGCTGACTTCAGAGTGCACGAAGGGTTTGGTCTAAAGCACATCATCCATCACTGGTGCAGGAAAAGTGCATTTGTCCTGTGGTGGTGTGAAAAGTTGCCCGATGAGCGGCTGGTTTGCAGGCCAACGATGGATACACATTGGTGTACAAGACCCTGCATGCGTTGCTGTGCTGTCATCTGCCTGAAAGGATCCCGGCTTTGAAATTCATGTACCTCCTGCTCTTCCTTTTATTTCTTTGCTCAAAATCCAGTGCAAACTTCCTCCCTCATCCTATTTATAAGTATACATAGAAACAAATGTTTTGTAAAGATGTGAGAGACATTCTGCTTTATTCCCAGGGGCAAATAAAGCCTTTTATTTTTAGCCTGGTTTCCTAAGGAAATGAGACTGATGCAATCACATTGTCTATTTGTCTGTCTATCAAATCAGCCCCCTTCCCCCCCTTCCCTCCCCCCATCAACTTCTCACCATTAATCTTCTCCAGCCAGATCTGACAGAAAGGCAAAATTCTTTCAAAAGTGTTACATGCCTGTAAGTTTTATGAAAATCAGTGGCTGGGCCAGAGGAGAGATCTTACCAGTTCCCTCACTAGAGAAGTAAGTAGTGGTTGAATTCAGTGGGTAGGCAGCAACACGCTGGCAAAGTCATCTCGTGCATAGCTGTAACACTGCCATGATGCGTGTTGGCTCCTGAAGGTGGAAGAACAAGAGGGACCAGGGTGACAGTCCAGAGGTGCTTCTGGAGGGGCTCTCCTGGGTGCTTGGCAGTGTTTCAGGGGTGGGGGGAGAGAGGTGGCACAGGGGAAGGGAAGGAGCAGGGTTGTTGGACATGTGGGAGGCAGGGGTCAGAGCATGCTTGGGATTTTTCTTTATATCCCAAAGGGACTGAATGTTAAGCTCATGATCTGGGGAGCTTCTCAGTGGTGGCTCAAGGAACACAGTGGAAAAGACTTGCAAAGCCAGTGCTGGAGAAGTGGTCATCACTGTCTTTGCCATTACTTGACAAGTGTTTCCCAGGTAATTCCTGTCATGGAAAATAATACACACTGGAGAAACGGGGACAGGTTCGTATCTAACCAGTCAGTTGATAATCCCATTGCAAGCGCATGTGCTGCCTCAAATGAAGAGTGCAGATTTGCCCATTTATTAAGTTGTGGGCAGTCTCTGGGTTTTTCCAGTGTCACTGCTGGAAGACTTTTACCTACCGGATGTAGCAAGTATATTAAGACCAAGGCAGAAGCCCAGCTTGTCCCCTGGCTGCTTGACCACCTGCCTGTTCCACTGTAAGATAAGGTCCTGAGTGGCGTATGTGTGTTTCTGTGTTGGAGGGAAGTACAGAGCATAATTATTTATTTACTCTACCTGTGTTTGCAGTGATGTCTGGAAAATAGTCCAGATGCCTGGGAAATAGTCTGAAGATAAAGCTAAGATTATAAGGCTAGTGAACATGAGTTCATATTTCCATTGTGACACATATATTCTCTTATATTTCAGCATCACAGCATTGTCCCCTGTGACCTGTATTTTAAGTCTAAGTGGCAACAGAATTGCATAAACACCTTGGAGATAAGTAGCATGATGACACATTCTGGGAGAAGGGCACACAAGTAAAAGGAAAAGCAGTTTTGGTTTTCAGACAGCTTCTCCAACTTAATCTGACATCTGCTAATGCCTTCCTCACATCCTTATTGTGATGTTTGAGAATTTATTTAAATGGAGAAATTGGTAAGATCATTTAAGAGACTAAGCTTCTTTTAGTTCCTCCCTATTCACTAACATACTGGTCAGCAGATAACGTTTAATCATCTTTTTAGCAAAGAGATAAGGCTTCTTGTCACAGCTCCAGGAAGCAGCTTCTTCTGTTAGGAAATTCCAGCAAGTCAGTACCTTAAAAATGTATTTAAACCCGTGTTGGTGACGTGCCTTTTCTTCAGTTGTCCTACCCTTCCTCACTAAACCCAAGTTACTTGTTTCCCAAATTCTTTCAAGCTTAAATCTGGAGTATCTGAGTGTCTGGAAACTACTGTCTTGCAAGGGATTCAGAACAGGCTAATGGGTAGAGATGAGAAGAAAGAGATACCCTGTTGTGATGAACAATGTAAATACGAAAATTCTCTTCTCCCCTCCTCCATTAACAAAAAAAAGAATACAGTTTTCTTCTTAGATAAAATGATAAGGCAGGAATCTGTTGCAGGGGGAGGGTGGTGGTGGTGGGGAAATAAAGGTTCCCTGTTCTGCAAATGCTTAACAGATTTTGGACACAGATCCAAAGGGTTTTTTAAAGGTGGTTGGCCTTGGAGTGCATGGGGAAGGAAGAAAAGTCAAGAAGTACCTACAGCATGAAAGTCTTCCTCTCACATGCACCAAGTGTGATGCACACAAGCGCACAAGCATGCCATGTGCAGTACAGAGACATGAGACCCTGTGGCATCCCTGATTTCTCTTGATGTCCCTGCCTATCACAGAAGACTGGCATCCTTAATTGACACCCTCACAGAAGCTGTGAAGGTGCAGAGTGCTGTGTTAACACAAATGGCACGGAGCGCACTGGCATCCAAACAAGTTTGAAGGCTGAGCCATTTTGCCTTCAGCAACTGAAACCTTTCCGCAAGTATTTAATACATAATTAGACTTTCTTTTCCCATCAGGTGATCTGACTTCAGCATATAACTTTGCATGCCAGGACAGAAGATGGTGGAGTGGGTCAAATAATGTAATAATGGGCAGAAACATTCTGTTTGTAAGTATATTGTTGGAAATAAACCGAGTCCCTTCTCCAAAGGCAAAACCCTAGCTTTCCTTGGGATCCTTTTTTCATGTACTATGCATCCCATGCTTGTGTCCATAAATGTTTCCCTGTGATCAGCCACCATCTGCAGATGGTGTCCCTGACTGCCAATCATTCCTGCGTTTCTTGCAGAGATCACACCAAGGACAGACGCATGCAGTCAGTGTCACTGGAAAAGTGCACTCTCCCTCAGCCAGCTACTATTTCATGTGTATTAGCCACCAGAGCCTGTGGTTTGGCATCGGCAGCCACAGCACAAGCCTCTTACTATCACAGCATTAGACGTTGTCTAATCAACATGAAAATGGTTAGCTAAGCCTGCAACAGCTATCTCCCGATTAGTAGTGATGACCCGTTCATGCACTGGCCCCTCTCCCTGGTTTATTATAGCACTTGTGAGTCAGGGAAAGCTCTTCACAGGGCTCCATGAAGATGGCTTTCCCTACAGAATAACTCCGTAGCTGCTGTTCATCACCCTTACTCTAGATCTTGATGCAATTTCACAACCCTGTGGCACCAGAGACCTCAGCTGGTGACGGCTGAGGCAAACAACAGCTGTCTTCATTCTGCTACGTCAGCAGCACCATCTTTTAGACAGGAACTATCACCGTCAAGTAAGGGTTAAGAAAAAGCACTGCTGAAATGCCCTTCATGGCCAGAGCCTTCTGCGTGCATCCTTCTGAAATAACATCACGGTCCAAAACAGGAACAGCTCATTCACTAGTGCAGGATCCATGCCTGGGCAGCAGCTGGAGAGGACACAAGGGAGAAAATGCTGAATCAGAAGTATTTTATTTTTGGTTGTTTAATAATGGACTAGGAACGTCTGTGAGCAGGAGTTGAGGGAAGACAGACATGTCTTTCTGCAGCACGCGGTGAAATGGTTCCTGAGGTAGTTCACACAGGTGATGCTTTGAAGTCCTAGCCACCCTCCCAAAACTCCTCGCGTGGACTTGCATATAGAACTGTGAATCAAACGTGTGCTTTCGGGCAAGTTTGGTTTGTCTGGGTACCCACACCCACACGTGTAAGCCAGGGTAAATCCTGCAGCAAGGAGCAGGCAGAGGTGTAACTTGCCAGAGCTGCAAATGTGTGGCAGAACTGAAAGCACCAGGTTTCCCAAGTCCTAGGGCTGCTCCTCAGACAAAAAAGGGCAAAGCAGTCACACAACTAGCTTGATTTCAGTTCCTCTGTTAGCTCACTGCTTTCTCCATGTAGGTATTCAAAGTGCCTGTACGGATGTGCGTGTTCCTGTATTTTTGTAGATACATTCTTTGTCTTTAGAAGATGGCATGCCCCAGCAAGCTCCTCGGTTTACAACACCCTTCCTCTGGCCAGAAGGAGTTACTGCAGCTTCCACAGGCCATGCCAGAGTAAACTTTGTCACATTGGCACAAGGTAGATGGGCTGAGAGCTACTATAGGGTAGTTTGACAGCATGAAAGTGCTTGGGAAAATGCTTTTTTGTTAAAGTCCTGAGTCTTGTTGCTGGAGAACATAAGCACTTCTGAAACAAGCCGCTGTGTCCTTCAGAAGACTTAATCTGTACCATGAATGGAGCAACTGACATACACGTACTGCTGTGAGTAGAACCTTGGAAAAAGGAGCACAGAGAAATGTCAATACTGTGCTTAGATAAATGGTTTCAACAAGAAAAAGTGAGTTTGCTCAGTGCGGTTTATTTACGATCCGAGCGTTCAGAGCATTTCAAACATCTACTTGATCAACAAAGGAAGAAACCAACTCTGTGTTTACACAGTCTTATACCAACCTCCCCGTTCCCAGTAACTCTTAAACCTGTGGCTAATTTCAGTGGAAAGAGAGAGAGGGGCAGAGGCCTGGAAGAGATGGAGCTGTACAAGCTCCATCAGCTGGAAGCTTGGCGGAGGAGAAGGGCTCTACCATGGAGTCTGCCCCCATTTTTGCTCTTTGGTCTCTCAAGTCTAACCAATTTTCATGCTCTCACTTCTTGGCCACTCTGCAGCTGTGTCGGAGCAGGTGGTCTCAGCATGGAGGCCTTGGGAGGGTGTCCAGGAGCCCGCTGGAAGGAGGGGAGACAGGAGGCATTGCGGGAAGAGGGCACTGAAGGTGTAAAGGCAACGCGGGGACCTGGAAAGGGGGTACAGGGAGGCTATTACAGTAAGGGAAGGCAGAGAGGAAAGCAGAGGCTGTTACAGGTTTTGCTGGTTCTGCTGCCCACAAAATCCTCTTCTTTGACATATGAAAGGAATGTGAAAATGCAAGACAATGGGAATTAATAAATAATCAGTAATACTCAGTGCTTTTCAATTCCAAGCATTTTATAAACATTAATGAACCCTCATGAGCTGTTGGAGAGGTATTTAAGTCATATTCCATTTTCATAGATAAGGAGATGAAAGCTCTGGCTTAAGTCCAAAGTTTTAAAAGCAGAAACTACTTTTAAGAACTCTCCTTGACACTCAGCACCAGAACTCCAAAGGGATTGATTTCACAGTTGCCATCATTGTCAACTATATGCTGATTACTTCTGCAAAGCTAGGTCTGAACCTGCACACTCAAAAGCTTCTGAAAATTCACGCTCTGTTGGCTTGTTGCATTTTCCCAAGGTATATAGGGAGAGACTAGTCTATGAGAGAAATAGATATGTAAAAGCATTTTAATTTCTTACTGTTGCACCATGACAAGAATGGAAACAAAGACTTTGTGGACTTCAGACACTTACAAAAAGAGCAAAGTAAAACAAAGATTAAAAGAAAAGACTTCCAAGTAAACCCATTCATCTGTGAAAACGGGACAGGAAGCAGAGCATGTTTGCAAATCTTTCTATATCTCCCATAAAGACTAGGCAGATGGTTTGGTGCATTTCTGTGTGTGATGAATATTTTATTCCTGAAAGGAATAGAAAATATGGACATGTATGTAGTCACCAGCTTTGCTGAAGTGAGCAAATCAACGCAGGACTTCATTAGAAACCATGTGAAGTGGTAGTCCAGAAAATAAATTCTAAAAAAAATTTGTTTATAGCGGTATAATAAAAAAAAGGGAAGGGAGACTTACAGTTATTTTCTTTGCAATTATGCATTCCTGATTTTAATGGTTCTGTGGTCATGTTTGTTTCAAAGACTAACTCCTTGTTTGCCTACCTGCAAAAACATGGGTGGTGAAAAAGCCTCCAAATTCTGTTGAAACAGTGGGTGTCACATTTAAATTAGCCAGCAGCCAAAACAGGAGGGAATCACAGAGCTTTCACCCAGGATATAGCAGTCAGGTAGAAGCAGAAATGCAGTACTGATCAAAGAGAACAGGTTCAAAGCCAGTCCTAGGCATGTGCAGCACAGTTCCAACTTGGCGATATGCGCAATGTGCCAAGTACAGTCTCAGCATAACTTTGGGTGTCATAGCAGATCAGTGGAAAGATGTAAGAATCACAACAGAAACACTCCTTTGGGAATCCCCCGTGCACAAAAATGAGTAAAAAATTGCCAGAAAAAATTATCTTAAAGGGTATCTCAAAGGCACTCACACACACATTTTAAAAATTGTGTCAAAGCGCTGACACTCTGTGACGATCGGGTTTGTGTTGTGACATAGTTTTGCCACTTTTGCAGCTGCGACTTCCCACGGGCGGTCTGAAATCCTCAGGTGGTGAGTAGAAAAGGCGATTCCTCCCTGTGCCTTCTGCCTCACCACCATGCCCAGCCCCGGCACCACCAACAGCCCCGGCAGCCCCGGCACGCTCACCCCAGCGCTGCTCAGGTGGTCACGTGCTGTTGGTCCCCATGGTGGCAGATGCCGACTCTCCACAGCTGCCAAACAAGTGGGCAGGATTCGCAGAGACGGAAAGCAGTAGAGTTTTATGGGGCTTCAGGCTGGTCATAGGGTCCCTGTGTGCACAGGGTCATGAGAAATCCCACGGAACAGGAGTACAGCATCAGACCCCGCTGCATATAGGCAGGACAGAGACAATAATAACTTTAAGGGAGATAATATACCTTTGTGTGTTTCTGTTCTGCAACTCTTGTGTGCCTTGAGTCATCCGTGACTGAGAAAAAGGCATGGTTATTTCCCGATTTCAGGAAGGTCTTACTGTCTACACAGACAGTATTCCAGAGGATGGTTACTCAAAGGAAAAACAGAGCAAGCACCTAAAGGAAATCTTGAAAACAGCAAGAACCTCTGGCTCCAAGTGCAGCAAAGCAAAATGGAAATTCAGCCAGCTTCCTGGGCCATACTTTTAGCTAAGGCAGGTTGTTGCCAGATTCGGCAGAAGACAGCTATGGTAGAAATACCACTGCCCATCTTCATACAGAAACGAGATGGGGCACTATAATCAATGCTGGCATACTTTTGGAGGTGGTTTGGTTTGGGGTTTTTTTTCCCCAAAATCACCTAACTTTTGCTGAACTCCTGAAGAATTTTTGATCTCAGGAGATGAATTAGTACGAGGATTTTGGCTCAGGAAACAGCCGTGGAGGAAGCTGCTTCTAACACTGGCCACTCCACTGCAGGCTTCCTTTGAGACTGCCTAGCATGAGCAAATGCCAGCAGTTACGCTTTCAGTAGCGTGTTAGTGCAGCAACACCTTTTCCCTATCAAGGTCATTTGCTTTCATTGCTGAAACACCACTGCCCTACACAAAACTGCAATTAGGAAACAGGCAGGTCACAACCTCCCTTTAGGAAATTTTGTCCTCTCTGCTCGGGGCTTTTTACCTTGTCACAGGTTATGGAGCCGTTGCACCTTTACTTCTGATTCTGCCACCTTTGTCCTTGGCACCACCAATTCGCTCTGTTGTTGAAGATCTCATATCACAACGTTTAATTCATTACATTCCAAAAGACATCAAAACCACTGGCTGCTTGTTTTCCTATCCTTGAAGAGTGTCAATGCATTTCAGGAGGCCAGGTCTTCCATTCCCACTACATTATAATGACTATGCCATGCCAAAAATAAATGGTATTCTTGGAATGCAGGTTCTTATGCAGGGCTAGGCATTCCTCTCCTTTTGTACCCGAATAATTTTAGAGTCTTATTTCAATGTCAAACTGGGTAATATATAAAAGTCCTGAGAGGACGAGATCTATCCATAGCTATGTCTTTGAGAATGAAAATGCCTCTGAGGTGCGGGGTCAGGCCCTTGGAGGATGGTCAGGGAGGGTATCCTGGGCAGTAATATAGGAAGTACCTTCCTCTTTCCATCATGCCTGAAGTCATCAACAGCATCTCCTCTCGGCTTCCCAGGGTCATTAGCAATGGTGTTGGGCAAGCTGTGATGAAGAGAGGTCTTCTGCGCCTATGGAAGGTGGAGAGGAAAGCAGGCATGACTGAACTCCAGCAAGAGTGCAGAAGCATTATTAAGCTGGTGTGGGGGGATATCAAGTGATTGGCCGGGCAAGTCCAGGTCACGCTCCTCTGCTGTCCTTTGCAGAAACAGTGGCCGTGAAGCCCCTGCCTGGGTTTCCCCTCCACCACCTCCGTGCTCTGCAGGGATTTGCTGTATGTCAGTATAGGCCTCAGGGACTGTTTTTTCCTCTGGTGTTTTGGAGAGCTGGAAGTTGACTGAGCCAAGAAAAAAGTTGCGGTATTACTGCCTTAAACCACATGCATGCATTATTTTAATTACATGTCCTGAGAGGGGCTATCTTAGGAAGTGTTGTCCAACACCTTGAAATGTGATAGCCCTTCCAGTGTCACAGTAACTGTGTGGTTCCCAGAAAAGGTTTGGCAGTCCTAAATTGCAGAAGTGGGTTTTGCAACTGAAAGCCAGGGAGCGATGCTGGAAGTAAAACAAGAAGTGGAATCAGCAGCACAAACATTTCGGACATTGCTGTCCTAAATAGTTCATCAAAAGACCTAGTACTTGAATGAGTTCAGCCAGTTGAAATACAAAAGTGCACATTATAATGTTGTTGACAGGGAAAAAGCTGTGAAACATTATTGCGTAAAACTGTGAGTCAAGACCTCTAATGTGTTTTTACAGTGTTGTCTGTAGCTTAATTGCACTTGCTCCTGACAGTGTATTATACCTTCTTATATCTTCATTATTACACAGGCATTAATTTAATCAGAGATAGTAAGTGAATCCTCTGGAATTAATTACAGGTTGTAACAGTTTTGTTACTTTACTAGAGCAGGTGGGAAGACAAAAACATGTGGACCCATAAACATTAACTGGCTTTTGCAATCGAGTCGTTACAGGAGAAAGATGGTGAAGACTGAATTACTGAGAAGCGTAGCTGAGAATGCTCAGGCCTTCCCACAGCAGTTCTCGGTGTGGAAGACCTTGACTACTTTTGCCATCTCCTGGATACCTTCAAACCCAAATCTATCTTGTGTTTGTATCTATTTAAAAGATCTAAGCTTAAGAATTGCTTTTGCAGATTCCCAGGATCTGATATGCCTGACGGGAGGGGTCTTTGCAGTGTGGTTTCAATGGAGGCATGCTGCCAGGAGTTGGGAGCTGTGTGTGAATTACCGTGATTTCCCTTTGGGCCCTCTCATTTCTGCCAAATTTGAAGTGGATTTTCTGCAAGTGAGAAGCAAACATGGCCCCTTTCCAACGGGACAATGTCTGGGAGGGTGTCTGATGTGAGAAACCTTGCAGGGGAGCCTTTCAAAGCACCTTAAAAAATCCCCTCTTGTAGGGGATTTCTTGTAGTGAAAAAAGTCATTAGCTGGTCGTAGGAGGCAGAGGGCATCTTACTGGGTTGCCTAATCTTTCTGATCACAAAGTTACGTTAGAAAGTAACTCCATCTTATATAAAAGGATTAATCTTATACTATTTCTAAAATGCCTCTAATCCCTTGGTACACTACTCAGCACAGTAAAAAACTTCCTGGTCAGCAGGATTTGCTTAGCATTTAATCTAACCTTTCCTATTTGAAAAAAAAATTAAAAAATCTCTCTTACTGCTTTTATTGAATTGTTTTTTAAATGCTATAAATACTACATCATCTTTGTATTTAACACAACTATACTTGTAAGCAGCTATTTTGTGCTCCACTTCAGTTGTCACTTTCAGCTGAGGTATGTATGTATCAGACCTGTCCAATCTGAGCTCACAAGCCAGCTTTAAACCTTTAATAATTTCTGTTGTTCTTTTCTTAAACTGTCTCAGCTAGATCTACATCATTTAAGCACTGAAGTACTCTGAATGTAATATGATGTATCAGGAATGGTCCCTTCAGACTTCTGTAGAGGAAGACTTATCTACCTGGTCTGTGGTGGGGGTTTGTCTCCACAATGCGGGAAATACTATCCTATGTTACATGGAAAGCTTGGCAGACTTAGCAGTGGGGGATTTTGGAACTTGAGGGTCCTTTCAAGGGTGACTCTGTGCCTGGAGCAGCATGCCGAGGGCTTAAGGCTGCTGCTGGGTGCTGAACAAGTGTGTCACCACATCTGCTCCTTAGTTCGGTGTAGGTGGGAGATAGGGTCTTTTCAAAATCCAGCCACATATCAATATGGAGAATCTGAAGACTTGTGGCTTCAGTTCTTCAGAAAAATTGCTTCCCTGATGTCCGAGTGCTCAATGGTTTTCAGGCAGAGGGCTGCAGACCTCCACATTGACGGGTGGCCTCAAGGGGACACGCCACTAAGAAAAGCAAATGTATTGATGCCTGCTGACAACTGGTCTACAGGAGGCTGAAGCTGTAGTGGAAAACTTTGGGGGTTGCAGAAAATAAAGGGTTGAAAAGAGCAGCTGTTGATTAATCTCTGTAAGGCTTTTTTTGGTCCCCTGGGATAAGTATATTTTAGTTATTCTTCCCTAGATGTATTAGCCAGCAGTTTGAATTTCCAGTGCTGTATTGGCTAATGTGTGTTATTTCCCTAGCACCCTACACATTATTTCTCTGCATTCAGTGCTGCCTCTGGTGTGTCCAAACTCAGGATCATCTGGGAGTTTCATCAACTATGTCTTCGGAATTGAATTAGCTCACTGATTAGGGCTTTTTCAGACACTAATAAAGACACAAGGTAAAGACTCATAACTGGAAACATGGAGATGATTGGACTGTGCAACTGCAGAATGCTAGCCAAATTCCAGCTATTTTTTTGCTATAAGTATAAATAAATTAAGCTCCATCTTTAGGCTCTCATTTAAAGATAAATGCAAATGAATCTCCCTACTGTTTGCTGCCTGAAGGATCAGCCTGTTTCTTTCCCACAGCCCAGGATGTGTGTTTTCACCCTAGTTTTCCTACAATCACAACATGACTAAAGACCTAACCTATCCAAAACACTTAAGTAAATAAAAGTTAGTTTTCGACTGGTTCAGTTAATGCAATTCACTACAGGAGTTCTGGTGGGAGGTGGGGGGAGCATGGACAACCTGTTTTGGTGGCGGCACATGCATGTATCAGCTTCAGCTATACAACTGCAAGCCTCAAAGTCTATCCTAGAGCATTACACACTCTCCTAAGTATGTTCAAGCATTGCCAGCTCTGCCGGGATGTAGGCTCAGAGGGTTTGGTACCCTCTGCAGAGGGCCGGCCAGGCAGGAGGCCCAGACGACCGTGGCTGCCTGTTTCCTGGCCATGGAGGCATCATTACTTTGATGCACATGAGGAATCTGTCTTCCCAAGCATCTCAGTGACATCCAGAATAAAAATTATGTATGTGTTTGATGGATGAAAATGATGAATCCGTGTGAAGTCAAAGGGCATGCCTAGGGCTGGGAAGGCAGTCAGTGACAAGGGGAAGAAGGGAAAGCAAAATTTTCCCTGTGACTGTCCCCTGTGCCCTGTGCAGTCTGTACTCCATCTCACGGGTGCTCAGGATCTCTGCAGTTTATTCCAGGTGTGACTGATACTGTGCTCTAACGCAGTCCGAACAGCGGACTCCCTGCCTTGTGCTATTTGGTACTGAGATCTAGGAAAGAGACACAGCATCATAAATAACCCAAACACAGTCATCTCAGCGCTCACGTTAAGGGCGGCATAAGGCCAGAGGCCTCATTTTCTTTCAGTTCTTTCCTTTCAAATATATCTTCATTTTTTCTAAAGCTATTTTTCTCCTGCCTACTAACCTTACATACCTTCGAGCAATTGAGTAAGATAGTCCTATCTTTTCTAGACTGTAAGAGAGGACATATAAAAAAGGTGTATAACTTCTCACAGCGCCCTGTTTTTTGTCTAATAATCTACTAGATTCCTGTCCTCCCTGGTTTTATTTATCTCTCTAGACACCAGCATTATAAAACTATTGCCTCACAGGAGATTTCATAAGATCCTCAGATCATCCAAATCCTGTTCAAATACCAGCTGTGGAAACAGCCCGCGTATCGCTGCAGGACTTTCTCCATGAACATAAACCTTCTGTTAGCTGTTGCCAAAGACTATCTAGTTAGCAGGTAGAGGCTGCACCATTTGGTGATGAGACAGATGTATCTGGGGTGGTTTTTTCCTTGCTGGTTTTCGGTTAAATAATACAATAAGCATGTTCAACTTCCTCCTGCAAGCATTTTTGACCTGGAGGTTATCAGTGCCTGTTTCGGTGCCGAAGTGGCTGTGTTACTGCTTCCTCATGCCTGTGGCTGCCCGTCTGTCCATCTGCCCCAGGTTAGGAATGAGACAGAAGGGGCAGGGAAGTGTGTGTGCCAACGGCCCTCAGCCGTGCCACTGCCAGGCCAGGGACTGTTTGAAATGCCTGGCCTGGCAGGGATGTGGTGCACACTGAACGGCTTTGTGCTTGAGGGGGCTCTGGCAGGTTCATGTGTCCTGCTGACTTCTGTGGGAGAGGACATCCTCGGGGGGTAGGACTGAGGGTGGTCGTGTCCTAAAACTCACCGACATTTTGGCAGTGAGTGTCTCTCCTGAGATGTCAGGGAACGCGGTGGACAATGCCATGCTGAGAAGTGTGCTCCTACTTTCAGTAGCTGTGTTTATTACAACATATATTACAAAGTGCTTTGTTTTACCCTGTCATCCTGGATCAGTTTTCCCTCATCTTATGCATCCCTCTTTTCCCTCTCTGAAGCCTTTCCTCATAGGTTCTTTGTTAATTACCTTCCACTGGTTCCATGTGTTGGAAAAGCTGCTTATTTGAAAAGCATGAAGGATCCCATTTTGATTGAATAATCGTTGGGCCAACTTGGATGTGGTTCCAAAGCCCATGACTCTGAAGGAGTACTGTTGGTGGGGTTCAACCAGAAGCATGTCTCAAGATCGAATTAACAGAGGCAGGTGTGCATGACACTGGATCCTGAAACCAACTGCTTTACTCTTTCGCTAACCCTCAAACTCAAAAGCACCTTAAAGGTCAGCAATCTGCTTGGCTCTCTTCTCATTAACATCTCAAATCAGCTTGCCCAAAACCCAATGTTGAATGTAAAAACCACTGCAAAACCAATAATGGAAAATAATACTCAAATGTCTGAAAAGGGAAGAAATATTCACCACCTCGCTTCCCTGAGCATTTAAACTTTCAAGACTTACATGTCTTCAGGATTGTTTTGGGGGCAGGGGAAACCTCTGAGCTATTCTTATCCTGAAAGAGCATTCTTACACTCTCATTAATTTTTAAATACATTGTTATGTGGATGTCCATCATCTCCTCCTTTTAATAGCTTTTCTTTTTATATATCAGACAAGTAGTATGCTCGTAATGCTTGCTTGCTATTCTATGTATGGAAAGAAATCATTGCTTTACATTGAAATTGAAAGAACATGGATCACGCAGCGTTTACTGGATTGCAGCTGAGTACAGAATTTTGCCTGCTAAATGTTCCCACCGGCAGCTGGAAACCAGTCCACATGGGCACCTTCCAATTCCCAGTTAATAATTACCTCTGGCTATGCCAAGCAGCGCAGCGCAGCATCAGTCCCTTTCAAAGAGCTGGGAAATTCACAGCTCACGTTGTAGGTTGAGCTCGGTGAAGCTCAGCTCAGGTCTTTTTTTCCTAATCAAAATTCTCTACTTAGAGGGATCTTTGCCCAAATGACGAGTACATGATTTAACCCACGGTGACTGGGGTCTTTAATCCAAATGAAGAGTGCGTGAGGGTTAGCAGCCTGCTACTGCAGTGATTATCAAGAAATTATTTCATATTTGCTGTTAATCGGAAGCGGAACATGACTAAGAGAAAGTACACTGGTCATGTTTTAATGGCAATATGGGTTAATGAGAGTGTTAAATACAGTGTCAGAGGATTACCAACGTAAGTAACCACTTGTGCAGCTTCACAAACGATCCTACCAACAGCTCAACCACCAGCAGTGCCTGCTTATTTCTCAAATGAGAAAACCCCCGAACCCTGTAAAATTCAAATTCTGACTTTTCGGTTGAGAGGTGAAGTTTCAGGCGCTGGCGTTCCAACATCAAAGCCAGCAGCTGCGGGCTCAGCTTTAGGCTGTGATCTAGAGGGGACCAGGGGAGCCGAGCTGCCCCCGGCCGGGCCAGGGCAGCCTGTCCCTGCCGCCGCCCCGACGGCTCCCCGCGGCG
>JAVJGI010000014.1:69056595-69111956 GCA_035590275.1 Ibycter americanus
GGCCCCCTGGCCGGGCTGTGCCCACTCCCCGGCCGCCGCCAGCCGCGCCGGGGCTCGGCCCCGCTTCGTACGGTGGCAGTTATGTAAGTACGTATAGGACTTCTGGCAGATACATACGTTACGGGGTGTGTGGGGCGGTGTTACTTCAGTGCTGTGGAAGAGTGGATACTGACTTATTCTGGCATTAATTATACTACGGCTTATGTGGCTGTATGTAAGGCACGTTATATCCATGTGGCACTCCAGGTGCCCGTAGTGAAGGATATATATGAAGAAGAAGGATCCTGCTGTACCCTCGCGACAGTATAGATCTGCGGGTAACCCCCCTGAGGACGCTGCCTTAAGCTGTGCTCATGTTGTGGAGTAACCGAGCAAGGAATTTTGGCCAGACTTTTGATTCAAAGGCGTCAGCAACAGGAATCAAACGAACGATACTTCGGTGAAATAATACAGTTTAAGTATATTCCATATTTAAAAGCAGATGATGTTTTGTACCTTGTAAAAATCAGAATTTTTAGTGGTGGCTTATATACTTGGAAGGATGGTCAGGTATTTTCAAAGTATGTTTTCTACGCAGTGTAAGAAGTTATGTTACCGTGTTTGACATTTATTTTATTAAAACCTTGTGCTTCTGAAGCATTGACCCTTGCCACTCGATAATGCTGCTTTCTGCATTTTTTTTTTTTTTTTATATATATCAGAGCTTGTCCTAGCTGTGGAGTCGTAAAGAGTACAAAACTTAACAGTGGCTTGGTAGATCCCGTGTTATCAGTGTATTACTAATGAGATGCTAGCCCTGGTAAGGTTAATGGAAGTTTTGCCAGCAAGTTAAATAAATGTTTACCTTCATATTTTCCCCTGCCCCCCATGTGGAAGGCATAGGCCACTCTTTTGTGATTGTAAGGACGATGTGGATTAATTTTCAAGAGTTAAAAATAGCTGTCTACAGCTGCTTGATTTAGGTCCAGGACAATCATGAGGTTGAGATCCACAAATGTTAACTACTCGTGCCTGAGCTTTCCACAGCAGAGATTTGCCAGCTTAAGCCAAACAAACTGCTTTTCTCTCTGGTTGAGTTTCAGGTGAATCATTTTGCTGAATCTACAGTGCATGGGCTTGCATAAATCTCTTTTGGCTGGCAAAGGAAGGCCGCTCCTGTCTCAGACAACACTGGAACTGTAAATTCTGACAGTCCCTTAAACCATTTGGAAACGTTTGTATTTAAAAGGGCTTAGAAATTAGAGCTCTAGAACCAAAGATCGAGTGTGGGGGAGCATTAAGTATAGCTAGAGTTAGAGAGCTTAATTTTTTTTCACAGTTTTTACTTGGGATGAGCGAAATGGAGACCTATACTGAGAAACAGTTGGGCTTTGCTGATAACCGTTTGCTTTCAGTGCAAAGTTTACCTCCCAGTTCTTGCTTTATGTGACTATAGAGTCCCTTTATTAGTACCTGCCTTTTCCAAACTGACGGATACAAATAGCATTTAAGCACTACCATATTTCAGAGTGTCATCTACCAAGCTGTAGAGCTGTAAGTTAGAAGATTCTGTTTGTTTTACTGGGGAAGCAAAGCTGAAGTGACAACAATTTCCCTATCTGTTTTCTTTTCCCTTTAGTAACTTGAGCGCTGGCCAGTTGCAGTTAAGTTTGATGGAAAGGTAGAAGTTTCAAAGACGTGAAGATTCTGTACGCGAAAGCAGGTGCCGTGGTGAAAGGGAATCTCACGGCTCCTCCGGTGAGGAGGAGGAAGCTGTGTATCCTCAGGCTGTGTTAGACCCATGTAGGATCAACAGAACCTCCCTGCCCCCTCGCCAAAGAGACTAGATTTCATAAGTAAAGAGTATAGATGGGGCAGTGGACCACGTGTGATGTAATTTGCTTTTAACGGGGTCAAAGGATGTGATGCCTGAGCTGCCCTTGTGCGAGTGACTGCAACATGGTATTTGCTCTGAACCTACATGAGGACATCTGCTTTATGGCCCTATTCTCATATTTGCATGTCTTTTTTTCTTTTAGGACACTTCTCTCTCCTACCAGGGCATTTTATCCATTACATAAAAGTAAGTTAGCACAGCTGGAGGGTATATTTTATGTGGATTTAATTCCTGAAGGATGGACTAGAGAAGATCTCTCACACAAAAGTGCTTTTCTTCCATGTCTGCGTTTCTTCCTTTGAGTACTGTGTTTCAGTCAGACTCTGAGCAGATGTTTGTAAGAGAGAGACTAGATTTACTACTGTTATTTAATTTGCGTCCTAGGGCGGTTACTGAATGCACACTGGGCTTGCAAGCAGCGGCACAAAAAATGATGGAGGCTGTGTTTAACTCTTCATTACCTGAGCAGTGTCATTCTGCTTTCTGTCTTCCTGAGGGGTATGCTTTTCAAATAAATGTTTTAACTTGGCATTTTACCTGGATCTCTGCTTGAGAGCTCTGTTGGATCGGAGGCTTAGGAAGGAAATTGATAATGTTTTAAAAATACTTTACAGAAATTTAATTATAATCTTTTAACTAGTAACTAATTTTAAGTTATAGTTTCTTAAAACTTACTTACCTCAGCAATTTCTGTTGGTTCTGGTTTGTTTTGTGGGTTTTTTTTTCGTAATTGGAGACCTCTTTGGCTGTCCCTACAAAAAGGCTTGTGATGTAGCCATGATTAACAGGTCAAAGTTGGTTGGATTTGGTACTTGCTGGTATCCTTGGTTCTGAGGTTATGTATTAAGGATAAGCTTGAGATGCCATCAATAGTCAAAAATACTGACAAATCCCTTATGGTAGAATACTGCAAGATGGTTTAGCCTGTAAGTGAACTGCTGCTTTCATTTTTATTAGGGAATGTTGAGAGCTTCATTCACCTTCCCGTTTGGTTAGATTACTTTGGTGCATTTTGACAGCAAACCTGCCTGTTCTGGGAGGTGTTGGGAACGATTTCATCACGAGCACTGGGCTGAGGGTAGTTTTTCACTCTTCCCCAGCAGCTAGCTTTGCAGTTGCTGTTTACACAGTACTTCACATTGCGCACTCGTAGTGTATAAAAACCTACTTAGGATTCTTTTAAATACTTGTGAATTTTCCCTTTTATAAATAAGGTTAAATAAAACTTTAAAATGAACTCTTGTTTCAAACAGCTTTTTGTCTTTACTTTTTGAGATACTACTTTAACTTTTGCTTGAAGTAGGTCAATAAAAGATTGTGTTTTGTTCCTGTTTTCCCCGTGTTTTTAATGTAGTTATGGTATTTCCCACTACTGTTCTTCCAGCTTCCATTTTCAGCTCAGGGCACTTTCCAAGCTGGATGTGGTCTTGTATCATTTGCAACTCACAGAGGATAAACGTTTTGAGAAGAAATTAGTTTCTCCTTCAGCTCATATAAACCTTTACTGTTCACAACTTTAAATATAAGATAATACACTGGCAAAAAGAAGCATCTTCTGTATATGAAGCTGAACCTTATTATTTCTCTAATAAAAATAAATGTGGTAGGCATGATAAATACACTTCTTTGAGCTATATGCCAGCAATTGAAGTAAACTTCCATCTTAGGATTTTATTTTTTCTTTTCAATAAAATTCTTGAAGGGCAGTAACTTTTGAACTGACCTACAGAGCACCTCTTGGTTGTGAATGGAAATCTGACTGGTTAGATGGTAAGAGCTCTCTTCCTTATTTCCCCTTGCCTGGATTTTAATTTTTTAATTTTAGAAAAATGGCTGTTGATAACTCTACATCCCTTTTCTGGAAATTAAAAAAACAAAAGATCTTCAGCTGCTCTTTCATACTCTCCAGTCCAAACAGTACTGTAATTGTCGTAGCTTTTAGTAGCCCTGTGCATCTCCCAAGGTCTGGGTAAATAATTTTGTAATAGAGTCTATTTCAGAGAAGGGCAGTGAGAGGACCACAGAGGTGGAGGGTTCCCGCAACTCAGATGGGGAATCCATCTAGATTGCCCCTGTTCATTAAATTATGGCAGGAGAGGGTCAGAAATATGGTGAAGACTTGGATTTCTAGTAGGGATTGCAAATGAGAATTCCCATAAACATTTTTACCTTTTGGAGGGGTGAAAGGTAAAATGAGTAGCATATTAATAGATTCATATTAAAAGATCTGTCCCAATGCAGTCTTCAAAACAGCTTGCCTTTTCATCTTAAAATATGTCGAAGTTACCAAAGTAAGTTACTGATGGTTAAAGGCTCAATCTGAGATCTAATTAACAAAAAAACCCAAAAAACCACAACAACAAAAAGATGCTTGTATTTTTTATTTTAAATGCAGCAGATTGAGGAGAGGAAGACGCCACAATAATGATGTTAATAAAAGATACTGGTAATGCTGACTGTATTCCTGGTGGTGTTTGCTTAAGGAAGAGCTCTCTCTGAAGCCTTGCACAAGGAGAGGGGGAAATCCAAATACTTTACTGAAAGCTTGGACTCTTATCAAAATGTAATCTAGCCTTGCCCACAACTGGAATTCAGATCGGCAGGGTTTTTTCCCCCCTTTTATTTTTTTTTTTTTGCTCCTTATGTTACTGTAACATTTTTTAAGGAGAATGCATGCTTTTAAACCCTTTCCCAAGAGGGGTGGCTTCTCTCTTAGAGCGTTCGGCTGGGAGGCATGAGCTGGAAGGAGGGATAGGATTGGGAAGGCCAGAATCCTGCCTGCACCCCAGGTACCCCAGTTCCTGACCCCTGAGCCTTCCGAGCTGTGCCTGCTGCTCTGCCTCCCTCTGCTTGCCTGCCTGGGGTGGGCTTCCTGCTGCTGAGGCACGGCGATGCTGAGAGAGGTCAGGTGAAAGGTAGGTGCTTGTGTTGAAACATTAACTTTGTGTTAAATACTAATATTAAAGGTGAGGATATACCTGTGCGTGGGGAGAGAGGGCTGGATTGTGTCTGCTTAGAGACTGACCACCAGCCTGTGCAACACTAATGCAGGGAACAGCTACAGTGCGTTTTTATTTTCATGTTGCGGAGGCCAAATGGCACAGAAAAAGGCAGGAAAATCACAGAGTGGTTTGGTCTGGAAAGGACCTTCAAAGATCATCTAGTCTAACCCCCATGCTATGGGCAGGGACACCTTCCACTGGACCAGGTTGCTCAAAGCCTCGTCCAGCCTGGCCTTGAACACTTCCAGGGATGGGGCATCCACATCTGGGCAACCTGTTCCAGTGCCTCGCCACCCTCCTAGGAAAAAACGTCTTCCTTATAAAATAATTGAGCATGTCTGTGGTGGCAGAGTATAAGTAACGCTAAGATTGGTCTCTTCGGCGTTATTTACAGCACCCACCAAAAATGAGAGAGACTTTGTTATGCTGCCCCAAGCAGTGCCTCGCGTCTGGGCAATTTACAGGACTGCAGCAGCGGCTGGCGTGTCCCACCTTCTTGTTCGTTTTCAGGTGGAAAAGTGTTTCAGGTATTTTCACTTGTAACGTGAGAATCGAAGCATTTGGCTCTGCGACCTTCGGGGCTATAAAAATAGGCTTGGCCTGACCTGGACTTATGGCAGAGGACTGAGATAAGCAGCTGCAGGAGCTCTGCTGCAGCAGCGCGCCTGCCTGGGGAAATGGCCCGTGGGGCGATGGGGATGAGAAGAAATAACCGGTGCCCCACGGCTCTGGTGCCATTTCCACCATCCTGGGAGAGTGGGTGCACAGTTGGGCTCACTTCTTTTTCCCTGGTGTGGTTTTTCCCTCCCTATGCAGTGGTCCGATGCTGGAGCAAGATCTCAGCATCACACCCGGGGATATGGGAGTCACGGGGACCATGGGACGCTGCTGTCCACAGTGGAAATGCCCAAACTCCCCTCATTTCTCACGTCCAGCCTCCCTGGAGTGCTGAGACTGAGGAATAACGATTAAACAATCTGTTTTAATTTGTTTCTACATGCCAGATTAAAAAAACACCAACAAACCAACAGAAACCAATTTACCTAGTGGCAGTGTTTGATCTGGCAAAACCCATGTTGGAAGTAGTTTAAGGGCTTGAATGTTGATATTTCCCTGAGTGAATAAATGCTTGGTGCCTTAGGTCTTCAGGCTGGAATCTAATGTTGTCTGTGCTTATCTTCAAGTGTGGTGAGCCCTTATCATTACAAAGGAAACACAGCCTTCCTACAGCCCTTGGAGGAGTCCTCCTTCATCCTTTTTCTTAGGTACTTGCCCAAATGAGCTCTGCAACTTTTTTTTTGGTGGGGGAAGCCTAATAAGAAACACTCAGTCATGGGTGCTGTATTGCATCAAAACCTGTTTATATGATTTTGCAGAATTCAGCAAAGACAGTGTGGCTGGTGTAAAGCCAAGACATTGAGCTCCTGTCGTTAGTGGTCCTGCATAAATGACACTGTTCTTATCCAGCAAAAATGTGGATTTTAGGGAGCCCAGAGTGAAGGTAACAACCTCTTGAACATCTTGAGTTTTGAACTTTTTGAGAAATCAAATGAAGATGGTATGAAAGACCTAGGGATGTCCCCAGACGTTTACTCTGGGGGCCACTGCTGGCCAGCAGTAACTTCATGCCCAGTGTCCTCGGCTCTATCCCACCTTGGTGTGGCTCAGAAGCCTCCACCCTTGCCTATAAATGCCTGGTGCCTGTGGGATGGGTGGTGCTCTCTGGCTGGGCTGGAAGAGGTGAGGGTGAAGGCAGCAGTGGTCCTCAGCGCATCTCGGCTCCAAGTGTCGCCTTGGACCAGCCACGGGGTTGTGGTCACCAGGTGGAGCTCCTGCGTGGCAGGGTGGTTGAGGCCAGGTGGGAACCAGCTTCATACGCCCTCCCGCCCCATCCCTCTCATTGTTCCTAGGGAGAGCTTCTGAGATGCCCTGCAGAGCCAGGTGAGCACCCTCTGCTATTTGGTGCCATCCCAGGAGTGCCCTTTTGGCAGGCCGAGCTTATCCTGATGGGTGTGAAACCCACCTTTCTGTGCCAGCTGGAGCGCACGAATGGTGGGTGGCCGGGGAACAGAGACATCCACGTGTCCCTCCCTGTGTTCTGCTGCCTGGTCGTGGGCTGTTCGCTCAGGCAGTTTGCTTGTCTCCTCTGGCGCGGCTAATTGCTGCCCACCATGGCTATTGTGAGACTCTAATTGTTTGCAGATCATTGCGAGATGGAGGGAACTGTGTGAAGAAGAGTAATTAGGATTCAGGGTATGGAATGCTTCTCTGCCTCAAAGAGCTGAGATTAATTCTACTTTATTGAAGCTGTTAGTTCAATCTTGCTGTCCGAAAAAAAACCCCAACTTTATTTTTACGATCATCTTGAATTGCTTGATTTGCTCTTTTCTCCCAATTCGCATGCCTGAGCAGCTTAGAGTGCCTCTTGCAGCTATCAATTCTCCTTGCAAAACTGCATCCGCGGGAAAGCAACCTGTACTGTTCGCTCCTTCCACTGCCCAGCAAGAGCTTACTCCTTTTGGGTAAAGTACTGGTTTTGGCACACTGCTGCTTGGGCTTCCTGGGCTTGTTTTTCTTTCAGCCCCCAGCTTTCCAATGGCAGAGCAGAAGCAGCGAGCTCCCAAGGATGAATTCAGAGGCATGCTTTATGCTTTGTGGCTTTGTACTGGAGTGAGAGCCTGGCAGGATGCTGGCTGTAATCATAAATCCCTCAATTTGGTGGTTTTGTCTTAGAAAAATAACCTAGTCTGATTGGGAGGAAAAAAAAAAAAAAAGAGTATAAGTATTTAAAAAAAGGCTTTGGCATGATACAGGTGAGTGTAGACACCCTCTGCTCTTCTGCACGGCTCTGCAGAGCAGGCGGTGAGCAGTCGCTGTGGTCCCCAGAGCCGGTGCAGTGCCACCACCTCCCTGACTTCAGCAGTGCCGGGTGCCTGCGGCCACGAGCAGCCTCAGCTTTGGAGGAGCTGAGGATATCGGCAAACTGGTTTGGATCCAGATACTGTGGGGGTCCTCTGCCCATTTTCCCAGAAGGGCTCAGTGTGGCAGACATTCTTAAGGCAAGCCTTGCTGCACATCTGTCCAGCTGTGCTGGTCTCAGGTGCAATGGAAACCTCAGGTCTTTTTTTTTTCTGAGTAGTCCAAGCAGACTTGGAAAACTGTCCTTGTTGTCTCTCTGCTTCAAACTTCTGCAGTAGTCAGTTTGCTTGTACAGTGGCTAAAGCTGGAGGCATAGGCTGGACTCTTGCCCTCTGTGTGACCCCTTTGGTTTTGGGAGAGGGGTTTTGGGGGGTTCAGGGCTATGGCACATGGGTGGGTAGAGGTGCCTCTGCAGGTGCATCTGGCCTGCTGCTCCCTGGGTTTTAAATCGGAATTTCTTACCGACTAATTGCAGACACTGCATGTGGTTGCTTCTTTGAACTACATTGACCTTCACTCCCCGCTTTGTAATGAATTTATGAGTTTGCATTAAACAAAAGATCCTGGCTGTGGTGACCTGATGCCTTATTTAAAAACAAAGTAAAACTAGAGGGGTAATGTTGCTCAGTATTGCGGTGCTGCAGGCTTTCTTGTCACTTAGCCTTAGATTTAACTCTCCTTTCCCCACACCAATAGGCGCTTTGGCCTTTTTCCTTTCTGTTTTATTTTTGAGGATTTTATCAATTTGTTGGTCCCAAACTCCTAAGTGACCAGTCCAAGTCCCTCTGCCTTGCAGCACGGCTTAGCTGCCAAAGTGACCACCCGTGTATGGGAAGGCATTGGAGTAGTTCTGAAAAATTTCCCTTTAAGGCCTTTAAAATATGACGGAGGTGAGCAGAAATTGTCTTGCTCTATGTAGAGGGGTCCTTAATTCTTGTGCTGTTGAGCCAGGCATAATTATTAGTGCTTTGGACTGTCTCTTGAGTATTATCCTGAAAGATGGAAGTAATAGATAAGTTTTTCATTTTTGGTTTTTACTTTGAGTTCAGCTTTAATCAACTTCTGCCCAGTGTTTCAGAAGTTTAACAGAATTTTTGAAATACCACGTGGATAATTAAGACTGATCCGGGAAAGGAGCCTGCATTCTTTAGTTTGAAAGATAGGGTATGTTTAGTAGAAATTGGTGTTAGATTAACCTATTGTAAACATGTTCCTTTTTCTAGATTAGTTATGAACAGGGATAGTTTGTAATGGGATCTTTGTCTTTCTGTGGGCATATAAAGAACCATGTCTTTAAAGATGGAGGGTGGTGCACTTGTGGTAGTTCATTTGAGAACCCGATCGTTATAAAGTATCCTTGACATATTTTTTTTTCTGTCAAGAGTGCTCAACAAGTTCATTGTGCATGATGTCTTGTTTGCATTCCATTTGGTTACAGATTGACCTCTGTAAAGGGGAGACATTCCCTACCTGTTGCAGAATTTGAAGCGGTTCCAGGCTTATTTTTATACTTCGGTTTATTTGTGGTAATGTACCCGTAATACACATGTACATTTGATAAAAATGGACTTGTAATTGGAAGTACAACAGTCGTGTTTTACTTGGAGGCATTCCAATTTTACAGTACTGAAGCAATAAAATATGCACAAAAGTAGATGTGACAATGAAACAAAAACTACCAAGTGAGGTGTGGGATTTGTGGTGAGTTTTCCAGATTTGTTTTATAGACTTCTGAAAAAAATAAAGTAGATGTTCCCTCTACTTGAAAAATCCAGCTTCCGGCTAAAGTGATCAGACTCATTGAGGAGAAGCATGTAATTTCAGTAGAAGCATGTCTTTTCCTACTTCTTCTGTCCTCTCCTCTGTATTTGTCCGAAGTATACATTACACCTGAAACTTGCATCTGAATTTTAGCCTGGGAATACTCTTTCTGCATGAAGAAACTGGTACCTTTTGAGGAGCCTGCGATGTTCAGTCAGCGGTCGTTAGCAGGAGGCTTTGCAGACCTGTGTCTGCAGCTTTCCTTAGTGCAGTTACTGTACAGTTAACTGCTTTCCTGAAATACTTCTGCATCTTGGGAGGTCAAAAAGCGGACGAGAAGTTGGTGGAGTGGCTTGTTAAAGGGAAAGAGGTACTCTGAATTTTAAGTTCCTCCCCAAAATCTTGTCCCATATAGATTAAAAAGAAAAAAACAGGAATTTTGGGAAGGGAACGAGTGTAGCAGTTCCTCTCTCTTTTCCCCTCTCTGCTTCTGTTTCCTTTTAATTTTTGACTGTCCTGTGGTATAAATGGCTTCACTGTTGCCTGTGAAATGGAAGAGGTCTGCTGCATCGTAACTGGAGGCATGCTAATGCATCAACATGTGAGCCAGAGACTCTCTATATAATTTATATGTACCTGAGAGCCAGAGACCCTTTTGTTTTATAAACAGACCCAATTTCCTAAGAGACCCTTCCCTGGAACAAGCTGTTAGGATGTATTACGAGAAAGGTGCTTGCTCACAAGCTAGATATTTTTCAAAGCATGTTTCAAAATCAGTGTTCGCTATAAAGTTTCTTGTTTGTTTGTTGGTTCAAGGATTTTTAGGTTGTTTATTTTTCCATGCTTCAGTGAGAACCATAACACAAGTGTTACCATTGGTAAGTTACCCCAACTGAGTATGAGGCAACTCACACTGGAAAATCTTTTCCTCTAATTTTAGTAGTTTTCATGCTGCTACAGTTTCAACTAAATTATCTTATTAGACCTGAGTGTATTTATTAGTGTTGAATCCTTTCCATGCTCCTGCAAATGCACTCTTAGTAATTCCCTTTCCCCTACCTCTCTGCCTCTGTCAGTCTCTCCTTTATTTTTCAGCACTTAAGCATCAGCTTCACGTGCGGCTGAACCACTGCAGATGTGGAGGTGCTAAACCACGGTCCTGGGGTCCTGCCAAGCAAGGTCACTGCTCTGTGTTTGACAGGAGAAGCCTAAAAAGGCAAAGGGAGGGACTGGTGCTTGGGCGACTCCAGCAGTGCTCGCTTTTCTTGTCCCCTGCTGCCCGCACGTCCCTTCTGGAGCAACCCCACCGCAAACCCTCCTGGCAGAGGTGGGACAGGATGGGACCCCCCTGTCAGCCATAGCATTGGCTTTGAGTGACTGAGACGTGGGATTGCTGTGCTCTTGTGAAGCCCTCGTGGTGGGACCAGGCCAGTGGGCTTGGTGCTGGCAGGTATCCTGATGACGACGCTCTTTTTAAATTCTCTTTGATTCTTAGTTCTGGCTCCTCTTTAGCATCCTTAGTTAGTATTTTAACTGTGAGTAGTTTAGACAAAGGAGGTGATTTTTTCTTTGCACAGTTGGAGGAGGAAACTTTTTAATAGTTGGTAAGCAAAATGGGAATTGTAAGCAGAAGTGAATAATGAGAAGAGGAATTGGTTTCTCTGGTCACATTCAGGAACAGAAAAAGGAATTAATTTTGCATAGGCTAAGAAGTAAAAACAAAATTTTGCAGCTACTTCTGTGATTTCATGCATTTTTTAATGATTTCTGAAAAAAAGAAAAAAGTATTTCACAAATCAGATGTTCATTAAGCGTCCTCTTGGAATTTCGGTAGCACTTACTGTTAGCTGGGTTTTTTCCATGACTTTAATGAAACGAAAAAGAAATGTTCCTCTTAGATCTATCATCGGGGGAAAACACGCACAGCACTTCATAAGTTTCTTATTCTCTTTCTTTTTCTTTCTTGTAATGTCTCAAGTCTTTTGAAATTTGAAAGTTAAACCCTATTTTTTTTCTCTGCATCATCTGATGCTATCTTACTGGCTTTAATCCAGCTGTTTTGAAGACTGGACACTGAAGTTGGTGCTCTGTATTCTGTGAGCACAGATAATTTACTACCTTTTGTACTTGGATGAATTTTTGTGTCTTTTTTCTTGCAGTTACAGGAAAGCATTTAGCATTTTCTGGTATTATACGTATTATTGGTCTCCAAATTCAGGTCTTCATTTTAAATAGATTGGTGTAATATCTGGACATGTATTTAGCTGAGGAGCAAACTGGTGCTGAGTAATATCTCACCATACAGTTTTAAAACATATTGTGTCCAGCTTCTGCTTGGCTTTGAAAGCATCATTGACGGTGTGTGTGAATGCAAGGAGGAAGTACTTGAGGTAATTTTCTTTGCTCTCAGAAGGTTTTTGATGCTGTTCCATGTGAGCTTCTTGCACCTCCTAGATCAGAAAGCGGTTACACTGCTGCTTTGTTGTGCTGTACTCAAATTAATTAGCCCTGGTTTGTTGTCCAAGTGAGAAGGCATTTCAGATGAGGACTTTGTAGGTCTCATTTTATTGTTTCCGTTAATCACTTAGGTGATGGACTGGAGAATGCAATTATAAAAACTGCACGTGGTGCCAAGGGCTGGAGCAAAACTTGTGGAGGCTGAGAGTAGTTCCTTCTGTGTTGCATTAATGATGTAGAAATACAACAGGCTGGAGGAATTGCATGTGCAAAGGGAAAACGTGGTGCTGCAGAAAGCTTCCTAGATACTCTCGTGACATAAGCAGACATGGTAAAGCCGTTCCTTGCTGTCTGCCATCCCTCTCTGTAGGAGGCTGTGTCTCTGCAGGACGTACAGTATAAGGGAACTGAATATAAAGTTGCTCCTGAGTTGCTATTTGTAGGCACCGTAAACCAATTCTGAGTTGCTTTAATATGGCAGCTTGCAAAGCACGGCATTTGGATAACTTTTTCACGCATAACTTGGCTCTACCTGCTGAGGCAGTGGGTAGCGAGGAAGGCCAGCAAGTCTAGCTGGCCTGCAGATGGGGAAGTCTTTTTGGGGGCAGCAATTGCTCCAGCTCTCCAACATGGGTTTGCCTGAATTTATGTCAAGTGCCGATTTACGGTGGGATACTGCTGCAAGCTTTCTTGAATAAGGTGGTGTGTATGCAAGGTACAAGAGGTGGTTTTCCACCCTTCTTATGGCTGAGACTTCGCTAGTAGTGAGCATTGTGTCTGGTTTGGGGTGTCACACTTACAGATAAGCTGGAGAGATTCCAGTTTAAGTTCAAGAACAGTGAGCTGTTTGAAGAATATGACCCATAAGGAAGAAATGAGGTGATTGGGGTTTCTTTGGAAAAAGAGAAATCATTCAAGGGTGGGCAACCATGATGATACTTTTTGTCAAGCATTAACATCAGAAATGCCTGTGGCCAATTACTCTCTGTGTTCTGGGGAGCAGGATTAATTTCCAGCAAGAAAGTTTTAAGATTGTGGTGGTTGGCTTGTTTGTTTGGGGTAGGTTTTTTTCCCTGTAAGAACACTTAACGAAAATAGTGGAAGAGGCTACCTGGGGAAGCTGTTGCATCTTGGTTGTGGGAGGTTTTGAAGAACAGGTTAGGCAGACAGCACTTAGGGCATAGGTGTATTTATCCAGCTTCAGAGCAGGGCTGGAACAGTAACTTCTTAAGGTGCCCCCAGGTCTTTCCACTTCAATTCTGCGGTTGTATGCATATATATATATGAGGCAAAACTGGAAATGCAAAGAACTTGATATGCTTTTGATCTTCTAATCAGGTTTGCCTTTCGCATTTTGAGCATCTGTAAATCACAGCATAAAATAGGGGAAGAATCGTTATTGTTATGTTCTGTATTTTAATTTTACAGCTTTAGATGTGAAAAGACTTGCAGGCTACAGAAGTGAAAGATGGCACTAATTCTCTTTTGCCCCCCTTTTTCTTTGCAGGTCGCTTGGTCGGTGCCCTGGACGCCGTGTTAGACTCTAATGCACGCGTTGCTCCGTTTCGAATTTTACTCCAAGTTCCAGGCTCACAGGTTTACTCTGCCATTGCATGTGGTGAGTTATTGAACGGATCAGAAGTTTACTGGGCCATAGCTATTGGTGAGTCACAGACGGAAAACCCCAAACCGATTCTGAGCATGGTCAGTGTCTGCATGTCCAAGAAGCTCAAGGTAACCCCAACTAGTAGTGTGTGCGTGGAAAGCTACTGCCTATAGCTCATTTAACAACCAAATTAACCTCTGGTTAAAATCCCAGATAGGAATTATGAAAAAGTGTTAACTAGGAACATTATGTTTCTATAGAAAGCTTGTTTAGCTGAGGGTGTTTTGTGTTAATTTTCTGTCTCTTGCTAAGTAGTGTGGTTCTTAAGTGTATCTTTTCCTACAGTAGTAATAGTTCCTTATAGCAAGAAGCTGCTTAGTCTGGCCTTTTGCTAGTCTAGTCTTTCGCTTTCTTACTGTGAAATGTCTTACCACACTTGGTTAGAATGAAATATTACTGGAACATTTGGAAGATGCTATATGATCTAGGAGGTAAAGTTGTCAGGGAGGGAATGTCTAATTGCCTGGTCTGTTGTGCACTAATCCCTTTTTTAGTGTTTCTGCAACCTCTGAAGGTCGAGCTCATCTTCAGGATAGTGATAACGGTGTGAATTGCAGCCACCTTGCCTTGGCACAGTAAAGGCCATCTGAGTGTGCTTGTTCCATTCATCCTGTTCTTGCTTGGCCAGTGTGCTGGGGTGTTCTCATCCCTTCTGCTCCAGTTTGTAAAATCCTAGCATTGCAATTTACAGCAGGTTTTCCTTTGGGAATGGTTTGAAGCTGCTCCAGCAGAGGTTTAGACTGGACATTAGGAAGCATTTCTTTACTGAGAGGGTGGTCAAACACTGGAACAGACTTCCTAGAGAGGTGGTCAATGCCCAAGCCTGTCAGTTTAAGAGACGTTTGGACAATGTCCTTAACAACGTGCTTTGACTTTTGGTCAGCCCTGAAGTGGTCAGGCAGTTGGACGAGATGATCATTGTAGGTCCCTTCCAACTGAAAATACTCTGTTCTAGTTCTGTTCTGTTCTGTTCCTTTCTTTTATGGGTCAACCCATTAAATAATTAGCTAATGTAAGTGTTGACATGTTGTTAATGGTGTTTGATGTAATAGTCCCTTAAATGAAAGGGGCAATCTCTATGTTTGCCCCCTTCCTCTGTACAAGCTCATTCAGCATTTCTTCCTTGGTTCAGCAGAGATCCCTCTGCATGTTCTCCATTAACACTGGGAATTTTCCCCTGTGCCAGATGTGTGTGAAGAAGCTTGCGTAAAGTCTGTGCTGTTTTTGTTGTGGCTAGGTTTTCTTCATTTTGCAATTGCTCTATGCTTTATATCCTGACCCCCTCCTTTTTATATTTAAATAATGCCATCTTATGGAGAAATTTAAGAGCTTCATGCTGTTACAGTCCTTTGATGAAGCTAGGTAGCTTTCACTGGAAAAGTAATCTCAGTGTTGCTGTCATGGGCTTCTTGATCATTTGAATATATGTCATACTCCTTTCCGGGGCTGATCCTTGCCCTATCCACACTCTTACTGCCCACAGTGGGGTTTTTCTCATATTAGTGAAACTACAAATAAAAAACGTGCCTGGTTGGAATGGTTAAGGATTTTGCTGAGATAAACTTAGTTGATTAATGTTTTCTAAAATTTCGCTTTGGCTCTTCTGAATGGATGCTCAACCCTGAGAAAATGAGATTTATCGTAACAGAGCAGAAAGCAGAGGGCTCTGTTTTGCATGCTGCATGGGTAGGACATAGGCAGTTGCCAGAGCTGCACAGGAATGAAGAACCATGGTAGCAGAAGTTGTTGCTGAATAATATCGCTACTGTGAAACCCTGACGTGAATGTCCAGGGGAGAGCTGGCGCTGGCAGTGGGAACTGGAGGAACAGCATCACCCAGCTCTTTTCTTAGAAAGCTGGAGGACTTTCCCTACAGAGAAGCGGCCGTCGCTGTTTGCCCAGCTCTGCCCTGTCTGAGCGAGGTGCTTCGCTCAAACATGACGTTAAGTGTTTTGTGACAGAATTTGGAAAGAGCAGTGAGTCAAATTAAGGTTTCTGCTCTATAGCAAGGACAAGGAGCAGCTCCAGAAGCTCCTTCCCATCTTCTGGTGTAACTTCTTTAGGGATAGCCATCATGTCATTAGGCAGTTAATTAAAATGACATTTTTTAATTGTATGTTGGCAGTCCTCTGTTCCAGGAGCTGTAAGGCTTAAATGGGAATATATGCGTAAGGGTCAGATCTGTGTTAGAGACTAATGCAATTCTCTGAGGGCTGCTAGGGAGTCTGATCCATGCCCAGCACGGCTGTTCTGGCAGAGGGGTTTTAATCCAGATGGTTAATCATGTTATACCAGTGCAGGAAAAAAAAAAAAAGGCTGACCTCAGCCCTAGTGTAGAGCCACTTATGATTTTCCTTTCAGAAGGCTTGTGGGCAAAATGGAAACCCTAGTCCCAGTCAAAAGAAGTAGCTTGTGGGAGAGGGAGCACAAAGGGACTGGTGAGAAGTGGGTTTGGAGAAGAGATTATGAGGAGTGAGGCTGTAGTTAGACTAAATATACATTTGGCACAGGCACACGAAGAAGGTGGGTAAAAAGTGGAGTAAAATGCGGTGCAGAGCATCAGCACAGGACGAGGAATAAGGAAGAGATTGGCAATGCTTGCATCAAATCACAGGACAACTTTAAGCCATGAAATGGAAATTAGAAATAAAGATGGGACCCAAAGAGCTGTGGACTTGGCCTGACCAAATGAAAGGGACAAAGAGATCTTTCAGTATTTGAGCAGAGTTCCTAAAGATACCTAAAGGCATGAGGAGAGGTTGCAGTAGCCCGCATGGGAGACAGCCACTGCTCGAGCCCAGGCTCGGAGCAGTCTGAGCAGTGCGGATGCTGCTGTGAAAGGCATCTTGCTCAGCTTATTTCACAAGAGGCAGCCCACCAGCTCTCCCATATGGTTGGTATCTTTCAGGTTGCTCAGAAATAAAAATTCAACTTGGTGTTTGCTTCGTGCGGCCATTCAGTATAAAGTGACTGTATCTCTTAATTAAAATTTAAAAATAAAAATAAAATTAAAAATAAAAAGAAATTAAAAATGTTCTTAACCATTGGTAGAACTTGTTTTCTTTACCTAAAAGGCATCTAAGTGTCTCTTCTTTTGTGATTTTTATTTTTTTTTATTTAACCTTGATTAATGATATTTATGAAGTTCCATCACAAGACCTTCCTGTCAAGGAAGTTAAAGCTTGGAAAATTTCCCTGCCAGTTGGCATTCTGTATGGAAAACGGAGCCGAGGAAAGTGGAAAATCCTTAGCTAAATTTATCATTTTTTTGTTTTGAGGCAACATGATGCATCTCTAATGTACACACAAATTAAATCTTGAGATAATGGGTCTTCTATTTTAGATTAATTTTATTATTATATTCGTCTGTGATTTGTATGTCTCTTACATCCAACTACTTCTTTCTCCTACTAACAAGGCATTAGGAAAAGCAACTTTTGGTGCCTTTACTTCTTTACCTATAACATTTAATCACTGACCGGTAAGACCTGGAGGGGCCAGATTTTCCCCTGATTGCCCTGTATGTTGCCCATCTTGCTCTGACTTTTCTGCCATTGTGTCCTGCAGTGACAGTTCATCTCAAGCACAAAAAGTCAAAGCAAATAGGTGGTAACTGAAATATTATTTCTGGAGTTATATTTAAAACAACAACAGCAAAACCCTCAAATAAATCCTTAGAGAAGGAAGCCTTAAAGATCTGAAAATTTGTCAAAAAAGATTTGAATGTATTTGTCAAAGATTTTCTGTTCACTGTATTTCTTCCCTAAACTGCAGAAATGTGCTTTTGTAGACCTTTTAGGTGTTGCTGAACCAAACTTTTATTTTTAGGTACTTTAATTATTATAGAGAGCTTTTCAAATAGGATGCAGATTATGACTGTGTGTGTTCCTCTCAGACGGTGTGCATGTGTGTGTGGGATGTGTGTGTATGCATGTGCGTACCGAGGGAGGGACGAAGGAAGATCAGGGACTTTTGGGAACAGGACGTAAATTAAAGGTTTCCAGTGGCCGCTTAAGGGACGTTGTGTCAAAATAAGCCACAGTCTAGCAGCTGAGGGTGAAGTTTTGCTGTTCTCTCTGCTTTGACTTTTAATGCAGCATTTGCTGGCTGAGAGTATTTGAGAAGATAAAACTAAAAGCACTAAAACTAATTCTCTAAAACAATGAGGTTTTTGTTTTTCTCTGACTATACTGCTATGGGCGAGACCTTTTTGACCTGTGTGCTACCAAGAATTTTGAGGTTGAAAGTGCAGTTTCTCATAATAAATTTATGAAATAGTGCGTTCTATTATTTTTTTTCTTCCTTTCAATTTTATTTTGTAGGATGAGTTTCAATACACTGCTTTTTGCTTTTCTAGGTGCCACTGCAGAGGAGATAAACCAGCACTGGGAATGGCTGGAGCAAAACTTGCTCCATACTTTGTCTGTGTTTGACAATAAAGAAGATATTGTTAGTTTTGTGAAAGGGAAAGTGAAGGTAAGGAAACTGTCTTACTTTCACCCTTTCCTGCCTGATTACATGTGTTTTATTAGAAATAATGTCGTGAAGTTGTTGTCATCATTCATATTTGGTTTTGTCCATCTAAACATTATTTGTTGGTTTTCTGTGTGGCACTTGCACCTGATGTGGCCATCATCTGTGTGCCTTTACTCACATTTCCATGGAAACATCTTGAAACCAAAGTATCTAATTTAATCTTTATCTGACCCATCCCTTCCCAGCTTCACTCTTCTCCTCCCTGTGATGCGCAGCTGAGCTTTCTTCAGCATCTGCTTTCAAAGACTTTATGTTAAATACCTTCCCTTCCTATATCAGCTTTTCCCCTTTGCTGTGTTTCTCCTCCTATCTCCCATGTTTTTCCTAGCTTTACCCCATCAGTTTGTCCTGCCCATTTCCATACTGGCGTCCCTCCTGGTGGGGCTCAGAGGTGTCAGCAGGTGGTAGCCACAGTGCCCGAATCTGCTGGCAGCAGCATGACTGCGGGTGACGATGCAGTCCCCGCAGCGCAGGGGCAGGGGACAAGGCCCTTGGGCAACAGCACCTGCTTCGTAAGGATCTGGCACGGAAACTGCCGGTGGCTTTGTGGGATGTGGGAGTCGTGGCTGGGCACTGCAGTGGAGGTGCTGGCTGGCCACAGGGTTGCAGAGATGAGCATCCTTTTGGAAGGCTAAAGAATTTTAAAATTAAAGGAGTTTGGTGACTGAAGACCAGATTTAAAATAGTGACGGCACGTGTGGTAAAACTTAGAAAGCCTGGTGTCCTGAGCTCTGCTTCTAGTAAAATACACACTCTTGAGAGGAGCTTGGTGATGGCTGGTGTGGGTGTGGGTCTGCTGGTGACCACTGTACCTCAGGTCCTGCTGCAAGCTTTGCCTTGCTTAAGGGTTCTAGTGAAGTGCTCTGCCCCCCATACCCCCTTTTTTGGTCTGGAAAATTTGTAGGAACATAATGTTTTTGGTGAATTTCAACCCTGCTGCTGTGATCTGAGGGGGCTGTGAAGTTGGGGAAGAAAGGGGCAGAGAGGCAAAACATCACCGTGCAAGTCTTAGGTTTTATCCTTTCTGGAAAAAAAAAAAAAAAAAAAAGGTGTTTTGTCTAATACAACTAATCTGTCTTGATAATGCTGTGGCAGCTTGTTACCTAACACAGCACATATTTAAAATTCTTCAGGTTTCATTAGTTAATGCTGGGTCTGGGTTTTGGACCCTCGCCTCTGCTGCAGACTTTTGGCATGTTAGGACTGCTTGGCAATGCCAAATGATACCAGGTGCTGCAACATACAGATTATTTGTCTGAGTGGTGCAGTACATACTTAACTCCTTTGTTGTAATACTGCTATTAAAATTCTGGACACTTAATTGTATTTATGTAGATGTTCTTGAAACCATGTTTTCAGTGGTTCCAAGCATGTTACAAGTTACTGACACATCTCACCGCATTGTCTCTTCGTAGGGAAATAGTACTACTCAGTATACACAATTGTTAACTCTACCTTTGCTCTGTATACACCAAATAACAGTAATTATGAGCTGTAGTGAAACCAAGGTTCTGCCAGACTCACTGAAAAAATTATAATTGAGAAAAAAAGGCCCCAAGTGTCTTGATTTGGAAGTATTCAACGTGTGTGAGAGATCCAAACACTACAGAAATTTCTCCATTTGTGGAAATAGCACATCAACTTGAATTTCTTTGTAAGAAAGGGTTGCATTATTAAAATGTGAATGGGTAGCTTGTAGCAACTTGTTTGAGCATGGATGCCATGGCTTTATCCTGATACATTATCTCGTTATGGACTCAGGCGCTGATTGCGGAGGAAACGAGCAGCAAGCTCGCTGAGCAGGAGGAAGACCCTGAGAAGTTCCGAGAAGCCCTGGTGAAATTTGAATCCAGATTTAATTTTCCTGAAGCAGAGAAGTTGATCACCTATTATTCCTGTTGCTGTTGGAAAGGAAAAGTTCCTCGGCAAGGCTGGCTTTATTTGAGCATCAATCATCTCTGTTTTTATTCCTTCTTCCTGGGCAAAGAATGTAAGTGTAAATGCGTAAGAAAGCTAGTGCTGGGGAGAGATATAAATACAACTATATTTAAAAGCAAGAATAGCTAGAATTTTTATGAAAAGCCTAGTTTGCCTCTGCAGTTTAGTTTCTGGGTTTTTTTGTTGTTCAGCTGAAAGATCCTGTTTAATTTAGTCTTCACTTCAGACTTGATGTTTATATCTTAGTATGAATCCAGTAATACAAATGAGGCTATAAGAGCATGCAGAGACAGCTGCTATCTGGTTCTTTTTCTTGCCATGGTGAAGCAGCCTTAAAATGTAACAGACCTCCTACAGATTCTGAAATAGCAACTTTTAGTGCCGAAAATGGTGAGTAAGGATGGGTCCCTCCCACAGGCAGGGAAACCGAGTCATCGCTCCGGGCGGCAGGGGAAGGGCTGGTGGGGCCAGGGGTGCCAGAGTCCAGCTGCCTGCCCGAAAATAGCCCAGAAAACGTAACAGGGATGTGCCCTGGAGAACTGGGTGAAAATTCAGAGTTTTTAAGGGAGAACAACAGCAGTTTGGGGAGTTCTTTGTGTTTCTGAATAGCAGTGCAGGAAGGTCACAAGGAGCATGCCTGGGAGTTTTTGAACCTTCAGATGGTTCAGGCGAGCTGTAAGGCTTTGGTCGTGGTGTTTCTCTGCAGAGGAATTATGTTGATTATGAAAAGCCTGTCAAAATAGGTATTAGGAGGCAAAAATGAATGTAGTAGACATTAGATAGTAAAAATGAGCGTGGCCATTTAAATTCCATAGCATTTCTCTGTTTAGTAAGATTGTGCATGAACTGGTAACATTTTAAGTCCTGTTTATCCTGCTGGGACTTCAGCAAGGACAGTAATATAAACTTATACTGCTATAAATATAGCAAGAATTGTCAGTTACAACAATTGGGAAAACTTTATCATTTACTGTCTGGATTTAATATTGAGATGGCTAGACAAATAAAACCGTAGATTTAAAAATGATGTACATGAATGTAAAGATAGATAGTAGATGGTAATTTCTAAGACTTAAAACATACAGAGACATGCTTAGAGTTAGAGATCCTTTTATCCCTTGTATTATTTCAGGCCAGTTATTTTGTCATATCTGCAAAAGGTGGCAGAGTTAGATTTAAAATGCTGCTAAGTTTGTTAGTTGTTATAAAAACAAAAGTTGAGTTTGCTGGGAAGACTAGAACGGAGTCACCTGATGCGTACTAGATACCTGAGTTCTTGTTTCATTTCCTTGTTTTCTGGTTAATATTAAAAAATATCCTTTGTCAGTCATTTCTTCTGGCTATCATTGCAGGCTTTCTCTCATTAAATCTGAGTTATCCAGTCTGCCAAAGCACACAAAGCAAAAATGATACTTATTAATGATAGATAATGGGGGAAGAAGGAGGGAGAGAGAAGAACCCTTTATATTGTTCCAAAAATCTTGTTTATGCAATACCACAGATCGTTAAATGATACCGGGAGTACAACATGACGCTGTATTATTCAAGAAGAAATCACTTCTCATCTCTCTTAATAATAATTCATTATGAAAATACAAAACCTCCACCAACAACTACATGTTTGCAGCTTTTCATTTTGACCATGGAAAATGCACTGTTCATTCACTGTTGCAGTCAGTTACATGGCCTTTGTGTTCCCATGCATTTGCATGGAAATGTGAAATAAAAACCTGAATTTCCTTTTGGTTAAACAAACTTCCCTAGCGTAGTGGGAAGAATTATATGTTGAAATGCTTCCCACGTCCTCAGTTCTGATAAAGCAGATTGCTTCTGTTTCACAGCTTGTATTTTGTCACATTTATGGAATACTAGTATTACATTGGATAATCCAGATTTACTACAGTTCTGGTTGTTACTATTTGAGAAACTGATGGTGATTATACGTAGAAGAAGTGATTCATTGTCTTTTTTTCAGGTAGCCATCACAAATTAAGTCTGGTTAAATCTGGTCTTGAAAATATTGCTAAGGAATCACATTTATTGCATTCTTCAATACAGCACAGGGGAAAAAACAATATATGTGTTGCAATAAAAATATTTCTTAAATGTGTTTCAACTCTGTAAAAATCCCCCCAAACTGTAGACTGAAATCTCTTTGTAGGCAAAGCGTTAAGTCTTCGGCTTCTAGCAAGTCTGCTCCCTTCTCCTTGTTTTATTTTATGTTGAAATGACCTGGAATGCAATATTGGAACCTGTTTTCAGCTCCTCATAAAATTAACTTACAGCTTATGCGAGCGTAAACTCCATGGAACATTTTTTCCAGGACAAGTCCCCTTTTATCTAAGCCTTGAAGTATTTGCAGTATTTCAGAGGCTTAGAACGTCTGATTTCTTGAAAGGGCGTGCCAAGGTTTCTTCACATTTTTTAATTAAACTTGTGTTTTTCTAAAACTTTGAAGACTTTGTGCCTTTCATCAGTAGCTTGGGCCCCTTACAGTCGGCTGTGCTGTTTCTGTAACCAGTGCTGTAGAGCCCATGTGATTCCGACCTGCGTGAACAATAGTGCTATTGCTACGGCGCTATTTAATCTTTCTTCCCTTGGCTGTGCCCGTGCAGATGATTTTATGACCATTCGCAACAGTTTGTGCGTGTTGACACAGCTGTGCTTTATTTAAGTAAGAAAAAATGTAATTGCAAATAATCTTGATAGCTGTGGTTCATGTAGTACAGAAAACTTGCTGAGAGTAGCTCCTTGGGTAATTAATGATCATGGATAAGTGTCACATACATGACAATGTTTGTTATTATTGCCTTTTTATTGCTTTATTGGCATCAGGAGACCAGTTAGGGATGTTAGGGGGTGTAGTCTTGGTGTTACTGGCACAGAGAATCCTGGGAAGCTTCAAACAGCTGTTAAGAGGAAATATAATCTATTTTGAAGTCCTTTCCAGCCTAATTTCTACCCAGAGATTTGTATGAGAGAGGCAAGTAACATCCTGCAGTGGTTATATCGAAAATAAGCTGATTCTGTTTGCTATTTGTATTTATATGATTCAGCAGTGTTTAAGTCTAGAGAACAGTGTCCTATACTTTTTCTTTTCTATGAACACGTCTGACTACAGTTAATGTTTAGGGCAAGATTTGCCTGTGCAGCTTTTCAGTAAAAAATAACCAAAATGGGAAAATCCTAATACCTAGGAAGCTTTTTTTTTTTTTTTGAATGCCCTGTTTATAGCAATAATAAATTTTATAAAAATGCCTGTGTGCAGAAGCTTCCTTTCAGGGGGGAGTTAGCTTTTTTTTTTTAAAAAGTATTGTGCGTGTAACTGGTTTTCCACCTGCCTACAGTTTTATTTTTGGGAGATTACAAAGCCTTTCCCTATCATCTTCGTACTCTTGAAATGAACTGTGTCTTCAGGTAGTAACAAAGCGGGATGCAGAAATGACTTGTAAAGGAGTCAGGAGCACAGCGCATGGCAGGTGTTCTGCAAAGGCAGAACTGCCCAGTCCAGCACTTCTTATGAAAATAGGTAAAATTTTGAGGGAAAGATTCTGATGAAGACAGTCTTTTGGACTGGGGGAGAATGAATGTAGAGTAATAACAGACATTTCAGCTCTGCTTGGACTTTGTGAAAACATGTCTCTTTCCTCTTCGGTTGTTTGCATTTCATTTTGAATTTGTTTATTTCCCAAATCTGAAAAATGTAAGCAGAGTTTCCAACCCACTTTTGCTTTTTTCTCTGGTGGCAGTGAAACTTGTCATTCCTTGGGTTGAGGTCCAGAAGCTGGAGAGAACCTCCAATGTCTTCATGACCGACACAGTCCGCGTCACCACTCCAAATAAAGAGCGCGACTTCTCCACATTCCTTAATATTGCCGAGGCTTTTGGGATCATGGAGCAACTGGCAGATGTGACGCTCCGAAGGCTACTGGATAATGAGATCTTTGAACTGGATCCAGGCCTACAGGATCCTACTCAGATTACCAAGAGGTAAAAAGTTAAAGTGTTGTATGAGCAGAGGTTCGATGGTGGGCTTCGTGATTTGCTGTGTTAGCTGGGTAAGACTTCAAAGGTTTACTTGACTGGGCACAAAAGAGATTTTATAATGTATTGTGGTGTACCCAGTAGGTTCATTTTAACCTGTGTGCAAGACAGCTTTTTCCATTTTATATTCTTCCCTTAAACATCACAGTTTGTTTTGTTTTGGTTTTTTTGTTTGTTTGTTTGTTTTAAAAGTACCATTCCCTGTAGAAGGGTAGATTGCAGCAAGGGATGTTTTCCATCTCCCCTTTTGATGCAACGTTATTTTGTTTGTAATTTTGGCAATGCATAGGCTTTCCTAGTGCCATCAATTCTGGAGAGTTACTGCTCTCGATCGTATCTGAAACATGGAATTTCCCACTAGCACAATTGCCATAGCTGACTTAGCAAGCAGTTATAGGACTTAAAAAACCCACAGGCAGTTGCAGCAGATTAATATGCTGTTGTCAGCTTTACCCCATGCGTCCCCGAAATGCATCTCTACATTCCTCTCCCACTACAGAAACGCATTGGGCTCCCAGGGGGAAGGCTGGTAGCACAACACACAGCTCTGTCTTTTATTTGCTGCTGTAGGAAAGGGGAAGGGAAACTGCCCAGAGGAATTTTAGGTGGGCAGAATGGACTAGCCCAAACTGGCATTTGCCTGGGGTGTCAGGGTTACCGTGCTGGTTTAAAATACTTCTTTTCTGAATGGGGTGTGAGTGGAGCACTTAGCCCTTTCTGAGTCATACCCTTTCCTGCTCTTCCTTCCTTTCCCTCTGCCAGAGGTATGAAGGGGATGACCCAGGTGTTGCTTCCTGCCTAAAACATAATGAATGCGTTGTATCATTTCCCAAAAAAGAGAGACCTGTCCAGTAGCCATTTTATTGTTTGAGGGGCATTTTTGCAGTGGTGCTGGGTACACATCTCAGTTCAACGCGTCTGCAAAGTTTCATAATGGAGTTTAAAACAATAAAATGCACTTTCTCTGCAATTTCTTATGTACACACGATAAGGAAAATCACTGACACCAGGATTTCATCCATGATGTCATCAAGGAATTAATTTGAGATGATATAGTGGTGAGCAGTCATGAACACCTTTGCAGGCTTTTTTTTCATAGCCAGGGTTCCTTTAAACACAAGAGCTGCCGCTGTTGTTACAACGTATGTGTAACTGGATGTTGTTAATGTTGCAGGCTTTTGGCCCAAGAAATGTAGGATATATACTTTAACTAATGCAGGATATGGCTGTGAGTAATAGGTTGTATCTAAGCCCCCTTCCATGCTTTACCATTCCATCTTCCTCCCACTTTTGGACTGAAAAGTTAGATGCACGAAGCAAGTAAAGTAAATCCAGAGGAGATGTAACAACAAACTGGGGGGAGATATTTTCAGCATCTACTGATTTTTAACTCATCATTGTCACTTTCCAAAATAGGCTTTGAATCAGGGCTAGTAACTGAATGGAAAACTACAAAGAAACTAAAATCAGTTGCAAAGAAAACTATAAGCTTAGTAATATGCTATAGTAAGGAGGCTCTCAGAGAATCAACCTGTAAGTACCTCGTGGCATTTTTGAAAAGTAGTATGTCTGTTAGCAAACAAGCAATGGAAACCATCCCACCCATTTATTCAAACAGGTTTTCCCCTCTCCTTCCTTCCAACTTTTTTTAAAAAAAAAAAAAAAAAGGTTGGGGGGGGCGGGGAGGGGGCAGAGGAGAAGGAAGGGTAAAAATATATTTACTAGAGAGTTCCTGGGCAAGATGTTCTCTAACTTGCTGATGTGCTGTAACTTCAGATGGCTGAAAGGAAAACATGGGGACTTGGAAGATGCCAAAATCCTGTTTCCTCTGCATGAATTAGGTAGTGGTTGGATAAGTTGCTGTTTCTGGTGCCCTTTGTCACACTTCAGCAACCACTTTGATATAATGTGATTAAGCTAGATTGTAGTTTGAATAGTGGATAAACTGGTTTTTAATGCTAACACGTTTTGGGGGAGTTGAACTTTTTTGGTGTGTGAAGTTTTTGTTGCTGCTTTTTTTCCTGAAGCCATTGCAGTACTACAAGAACAACTGTTTTCCTCTCGCCGTGATATCTTTGTTAATTCTTGTCCATGTTTTGGAAGCGAACAGTAGTCTATCAAAATGAAAGCAATAATCCACATATCATTAGAACTATTCCAGCTGTGTCAAATTAAGGAAGATGCTGTAGATTGCTTCTATTTATTAGGCTTTCTTTTGCGAGAGGCTCGTTTCAATATCTTTATTTTTTTTAAAATGCATTTTTAATGCCATCAAGGTCTGTATATTCTACATTCTGAAAACCAGAAACCTTTGCTGCCGTTCCTGAGGCTCTTGGGGTCATCCTGCTGAGCAGTGGAGGGACGGGACTTGGAGAGGCTGTGGGATCAGGCCCACAGTCTGTGACACAAGTTATATCATGGCCAGAGTCGAACAAGTTAGTACATAAGTTTTCGTGCTGCTTAATGAGAGGATAAGGCTCGGAACAGTGGATTACAAAGGGATTAATGGCAATTAATTGCCATAAAAAGTAAAGTAAAGCTGAGGTGTTTGATAACTACAGTTGCCATTTCTTGCAGATATATTTATGTGCCATACAATTTTACTGGAACATACGGTAACTATTTTTCCTTTTTTTAATAGAAAGGTCACGAAAATCTCTGGTGTAGGTTTCTTGTACTTCTTATTTCCATCTCTTTCAGGATGCAGGAATATCCATTGCATTCCTCAAATGTAGCAAGGAAATGTGCCGGAGCAGAACCCACGATTTAAAAGCGTTAGTGCCGGTGTCAGTAAGGTTTCAAAAGTATGATACGTTTCTCCAGGCTCTAACCACCTCGGTTTCTTTTCTTTATGTCTAACTGTGAGTTGCCAATGAGGATGGCTTTGCTTATATGAAGGCAAAGAAGGTTTTTAACACTGATCTAAGCTGAATGGAAACTGTTTGAAGTATCTTGAACCATAAATGTCACTTCAGTCTGCATTAATTCCTGCAGAGAGGGAGTGGGAGAACGCTGTAAACCTTGAGCAACAAGGAGGATGTGACTAGAAAGAACCTCCTTTTATTGCCTCTGCCCAGCGAGAGGCAGGGTTTGAATTATCTCTGTGTGTCACTCGTGACGGATGATTGCCTAACCTGTTTTTAAGGATATCTAGTAATGGAAATACCAGGATCCAAACCAGTATTTCACTGGCCTATCATTGAAAAGTCTTTCTGAAGTCTAATTTGAATCTTTCATGCTGCTTTTTGAGCCTGTTACTTCTTGTCCTACCTGGTACTATTGATGAGATCAGATGTTTTCTTTTTCTTTAGAGCAACCATTTGTGTATTTGGAGGTTGGTATGCATCTGGTTTCTCTTCTTTAAACTGCACTGCCCTGCTTCAGCTAGGTTTTTCTTGTTGGTCCTGATTTTAGCCCTTCTGGTCACTTATCCCATGCAGCTGTAGGCGTGGAGCGGTGGGATACAGGGTTGCCCCTGACATCTCACTGATGCTGACCAAGGCAGGAGAAGTATGACTGTCTGTGCAGCAGCTTGGGGACTGCTGTGCTGCATCTTGGTGACTGTGCACTTCTGTAGCCCAGCACAGTGCTCCTCTTCCTGCTGTAAGCGCAAGGCTGTTGGCTTATGTTCAGCTTGTGATCCCCTGTAACCCCCAGGTCTTTTGCTTTTGCTGAATGGCTGCTGGGGGAGTTGACTTCCATGCTGCATTTGAGCAGCTTATGATGTAGAGTTGAAAATACTTGTAATACTATTTTTGCACACTATCCCTTAAACTTATGAGTATCAATCTGGATCTGATCCTGTTCTTCTGCTCATTAGCCTCTACCAGCCTCAAGTTGTGTGCAGGTTTAATAACAGTCTCTTGATCTGTTGTGCAGATTGATGATGAAGGCATTTAACAGAAGCTATTCCAGGACAGACCCCCAAGGAAGTCCTCTTGCTACAGCCTTCCAATGTACCAGGGAGCCTTTGAGGGCTGCTTTTTGGGGTACTCTTTTACAACTGGCTTGGTACAACAGTTTTTCACTTTGATCCAGTTTTGTTAGTTCCATGTGAGGAAATACCAGGACTTTCATAAATTCTGGCTAAAACATCCATTGCGTCTGCTCCATCTACAAGTCCAGCGTTCCTGCTATGTAAGGGGATGATGTTCAGTCTATGTGTGTCCCGACAAGTCTGTGTTGGCTCTTCTCAGATAACTTTTCCTGGCTTGCTTATGAGAAGCCTTTCTCGCCTCGCGAATTTAGCAGTTCTTCCAATAAACAAGCTGTATATCATTGGATGTGTTATTTCAAAAATCTGTAACTTTCTGGAGTCTGAATAGCAAGAAGAGTCTAGTAATCGGTCTCTAAAAGCAAGAGGTCCGCCAGTCTGTTTAGATTTTTAGATAGGCAGCAAGTGACTCAGCAGAGCTAAAATCTTGCCAAGTTGACTTCTGTTGGATTTAAAGCAGAGAAAAACGTTTGACAGTGAGGACATGATTTTAAGTGTCCTGATACGTTTAGGCATTTTGTTAGTCTTGTGTGTTATTTCCTTTAATTTAAAACTCTTGGAAGGTAACATAGGGGTCACACACAAGGAGTTATCACAGTTCAGACTTGCCGTTCACTTTGAAGTGTTGGAGTTGGAGGCAGTCCAGGATCCCGTAACATGCAAGTTGGGAACTGCACTTGGAAAGAATTGCTGAGTTTTCTGAAAAGTAGGGAACAAGGCAATTGCATCTTCTTGCCTTTTATTCTTCTGATGCATGTGTAAACACTGGATAAACATTATTTTTACGTGATACCATTCCTTTTTTTTTTTCTTAGGTACAGCTCAGTGCACTGCATTTGCTTAAAAACCAAACCAACAAGGGAATTGTTAAGTTAGAGGAGAAAATTTCAGAGTGGGCCACAGGTGGAAAGGTTGCATTTCTGTTCGGTGTTGGAGGTATTGTGAAACTCAAAATGGAAGCTGTGGGACCTCGTGGCGTGGGCCAGTTGCTGCATCTTTGCTGTATCATGTTTAAACAATTGCCTGTTTTGTTTTAGGAGCTAATTTTGTTTGTGGGATGTTCTGGTTTTTTTTTTTGGTTTTTTGGGTTTTTTTTGAGTGATAGGATTTGGATTTTTTTAACCAGCTCTAATTTTGTTTGGTTGTATTTATGGAGGGAAGCAATTGCTTTAAGCCCTAGAATTTGCCTGCCTGATAGGAAATATTTTCTCAGTGTACCACTTTCTAATTAAACCTCATTTGAGCCCACAGCAGTAGGTGCTGACAGTATTTCGTCCCCACGCTACCATTTTTCTTTCCAGGATCCCTCCCACCAGCAGGCTGGCCCCTGTTTTGGCACTTGTCTCTGGGGCAGCCCTGGCTGCCGTGTGATGGCTGTGGTGGCCCTGTGTGACCCTGTGCCATGAGTCACAGGGGGACAGGCAGTTCCAGGGATGCTAGGGTTAGCAGCCTTCCTCTAGTACAGGGTGAGGGGGTTAAATGCAGTGCTTAGTGAATTTAATTAGTTTCAGATGTGGGAAATGTCATTCTTCAGCTTAAGAACCTGTGGCTTCTTGTCTGAAAGGGCTTGCACCTGGAGCCTGTAGCCCCAAGACATGCAGCAAAATCCTGAAAACTCAGAAACTGCAGATTTTTGTGTTAGAAACAGTCAACTCTTAAATAACAGACAATCTCTGCCTCAGCAGAGATCCCACTCTTCCATACAATGCCTCTTTTCACATAAAGGTGTAGAAATTTTCACAAGTGAGTAGATGCGGCGAGGGTCTTACCTTCTCAGCACAATAGCAGGAGAGCACGGCTCTACCCGGACCTGACTGCAGATGCTATCAGCAGTGTTCATCTGTGCTGTGCAGAAATGGAAAATATTTTAGTGGTGAGTTAACTAGGAGGCATATCCTGATCCAGCTTTGTCACAATAGCAGATCGCTGCAGGCACTTATCAGAGTTGCTTTCGCTGTGGAATTTTAACTCGGGAGCAACCTTTTTGTCTTCCTTCACAAAGAGGGTTTCTCTTTGTTCTTTGTGAAAAACAGGAGACTATTTGTCTGCTTTCCTTGGATAATATTATTAAGGAAGATAATGCTGGAGGAGGAAACAGCAGCCGAACGCTGGTCGAGCGCATTCTGTCTTTTCTGTTGGTCGCAGATACAGATCCTCCCTTCTCAGGTCTCAGTTTGTTCTGGATTGTCTTCCTCCTGGTTTCACGTGGCTCTAGTTTCCTCCATGGATTACCCTGAAAAAAAGCACAAACCCTCAAACAATTGATTTACTGAAGCAGAGGTTTCATCTATCTCAACTTATTTTTAAACGGCAGGACTGGGATAGGGAGAAGGTGTCTGCAAAACAGGAGGGTGAAGGAAGGAGCAGAGAGGGGATTTACAGCACCAAGGTACCACTCCCTGTTATGCTTCAGCCCACGCTTTAAATTCTTTCAATGGAACAAAGTCAAGCATTTTTTTTCCTTTTTTTTTTTTTTTTTCCCTAAGGTGAATCATGTTTGGAAAAATTTACTTGTAGTAAAGAAAATAATAGAAATTAAGCCCTAATGTTGCTGGAGCTGCTGTTGATGAACTAATAGCTGTGGCCTGTTTATAATGTAATTGCATAGCTCTCTAAATTCCTGCAGATTTCTTCATTAAAAAAGGAGGAGGAAAAAAAATCCCCAAAGCCAAGTCTGTATAACCATAGCTCAGTAATGAAAGCTTCATTTATTTGAACTTTTTCTCTGCACATAAATGTGGATGGGTGACTGGAAGGAAGCCAAGTCCAAACTGAATGTAGCCAGTGCTGTGACTCCCAACTGAGTGTGTAAGTGACCTGAAACTGTTCTGCATTTTGCAGCTATTCTGAGGGCTGTCAGAGGCTGATACCTCTGCCAGACAAGGATGTGATGGTGTAAATGTCACCATCATTAACTCTTCTATTACTGACCACTTTGGAAGTACTCCTCCAGCAAATGCATTACTTTTGGGGGCAGGTGCAAATCCCTGGGGTGTTGTTGGTATGCTACTGGGAAGGAAAACAAGGAACACAAAGCTAATCTTCGTTGCTCAATGTATGTTCATCAGATGAAAGATTTAGTTATCTCCTGGGCATTGAAATCTGTAACTGTTTGAGGCTGGAAAGTCATACAGCAGCCATAGAAAATGCATGGTTAAATAATGATTAAAAAAACCCCAAAACAACAAACCAGCTGATTTTAAATTAGTGCCCTTTCCTTTCCTAGTCGCTACAGTAGTTGCTTTTGACCTTACTGTTATACAAGCAAGTATTGATAATGATTCTTTTTTTGTATTTCAAAGTCAGTCTTTTATCGGTCTGTCCACGTAGGCAGTGAAGATTGCTGTGCACGGTGCTTTTATTCGGTATCCCTCGCTCTTGGTGAGGCTGACAAGAAAAGCGCACCTCGCACTGGATGTCCTGGCTTTCGGGGTCTGGTGATTCGTTCTTACTGCTTTCTCTTAAGGGATCTTGAAGCCAGAGCGCAGAATGAATTCTTTCGGGCCTTCTTCAGATTGCCCAGGAAGGAGAAGCTGCATGAAGTTGTAGACTGTTCTCTCTGGACGCCGTTTAGTCGCTGTCACACAGCGGGAAGGATGTATACTTCAGACAGTTATATCTGTTTTGCCAGCAAGGAAAATGGCTGCTGCAATGTTATCATCCCACTTAGAGAGGTAGAGTTGTTTGTTTCATTTTGGGTCTTTATCTGCCTTTTTCTGCTGTAAGCATCTACTGTCACTTGACTTACATGCAAACTGTCATTTGATGAAAAAAAGTAGGATGCTTGTGTGTATCATGCCTACAGGGTTGTTGTAAAGCTTGTTCTAGGACTCGGTAGGGCTGGAGTTCCTAAAAATAAGAGTGATTCAACATGGTCCTCAAAGTGAGGTATGGACAGATAATGCAGCAGGACAGAGCACTGCAAAAGCAGAGTCTGCTCGGTCCAAGGCTTGACAGAGCTCCCCTCCCAGCTCCAAAATGCATACGTCCAGCTTGATGCTGGTGGAGGCTTCAGCTTGGACCCATTCTAGCAATACAAAAGCATCCTTGCCTGGGATCAACACTTAGAAGTGTTGAAGCTCTCCCTCCATAGACAAACTCTGGCAAACTTGTGGATACTTTGCAAAGCTGTAGGGCAGAGAGATAAAGGGGATGTTCTGGATGCAGTGACAAGCTGCCAAATTTACATGAAATTAGAGACTTATTTAAATGAAGGGAGAGTGCATGGGAAGGTGGTGGGAGTAGGAGAAGGAAGCAAACACCTGCCTGATCTGCTGTGGATACAAGGCTGTTATGATCTCTTAATTAAAGCTTTCCTTTCATCCTTGACTAATAACAGAGTAGCATCCAAATGATATTGTAACTGTAGCAACTTACCTTCCACTGTTACAGAAGCAGAAAACAATAAGAGAACAGTGATATATATTTAATCAGAAACAACAAAACAACTGTTTTCCCCTACCTTCGAAAGCGTGAAAGTAAATTTCTTCCTCCATCCCCCAGAATTTGATCAAGTTGATCCTTTTCTAAATTTTGTTTTAATCATACTCCCCTTTCATATCTTTCCCCTCAGTCCACTCTCCAGAAGTGGGCCACAAAGTCATTTAAAAAAAAAAAAAGGCAGCTCGGATACTTTCTGGTGCCTGCTTTGAGCTTCTAAAGAGACCATGAACTTCAGGTGGTAGGATGTGTCTGATCAAGGAAAGCTAATATGAATAACTATATTTAAAGCACATGTGTGTATGAATGCTGTGTTTGTACATTTTGGTACATGTAGAATATTTGAAGATGTTTCTTTAGATGTGGTGCATAATGTGTTTTCTATAATGTTTCTGGAAAAGGTAATCAGTATAGAGAAGATGGAGGACACAAGCCTTCTCCCTAATCCCATCATTGTTAGCATAAGGAGCAAGACAGCCTTTCAGTTCATTGAGCTGAAGGACCGGGATACTTTGGTGGAGAACCTGCTGCAGAGGCTAAAAGAAGTGAACTCCAGCAACCCAGTGCACTGTAACAACTTGCAAAATAAGAACCAGGTACTGAACTTCTGGGTTTTTTTTTTATTATGAATTCAATGTGTTTATCCATTGGTCCGCTGTCCTGCCTTCCTCAGGAGGCTGACCTTGGGCCAGTGCTGTCTGATGCCTTCTTCAGAGACCTGCCTGGTGGGATGAGGTGCACCCACAACGTGGTTCTGACTGATGGACTGGGGGGAGCAGTGAATGTGGTGGGAGGCAGGGCTGCCCTTCATGGAGTCCTCAATGATCTGGAGGAATGGGCTGATAGAGACCTCCTGAAGTTCAACAAAAGCAAATGAGAAGCCTGGCAGAGTAACCCCATGCCACAGGAGGGACTGGGGGATGGCTGGCAAGCAGCCACGTGGAGAAGGCGGGGAGGTCATGGTGGGCAACAGTTTGAGCTTATACTTCAGCATTGTGCTCCTATAGTGAAGAGGGCCAACACCATATGGGGTTGTACTAGCAGGACTGTAACCAGCAGGTCAAGGGACATTACTGTTCCCTTTTATTCAGCACTTCTGAGGCTGATCAGGAGTACTGTGTCCAGTTTGACTTTACCCCACCACACAAGAAAAGCACGGACAAATTGGAGTAAATCTAGTGGAGGACTACAAGATGGTCAGGGGCTGGAGCCACATGCTTTATGAGGAGAGGCTGAGGGATCAGGGCCTGTTCAGCCTGTCTTCCACTAGCTAATGGGGAGTTACAGAGAAGATGGGGCCAGACTCTTCTCGAAGATGCGAGATGAAAGATGGGTGGTAACAGTCCCAAGATGCAGCAAGGGGAAATCCGAATAGATGAAAAGAGAAAGATTTCCTCTCAAAGCTGGGCAGAGCTGGACCAGGCTGCCCAGAGAGGCTGTGGACTCCCCTTCCTTGGAGCTACTCAACTGGACACAGTCCCCAGCAGCCTGATCTGAGGGCCCTGCTTTGAGCAAGGGATTGAAAAAGGTGGTCCCCTCCAACATAAATTGTTCTCTTGATTCTCTTTTTCAAATCCTAACTGAAGTAGAAGACAGTTTGGTAGCTTGTCATCGAGGACACTTAGAACTGACTAACAACTTCTGTTTTAAAGTAACAACCCTTTTCCTGACATACAAATGAATGATAATTTGTGTAAAGTCTTGAGTAAGGCCTTTCCTCCTGAAAGGTTTTGATGCAGAAGGCAAAGGCTGACCCAACTCTGTGTCTTGAAGATAGTTGAGGACATAGTTCTTAGCCTCTTCTTGGTCGTTACCAGTTTGATTCTGCATTGCAGAACAGTCCTGCCTTTGGATCTACATGCATGCTCAGGGATGATGAGCCTGTCCGTCTGGGAACGGAGGCTTCACAAGGCAAGGAGAGAAACGAATGTGGGAAGGAGAGCAGTTATTTACTCAATGCAGAAGCACTAAGGTCGGACTTCCATCAGTCAGGAATGGCGGGCCTTGATTTTGGAAAGGTATGTAATGTTTGGGGGAAGTCGTAAGAGGTTTGGGTTTTGGTTTTTTTCAAAAGAAAAAGCTGGGGAGACATTCAAACAGATAGTAATTTTTAGTAAAATGAGCTCTGTATTGGCTGGAGAAGTTAGATATGGGATAACTTTTTATATATATATATATATATATACACACATATATATATAAAGCTGTAATAATAGCTTTTCTATTTGCTTGGAGTCTTTTCTTACGCCTCCCCCATGTTTCTTTCTGGTGAATATAATTTTTCTCCCTGTGTGGTGAATTGCATATGCAAAATGGGGTAAGTTGTAGTCCTTAGAGCAGACTTCCCATTTCCATTGGTAATGGAAATACATTGCGGAATTTAAAATATCTAAAATGTTTCTGTTTACCAGTTCTCGCATGCGCATGATTGTTCTTTAAAAATATATCTTCTTGTTCCCAGTCTAGGGAGCAAATCAAAGAGAGCCTGTGGGATGACCATTTTGTAGAATATGGCAGAACTGTCTGCATGTTTCGCACAGAGAAGATCAGAAAACTTGTTGCTATGGGAATCCCTGAATCCTTAAGAGGCAAACTCTGGCTGCTCTTCTCAGGTGGGCATGTTTAGAAATGTTGGCTGTAGGCATCATCTGAATGTGAACATGGCAGAACATTTAGGCATGAAATCTCCCAAGGGCAATTAAGTGTCATTTACATGGAGCTTATGATACTGCTTACAGAATAGAGATCAACTGAATGAAATAATATGAGGAAGGAAGTACCTAGGTAGGTCTGTAAAAATTTTATCTCAGGATGACATGACGTGATGTGCAGAAGAACTGAAATAACATCTTCTTCATCTGTGTAATTTAAAATTAACATCATGTTTTCATAAAACAATGTTCATCTTACAAGCAACAATTAGATTGTAGCATAAATATTGATTTAACCCTAGACAAATCAAATTATTGCAAAATAATGACATTTTAAAGTCAGCAGTCCTGCTCCTGCTTCTTGTTGAATGTTGGCAGGGGTAATAGAAACTGGAGATAGAAAAGACCAACTCGTTTCATCCACGGATCTGCCAGAGCCAGAATATGCCTATAATATGATCTCAAGTTTGGTCCTGAAATCAGTATATGACACGTTCAAACATTTGTAAAAAGTGGAGTTTTTCCTCCTTGGAGGGTGTGAACAGCACAGAGTACATTTCTCCCAGTAATACTTTCTGCTGGGGAAGTTTTCTGCTCAATGTCAATATTAAAGTGTTCTGAATGATGTTGCATCATATAAGCTCTGCTAATATTTATTTTGTTTTCAAGACATGAATTCTGCTAGGACTTTATTTCCATTAGGTCTGGAGATTTCAATAAATTCACAGACCTTGGGGAAAACCGTCTTGCTTACATCCTTTTGAGCAGTAATTCCCACGACACTAAGTTTAGCATCGTCCTGATCCACTTGTGTCTTCCTCTTTCTCTCTTCCTGCTGCCTTCAGACGCCGTGACGGACCTCGCCTCGCATCCCGGTTACTATGTACATTTGGTGGAGGCATCCATGGGCAAGTGCTGTATGGCAACGGAGGAGATCGAGCGTGACCTCCACCGCTCGCTGCCTGAGCACCCCGCCTTCCAGAGCGAGACGGGGATAGCCGCCCTGAGAAGGGTGCTTACAGCGTACGCACACAGGAACCCCAAAATAGGATACTGCCAGGTGAAAAGCTCCCAGGGGGATAATGCTCGCTGCTTTTTTTCCCCTCTTTCCACTCTCTCAGTTTTATCGTTCTCGTGGGAGTATTTTAATGGTGATTCTGATAAATAATGTCCTTTTTGTTATGAAAAATACATAATTTTAGATACTAAATGTCATTTACTCTGGAAAACAAGTGCATAGGCTTAACAAAAGTATTCCTTAGCATTTTGCAAATTGCATTTAGAGTTAAAGGACGGGAAAAAATTGTTTCAGATTTTTCTGTTTGTTTGAAAGTGCATGTCTTGCAAAATACTTGGAGAGTGCAAAGTAAACTGGCCTGCACAGATGAGATTCACATAGAGCTCTGGGGCAGAGGTTTAATGAACTAAAGTTCTGCCCCTTTCTTCCAAAACTGATGACAAGTTATGAAAGTACTTCGCCCAGCTGGCCAGCTAAAATAATAACTTTACCTTCTGTGCAGCTCCCTGAATTCGGATTAACATCAGCTCAGTCCAGATACAGGAAGGAGGGGAGAGCAGCCCCAAAACATCTTGCACTGTCAGTTACCTACTTTGTTTCTGGGCAAATCCAGTACTGTGCTTTTCTCCATTCTTTCCTATTGCTCTTATGAAAAGCAGTATACATAAGCTTGAAAAACTTGTTATGCCTTTGGATTGCAATTATGCAATTATGTATTTGCTGCTACCTTTCTCTTGCTGTTTTTTTTTTTTTTAGTTGTTTACATCATGTTAGGCTACTTTCCTTTCTTTAAAAATAGCCACAATTTAGCTTTCCTCAGTAGTATTTGCTGCCACTAACCAACACCATTTTCTTCTTTGCCCTTGTAAGTCTATGAATATTTTGACCTCCGTGTTGCTGTTGTATGCCAAAGAGGAAGAAGCCTTTTGGCTGCTGGTTGCTGTGTGTGAGCGAATGCTGCCAGATTACTTCAACCACCGAGTGATAGGTGAGTTCATGTCTCTCTTCTTGCTGACTGGGAAGGGGCAGCCGAATGGCACTGGGGTGCGTAAAATGCTCAAGGTCTTCTGAGGTCCATAACCCCACAGGGGAGGTGATGCATCAACTTGTACAGCATGCAGGGACAGCAGCGGTGGCTGCTCAGCTTCCAGCTAGAGTTGGTTTTGGTTTGAAGGGTTTGAATGGCAATAACAATAAATATGTGCTCGATTTTCCAGTTGGTCTTTTTTTTTCCCTGTTGGCAGAAGATGGTGGCACTTTTGACCATTAGGTAAAAATTAGAAGAGCTTGCGTGTCTTGGTTAGGAGTGTTAAGTATTAGAGACTCGAGCTGTTTAAGGTGAACCTGGGAAAGATCTGCTAGGGTAGCTATTTCTGATCTGACCTGTCTGCATTGCCTGGCTGCTGGAGTAATACAGGCTTGCATCTAAACTGACCCTTTGTAATGAGGGCTGATACAAAACCCTCGGAATGCGAGATGCTGCATTAAGAAATAAGGCCAGGCCCTCTGCAGTGCATGCCTCGTACTGCATGTGCTGTGTCTCCTGTTCTTTGCAATGCAACTACTTTTAAGACTGTTGTGCAAACGTCTGCCTAATGCACAGAACGAGGGGCTGAGCAGCTTGAAGCAGTGATTGCAGGTATGCGCACAAGAAAGAGTATTTTTGCAGTCACTTTACTTCCTCCTCTTACAGAAATATTTGATAGCTTTTCCTTCTTCAGCACTAACCTTAATCAATAGCTACAGCGTCTGCATTTACACCATTGCCATAGCAAAGGGAGGGATCAGGGTCACTTGTGAGGAGGTGGGGATAGGAGGAAATCCCTGGCGGTGGTGATTCTGGGGGCTAGCAGTGATGTGGGCACTCTTGTGCTGCCTGGGGAGCGGGAGGAGACATCTGAGAAGGTTTCCAGTCTTTTGCTTGGAGGATGGGATTGTTATACCTCCCTCCTGACACTGTGCTGCTGCACTGTTACTGTCTTGTCACTGAATTGGCAGGTAAAGTAAGTTAAAGCAGAGTTATTCCAAAGTTAGCTGGATGCTTAGGATGTTTTGTGGTGCTTTGAATGCCATTGGTATTTTCAGCTAGGGGACTGGGCACTGTAACTTGTGAGAATTTTGGTTCTTGTCTCCGAACATGAATTTGAACTGCTATCTTGATGACTTATTTCCATGTTTGTCTGTCTCCTTTCTTGATAAAAAAAGAACCATAGCATTATTTGTCCTTGTGCATTTCTAGATATCATCAGCCTGCCTTGAGTTACTGATAACTTTGGTGCTTGCAGTGTTATTGCCCCTAAGTAGCATTCTTCACACTTGAAAAAACTTGAGTTGTCCCACTTGGCTGGCCGTATCACTGCCCTGAGTGGTACTTAATTTTGGATTTATATCTTGTGTGTCACTCAGCATGGCTACAGCCTACATTGTTTGAGTGCTGATAGTCTTGGTTGTCCTGTCTCTCTGTTTTCCTGTCCTCTGTACCCAAAGGAAAGAATATCATGACTCTAGAAAAGGTACTGCCATGGCTCACCGCAGTGTGAAGAGCCAGGGGCTTCAGCTCAGAGGTTCCCCTGCTCCCCCTAGCCAAATGGCAGCAGTGTAGCTTTGCAACATGGTAGCTTCACTGAGCAGTTACTTCTGCAGCTTTGATCTACCCTAGACCTTAGCATGCCCAGACTGGTGCTATTGTGATCTTATCCCTGTCCCTCCTCTGGTTGCTGTTGCTTGCGTTCGTGTTCTTGGCTTTGCATTTCAGTTGACCTTCTTTTTTGATTTGCAACCGGCTCTTGTCTAAACTTTGTATTGTTTCTTCCTGCATAACACTTCCAAGACCCAACTTTTCCTCTTTAACTGCACTGCCAGCACTGTTGTCCAGATTTTGATATCTCTATAACTTTGGTGATCTCTGACCTTGCTACCCGTCACTGTGCTTTTCCTCTTCAGTGTCAGCCAGTAATCTCTACAGTCAAAAGAGCTGCTAAATTAATGACCTGGGTTATAACAGGCCTTCTTAGCCCCATCTTCTCTTGGTCTTTTTTATGACATTCAAAATCTTTTTGTATTTATTTATAATTTTTGCTTTCAGAATGTAGGCAATTCAGTCCTACTCAACCTTTTTACTCTTATCACGTAGCCATGTCCCTCCTTCAGCCTTGCCAGCTATGACCGCTCTGTCTTTTCACAAGCCTCTTCATCGTTTCACTGCAAATGGAAAAAGCCTGCAGGCAGGGCTGCAACCCATTATCTCCTCCTTCAGGAATTCCCTCTGTCCTTCTCCCTTCTGCAATACATAGAGGAAATTATAAAGAGATAGCTGCAAGATAGAGGCAAGTTGTACTTGGGTCAAGAGTGGTGGCAATGGTCGTGCATATCCTATTATCGTGTTACCATGACTTTTCCATCCTCTGCATAAACCAGCAGGCCATCTTACCCCACTTTATCTGTTAGACTGTCATCACCTTGATTTTATAATTCTTGAAACACTGAAAACTTAATTTCATTTTTCTGATTTGCCTTTTCCGTCTTGGAGATGTCATTTAGTTTGCGTCTTGGGTAGTAATTTTCTAAATGATGCCCTGGTATTTTCCTACCTTGCCATGGCTTAGTGCTGTAATACATTAGAGATTCAGTTGCTCAGATTTCATGGTTTCTGGGAGCCTAATGAAAAAGTGGGCATAAAAGACACCTGCTTGACTTTCGTCTGCAGTGTCACCACTTAATTATAATAAGATCTGTGAAAGATCTGGGCAGCATTGCACATGCCTTTTAAACCTCTGCTTTTGCCAGTGCTGCCTCTGAGTCTGGAATGATCTTATTATATGCATCTGCCTATCTGTCTCTGGCTTCCTTCAAATACGCCTAAAATCAGCTCTGATTTTTGGGTCTGTGTTAACTATGGCTATTAAATTGTTGGTATTAAGCTTGTTAAAGAAAAAACAGAAAAAACTGCTCTCTGTTGAGTAATCCCAGTCCATGTTCTCCTGTTTTGTTTACCCTTCTTATTTATGACCACCTGATGTGAGAAGGCTTTCTCTTCAAAGCAAAGCACCGTGCTTGATGTGTTTCTCAAAAGCTCTTTGCATGTCCCTGGGCACTTATTTTTGATTTGTGGTGCTGTACTGTTTGTTCAGCCACCAGCAGAAGCTCTTTGTGGCTTGATGTGAAAAGTTCTAAGACAGAGAAATGTCATAGCTGGGCCTTTTTTTAATGATTTGAATGCAAAGCCAAAAGATGCTGGCTCTCTGCCACAAATTGTCCAGGTTATATTCTGCTTTTGGACCACAGAAGTTTTGAGTGCTAAAGGTATGTCTCAGGAATTTCGTAGCAATTAAAGCTGTCTCCTAATATTAGCAGAATATGGACTATGAGAAAGAAATGAAATAACTTGAAAGGAAAGACAAACTAATTGAAAAGCTTTACTGCATTTTGTACTCAGGAACATTTTTAACTTCTAGTGTCTTTGGTTAAAGCCCCTGGTGTGGCAGATCTGGTTTGTAGACACAGGCCACTTCAATGGTATGAAACTATATTGATTCTACAATAACTGCTGAAAAAGCAGGACTGAGCTAGTAGCTAAAACAGAGCCCAAATCTGCTCCTTTTGGAAAGGCTGGTTGGGACAGTTAGGAAAGCTCATATCTGGGCATTGCAGAAATCCTTCGTTCTTTATATATAGATGTATATGCATGTAAGTGTATATTTATATCTGCACATATATTTGTGTAAATATTTTTCTTCCTGCTTAGTGTATGTAGCCATATCTGGATTTCCATCTTACATTTTCTCACTTAGAATGAAAGCTCTACTGCCCACTTCCTTGAGTACATATACTGGAGAGGAATGCGTACTGTCTTATTTTCATTGCATAGATCCCAAGTCGAACAGTAAAGTGCTTTAAGATTGCTTTTGCTAGCACTTAATTATTATGTGCTCTTTTAGCCAAAATCAACAGCTGCTGCTATTACTATTTCATTGCACCCTAAAGGCACTTAGGAGAATCAACACAGTCTTTTTGCAGAAACTTGTACAGTAAGGATTACGGACATGAGGGTTGGTGCTGAGATCGCAGCAGGAGGATAATGGGATTTTTCATTGTAGATGTGTGATATCTCGTCAGTTTAAATTTTAAGAAAGTCTCGCAGTTGATAGTTGACAGTGATCATTAGCTTTAAAGAGTATTTTTTCCTGTATCAGTCCTGGTTAATACTGTTGCTTTACGACTTGCAGGTGCTCAGGTAGACCAGTCAGTGTTTGAAGAGCTTATAAAAGAGCAACTTCCAGAGCTGGCTGAACATATGAAGGATCTGACAACCTTAGCTTCCATCTCTCTTTCGTGGTTCCTTACCCTTTTCCTTAGCATCATGCCCCTGGAAAGTGCTGTGAATGTTGTGGACTGCTTCTTCTATGATGGGATCAAAGCCATTTTCCAGCTGGGCTTGGCCATCCTGGAAGCCAATGCCGTGGATCTGTGTAACAGCAAGGATGATGGGCAGGCCCTGATGATCCTCAGCAGGTATGGCCACGCAGGAGTGCTCCTTCCGTCACGGACTGTTCTGCCATAAAACAAAGGCATTGGGGTGCTGTTGTGATATCACTGGTGCTCTGTAGGCACCAGCGGGACCCTCCATGTCACCTTGCTGCTGCTGCTGCTTTCCCAGTATCTGCCTTAAACAATGGGCTTTGTACATCAGACGAGTAGATGTCCTGTGAAGTTTCCTGGCAGTGCCGAGACATGCATCGACTGCGTCAGTGTGCAATATTTACTGCTGTTCTTTGTACCTTCCCTAGAGTGACGGTCTTCCTGCTCCAGACTTCAAGGAGACAGAAGTTTTCTTCCTTGGGCAGTGTTTAGTCATTTGGCTGGCTTGTCATTCCTCAAATGAGTAATCCTGAAGGCATTTTTGAAAAGCCTAGCAGCCCAAAAACCAATTTATTTTCAAGTCTGAGCCATAAGACTCGTTTGCTTATTTCGACTGAAAAGAGCACCGTGCAGAGTAATCTGTGTGGCTTATATTTCTTCCCTTCAGGTTTTTAGAGCATGTCAAAAATGAGGAAAGCCCTCTGCCACCTATTGGTAATCACCATGCGTTCTTCAGCGACGACCCAGAAGCCTCTCCAGTGACTGAAATAGCTAACTTGATTCATGACTCCTATGAGGTAAAATACTGCTCTGGGTCTACTGGTCAGTTAAGGATAAATTCAACATGGATGTTTTGAAAGTTAATACACATCCTTACAGGTTCCTTGACTGAGTGCTCAGGTGCATAAGGCTCGGTGTAGTACAGATAAAAACCTACACTGACAGATCAGTAAGAGACTGGGTATGCTTTTTCTTCAGGGACTCACAATACTTTAGAAGTTGTGTCTCCAATAAAGGAGAAATACAGATATCATTAAATACTATAAAAATAATAAACTTCTGTTTCTCCCTTGTAGAAATTTGGAGACCACTCTGTGGCACAGATAGAGCACATGCGCTACAAACACCGAATCCGTGTCCTGCAGAGCCATGAAGACACAACCAAGCAAAATGTGGTGAGTAGGGGATTGTTTCAACTGAGGTAGCTTAATATCTCCTCTCTGGAGGCAGATGGCTTTCGTTTTTTAAAAAGCTCCACCAGATCTTGAAAAAAGGGAGAATCCTTACTGACTCTACAAAAACCTTTTCCCTGGGATGCTGATGGGTTTGTTTTTTCTTCTGCATCCACCTCCATTATTTTCTAGAGTGGCTTTAATGTTAAGAACAACTGCAGGACTATCCAGCCCAGTGCTTTCTCTCTGACCATGGCCCTAGGCAGATGCCCAGGGAAGAGTGTAGGAAGAGCATGAGCGCGATGCGATGCTTCCTTGGCCTCCTGTGACCTGTAGCTTAGGGACTTCCTGGCTTTGTTTTCAACAGCCCTTGAGGGATTTTGCTTTTCATGGATCTGTCCAACCGATGAACCTAAAGAAGGGGGAAAAATTGCAAAGATTTTTCAATGCCGCAGTTTTCAGCTGTACCACGTAAATACATTCCCTGCAGGGCTTGTGAGCCTGCCTGTGTCAGTGATGATGGGAGAAGAGATTGTCATTAACAGGATTTTCTTTCTTTTTAAGCTCCGAGTTGTCATCCCAGATGTTTCGATTCTTCCTGAAGATCTAGAGGAATTGTATGACTTGTTCAAGGTTGGTCTCCCTGAGAAGTAGGGGATGCATCTATTTGAGGCTTCTGGGCATAACTTTCAGCTTTCACTTTGCAGTGCCACCTTGTCCCTCGTATCCTCTGCCTGGGTGGTACTGTTCGGATGGGATCTTGTCATTTTGTCCTTTCTGTGGTTGCCCAGTGGCTAAAGAGGAATAGTAATGTACTGATCCTTCAAAGGAGAATAGCTTCAGAGTTTCCTTTCTGACTTGCTGCTTGGAAATGGTCCACGAGTAATTTGGCTCTTGTAACTTTCACATGCAGAATAAATTAAATACGTAGCTCTGCTCACTGGAAGCTCGGCATTACTTTTAAGTCCTGCTCTCTTAATGCTTCTTAAAGGCAGACTGTTTTCCAGGGTGGCGAAAAAAAACCCACAAACTTGTGTCCTTGCTATTTGTTCCCAATTTTCTAATAATTTTAGTTGGTTTTTTTTTTAGAACTAAGAGCAGTTTCTACTTCAGTTTCTTTCTGTCAAGCTAATGTTTGAAAGAACTATTATAAAAGTTATTTGGAGACAGGGATATCTAAGCTTATACAACTATACTGGATTTAGAGGTCTAAGCATGAAATTATTGCCCTTAATGGACCATTTCTTTTGTGTATTGTTCATAGCCATAAATACTAGGTACTGAGAACATGACTGTGGTATGTTCTTGGTGTTATGTAGTTTTGTGGCTAAGAGCAGCTGTATCCTCCCTCTGTTAGTGGTTGTGTAAGGTGATGCTGCTGGGGCTTGCTCTTCAGTGCTTCCCTCCTGCTCCTTGCTGCTCTGTTTTTGAGCTTTGACTGGCTTGCACTCCTCCCCTTTCCTCATTGTTTCTTGGTGGTGGTTCCTTTTTCGTTACCTCTCTTGTTCCCTTGGGATAACTTGTTGTGTTAGGACTCTTTGTTTTGCATCAGCCCATCCCTGAGGGAAGACTAATAGGTACAGTATCCAAATGGAGAGGTCTGAGAGAGAATAAATGAGCTGATCAAGCCTGTATGATGCTTACCCTAGATTTTTTGTCACCCTTTGTACCTTTGGCTGGTTAGAGACATCCTGGGCCAGAAGTGACTAACAGAGTTTCAGTAGCCTGTAGCAGTGAATTTCTTCCAAGAATCTGCCCAGTCTCCCTTCAAATTTATTAATTATCCATTAGAAATCATGAGAGCACTTGGCTGCTCTAAGTAAAGATTTGCTTTTTCTCACAGGAATGGTCTTGGTATTGTTGTAACACCTCATGTGAAGAGAATTCTGAGCATTTCCAGCATACTTTGATATGAATGTCTTTTTCTGCTGGTTGTGCTCTCTGATACTGCACACCCCAAGCCCCCTCTCCTGCCTCTGATTTCTCCTAGAGGGAACATTTAATAAGGTGTTACTGGGAAATGACGAGTCCGGTCGTTGAGCGACACGACCCCAGCAGACCATACGCCGAGCAGTACCGCATCGATGCCCAGCAGTTCGCTAACCTGTACAGGATGGTCTCACCCTGGACCTGCGGGGAGCACACCGACGTCCTTGCCCAAAGGACCTTCCGGCTCCTGGATGAGAACATGGACCGGCTGATTGAATTCAAGGGGCTCGCCAGCTGCTTAGGTATCGGCTCCCCCGTGGGGTGGAAAGTGGGCAGAACATGGGTGAGATGCGGATGTTAAAATGCCATACAGCTGGCAGGGGAGGATGTGGGCAGATGGTTTTTTGGGGTTTGTAATTAGCCTAACCAATGACCTTTACTAATTTTTTGGTGTTCCAATCACCTGAAGTCGATTAGATGTAAAATACAGCCTAAGGACATGACTGAATATTGTATTAAAGTATTTGATTTCTCGGACAATAGTAATTTTGTTGAAAATACTTTAAGAATCAAATTTAGACTTGGGTCTGCATGGAATGCTAGGAAATCCTCTCTACTGGATTGTTTCTCTCAGTATACCTTTGAAATCTCAGTATACCTCTCTGTAACTGCTTCTCGAAGACTTAATCTTACACAACTGATTGCTGCTGGCGTTATATGTTGACAATAAGCAGAACAAAACACATCTGGCCAGCAGGGACTAAGAGCTGCACTAGGGTTGGTCTTGAGGCCACCAGCTGTTCAGTGAAAAAAACTGCATCAACATTCAAAGCTTCAGTAAAAATCAGTAAAGTCATATTCTTGCCACTTACGCTTTTTAGAATTTTTTTAATGTGAATCAAGGCACCCTGTATTATATCATTATTTGATTTTGATTCTTAAAGGGATACAACTTTAATTTTTTTTTTTAAAAAAGTTCTTCACAGTATTTCATTGCATTTGAAAGTTTAGAATCTCATTTCTGCTGGTCATTGAAAATATTAATTATATTACATGTGAAGTAGTTATCTCCCTTGGGCTTACTCTGTAGAACAACAGTAAGGGCTGAAGGGGAGAAATACTGAGAATATGATAGCCCCAAGGAGGGTTTTCTGTCTCTCCCCTCTTGCACTCCTGTTAATGTGTGGCAGCAAACAGCCTTTGCTGGATTCCCTGCCATCCTCCTTGATATTTTTAAACAATGCTGAAGCTCCATAGGGTTAGGTGCTCTCAGTCTATTTTACAAGAACAAAGACCAAACCAGATGGCTCTCACCTGCTGTTCCTCTTTGACAGGCACAACTTAAAATATTTCGATGTAATATACTGGCCATATGTTTTCATGTATTGTCCATGCAAACAATTATCTTTTGTGCACAGAGAGATGCCTGATTTATTTTAAACTGTGGAAGTAAATGCTCTCGTCCACTTCCTTGTTGTTCTTTTTTTTCTTCCTTGCAGATGTTATGTATAATGGAGAAATGAATGAAAAGATAAAGTTACTATATAAGCTGCATATCCCACCGGGTAAGAAGTTTTAAAGGGAATGGACACCTCAGTTTCCCAGAAATCTCTTGCTTAAAGCTGTTGGGAAAAGGCTGCTTAATGAAGAACCCTATCTTGCTTCCTTCAGCTTGGGGCTTATAGGATGTGTATTTGTAATTATGCTCACCACATTTTAAAACTTACTCCAGGCAAAACCTTTTTGGATGAAATTTCTAGATGTACAATGTCAAGGTTCACATCTGCTGCACTCAGAGATCTTTTGCAGCCAATTATATGGTCACTTCCAGACAAAATATGAACTGAAATAACATTTTTGGATGGCTTGTGCCCTGCGTACCATAGAAACCTCCTTATCACATCTCAATCCAGTTTTGATCAGGTGACAAAATTCTGTGGTAGTTTCTCTGTGCAAAGTTTTTAATTAAAGGTGTCATTCTTGGCAAACTTCCGACTCTCTCACCGCAGCACCAGTCTTACTTACATTAACATAATTTTACAGTAAGATTTAATGAAATACTGTTTAAAAACATCTTTGCCCAATTATTTCTCTTTCTTCAAATATGTAAATTTTATAAGCATAAATAACCATTATGCATCATTCAAAGGATTAATCATTACATTTGTCACTTTTTTGGGGGGATAGCTCTCACAGAAAATGAACGAGATAGCCAGTCACCATTAAAGAATCCTTTGCTGTCAACTTCAAGACCACTAGTCATTGGAAAATCAAATGGTATGTCCGAAATGGTTCTCTAATGCATGTGCATATGAGATAACCAGCTTTCCATTTGTTAACTTATCTCTGCTCTCGGAGATTTATTTTGAAATGTCACTTTACTCCAGTGACTTGAAAACTAATTCTCCTTTATGTCTGCTCCAAAAAAGGTGATGCAGTAGATTACCAAAAGCAGCTGAAGCAGATGCTGAAGGATCTAGCCAAAGAAAAGGATACTAAAACTGAGAAAGAATTGCCAAAAATGAGCCAGGTATGTACATTAGAAGCTGTAGTCTGTTTTTAAAGAAGTGAAGACTACCTGGAAATGACTGAATACAACAGTTTGGCTTTTTCTGAGAAAGTGTAACTTCAGCCTGAGCTTGGATTCAGTCCTTTAGGTATCGAGGATTGGGCTATTCTGATCCAGGGAGCAGGTGTTTAAAAACTTTCAACTGCCTTTCTAGCAGCTTCCTCAGACTGGCTGGTGAATAGAAAGAATTTCAGTCACCCTCACTCGCAGCGTAACATGCTGGAAAACAGGCTCATGCAGGTTGAAAAAAACCTTCCTTATAAGCCGAAAGAATTCCTGATAATGCATATTGCTGTTCTGTCTTCCCTGACCTCCTCTCCACCAAACCAGTAACTTCTCAGTCCATCACTGACTGGGACTTCGCCTGTCTCAGCCGAATGCCAACTAGAACTGCATGAATTGAGACAGATGAAGGCTCTCATTGTCTTACCATCTCCTCCCTAGTGCCAGTAGAGCTTTGTGTATGTTGTTGGCATAAGGAAATCTGCTGGAGGAAAAGGGTCCCATATTAGTAAAACAAATGTACATGTTTTACATACCAAGAAAGATTCAGCTACACCCAGAATGCCTTCTGTGCTGGTGTTGCTAAATAAAGTCTTAAATGGGTAGCACATACCTAACCTGTCAGCTCAGCAGGGCCACTCTCTCATAAAGGCATCACTAAGGCAAGACTGAACTCCCTGCAGTCCCTTCCACCCTCAATAGCCATCCTGTGACTGTATGAAACTTGAAGGATCACAAATTTCCTAACATGATGGAAACATAGCCTGATCATCTGTGATGGCTGAGCAAAGAAAGAAAAGAGAGAAAAGGGCTGGGCTGGGAAGATACCAGGATTTTATCAGTAGAAGAAAAAGAGCCGAGTAAAGTGGGGAGAGAAACAGCAGAAGGGAAGTTGCTTGCAGACCTGTGGATGGCTACTTAGGTTGTAACTCATTCTGTGTAGCAGCCACCAGTTTCCCACCAGTAACTTGATTGTATCCCTTACTTTGTATCTATCTCACTTGCCTGTTGGTCATCTGGGAGGTCCTGATCTCCTCCATTACGACAGCAAAATACTTTTCTGCTCCATTCCCTTTTTGATTTGCAGCACTAAAAATTTCCTAGCATCAGTGTGGGCTGAAATCCCTTTGCTAGCATTTTTTTAAAAAGCAGGCAGAAGTTATAAATGATCATATAAATGTATGCAGCATTGTGCCTTCCTTTGTGGTAACCGTGCCCTTGCCTGACTCCTACAGTTACCCGTAGCATGGCTGTTCAGTGGTTTGATTTTTGTTTTTCATCCTTTACAGAGGGAGTTCATTCAGTTCTGCAAAACCTTGTATAGCATGTTTCATGAAGATCCAGAGGAGAATGATTTGTATCAAGCCATTGCCACTGTGACCACACTGTTACTTCAGATTGGAGAAGTAGGACAAAGAAGCATCAGCCTGGGGAGCGGATCAGACGAGTTCACCGAGGACTTGCAGCCAGAGGCCTCTGCTTCAGACCAGGATGCTGTTTTTACCGACGCTGTGAAGACCCCTCACAAAGACTCCCAACCTTCACCAGTGACTGAGGGGGACTGGACTGTCTCTTTTGAACATATTTTAGCATCCCTCTTGACTGAACAGTCATTAGTTAACTTCTTTGAAAAACCCTTAGAACTGAAGCCAAAACTTGAGAATGCAAAGCTGAATCAATATAGTCTCAAGACAAATGTGATGAGCTGCCAGTCACGGGGTGAACATACAAAACTAAACACACAGCAGTAGCAAACCTTTCAAAAATTGAATGCACTGAAATTATGCCAAAGCACATACTGTAAAAGGCTTTCAGTTCGCAGTGAACTTCTGATAAACAATTTGTTGGTCTGTGGTTTTCAGTTTAAGAGCTTTAAAAGCTAAAAGGTGTGTAGGTTTGTTTTGTGCCATTGATTTATTAATTATGTTGTTTTGAATGTAAAAGGAAACATCTGTCTACAGTGCGAAGACACTGAAGCCCTCTTCCGCACTGGGAGAGCAGAGGCTGGCTCCAGTTGTCCTTTTTTTTTTTTTTTTTTTTTTAAAAACAGGGGAAAACACTTCTCAGCTACTGTCCGCAGTTTGTTTGGGTTGCCTTTTTTGCACTAATACTGAAAACTGTTTCAATGCTGGTAATTGAAACTATTTTAATATATTTGATTGTATTCCAATTTGTATGTCTTGCTGAAATGTTAAGTGTAAATGGACTGTGCTTCTGACGTTAGTCTGTGAAAACATGCACTTTTCAATAAACTCTTTTTGTACTAGACTTGCATTGACAGTATTCATTGATTTATGGAAGGCAAGTGCCTTTATTCTCTACTTCATTAAACAAATTCCCTGAGCTGCCATGCTCACCATTAATTCACTGATCAAAACCCTGTATTTCCATGTGGTGCAGAGACCTGCTTAGGAGTAGCCTGCTGATTCTGCCTAGGACACCAGTGGGGGACCAAATACAGGGAGTTTACTTTATCCACAAGAAGTTACGTATATGAAGTATTGATCTAACAGTTTTGGGGGTGGTGGTGGGGTTGTTTGTGGTTTTGTTTTTTAAACAAACTTGTCCTTAACTTAAAATACCTGTGTAGTGGCCATTTATTCCCATAGGAACAAACCAAAACCACTAGGACTCTGCCACCCACATAGGAACATTCACATCTCCTCCTTATTCCAACCACATGTAACAGAAGTCTATAGTATCTTTAATTAAGAAAATTAAACCACTATGTACAAGCCCAGAGGAAGATACTTTAAGATGTTGTCACCTGTTCAACTCAATGCTTCATGGATGAGAGCTTGAAGAGACTGGACAATAAAAACAAGAACTTAGGAATAAACTTTCTTTTTATCCTTTTATTGTAATTAAAATCTGCTTAATTTTCATCCACATTGACTGTCTGTAGACCTGCAAAACAAGAAATTGTATCACCACCTATTGCTAGGATAATTCCCTTTACGTACATGCAAGTCTTCACAAGAAAGCACACTACAGTTTCAAACCTAGTTTGCTGATCTACTTCTGGAAGAGCAAACTATATTGGCAACTATTTCACCAAATGTTAAAACAAAACCTTCATGTTAAATCAATTCCGCAAATAAGATACTTCTCAGATGACAGGCAGAAAAGGCTCAACCTGCTTGAGCTTTTGACATCTGAGGATGTACTTTGTATGGGAAAACAAACCTGAAAACTACCCTAACAACTTTGGCCAGTGTGTTTTATTGTCTCAACATCTACATGACTATATTCTGTATATACTTCTGAATGCTGATCAGGCAAGCTAGCAGCCCTGTTCCCTACAGCAGAGCTAGTTTAAGCCAGCAGTTTGACCCCTTCAGCATGCTTTTCATCTGAACTTTTCATTGCAGGAGGAGCTGCACCACTTGGCTACTTGTTCAGAAAAAACACAGCATGAGGAGAGACGACATGCAACCTTACCTTTGAATGTTGTGACTGGTACATAGGTAACCAGTGTGTATAGCTTGTTTGGTGAATCTTCATCCTCATTGCGCTTTCTGGACAAACGCACACGGATACGGTAAGGAACATTCCTAAAATGAAGATGACAGATTAATTTTCAGTAAAATATGTATTAAAACCTCCTAATTGAGCTCCTAATTTACAGAAAAGAAAATAAAAGTCATTTACTTCATGACTTGTAGCCCCTTCAAATTCTTAAACTTTGCCCATTTGTGCAAAGACATGATGAGTCAATTCTGTTTCTATCTCAGCATCGTAACAAGAGTGAACTCCTGTACCTTAGAGATTGTACTGTCTGCCTTAGAGGAGCTTTTTGTTTTGTTTTGTTGTTCTGTTAAAGTGCGCAGGTAATATTCCACTGAGCCTTGAGTAAGATGAATCCATAATCCAGCAGCAGCATAAAGTCAGAAGTGCATCATCAGTCCACTACTGATCCAGGAATTAAACTATGAAGATGATCATGAAGCACAGTGTGAATATGATCAGCAAGCAGCTGTTACTAACAAGCATTTCTTAATGGAATAGAAAATAGTGAGGAAAGAAACCCCAGCAATCTGTTCTGAAAGCCTGAGGCCCCTGTCACGAGTCAGAATACTGCCCAATCTGTATACCAGAAGTCGTGGAAATTCTAGCGAGCATTAGACCTAAACCAAGATCTTATTCATGGGCATATAACTGATCAGCATTTCTTCCTCGAAAGCCCATGGAACCACAACTAAATTGCTTAGATGGTTTTGTTTGTAATAGGCAAGTCAAAGCTTAGCATCCTCCCTTAATACTGCCCAAAATATGCTGCTGAGGGAAAGCACAAAATTATTTGTCCACACCATTTTTCAAATAACCTCCCACCTCAAATGAACTCAGGATTTTGGGAAACTCCTGCTCAGAGTACTTTGGTCCATAGAATATATGAAGGAACTTCCTCCTTGCTGTATGTTCTCAAGAGCATACTTACTGAATCAGATGGATACAGTAATAAAGACATAAGAACTTGCTTTGATTTATCCCCTTCTTGAAACAAGTCAAAAGCATTTCTCGCTACTTCACTTAGATCACTATCATACTAGCTGACATAGTGATTTTAGCTTCTCCTGATCCTGCCAGGGGAAGATATTTTACTTTGCATACATTATATATTCTAACTAGTGAAAACTGCAGTTAAACTCACACTGGAAAACAGATGTGGTGACTCCTTGCTCCACAGACTGCATGCCTACCATTTAATATAAGGTAGTCTTGGTTAGTAGTAGCCTCACTACTAAGCTCTGAAGTTACGCTGTCACCTGGCTCAATTGCTACTTCTTCATTGCATATGAACTGGAACAGCTCAACAGGAAGGACAGAGAACCCCTGCCTGGAGGACCCAGTAGCTCAGTCCCATCCTTCCACTCTTGATTTTGAAGAAAGGGTTGGCCTAAGCACACAAATCCAGGTAAAAGATTGTAAATATGTCATAGGCTAGACTTAGGAATCTAATTCCTAGAAGACATGGTTTAAAACAAGGGTTCCTATGTATGCAGTGTATCACTCACAGTATTAATCCCTACTAGTTAACCTTTTATTATAGTATAAGAGGTCCCACCCTCGCGGGAGTCCTTTTGGACCATCTTCATGCATGTCAAATGCTAAATCAGCTGCCTCTGCAGCAGTGATTTAACAGCAGTTGTAATTTTCTGGCCCCCAAACTACTTACCATTTGTACTTTCAAGACAAGATTAATGGCCCTATTTAAAACACACCTCATTATTTCCTTGTACAGCCTGCATCAATTCAGCATGCTTCAAAACCTAATCTTGTTCAGACACAGTACACAAACCCCAGGTACCTAGCCTTGGACTGTAGGTATCACCATGCTTCTAAAAACCATCTGCTGCAATAGGGACGGGGGTACTACAGTATTACAATACCCCAATCCCTTCTCTCCCCCCAAACTGCATTCCTCCTTTCCTTCAATTTATTCTCATTAGAGATAGAAGGAAGTTCTTTCATTTCCACAGTTTACCAAAGCTTTGCCACAAATATGCTGAAGGAGCTGAACAGAACGCGGAGGTGACATAAAGATTAGCTTGGCATACACATTCCTAAGAAAGGAAGCATTTGCAAAGAAAATGCAAATGCTGCAAGAAGTATACAATTTTTTCTACCCCTCCAAGGCCTGTACCTCCACATACAGAGTTACAAGGTTCTTCCTCACCCAACAAGGAAAGTTGCAGAAACCTACCTTATTCCTTTAGCCCAGACTGCTTTGTTCAATCTGGTGTCAATACGAACATCAGGAGTACCCATTTCCTTCATCGCAAATTTACGGATCTCCTTGAGAGCACGTGGCGCTCGTTTCTTGAAGCCCCTAGGACAAACACAAGAGCCATTTCTTTAACTTCAGAAAACTGTCAGCACTGGACACTTGTTGCACCATTCAACCACTGACGGTCTCTAAACATACAATCCAAAGAATTGCGTTCAACAGCAGTTCAATAGCTGCATCATAGTATGACTAGACCTTTATTCTGGTAGGTAACTGCTAACCTTAATGTCTATGTCTAACAGAAACCACATATACTTAAATAGAATAATTTCAGTAAAATTTTGCAATGACAAGATCTCCCAGATCTTAAGTCTCATTCACATATGTTGACATTAAAACTTAACGCAATATTACTGAAGAGATCATCAGGTTTCACAGATATTCTGAATAAAAGGCCTATGAGAAAAGCAGTGCGATAGTAATACCAACTTGATAGAACTGTATCAGCATTGAAATAAACAGCAAAAGAAAAAAACTGATGCTATTCTAACAGCTTCCGCAACACAGTATTTGATGGTTAGTTTCTTCACATTAGCAGGACCACACCAATAGCACCATTAAAACTGTTTTATTTTTTTACAAGTATAGCTTGTCTCATGCCTATTATGAACAGATTCTGCATGGCTAGCCATTTACACTAGAAGTTACAGATGCACTGTGAGTGTTTTGCCATATATATATATATGTACGTATATAACACCCACACTATGACACGTGACTAGTGTCAGTAGTATCTGAGGTCCCACAGTGGGTTTTATTTCCAGCACTAAATATCAACAGCAACCAGGAGTGGGTGAATGATTACATGAGACAAGCATTAAGCAAAGTATTTCACCCCTAGTACTTCATGTTCAAAATGAAAAGAGGCTAGCCCAAAAAGAACTGGACAGCAGGATCATCAGCATTAAAAACAGACTTAACTGCCATGAACGGGCAAGGCCAGAACACCTTACCACTGCCTCCCATTCTCACTCATGGTTTTGCAATAGTCCACTCTTATTTGTCTCCCATTCTAAGTTAACTTCAGCAATTTCACCAATTATTTTGATTCAGATATAGTTTTCGTCCATGACTGTAGCCATATGCATACAAAGAGAACCACAGGGAGATGCAGCTTCTCAGCAAGTCCTCTCAAGCACTCTACTACTACAGAGTTGTATGAGGGTCAACATTTTGTCAGGTAAAAAGTTACCCTCATCTACACACATCAAACTTTATTTAACTCAAATCATACCCCAATTTACACATCACAATTTATCGATAAGCATGGAGCCAATCGCTTGATTACATCAATATTTAATTTCTAAAACTTTCTATAGGGGGCTAAACTTTAAACTTCGCTTGGTAAAGAACGATGACCTGTGCACAGATACAGATCTAACTTAAAATTAAGTCCAGGAACACCCCAAAAAAAAGAAACATGCTTTTTCTCCAAAACCATATGCTAAGCACAGGTTTGCACAAGTACAGAGTTGCTTCCTTGGGACACAAGTGTAGCACAAGCAACTAAAACATCATGCATTAGCACTGGTGTCGGTAAGGACTGTCCTCTGTCGTTTAAACCCTACCAAGCCTGCTTTCAAACACCACTTAACATAAGGCCAATTTCACGGATAAAAAGGACTTACACGCCATGGATCCGCTTGTGGATGTTGATGGTATACTCCCTAGTCACCACCTCATTGATGGCAGAGCGTCCCTTCTTCTTCTCGCCACCTTTCTTTGCAGGAGCCATCTGAGCAACGCTGAAAACCATCCGTGCGCACATCAAACGCAGGCCCAACTTTCCTCAGACTCCTCCCCCATCACCTTCTCTCCCACCGCTCCCAGCCCCTTACAAGCCACCCAACTCCCACTTTCAGAAACTTAAGCTTAACTCATACCCGGGGTCGCACCAGTTGCAGATTTTACACAGCAACTTTTCAGCATCACAAATGCTTTACTCTCATCTCCCTGACAGGCGCATGAATCACATCTGAAACTCTTCGACCGCTCCCCATGAAGACTGAGCTCCTGGCCAGCCCCAGGCGCCCCTAAGACCCCCTCGTCCTGCTTCCGTACATCCAAGCCCCCTCGTTCCTCAAGGCGACCCAGGAAGGCGGCTCGGCCCGTCCCGGAAAGGAGATGACGGTACCAGAGAGGCTCTTTCCAGGGACTGACAGCGGCCTACAGCTTCCTCCTCCCTCACCAAGGCCCAGCACAGGCCCTAACCCCCTCACAAGTGCCCCGCAGCCCTCCCC
>JAVJGI010000014.1:69119959-69135865 GCA_035590275.1 Ibycter americanus
GCCGCTCGCCCCCCGCCGCCACCCCGCGAAACCCCGGGCACCGGAGCGCTGCGAGAGCCGAGCCGCCCCCGTCGTGGCGACAAGCAGCCGAGCAGGCACACGACACCCCATGAAGGCACAAGCAAGCTTAGGCGTGATGAGCACCGCCCGTAAAAGCCCGATGATGGGAATAAACCTTATTAAAGGAAAACAGCAGTGTGGGTTTTTTTCTATTTATAATACGAATACACTTTTTAGTCTAATAGAGTCACTGTAATACAGGTATGTAGGAGGTTAAAAGGTACCGCTGAGGGGTCTGAAGATAATAAGCTACATTTGCCGCAGCGTCAGGTAGCAGAAATAGAAGCTAAGTTTTCTAGGAAGGGACTTACAACAGGTGGGTGGAAGAGCAAACACTGGGAATGCCGAGAAACTGGCAATAATAAAATAAAAAAAAAAACCCATGCCAAACCTGCTAGTTTTCACAGATCTTAGTAACTACGAACTGTGGCTGAACTTCTAATACCCCGTGCAGGAATCTGTTAGGCTCGCCACCCGGGGGTCTCACACAAATCTCTACGTATTCCACCCATGTGCCACTACAGCAGACCAACTTCACTGCGCTGGTGGCATCCAACTGGATTCAGGGAGCAAGCAGGGGTAAAGCTTATTTGGGGAGGTCGCACTGCCGACACTGCTATTGCTGGTTTCCAGTATGGTCAGTCAGGTTTCTTTCAGGTCAGCTGAAGAACAGTAAGTCATCCACACCTTTTGCATGCTCCCCTGCTCAGTTTTCAAGCTGAAACAGCTGCTCAAGTAACCCTCCTGGCTGAGGTCTTAAACAAGGGATTTAAGATGAAGTAAATGCTGTAGGGAGACCCTTTACGTAGGCTGCCCTTATATAGGAGAATAGGGAAGGAAAGGCAAAGTCACACTTACAGGACTGACATAATTTTACTTGCTTTCTTAATAACAGCTCAGTGTCTTCTTTCCATATAAATGCTTCTCTATTCAAAGAAATGGTTACCTGGCTCGATATCACGCTTGCTTCTCTCAGTGCTTGCTGGTTTGCTGTTTGCGAAGATGCAATTTGCCCTTGAAGTTGAGGACTGGGGACAAGCTGCTGCTGGGAAATGGCCCCTGACCTCTGCTGTAGCTGTTGTGGCTCTGGCTGCTGAGTACTGCTGAAGCTCAGGGACACTGTCGGCTGCTGTAGGAACATCTGGAAAAGAAGGGGGGAGGATTTATTTACATAGCCCAGCTGTCTTGGATAATGAATGTGACAAAATTAAATCCAAAGATATATTCTAAAATAAAGTTATCACGTTTCTGGATTCGCTGTGCATTTACTGTGAGTTGGAAATCACCTCTCTTTCCTACATTAACAGTTCTGCTGTCTCTAGTTTCTTGATTTCTTGTTCTGCAAGTGCACTCATTACTTGTGAAATATGTCCTGAAGGTACAAGTCCTCTCTCTATGGAGCAGGCACAGCCCTTGTAAGAGCAGTTCCCTGTACATTCACCGTGTTCTGGGGCATTCTGACCAGAGAGAAGAAAGTAACTCCATGTCCTTTCAGTTCTTTCATTTCTGCTTTCAGCAAAATCAGTCTTCCTTTCAGACAGGGCTGCTTTTGAATTTGTCTCTGGAAATTGGGTTGTTGAATGTTTTTAATGAGGCCACAGTCAGGCCAGAGCTCTCCGTGTTGAATGGCTGTGTCCTTATCATTGAGATGATGTGTAAACAGACAGTCACTGTCATTTATCTGATTTCCCATCAGGTAACTGTCACCTGGCGTTCTTCCTAACTGTGCCATGCATTTGACTTGTGCAGAAGTGCTAGTGGCTCCTCTGTTAGTGTTTCTGTAAAAATGATACACTCCATTCTTGCATTGCAAGATGAGGCTTTCTTCTTTAAAAGTTGTAGGGCTTGGGAATTTTTGCTTTTCTAGGGGCTATTTCTTTTATTATAGCTGTACAGAGGAAAAAGGCATCTTTTAAAACTATGAATTATTAATGCTATAAGCTATCTTTGCAGTATTTTGAACGTAGCTTCTTGCCACCAAGGACTGTAGAGAGGCACGCGTCCTGTGTAGTTGAAGGCATTTTTGGATCTGATTCCGATTCCACACCACTGCTACACGTGTGGAACTCCATTAATTTAAGTGAAGCTACTTAGGGTTTAAATGAAATCAGAATCACAATTACTCTCTTCATTATTCATCCATCAGTCTCATGCCTAGCAGTACGTTGGAGGGACACCCAGTAATTAGTACACCTTTCTGCAGCTTATTGCTATATTAAAAATTCCCTCAACTATCATGTCCCCTCTAATTTTTCTTGGAAGAAACCCATACCTTTCTCCAAAGGACCGGTACAGTACTTTGCATAAGTACGGGTTGATCCATCATGTTTGTACTTACTTATCTAGCTTTTAAAACACAATTTTTATTTCAATATGATAACTTTTTAATGAATTCATGTGAGCCAAGATTTTACTCAGAAAAAGGGTACAGACAAAGCTTACATTAATCAGCTGGGAGAGGGGGGCAATTAGGGAAAATGTTAATGCACCTAAAGCAACAGCTTGTTTCAGGTGCTGTAGGCTAATCACATCTCAAAGATGTGTGATAGAAATAAATGGGTCAAGGAACAGAGTTGGGGCTGCTCGCAGTAAGTCTGAAACTACCTCCGAGTGTTTTCTTTTAAAAACACTGCTCATTGAGTTTGGAGCCATTACATATCAGAAAGACAGATGGTCTCACAACTTCTGCCAAGTAAATAGGTCTTATTCTAAATAAATCAAAGACAGAAATGAGGAAAATTCATTTTCTTGTTTATTTTCTGTATATAGAAGCTAAGCTTTGGACATGTTTTGTAAATGAACTCGATTAGCAATGAAACTGGTTGCCATTGATATAAAATTTGAAATAAACCATTTGATATAAAATTCAGAACAGGTAAAGCAAGTAGTGTGTTTCAAAAATCCGATGGGGAGTGTGAGCCCACTGGTACTGGCTAGATCACTGCAAGTTAAGACTTTTAGGAGGATTACTTGAAGTGTCCTCCCTGTGCATGGTGCATAGCGCTGGAGAAATACTAAGTTCATCCAATGCAAAGTCAACATCTATCGATGCAAATGTCAGGCAGGGTCTGAACTTGCAGCGAACAACTAACTTTGCAGGGACCTGCCTGTGTGCATGCCTCACTTCCAGATGAAGGCCAAGGAGCTTATCCTTGAAAGAAAGCAGAGTAACCTACTTTGCAATTACTAGAGTGTGCCACTGGGTAGGAATGTGCACAGTTAATGGTTGGCAGCTAACACTGCAACCAATTTACAACCAAGTTTATCCCAGTAAATCAATTTCATTTGTTTGTGTGTTCGTATCCTGAGAGGGCTCTGAGTGTTTCGTATCTAGGGACCCTCTGTTGCATTATAATGGCCAAAGCAGCATTTTTACTGTCTGAACATAAATGTCCTGGAAAAAACAAGCTCAGGGTAGAAAGCAATGGTGCTATTTAACCCATGTTCCCACAGAACTGGAGTACTCAAGATGCCTCATCAAAACAAGAATTAACCTGAGACAGGATCGAAGTGTGGAATTTCTACCTGCTAGTTAAGCCTAAAAGCAAGAACATGCTTCATTGTACAAAACTTAATAGTATTTTTTCATAATGTGCCTCTTTTGTGATAGTCCTGTCTGAATTCCCCTGAAACATTGAAATATGGCAGCTTTAAATACCAACAGAAACCCCTTAATAAAGAATGAAATCTTTCCCAGTCTGAGCAAATCCAAGTAGATAAATTAGCAGCTCCCTAACTGCATTGCTGGTAATGACATGTCTCGTGGCTGATTTTGCGGACTGCGAGGTCAGTGAAGCATCTTACAAATATTTTTTAATTGGCCAGCTTGTTAACATATGCAACAAAGTAGTAAGGGAGGGGAGGGCCCATCTGACACTGCTGCCCCCTCATTCCAAGACAGAGGGGTCCTTACAGCTAATGGATGAATCATGCTGGCAAGACATCATGAGGAAAACGTCTCTTTGACTCTACCTGTCCTTTGGATAATCAGGGGATTATAGTCTTCGGGCTCATCATTACAGACATCAAGACTCTCTCTTTATGTAAAATACATAAAGATGAGGAGCACAGCACTGGGAAGCTGAGATTCACTGACTTCGAAGGGAGCCTGATTTGCAAATGATGGGTGGCTGGTCTCGTTTGTAGTTCTTGCAGGCTGGTGAGGCTCAGTCCTTCTGCCTTCCTCCCTGTCCGCAATTCATTAGCTAGACTGTTCAAATCTGGAGCAGACACAGCATCCTTCAGACTTCTGAGGTTGCTCTTGCTGCTCTTGTCCTTCATACTTTTGTTTGTCAGGGAAAGCAGTAATGGGGATTTAATGGGGTTTTGAACACTTTTGTTCAGGGCCCACAGCCCTCCTGCTAGTTACATCTTTCATCGCACAAGGTGCTTGGAAATAGTTTCTAATACAGACTACCGTGCTCAACATCTGGCTGGTTAGGAAAGCGGTTCTTGGTGGACTGCCGTACTGCAGTTTTGAAGATGTCTGAAGGAAATGGAAATCGGGCTTAACTCTCCAAAGAGCTACCAGTACACTTCTGTGTGGAAGGGAGCGAACCAGTGGGGAAGGTATGCTAATAAATCCACTAATGAGGGAAAACCGGAGAACACTTCCCCCTTTTCAGACAGCCTGCGGCACTCCCCCATGCTTACAGCTCTTCTACGCAGAATGTTAGAGAGACCAGAAATGCGCTTGATAGTAATGTTCGCCTGTTTGCTACTATGCTTTGTAGCTCTGATAATAGACACAGATCAATGTCTGCAGACATCCAGCTCCCTGAATGATGAAATCTGTGCGGCAAAGCACGTGGTTGGATTTCTGATTTAACAGTTTACTCCTCACTGCTTCTGAGTCACAAAAGTGCTGCATGCAAAAGTGTGAGGCTTTCTTTTAAGCTGGCCCTAGCCAAAAAAGACAAAGCTAATTCCTGGTCTCACTGTATCCCTGCGGCAGCACAGTAATTTCTTTGGGTTTTTTTTGTTAGCCAAGAGAAAGTGGGAGAAGGGAAAGACCCTGGCCATAAGTCAGTGTGACCGCTCGCGTCTCATTGCCTTGTTTGATGGCTCTGCAGAGACCAAAAGGCACCCAAACTACAGAGGACGGCCCTCCCCATCCAGCATTGCCCCTTCAGGCAGCTATGCAGCCCCTGTGTTTCCAAGCTGCCCTCCGTTCCCCGACTCTCAGTTCTGCATCTGCGTTAAGCTGGGAAATGGTCAGTACTGACACCAGAGAACTTGTACAGGTCTGAAAATACTTGGTCTAACCTGGTACAGTCTTCATGGGGGAGAAGATCACCCAAATGGTATAACTCAAAGCTACAAATTGGTATGGGGTGGGCAGTACAGAACTACCCACCATTTACCCGTTGGGCCTCCTCTTCTCTCTGCTCAAGGCCCCTGTGAGCATATCTGAGAACCTGTCCCATGATCTTTGGGTTATTAAATGCACCCTAGTGCATATGGAAGACAGCTATATAAAAATAAAATCTGTTTCCTGCATATAAGTATGTGCTCTGATCTTCTATTTTTGCCTGAATTATGAAAAAAAAAAAAAAGAGAGAGAGAAAAAAAGGTGAGTGTATGTGACTATTGAAGACTTCACCAGGAGAGAGTAATGGTTTTCACCCAATTAAAAAGAGAGGAAGTGAGAATATCACGTCTCTGGATATTCATAATAACAATAGCTTTCAGACATATGACACGATTCTGAACTGAAGGCCAGTTAATTGCAGCGAGAATTTCCTTTCCCATTAATCAAAGTCAGTGCAGAACCAACAGAAGAAATGCACTGAAATTAAACCTGGTCTACTTATATGCTTATATGGCACCAGGAACAGAGTCCTGGTTTTGCGACCCACCATTGCTGTGCTGTTTTACAGCAGTGCACGTGCAGCAACTTAGGTGGCAAAGTTCCTAATTTGGCTTCACTGATCCCTTAATTGCCTAAACATACAATCCCAATTTGTTTTAATATGTGAAACTGCATTTCACAGATGCTGATGATGGGTGAGAGCCTGTTTCTGTGGAAGTCAGGAGCAAAATTCCTGCTGACTTCAGCAGGTCCCAGGTTTTCATCCTGTGCTTAGAATGTTCTCTGAGACATTTGTTTCTGTGATGGAACTTGTCTTCTAAAAAAATCTTGTTAGTTACAGTAATCACAGTGGGTCCCCAGTGTGACATTTCTAGCAAGGGTCATTTAACCTGGCTTTTACAGTTAAATTATAAGGATCATAGCAGTAATCACCCTGAGTTCAGAAAACTTCCATAAAACTGGATGGTATGTCCATTTGCCATTAAGTGAAACCTGCGATGTACTGAACTGCACTTGCTATTTTTTCAGAGGTTTGGTAGACATAAGGGGTAGTACAAAGCAGATACTGTACTTGGTGAATTAAAAGCAGATACTGTACTTAGTGAATTCTAGCTCTGTGTAGGAGGTATCAAAGGCAGAGGAAAAGCAGGCGCAGTCAGCTTCACCCTAAAGGCTTAAGCTGGTCCAGCGAAGAACAAATTCAGACACCTCCTAGGTGTGAACAAATGCACATCAGCAAAGGTTTGGGGTTTTTTAACATGACAAGGAAATTAATCTCTTGTGCTGTGTATCCGGGCTGGAGCAGGGTCAGGAAAACAGGGAGCGAATGAAAGAGATGAGCACTGCCTGAAGGAGGGCTGTTAGCTGAAGGAGAGCTGGACAGACAGGATACTGAGCACGAGTGATGCCAACACGAAGCAAGCCGTGACTGGATGGAAGCTAATGAACTGGAGAGAATAATCATTGGCAAGTGTGAACTTGAACATTTTTCTACTACAACCGCTCAGTCTGAAGACTAAGTAGATAAAAGTATTAAAATGCTACCGTAAATGACCCAAATTCTTCTCCTCCTCCTAACAGGAGGAGAAGATAACATGTATAAGAAATATAATAGATACAGATAAATATATAGAAGAAATGCCTAGAGGTCGAGGTATGTCTTCCTTCTCTTCTTCCAGAGAGCTCTTAAATCTTTCTTGAATAGGTTACTCCAGAGGCTTTCAGAGAGTAACATCCTTATTCAGATGAGCTGGTTTCCACATGTCCAGATTTCCTGGACTCTGGAGCTAATTTTAAGTTGCCAATGCTATTGATGGCCACGTGAGCGGGGATGCTTTGCTCTGCCCCTCCCAGCAGTAACACACCTGTACGCTGGAGTCCTGGACCAGGCAGAGCTGCTCCTGTATCTTCTGGAGCTCCTCCTGCTGCCAGCGGATGTTGGCCTGCAGGATCCGGGTCCGCTGCTCTAGCTGGTCCTTGATGGTCTGGAACATGCTGAACTGTGCTGAGAACTGAAAAAAAAAAGAGGTAGAAATGAGTTATTATAATAGAAACAGGCCTCAGTAGAACAGTTCTGTAAGAAGTTATTTGTTTCTTGACTGTAAAGCACAGCCAAAGGAATAAAAGACATGTTTGTAATATACTAACATCTCAGCAGAGATAAATCTTGTCTATTTTCAATTTTACACACATATATTAAATTGTCTCAGTTAGAGCGATCTGCTTACAACTGACCCTGTTCTGTTAGGGAATTATCAGAAGGACTGTTTTTGAGAGTATGCTACTTTAAAATATCAAGAGCATCTTAATTGGATGGCAAATGACTGCATGATTTTTATTAGTCTGTAGTTTGGAGCCCTTAGTGTGGCATAACTGTATATTCTGGATGTGTTTTACTAAAGCTTTCCTGTTTTCCGCACAGAAATGGCAGTGCTGCCGTGGCTTATTGTGGTGATGACTTACTATAGCATCACACAGCAGCTGACCACAGTAAACATTTTCTAGGTTTCTGCAGCTGAGTAGTAGTCAAGCTACAAGGAATACTCATTAAGTTATTTTTATACATGATGTAAAATGAGTAGCTCAGTTCAGTGGGAGAAAGGCTATTCTAAATAGTAATATAAAATGGAGATCACCAATCAGGGTCAAGAAGAAAATGCAACCTCCAGTAGCAGCAATACCTGGCACAAAGTGGAATCATTCAAGCAGTGTGGAGCAGACTAATACAGCGATAAATTCCTAGTTTTATTTGGTGTTCTTGGGTATGATTCAAAGTCCACCAAAGTTAATTATTCCTTTAATAGGCTTTGGAATACTTGCTTTGCATGAGCTTATATTCCAAAAGTAAAAAACAGTCTTTGGAAAAAAAACACTTCTAAACATCTGTAAGCTTTTCTGTAATCAAGGCATGCAAGACCTCTCTGAAAATGTGATGCTGTGAGTGTCCAGGCGAAAGAAAAATAACAATTCTGCTGTGACTTGAAAATGGTGCCCCGTTCCCCTGGCTGTTCCAGTGGCTCTGTGCTAGTGGGTGAACCGATGCACACTGCTGGCGCTTTCCTGCTCCACGGAGGTGCACTGGCTTATACCACTTCTGGCTTTTTAATAGGAAAGCAAGAATGGTAACAAGAAGGGAATTAAGGAGCTCTCTGGTGCTGGCAACACTGTACAGTTAAGTGAAATTTCTGGCTACTTAGAGAAATCTAAATGTGACAGGTCAGATTTGTATCAGCTAACCACTTTGGCTTCAACCAGTTAAATACGTGAAAGTACCTTCACATTCCCTCTAGCAAAGCTGAAATCTCCAAGTAAATGGCCTTTAGGTGAGAAAGTTATGAGAACTTCAGTGGATTTATTTTTATTTTTCAGGTGGAGGGAGGCTTTCCTGCATAATCCGGGAGGTCACTGCACAAAGAGTGGTGGCAAGGTGGAGGGGAGTTTCACGGCCAACCCTGCTTAGGGGGAAGGAGGGCTGCTAAGGTGGCACATGTGGCTGCTGCTGGCAGAGGACCTTAGAGCCCACTTGGGTGGCAGAGGCATCTGTGAGTACTCACAGGTTGCTCTGTCTGCCCAAGGAGAAATAACACGGGCACTTGGCCTCTGGCACTGTGACTCGTGGTGCTTTTGCCTTCAGACAGCAGCACTGTCATCTGCAACCCGCGTTCTCCCCCAGAGCAGAAAAATGATGTCAAAGCTCTCAAAGGGCAGTTTGTGTTACTTCTGGTTGGTGTTACAGGGGAGAAGTCAGAGCAGGGTCTCTCTCTTTCTAGTCCACGAACGAAGTGTTAACCCAAGGAATGGACAAGTGGAAACCTCTGATGTTTGGGAACAAGGACATGTGACTCAAAGGGGTGTCTGGTGCTGCTTCTTGTAGTCTGACTCCAGGTTTCTGAAGAGTCCCAGGTACCCTGATTTTAGGAGTGGAATGATGCTATGTAGCAACGGCTTGCTTAGATGAGATGCAGCTAATTCCTGCCTTAACCTGGGTCTGTACAGAAGAAATTTTTAAAAAGACAAGTCTTGCAACTTAATTCTCTCTATATGAACTTTGTCAGTGAGGACTACTCTTAAGTCTTCAGCAAGGGTCCTTATCAGAAAAGAATTAAAAACAATTGTAGCCAAAAGTTTAATTTTAGCTGCCAGGCTTGTGGATGGAAAACTTTTCATTAATGTGTGAACATCTTGAAGACAATTTGCAAAAGGAATCCAATTTTCTTCAATTAATAAATGTAAGGAATTTTATACCAGATAATTTTATAATCATTTTATACTTCAATAAGAAAACAAATCCATTTCCAGGTCTTAGTTTTGAATTCAAATTTGCTTTGCAGAGTTGCATGCAAGAGCACATTGCTGTTGATTTTAAATTATTATTCCTTAATTTTTTTCAGCACCTTCTTATATTTAGCATATTCATCCAGTATTGACTTTTTGTTCTCTTTTTCATGTGCTTTTTGTATTAATACACTTAAGAGCAACAATTAGCTGGTATACTAGAGTGAAAGCCATTATGGAAGAAGACAAGGAACTTTCTCTTTTCCTTTTTCCCCTTTCCCACTCTAACCCCCAAATTTGCTGATAACTCTAGCGATGACCCCTATGATTACAAAGCTTCTATTGTTTTTGTCCAATGAGACACTAACAGCAATTGACCTTCACCAGAGAGTATTTATCTCAAGATCATTAACTGCTCTACTAATTAGGGGAGAAATCTGTAACTGTATAATAAATTAAAAGAGCTTAACTCAAAATGTTACACAGAGAACACTGCTTTAACTCTGTCACTGGTATCAGATGAAGCTGCTTTTTGTCTCACTTAGGTATTTACAAACATCTGTAGGATCCTCAGAGAAGCATATGCTATACATAGAAAAGTGCTGGATTTCCAGATACAGTCAAGCATGGAAGATTTCACCAGTGAAATATCTATAACTGCACCAATTTAATCCAGGTTTGTTAATGCAGACAAAAAAGAAACAACCCAGCAGTGATTTTAGTCTGGATTCTTAAAAAAAATAAATAATAAACTGATGCTTTTGGGATCATGTCAGCAGATGTTCTGGTAGGGACAGGCTGGGTGCATGGGCGCTGATGGTCCAGGCAGGCTGTACAGCCCAGGGAGAGGGACTGGCACTTTTGGGTCATGATTCCACCAGCATGGATATCTGAAAGAGGCCAGCTGGACTGTGCCTGAGGAGGGGTGTTTCTCTCCACCCGGTGCCAGGTTCACTCCCTCTCTCTAGGTGATGGGGGCACTGCAGCCAGGGGAGGAGACTTATGGCCCCTGTGCCTGTCAGGATGGTCTTCCACTTCAAATGTGATGAACAAAAAGATGGACACCTCAAAAACATTCTGTTCCTGCAAGTTCCATGACAATAGGTAGCTGGGTAAAGAAGAGAGACCCTATTAATTTTTTAGCTCAGCTTCTTTTAAAACTTTCTTTTCTGCCTACCTTCCAACTTTCAATCCTTCTGGCCAATGCTAGAGACATGCAGCAAAGTTGTGAGTGTCTCAAAAATACCAGGGTGCTATAATTTCACGAGAGCTTTAGCTGAGAAAAGGAGCCACCCATCCCTTCCTCCTGCGGGCAAGGCTGGGTCCACGCACCAGCCTTGCAAGGCGCAGCCCCTGGGAAATGGGGTTTCATTAGTTTTGCAGCTCACCGAACAACTTGTTCATTCTTTCTGTCTTCTGAATAACACCTGCGCAATCCCAAATGGATTATTAGTGCTAATTATTATTCAGTCATCAACAACCGCTGTGTTGTAGGGGATTTTAATTTATTACAATGAGGAAGGCAAACAAACAAATATTCTAATAGGGAGCACTTGGTTTAAAGTAAACCATTTACATTCAGGCGACATCTAGTACTGTGCTGTCTGTTCATTCAGACAAACACGGCAGAAGCTAAAACTGCATTTTGGCGGAGACAGAACCATCGCAGCCTTTGCTCAAAATAAAACTAATCAAAGTTCAAGCAGATGGTGCCTGAGGCGGCAGCTAGCTGCTTGCTGCGGACGTGGTTGTGGCTGCTTAAAATGTCCTTCTCCTCTGCTGCTGCCCCGTAGATGAATGTTAGCTTCAAGGATGCCCATCAGAGTGTGGGGGTCCTGCATGGCCAAGCTCGGCACATTGCCTTTCAGCTCCTGCCATCGGTCACTGTCAGCTGAGGGCGAGCGGCAGAAAGGTGGTGGGGAGCAACCTGTGCAGCTCCTCCTCTGGGCTGGCAATGGGGTGCCATTCTAAAAGCAGTGAGCTTGCATTCTGCCACTAAACTGCCATGAAACATCCAACTAGGAAACCAAGGAAGTGTTCGTGGTGGGAAGCACGCGTACCTGGATTTCGTCCCTGTCTCGCTTAGTGCTGCAGGCACCTCGTCTTTTAAATAATGGATTGTCTTGCTGTAGGCTGACATGTTTATTATTTTAAGGTGGGAAGTACAGAATAGGTTCATAATTTTCATAACAGTTTATGAAAATCACCCAAGTGTGTGGAGATTTGGTACTTTTCCCGGGAGTATCACTGTGGAGTGTGAGCATCAGCAACCTGAGCTGCAGCATCCTGGTGTTATTTCCCTGCTCCACATCAAGCTCCACCTGGAGCTTTGCCAGGAGCACTGCTGTGACTCTGCTGCCATTTGAGAAGAGGGCTGCCAGAGGGCTGGCTATGTAGTCAGACTCCAGTCAGCCCTTCTTTCACTGAGATTTAGCTGGCCCAAAGAGGCTTAACCAGTGGCCATGTGACTGGACGGTGCTCTGGTGTGGTGGAAAAGAAATGGAGCTGGTGTGCCAGTAAGAGCATTTTACTGGGAAGGGGCAAGGCAGCAAGGCTCTCAGTGAATGACTGGAAAGTATCTCTTCACAAAGAGCTTTGATGGAGAAGAAAGGGAGGTAGAAAAAAGTCAAACAAAACACGTGCGGGTTTATAATAAATAAACTAATTGATGTTTGGAAGTGCATTAATGAGTAACAGAGAGAAATATCTGTAAAAGAAAATGAATGCTCAGAGCGGATAATTGATATGCTTTTTCTTTGCTGCATGCTGGTGTGGAGTCATGAAAAGAATATTAAACATAGAAGATAAATGAGAATTTGTTACTTTAAAGCAGAGATCCTTAGGCCTTTGCATGTTTTATATGCTACAGGAAGAAACCCTGGGATCTTGTGAGGGAGTACGGGGTACTAACGGCACAAGCAGCCTAGGTCCAGGAATACTCTGTCATTTCTAAATTCAGAGGATGATGAGGTGTAGCATCACAGCATGACCAGAGGAGAGCAACAATGTGATGGGAACATGGTACTCAAATTTTTCTCCTTCAAAATCTACTGCAAATGAAACAATGGGGTGGCTTTTTGGTCATCACCCACCTTTGGGGTACGGGCTAATAGATTTCACTGAAGGAATTTGTCTCCAGCAGCATCCTCACCATTAACGGTGTGTCCTTTGCTGCTGGTTAGTTGCACATCAGCATAGTCAAACAGGTGTTTTTAGGAGGACTGGGTGTCTTTCTTAGTTTTTGGTTTTAATTCTCATTGTGACTTTGATTTTGATGGAACATGATTCTGTAGAAGCAAACTGAAATCTTTTTACATCTGTTTTTGTCCTCCTGTGAAATAGATGTGTGTGTGCACCTGAACCTACGTGTACCTGGGCTTCTGCTCTGAAAGCCTGTATGCAGATATATGTTTAAACACACGTTTACAATTCAGATTACTTTTCCACAGTATTTTAAGCATTGGAGAGCTGGTAGATTTGGGGATTTTAGCAACTAAAGAGGTAACGTAAAAGCTACAATAGGAGAAAACACCAGGAGATAAGCAAGTGACCTATTCCACTTCCAGATCCCCAACTAACCTGTGCCAGAGGTGCAGGCTGATTTTGCAGAGTTGCTTGAGGCAGCAGCTGCTGTGGGAGAAGCTCACATGGAGGCTGAGAAGGCAAAGAAACCTAGGTTAAAACCAAACCAGAACAACTTATTTATCAGTTTGGCTCCTTTAAATTTTAGGTTTCTTCTAATGTTATGGCTTTTGTGTAAGTCGTTTTTAATTGCTAAGCTGCATATGTGGCACATGCTTTATACCGTCTGCCTATTTTGATGACTCTGTGTGAAGTTACCTGAAGAGCAGTAGGTTGACTGAGCCTGTGCATGGATAAATCCTGCTGCGTGCTCGGTGTTCTTGGCAAGGGAGTGTTAGACTCTGCAATCAGCTTTGTTGGTGTAGCTGCAAGAAAAGTACTGGTGAGTTCTCACACACTACAGATCATCCTCGTTTGAAGTATTACAATGAGACCTAGCTAGAAATTATTATGGCCTGGCTAAATTCCAGCAGGAGCCAAGGCTGTTCTTGTTGACTACAATGGCAGTAAAATTAAAATGATAAGGAGGATCTGGGCAAAGATAAAAGTAAATGAGACAGATTATGGATCTGTGCTCCAACGAACAGAGCAAAAGAACCAAAGAGCTGTTCTAAAACAGCTGGAACTCCCTTCATATGGGCCAAATAACCGTGAATTTAGATTCGCTCACTGGCTTTTCTTCCAGACCAAGGTGCAGAAAGAGTGTATAAGGTGTGCCCAACTCAAGGCTGGAGCATTCTGAATCTTGGCCAGATAAAGTCATCCACAGGCTGTTATTACTCACCTAAGTGTAGAGGGGCCTCATATTGCTCAGACTGATGCCTGAAAGTCTGAAGACAGAAGTCCTCATTTTCACAACAGATTGAGACAGCAGGTCTCATGGCTAGTCCTGCTACTCATTTTCCAGTGTACAGGTGGTTGCACTAGAACCTTGTCTCTTGTACGTTACCATTTTGGATTATGCACTTCATTGTCAATGACAAACACGCATCATCGATGCCTCATAAATAACTGTTAGATCAGCAGCTATGGTATATAGGCACACATTCTGTAACCTGGCTAAATTAAAAATAGTGCAGTAGCCCAGGAATGCCACTCACATGCTGGGTCCGACTTGGGTGTGTGGGAAGATTTTGGTGAGCTCCTGGATGATACCGAGGGTGTCCGACTAGCGCTGAGGATTGAGGCACCAATATCAAGTGCATTAAAGTGCTGTTCAGGATCCAAGCTGGTGCCACTGTCCTAAAACAACCCGAAAAAAAAAAAAGGGAATAGCTATTGCATCTGTCAGGGTAAAAACATTTTGAAATGCAACTAGTAATGGCTGCACACCCAGTTCTTTGGCTGGCCTAAAATGACTTGAGCAGAACTAATCCCAGGTAGGCCAGCAGAAGACCTAGGCACAGGTGTCAATGTCCCTTCCAAATAGGATCTAACTACAGTATTTTACAGAGAGCTATCACTGAATTAGAAATAAATAGCAAGCTGCTGCCATAGCCATTTTGTGCCTTCAGATGTTTTTCTGAATATTTCTTCTGTGTTCAGTTGGATGTGACAGCAACTGCAACCTCTGTGAGACACTCAGCCATGCACTCAGGAGGAGCTTTTCTTTCTCCCCTCAGCAGATCACTGAGATGCAGCCAAGAAGGCCGATTGCCAGAACATGTCCAAATGAATCTTTAAACTGTAGTACCTTGCCAAGGAAAGGTGGAGATATCTCACATTGCCCCTGCCCATGTTCCACTTGATTTGTGGCTGTTAATGATCTCCAGGTTTATCCTTTCATGAACTTACCCGATTTACATTAAAATTATTCAAGTGAGCAATGAATTCTGAAGTCAAGGGGATCTACCCAGAAGGACAACGCTGGAGTCTTTGGTGATGGTAATAAAGGAAGAAGGTTGTGATTACTACATATATTAATGAAAAAAGCTTTTCTCATTGTACCTTTAGTGCTGAGGACACAACCTCTGAGGACACTTCTTCCAAGCCCATCTCCTGCCTCCTTTCCACCCGAACATCTGCATAACTGAATGGAAAATAAAATTCTATGTCATGTCAACAATATCAATGTGGTATGATTATATTTCATAAAGTGTGCCTTAAGAAAGCAGTGGAACATGTTATTGTAACATTTTACAGGTTAAATAAACAGCTGAAAAATCACTGAAGTCAAATGCTTCTGAATAACATTTGAGAGACTGTTTTCATTTTCAGGTTTTCCTCTGTTCCTATCTTCTTGAAGTCAAGAACTATATTAAAGAAGTATATATATAAAGGTCAAGTTCACATCCTACAACTACTTTATGACTTCATTGGAAAGCTTCCACACATCTCTTTAAAAACAACATAAGGCTTAGAGGAAGTGAGTAGTTAAGGGTCCTGTCTACTCTCTATCTTTGCACAAAATGGAAAAATATTAAGTTAATCTGCCCCTAAACTCATGATTGAGAAATCAAGCTTAGCATAAAGTAAGGTTTAGTCTGATCATTTTTGTATAATGAACATATTTTCTTCAGAGAGTTCAAGCTTAATTTTTTGTTATGTAAAAGACATTACATTTTTAAGAGATAATGCTGGCAGTCATGAGGATGCCCTTATCTGTTGCAGCACTACAAAACTAGCCGGCTGCAACAAGGCTTTCCCACACAAGGTTCCAAAAGTTCATCTACTGTCCA
>JAVJGI010000014.1:69135965-69220525 GCA_035590275.1 Ibycter americanus
CAACCCACCACCCCAGAAGCAAGCCCACAACTGTATATTATCAATGTTAATTAACCCTCTACAGTTCCTCTACACTTATCTTACTGTCCTTTATGTCCCCGTCCGTTGATACGATTTTCCATACCTTACCACCATGTGTGTGCACACAATGAACTCTGGCTTGGAGTTCCACTGGTGGTAGGTGATATAGTAATGGGTCTGGAGCCAGATCCACTGCTGTCCTTTGGTCAGAAACCGATAGCAGCACGACTTCCCCTTGCCAAACTGCATCACTGTCAGCAGAAAATACACACAGCTTGTAGCGCAATTTCCAACATGAAAATGACATGAAATGTGAAAAGAGTGACAAAAATATCTGTGGCCCCATTAGTTCTCAAGGGAGACAGGAGTCTGGGCACCTTTTGAGTGAGCGGTTCTGTCAGTCTTATGGTAGAGCAAAAATCACAAAGATCAGTAGGTACCTTCTTGTGACACTTTGAGTGGTACATTCCTACACAGTACAATTAACCTTAAGTGTGGACACTAATGCATTAGTGTCTGCTACAATTTAAACCTAGATCTTACTCTGGTTTATGTGCTGATTACATACTGCTTAATTAGGCATCTGGGATTCATTTCTAAGAGTTACCATCTTACATTCTATAGCAGAAAAGTACAAGGATAAAAATGTTTGAAAAGATGAGTATTGTGTGCAGATGGATTCAGAACGAAGTGAGTATAGGAGATAACATTGTGCAATGACAAAAATCATTTGAAACTGAAAGAAAATTCCCAGACTGGCAAGAATTCAAACTGCAATAAACTGGGGTGTATCGAGGGTTTTAAAGATTCACCAACAAAATTAATCTCTGCTTTTCATCCCCAGTGATTTCAAGGTGTTCCCAACCATGCACATATTTCGTCTTTCTATATTTTATTAAAATATCAAAACTAATGTTGACGGGAGATTTTCAGGACACCCAGAGGTGGTAAGCTGAGATGTTCAGCCAGTTCTGCAAGGAAATATTTGAAAAGCATTGCTTCATTTTCTTTACTTAGTGAAAGAGTTTTTCAATTAAAATTTAAGAGACTACATTTAAATAATCACAGGTAATCCCAAATACATGGTGAACAACATTAGGGTAAACAATCCTCAAGAATTTTATAAAATAAGATATCCTCTGAGATTGCTTGAACTATTCCTGCATATTCTTTATTATATTCCTGCATATTTCATAAAGCGGGAGTCTAATCTGGCGTATTTTATCCATTCAGTGAGTCTTGTTGACTGCTTTTGGGGATACAGAAGGTAAAATTGTATTTTTCAGAGCTTAGTAAGTCTGGCCTAGATGCCGATCAGCTGCAGTGCCCCCAGTCTGCTACAACTCCGCTAAAACATACAGGCGTGAGGCAAGGGTCAAACCTCCCCTCCCAAGTTTAAACCAATTTTAACTGAAACTACATTTCAAATGAAAAGAGATGTCCCAGTGACTCCACAGGAATCTGGGCCATGTAATACTTACAGTGTTCATGGCACCTTGCTAGCAGCTCTAGGTCATCTATATGGTAATAGTCGTAGCCAGAAGTACCCAGCACTTCAAAAGGCAAGTATCCTATAATCGGCGGTGCTCTGCAGTTAGGCACAACATAAGTGAATTCATAAACCACAAAACAAGCAGTTCTGCATGTTGACGTGGATATGCAAAAAATCCAGATCTGCTCTTGCTCATTGGTGCATGGTTGTCCACCCCAGGGGACCAGATCCTGACTTTTCCCCACCTTGTGCCTGGGATGCCCGGCTGGGCATGGCAGCGCCGGTGGGCACTGTCCCTCCAGGACAAGGCTATGACAACCCCATCTTTCCAGGGAAAATGTGGTTGTGGAAAGGAACTCAGCTTCTCAGGGACCTTTACAGAGGAACCTGCTGTGAGGGAGCCATTCCCTGGCTGTTCCTTGCCCAGGGGCTCTGCTGTGGCTCCCGCAGTCCCTGCACAGGGGAATAGGCATGGCGAGGCGATAGGAAGCCATCGTTTGCCAGGGCTAGGTGGGTAGGAGGGGAGATCATCTGTGCCGCTTCCCTCTGGGTGCCTGCAGAGCTACTCTGTGGCGTGCTGAGGCAGTTGCTTTGTACCTTTGCTGGCATGGTTGCCTCAGGCCAGCACAGACTTTCCCCCTGTAACTTAGTGGGAATTACACACACACAATCAATGGCTGGATCTGGAAAGAACGATTTCTGCAGCTGTATAATAATTAGATCATTTTGCCATGTGAAAGACTTTGGTCCACTGATATTTTTAAAGGAAACAAGAACAAGCTAATCACAAATTTGCCCCGAGAAACTAAAAAGACTGATAAAAATTAATGTAAAATAGTCAACATCAGCTTTTGTAGGAATTTCAGTGGCAACCCTCCTGTTCATGTGATTTAGATATGAAATGGAACGCTATTTGAAATAATTGCACTCACAAAAATAGCAGTAGATGAGCACCATACATAACCAGGAGTGCTTTTCTAGTCACCAACCTGTGATCCAGGAATAAAAATTTCCACTCCAGACTGTGTCTTGATGTGAATTCCTCTAGAGGTTCTTCCACGATGCACATCTCCTGTATGGTGAAGAAAACTGACTTACTGAGAGTTGCAGCTTCATTCCTCTGCTTCATCTAGCTTTCGTGAGCTATAAATACACGGTGTGTAAGAGGAGAAAACAGAGGATTCACACGTTTTCTGCCAATTCCAGAGAGCAATCTATTGTATTTATCAATGCCAACACTTTTGCAGTAGTTGGGGAGAACTTGTGACGCACATGGACTTAAGAGCTGAGACAGCTCCTCAGGGTGCCAAAGTATTTACGGCTTTGAAGCAGTGCCTGGGGTGTGATGGCTGTGCTAACCATGGCCCCGAGGAGCAACGTCCCTTCCCAGCATCCAGCCTGTGCCTGGTCCCACCTGGGTTTGCCATGTCTTTTCTCACTCTCTTTAAATTAGTCAATATACCCAGTGCCCTTGCCCGGCCCTTTTGGACGTTTGCCCTCTGAACCCTCTTTGAGAGAGGGGGATGCTGTCCTTCCCGCTCAATAGCTGTGGAGGAGTAAATACCTTTTCAAGTGGGCAGCCTGCACGGGGCCCGTCAGGTGGGTGAAAGGCAGTGGTTTTGCCTTGCACTGCACTCCCACAGTGAAGAAGCTGGCCCTTCAGACTCACCATAGCCCTCGGTGCTCATGAGAATGATGATAAGTGAATTACAGGAGGCAGGACACAGGGCTGTCCATGAGGCAGGACATCTCTGCCCCAAAGGATAAGGATCAGGAGGCATTTGGCAGTGATTAGTGGTTGGGTGGAGGTGGGAAGGGGAGGAAGGATGGCACCATGGTGCACGGCTGTGCATGGTCTGGGGCTGGCCATGTGCCCCATGTCTGGCTCCCAGCCCGTTTGCAGCTCCCCTCTGCCAGCTTCTCTTCCACGGGCAGTTTGCAGAGGCAACTCCAGCTCCATAAGCTGCCTAGAGTCAGCCTGGAGACCCCTGGCCTGGGACTTCCCAGTGTGAGCGCTCAGGATTTGGTGGCATCCAGGGTTACCATGTCCCCCATGTCTCTCCTGCAGGAGGGTCTCCGTCACCACTGACAAGGACAGCCTGCCCACTGGCCCCCAATGCTGCTGTCCCTCTGCTCCCTGGTGCCATGTGCCCCTGTGCCATGCAAGGGCTCAGCGACACCCTCCCATCGTCTCCACTGCCACTTCTCTCTCTGCTGGCCCTCTTGGGCAGAGAAGTCTTTCAGACTACTGATGTTTTAAACCCTCTTGGGACCAGAGGACAAGCTGAGGTGTACTGCCATCAAGCATTTCTTTGATATATATCAAGGCTCACAAAATTGATTAAAGTTGCTGGCTGTACAGAAGCAAAAGACCTCAGATTCCTCCCTCTCTCCCTCTCTAGTTTACACCAAAATCCATCCTGATGCCAAGAATATACCCTAAAATCCAAGGTGCAACATGCAAACATTGCTGTGTGCAACCAAAATGCTGGTTCTGCCTGCCTTAGCCAGTCAGAGCAATATTTTTGCCTCATTTTAGAGGAGGAAGTCAAGAGTGGGGGTTAAGTGAGTCACCCAGGTGAACTGAAGAGATTGGTGTCTAGGATTTCGTGGCATTTAACACTTTCTCCAGGTTGTTCAGCAGCTGCTTCCTCCCTAACACTGGGCAGCTCATTGCCACGTGCAGCCCATTTTGTTTCCCTGTTTATTTTGAGATGTTAACTACCCAAAGACAAGGGAATTTGCTTTCAGGGTTCCCAGAGAACCTTAACTCCAGCCCCTACTGCTAATATGATTACTGTGGTTAAGATTTATGGGAAGCGTCCTCACTTACCCAGAAGGGACTCTACATGCCTGCTGGGGCCATGAATCACTTGAGAGTGCCCTGCAAGTCCCAGAGTGATACTGGAGCCAGGACAAGGGAGCAGTGATTTCATACCACCTAGGTCTCAATTCTCTTAACCTCTGAGGATGGGACACCTGACACGGTAGCTTGTATTTGTTAATCAGGGAACCGGAGTGCCAGGCACCAGGTTGGATAGTCTATCTTTATTTCCACAAGTGGCTATCTTACCACCAGGCTTTGGGGAGGAGGGAAACTAGCAGCAATCACCCGAAAACACTGAGGGGCACAGATGAAAGTGTTGGTGGCCACCTGTACACTGTCTCATTGCAGGAACAGAAAGCAGCAACGGAGAACCCAATTTCAAAGTGACTCTGCAATCCCTAATGCAAGGAAGGTTTCCATTTCCCCTGCAAGGGGGGCAGAAGTGACACCACTTCTGCAGATCCTGGCTCACACTAATAATCCTCTTCACCGAATTTTTATGCATGAAATGTGATATCTGTAATCCATTCAATTAGCAAAACTAAGAACTTTGCATTGTCACCCTGTCTGAAAGTGTTTTGAGAAGTTCTGAAATGAATGGGACCCAGGGTACTCGCTTACCTTTAAAAACTGAGGCGTTGCCAAACGAACAGTCGCAACAAAGCAGATCTGCTTTCCCGGAGATGTTCTGTAAGCCCTTGGGACAGCCTCTTCAAAGCCATTGCAAGTGGAGTTAGGCACTAGGTAGGGAAAAGAACAGGACTCGGAGTCATGCCTCATATGAGATTTGTTCTCTCTGAATATTTTGCACATTTGAAGCGTACTAATACTAATTTTATTCAGAGAAGTGCTCTAAAAGCTTTTAAAGCTGATATGCATATATTTAAACCCAAGTCAGTCATGTTAGGCAGAAAGACATCAGAGCTTAACTTCAAGTATGAATCTTATAGGTTAATCCTGATAAAAATAAGGCCAAACCTTATTACAGAGCATAAACCAGCTTTCTGGAAAGAAACCCCACGCACCCAGTTCCTCTTTTTCACCACTCACAAGAAAAAATATATGCTGCAGCATGCCTAGTGCCCTAACTTCCATGAGGCAGTGAAAAAAAGCATTGGCAAGGGAGGGAGCTGAAGAGAGTTCGTCAAGTCATTGGTGGCTAAACACCTGGGCCCACGGCCAGCCAGGCTTCATCGGGGTAGCAGGAGGCTGCTTGGGATTCTCAGCTGCTGAAGTGCACCTTCCTCTTCTGCGTCTAAGAACCGTCCCCAGTGTGCTCAAGTTCTCCTTGTTTTAAAGAAGAGCAAAGAGGACCCCATGTATGGCACTGGCTTCCAGAACTGGGCATCTCTGGCGAGCCTACAGATGGCCTGCTGTGCCCTGAAACACTGGGCAGAAAGAAAAGCTGGGTGCCATGTGGCTACAGATTTTGTGAATGGTTTTTTATCTGTGTCTTTCATGATTGCATGGCTCTTGTGTAGCTTTGAGAGCCCACTGGCACCTCCTGCAACAGAGATGCGTTGCCAAAAGAACGTGTTGCCTTAAGCTAGCCCACAGTCCCATGTTAGAATGACATCATGCAAATTCTCCATCCAAATTCGAGCTGTTCAGAGATAGTAATCCTGCTCCCACAGCAGTGAAAGAAAACTGTGCTAAGCTGCAGTGGGAACTGGGCTGGCCCCATGGACTCTTGCCTTTCCCAGCCATCTTCCTTCCCTGGGGGAAGTGAAGGTCCCATCTAGGAGCCAGAGCTCACCAGTATGAGTTAATCTAATGCTAACGGGGATTAATGCTAATAAGAAACCATCTTTCCTTACTATTAGGTCCCTACATGCAACTTTATGAAGTTTCCTATAGTCATTCTCTTCTGCACAGGACAAAGCAAGAATAAGCATGTCCATTCCTGTGAAAATGAAGAGTTTTCTCTTCTCTATCTGGGAAGGAGATAACTAGCAATTTTTACTCTGGGGTGCTTCTGCACTGGGCTTTAGTTCACTAGCACAAATTGTAGAGATGGAGGAAGTCTCAACTTAACACATGTGCTTTTGGAACCCAGTTCAACCTATTAAAAGCCTTAGAATAACAATACATAGCTGACAACAAGGATAACAGGGTATGAGGCAGAAAAATCAGTACTCTGAAGAGAATTCACACCTGTGATTAACTGGTCTAGGTCACTGTGTGCACAATCCATATCGCACCAAAAAGGGGAAGAAAGATTCCTCATCTGAGAAGGCAGCACAGATGGGAACATCAGCAGAGATTACAGCCCTCTCTTGCAGCTGAGCCTGGAGGGCATGGCTGGCTGGTTAGCGAGATAAAAATACGGGCAAAATTCTCCTCCTTTCACCAGCAAAGCACACTTGCTCTGGGGACTTCCTAGGAATATGTATTCCTGTTCTGCTCCTGGGGTTATGTGCATATATGTGGGCTTCTATGGGATTATTAATACAAGTGGTGGAAAAAAAGAAGAAAGAGTTAGGAGCTACAGGAGGCAGGAGAAGCCTGAGTAAAGAGTTACTGGTTCGTCTTTGGTGTGATTGTTTTGTGCAAGTCTGTCAATTTCTGTAGTCAGTCTTGTTTAAAAATGAATGGGACTGCTATAAACCCACATTAAGGGCATTGTAAAAAGATACTTCCAAGATAATATCATATTAGCTTGTCACATTTGAAGTCAAAGGGGCCGTTTCTCTCTGTAATAGCCAAGTTCAGTAGCAAATGTTTGCAGGCTGGGCTCTAAGATATGAAAATTTAAGAAGTACATTCAAGCCTCTGAAGTACAGGTATGATAAGTTAACGCAGTTAGTGAAGCCACAGGCTTGCAAATGACACCAGTTGCAGAAGAAAGTGGAGACCGAGCGGAGACCAAGTCACATCAAAGAGAGCAGATGGCTTTTTTACGTCAGCTGTTTGATGTAAACAGCCATGAGCCTGAGATGTATTCCCAGAAGAGAGCAGAATACATCCCTGAATGTGACACTTACAAAAGACAATTGTATTTCCAAGAGGTAAATGCAATACTAAAAGGGTAATAATTATGGTACAGGACAGCTATGTACTAAGTTTGGGATTTCATCACAACATTTGGGCATGTTGAACTTAAGTGGCAGCGAAAGAATAAGCCCAAGGAGATGAGACAGAGCTGGCCAGGCTGAAAGTCATCCTGTCTTCGAACAGCTATGGTTCCATCTCCATACTCAGCTGCCTTTGGCAAAGTCCAGAGCATTAAAAGCCTCGATGATGTAGGCAGGTAGCCACCACCTTGCAATGTACATCTCTACCTGAAAATAACAACTACAATAACTGACCCCCCCCCACACACATTTGTTTCTGAATTACTTTGCTGCCTGTCTTATTTTGTTGATACCTGTTTTTTCCACAGCTCTATCTGCACAGCCTGTTCTGCTCTGCTCTTGCAGCTGGTCAGCAAATTTCAACTTTTTTTGCTCATAAATTTTAAAGTGTAGTTAAAAAAGAGATAATTACATGAATTAAAAAAAAAACCAAAACAAACCTGGGGTAATCTTTTAAGCATGCCTTCTGAAAAATCATACTTTATAATTCTTCAAGTCTCTTTAAAAGAAACACAACATCTTGAAGTAGCAAAGTTCAGTAGTAAACTTTCTGAGAGCACCACAGAAAAATAGTCAAATGGAAAATACAGGATGAAGTCTGAGGCTATGATGATACTAGTATTTATGAGTCAAATACAGGTCTTGGAGTGCTTTTGTCAGAAGGCACCTGATGAAAATGTTAAGCTGGCCATAAACAGGTGGACTCAGGTAAATGAGGGCATGTGTGTTTCACAATTAAATGATCTATGCAGAATATCTTGAATAGGGAATTAGAAGGTTGTGTGACCAAGCTAAATGCACAATCAGAAAGGTGAAACACTTGTCTTATATATATTGGTTAGCTGATGCTCCTTAGCATGAATTTTAACAGTTTTTCCCGTTACCTACTAGACCTGCTGTTCCTAGAGCTACCACAGAATTCTTTTGTAGAAGTCTTAAATTACCTGCAAGTATTGTGTAAGAAAATAGAAAGAAACTGATTTGCCTATATACTGGTGGGTTTTTTTGTGTTGTTGTTTGGTTTATTTTAAAAAAAACAAAACACCAGGATGCTAAGGACAAGATGTTAAAAATAAGGAATATATAAAAGGAACCAAGCCCTTAACTACCACAGACAAAAAGATTTTTATCCTCAGGGATACAAATCATGCCACAAAAAATTAATGAAAACATGTTTAAAAAACCCCAGATGCCACATTATTCAGTTAATAATAGTACAGCAGTCAGTTGCTCGGTCATCTTCTTTTAACTTAGGATGTTTAAAACGTATTCTTCCTATAACGGCAAACCTCTCATTTATGCCATTTGAAAGAAGAAATCCCTCCTTCCTCTTTTGTCGGTAGATGTTAGTGTTTAAAGAACCAGTCTCAGTGACTGTCAAACAAACTGAACAGTGATTTCAAAAATTACAAGCCAAACAGACCAGCATAAAATCAAGATTGTTTCATATAAATAAATTCAGACCACAGATAAACAGAATATTCACCGATTAATATGCATAATGAAGAAACCTAAAATGCTAGTGGCAAGCCAGGCTGCACTCAGTAGCTTCAGCAGAGTAACAGTGACGGTGTCCATACATCACTTGTCTACTTTGATCTACTCTCTCCTCTTTCCTCCTCCTGTTTCTCCCCTTGCTGTCCTGTGTTGATGTGAACCCCAAGTAAATTCCTTAGGACAGGAATGGTGCCTTTTTTCTTAACTGCCCATAGAGAGCCTGGCATAAGAGCTGCATATTGCTAGCTGCAGCTCCTACAATATCATTAATAGCAAATAATAATATGCGGCTGTCGGTTCTGATCAAAACATTCATTTCAGTTTGAGTTATTCTTGTTATCAGATGTTTCTGCATATTCTCACAGAGGCTCAAGATCAATGTATCTTCTGTATAAATCTGTTTATTTCTTTTAAAAAGGAATTCAGATTGGATTAATTGTACTGGGAGTGAAAAGATTTTTTTTCTTCTCAGCGTAATGATTTTCCTGATGGTTATTCTTATCTCTGAGAGATATATCATCTAACAGTAGAGTATCTGCTATTATTAGCATCCAGTAACCAGATACTTCCTGAGTTTCCATGTAATTGGGAACAAAAATGCACAATTTTAAATTCCACTCTAATATTTAATTATATTACTTGATTAGGAACTCTTTTCACATAATGGTTATCTCCTCCTTCGAGAGGAAAACTTCAGGCATTTTGGATGAAAGGACGGATCTGCCACTTTAAAGATGCTGGCAATCTTTTTCTATATTGGTGAACACTTTGAAAGGCAGAACTATGGCTTTGTCCCTTTCAGGAGTTTTTAAGCAAGTATGTCACCTCAGAAATAGGATACCAAAGCCAATATTTGGTTATATAATTATGGGAGATCATTTTCTGTTTACAAACGTACAAACAATTTTCACAGGAGGGATAAATCCAGCCCACCTTATCTTTTCTTATCAGAGTGAGCTATTAAGCGGCTTTGTAAAATAATTTATTCTCACTTAATTTGACATTTTATACAGGGAGCTAAGCATTTCCTTGGATTTTTTGGAGGGTTGTCTTTATTACTTGCCTCCCTCCACAGCCCTCAGGCAAAAGTGGATGGGAGCCACTGCATTGTTTATTGTTGATGCTGGGATGACTCTGTGCCTTAGCAGGTACTACTGGTCAACAGGTACAGTGATGGCACTCAGCTCCCTTAGATGCTTGCATATATTCATCTGTCTTATTAAAATCTGGACTACAGGATCAGAACCTGAAATATATAAAAATATTGGAAAGGATTCCTGTTTGCAAACAAAAAAACCCCTTTATGCTCTGAGAGCAAGTAGGCATTTCTCAGAGAAGCAGAGAGGGAACTCCACCTTCCTCTTCTGAGTGGCCCATGGTCCACCTCCCATCCTCTGAAGAGACTCCTGAGTCTTCATGTCAGGTTACAGTCCTGCTATTCTCATTGAAGCTTAATTAATGATGATTATATAATCCTCCCAAATGGAAAATCAAATCTCTTGTATTTGATTTAGCACAGCCAATGACTCATGCAGTCACTCTGCACAGCTTGCATTACTGTTTCGCTGCTCTCGCTTGGGCACAGCTAATTCGAGGGGGGTTCACTGATGTCCAGGCAGCTCATGTCACATCCCTGGTGTAGATACAGCTGCAGAAATGTCTTTGCAGCAGGCATTATGGAGTACAGCTTTCCGCATTCCATTCCGGGGACCAGCCCAAGCATGGAACCTCTTGCTAACCCTGGCACTGGGCTGTGCAGCTCCTCTGGCCTCCAGCTATAGTGAAGCCCAGGAGCTCTAGGGACGGTGATGTTCTGAAAGACTGAACACATGCTGTGACACATGTGAATTTCCTGAACATATCTGGGGGCTGCACATGCACCTCCCTGCCCCTTCTGGGATGGGGAAGATGCCAGTGAGTGCTCCTCTGGGGGAGTAGCATGGGTTTGATGTAGGTTGTGTGTGATCTGGCTCCCTGATGGCAATCCTGCTGACAAGTCACCTTGGTAGAGATATCAGGTACGTTTTCTACTTTAGCAGAAAAAAAATTCTCTTTGGCATCTCAGTATAATGGCCTTTAAAGCCCCAGAGCTCCCCCTAAAGTTAAGGAGAGCAGCTAAGCCTCTAACTGGCTTTCTAAACCTCAATCCTTCGCATTAATCCATTCAAACCCATCCCTATATGATGTTCTCAGCCATAAGTCACAAGGCGATTAACGGAGAAGGTACAAGGAAGGAGGAAGGGGGGAAAGGTGACTGGGACCCCAGCACGCATGTCCGCCTTCCCCCAAGCACCACCATTATATAAGCAATGAACAATAATAAAATGAGCCTAAGAAGATGATAATTCAAGGGAAGTTACGTAAAAAGTTATGTGGAAGTAGAATAAAGCTAGTGACATTTTTGTTAAAGAGGGCAAAAAAGGACCTACCAGTTCTTCAAAACATTAGCGAAGGTTAAGTGAGAAGGAAAGGTGAAAGATTCTTTAGGACTGCCACTGCCACGACCTACATTAATGAGAATGGAATAGTTAAGTATCCTGATGGGATACAGCCTACCCAGGGATAAAAGAGCTTCCCCAGCCACAGAGGCTCTGGTGTCCCTACGGCAGGAACGTGCAGGCAGGGTGGACTCAGAGTACGCTCAGCAAACCATTGGAAACAAAGGTAGGACTTGGTGTTGGGTGGCTAAAAAGGAACGGCAGAGATTTGTATTTAGAGAAGAACATCCTGTATCAGTCTCCCATGTGTAAAAACATGCTCACACTTCCACTGCTGTGAAAAGCTACAGGGAAAAGCATTCTTGAATACATTCATAAGGAACATCTCCTGCTAATTAAGCTTAATTTGCAATTTCTGTCTTTCTCCCCCAGCTAACTCTTTTCTTATCTTTAGCTTAGACTCCTTCCTTCACAAACACCTCCAAAAAACAGGATTTGGGGCCAGCTGATCCTATGCACATAGGATGAGTGCTGGCCTGTGAGCAATACGTCTCTCCCCCCCTACCCTTCCTACCACTGTCTTTCTCACCTGCTTGGCCTCACACCTGGAGGGGGGCTGGCTGGAGAACAGGTGTTTATTTCATGGGAGGAAGAAGAGAGCAATTACTGGTAGTCTGGCAGGTGACAGCCCTGGGGTGCATGGGCTGGGAGGACAGTGCCAGATAATGGGGCATCCTGGGGTGTGGGGGGCCAAGCAGAGGCAGGAACCCAGCCCACCACTGTGCCCATCAGATGCTCAAAGGTGTCCGTGCTGCAAGTCCCCATGCCAAAGCACAGCTGCTTGCCCCCGGTCCTAGGGCTGAAAAGCTGCCCAAGGGGTGGCTGCGTTCATACAGTGCTCGCTTGAGCTGATGTCCCCCATGCCTTGCTCAGGGTGCAGCCGTCTGACGCAAGAAGCCCGGTGGAGCTAACGACAGCCGCTTTGGAGGCTTGCACCTTCCTCCAGCTGCTCGCTCTGTCCTTGGCTCAAGGTTATCAGCTCCCAAGCAAACAGAGTTTGCTGCTGCTACATCACAAGTCCAGTGCACTTGCTTCCACCTTTGCTGGGTACTGGATTAGAAGCCAGACTGGTGGGGGAGGGCAGAGGGGGCCATGGGGGTGACCCCTGGCCAAGGGGGAGCTGTGCTAGGGACGCACTGGTGAAGCAAGTATTTCTGCCAGACTCTGCACTGAGCTGGGGAAACTGAAGTCAGGATGGGCAAGCTGCCGTTCTGCGATGGGGAGATGGGAAGGGGGCCAGGAGGCACCGTCTCACAGAGTGGGGGCAAGGGCTGTCCTCTCCCTATCAACCAGAGGGTCAGACTGCATCCCAGATGGGAATAAAGTGGAAGAGACAAAATAAAGCGTGTAAAGCATGTTTAGAAAAAGGTGGCACAAAGGAAAAAAAACAACTGAAGCAGGAAGCACATGTCTTATTTGCAAGCTATAAGCTGGGGTCTTTGGAAAATGATTTTATGTCTTCTGAAATCAATCTGTTCCCATTTAGTTTGTATGCATTAAGCTAGGAAAGATACCTGTAATGCAAGTTTTATCCTTCTTCTGAGAAATAGCCACTGATACAAATCCTGGGATATGAAATCTTAATGGGTAAGAGGGCAATATTAAGGTCACACCAAAATAAAAGGCTGAAAATCCTTGAAGAAAATGGATCAGAAATTCCCCTGGTAGAAATCTATCCTTATGAGTCAGCACCTGAAATCCGGTTTCTGCTCTAGAAAACAGAACAGCTTGGTGTGCACGTCTGTCAGGCAGCCGCATTTCGCTTCATTCAAACTAGAAAGCATACAGGCAGTTACATTTTTTTATACAAATAAAGCCTCAAATCAGATGGCACCAAACAAGAAATACATATCTCCATCCTGCACGTAGGTTTCTATTCTAGTCATGTGGAGCAAGAGCAGAAAGTTAAATGGGGACAGGGACATGGGGTTTTTTTTGCAGTGTGACGTGCGGTTTTTGGAAAGCACGGTGGGGAATTTTTTTGCTGAGGATGACCTATTTGGAACAATACCAGCAACTTTGGAAATACCACTCTGGAGTTCAATCAGGCAAGTAACTAAAGCAAACTTGGGCAGGCAGGAGAAGGGAAAGTAATAAAAGAGTATTTCATTTCTGACACTAATGGCCGTGCAGCAATCTGCTAGGGAATGGGGGAGGTGGAAATCTGCTCTTCATCCCTTGAAAGATGGTTTCCCTAGACTGACTGTGGTGCATTAGCGACTACGCTGACTGTATTTCTTTCCTTTTCTTTCTGCAGAGTATTGGGTTCTGCAGTGCTGGAGAAGAATATAAAATGGCAGCTGGAGAGGGAGGCGGGTGGAAGCGTCCTCAGCCACTCCAACGCCAGGGGTAGGGGACCTCTCACCGCAGCAAGGGGTGGTGGGTGCAGGCACTCAGCTGCGTGGTGCTGCTGCCTTTCCCCAAAATTTTGCAGAGAAGGGTGAGAGGGCAGATTTGGCAGACTGTCAGTTCTGGCCATTTGATTTTAATGCAAGCTAGCAGATAAGGTAGCAAGCTCATTAGTTAGCTAATAGGGAGAGTCTTAGCGCACAGTATTAGTGAGTACAAACAAACCCTCCTCTGAACCTTCCATTATTTGCAAACTTACCCAGAATCTAGGATCACTGCTAACAAGTGAAGGGCAGTAACAAAAGCAATTAACACAATTTCACTCTTCATAGGTATTCATCCAGATATTGTAAATCAGCGGCAAGATCCGTGTGAAGCAAAATTTACCCCATAATGTTAAAAATAGTCCTTGCAGTTAAAAGCCTGTCTTGTTCAATGGAGCAATACTTACATTTTATTTTACACAGCTAAAGTAACATTTTACACAGCTAAAGTAACATTTATACAACAATTAAAGCTTACCATTGCTGTAAGACCGAAAATTTCCTACAAATTTTATGTATTCATATGTTGGAAATTCCTTTGGGTTCAAACTTCCTCTCAGAAGATGACAATAAAACTCTAGTTCATTGTCAGCTGGATTGTTAAAAGAAGAAGAAGAAGAAGAAGAAATAAATATACTATTTAAGCTAAACACAACCAACGGTGTCTTCCAACCCCAGTCTTGCAAATGGCAGCACAAGAGCAGCTTGCCGCCACTCAGAGTCCTATACACTTATATACATTGTAGGATCAGAGCCTCTGCAGTGAAGTGCCTTGCAGGGATGCAGGTTGTTGAGCGCTGTGCACAGGCCTGCCCGCAGCTCAGGGACAGCCTTCGAGACTACCTCCCCCTTCTCTCACACCACCCTCATCACGGGAGTTACACTGCCATAGACTGGTGTAGCGAAGGAGAGCATTGGATCCTTCATTTATAGTTTTTTTCTATTTAGGCTTTTCATAACTCACAGCTGTTCTACATCTTGTGTTGGAAAACTATGCCTAATTACCTTCAAAATATCTATTAAATTAACTTTGGCATATTAGCTATCAGCTGCAGGTTTTGTATATACAGTAGATTAAGCAGCTGTACATATTACATTATTGTGTTTTCTGGTTTCCTACATCTTACCTCCTAGAGTGAATAAGGATGAGGCAAGTAAAAGCATTTTTAAGAGAAATAAAATTCAACTTGAAAAAAAATTGCAATGATTTTACAGATACTTTTCAACTATAATGCAAACCAAAGTTATGTGACATTAGCATATCTCTGAACAGCATCTTACTTGAACAGGCTGAAATATCAATTAAGATGTGATATGTCTCAGGCAGACTCTCAGTTTCCATCGGCTAACCTATTTTCCTTAGCTGTCTCCAAAGATACGATATTTAATAATTAACATAACTGCAAGTAGTCTTAGCCTAGTAAAATAAAGGCAATGAGTTTCATTTAAAAATAGAACCAAAGGGTCATTCCAGGTGGCAAGATCTTTTTAAAAGGCTATGAACCTAACCTTTATATTACACATCACATAAAAAACCTCTTTCTGAGAGAAATTCTTTATCCTGCCTGTGCTTCTTCATTTACCGGTGAAGATAAAATAAAACTTACTTTTTAGGTAATCTGATGAGGCAGAATCCGTCATAAGCATACAAGAAGATAACATCTTATAAATTTCTGAATGTTCTTGTTCCGGAAGGAAATTTAACAAATTCTGATCCAAGACATCGCACTGCAAAGAAAAAGATCCTTTGAGAAAAATAGAAATATCACGACGAGCAACACCGGCAGAGATGCACAGCAATGTGGATAAAAAGCCTGTGGCTGTTGACAGGACTTTTCCCCCCACTGATTTCCTGGGACCCTAAAACAGGGGGGAAACTGCTGGGCAAACCGAGCGGCCGCTTCTCTGTGCGCTGGTTCTCAGCTTAATTCTCAGCGCTCAGCGATGCTCCTCTGAAATTTCTCAGAGACCATCAGATGTATTGGGTGTGTCCGTGCAACCAAATGATGAGACCCGAGAGTGAGCTGGGAAACGGGTGCCTGGCTCCCCGTACCGCTGGCCGCCTCCATGCACAGGCCTGTTGTGCTCCTCATTGGAGCGTGCTCGCTCCCTGGCAAACCCTGACTAGTGGGAGCAGTGGGGATGGGAGTCACCTTGGGTCACTGGCCGCAAGAGCCAAGTCAGTCCCTCCCTGGGGGACCCTCTCAGGTCCTGGGAGGTGCCCTCGGGGCGGCAGCCGTTGCTCCTCCTTCCTGCTTCCTGGCGGGTGGGAGCAGGGAGCAGGGGAGTCCCCAGCCTAGGCATTGCTTTGCAGCAGCAGTAGGCAGTAGTTAGTCCCCAGGGAGAGGGACTTCATGGTGCCACCAGCACGAGGCCTCTGGCCAGCCACAGGCTGAATGCCTGGGTGTCTGCAGCCCCATGGCACAAACCCGAAATCCATCTGAAATCTAGATACTGAGATTTGGGAATAGAAAGAGGAGAGGGATTTGTGCAAAAGGCCATGACTAGCCCAAGGTGGAGAAGACAAAGAAACATAGAATCACAGAATCATTTAGGATGGAAAACACCGTTAAGATCATCAGGTCCAACCATTAACCCAGAACTGCCAAGTCCACCACTAAACCATGTCCCTAAGTGCTACATCTAAAGAGTCTATCACAGGGTTTCCAAGAGAAGGATCTCACTTGTGTTCAGCATGGTGACTAATGCTAGAAGAGCACGTCTGAAAGGAAGTCCTGAGATAAAGTGACCCTCTAATGGCATTGACTTACATCCATCTCACTTGAGACTACCTCGGGCTGAGCTGGCACACTGACACAGCTTCGTGTGTCGTCAGAGCAGCTGCTATCAGACTGCACAGTCATGTCGAAAATGTGTTAGCCCTGTATGAGACTGGCAAGTTATTAAGCATCATAATTTATTTATGTATTTACGTAAGATTGCGCTTTGGTTTCCCTCTGCTTTCTACCCACGCCTGCTGTTCTGTGTGGAATTCCTGTTTAGAGTAGTGAAATGCATTGAGTATACTTTGAAAATCAGAGTGCTATGCTTCACACGTTGATCTTCATGCGATAGTATATCATTTTAGATTATTCAGTTATAAGTATTTATTACATATGCTCGTTACTTGAATATCCCTTTTGTGAAGAATACTTGAAAATTATTGTTGTGACTTTAGTGTATATCTTATTAATATCCATCCTACTGATGCAGTGATTTATTTTTTATATATGTATAAATACATATATGCATACATTATATTTGTCATGTATATATATGTATAAATACACACATATACATATATTTATATCATGTATCATGTGTATATATTTATTTTATACACACACGTATCTATATACACACATATTTCTATTTATATTTGCACAAAATATAGTACATTGTTCACGTAAGTTTGGGCATATGAAGAAAGAGCACATAATGGGAAACTGCAGTGGCCAGTCCTGTTCAAGGCTTACGGTACAATCTCAGAGAAGTAATTTTTCCTTCTTATTCCCTTTCTACCTGTCAATGGTAGATAATGATACTTATCCACCAGTTTCACATAAGTCTCACGGAGGTTAATTTATCTCCCATCCACTCAACAGTAACTGCAGGAGGAGTAGATGTGAGCTGTCACCACTTCTCAAAGTCACTATTGCTTCTTCAGTGACCTGAAGATGTACCACCTTTTGCCTCTTTACTGTGAACAAGCTCCAATTCAAAACCTGTATCAGTTCTGCGGTGTCGTTTCTGTTTAAGGTGATAACTGCAGAGGCCTGCGACTATGCCTACAGCTGGAGTTGCAAGACACTTCTGTTCCACGCACCCCTCAGAGCAACCTCCTGCCCCAAGCACCAAGCTATTCATTGATTTGCAAGCCCTGGCATTTAGGTCTTTTGCTGCCATCATGTACCATATCTGGAATTTAATGTTCGGTTTACATCATTGCTGTTAGGAAATACCCACCTTTTTTAATGAGTTTGAAAAAAATGATGTATCTACTTCTTACTGTGTTTCACAACCCTTGCCTCCTGCAGGTTAGGCACATCTGTAAGGCAGCGCATGGAACAATTTCTGGCTTTTGTATGTATCAAGACTCCAACACTATTCTTGGATCAATATGGCAATCAAGAATATATTGACAGGTCAAATAAAGAAAAGGGAGCAAATATTCCACAGTCTTGCTGGAGCTGTAGGAAATGCCAAGCAAGCTATTCAGAGCTAATTCTGCACCAGACCCAAAGAGCAGACATCTGGTGCCATGGCAAAAAGGTGTCCGGAGAGATGGACAAAATTTGATCACCACAGACCAAAATGCATCAGTTGGAGGGGAACAGTTTGCACTTTGTCTAATTATTCTAATTATTCGGCAGCAGGCAGTTCTGCCCCACTGGCAGATACAGCCGCAAACCATTGCTGAATGAGGCAGGCAAAGCAGATAAAAGATAAATTACAGTGATAGTGGGCAGAGTTGTTAGGTGAACTATGTTAATATATATTTGTGCTGCTAAGCTTGGAAGCTACTCTGCACTTTCCAATCTATGGATCTTGCTAACAGAAACTTCTGTTTACCCCTGACAGCTATGGCAGGCAAAGAAACAACACTTTTGCATACATGGATGCTGGTCTATTCTAAATACAATACACCAAGTTCTGCAATTGTTTGATGTGTAGCTAAAATATCTATGCGGTTTCAGCAAAACAGCTGTACTCCAAAATGCAGCCCCTTCCCCACTGTTTCATTGCTTTCTGGGGGGAGTGAGGTGAGGAGGAAATATGATGAGCTATTCCTGCTGCAGGGAAAAAAATGCAGGGGGACTAAGCAGACACGGTCACTGCAGGAATGGGAAGGTGGAGACCTGCAAATGAGACAGGCTCCTTTCCCATCAACCCAAAAAATAAAGATAGCTCTGCTCTCATGTGCTGGCATCAACCTGCATCAACCTGTATATCCTGCACCGACGCCCACTGCTACCCTGCAACAGCAACACAGCACACAGAGCTTTTGCACATTGTACAGTTGCTTTGTCGTGGATTTTCCCACCCTGACCCCACACAGCAAAGCAGCTGCCTGGGAGCTTCACTGGGGAGGCCCTGGGGAGGAAGAGACCCCTCCCAGGAGAAGCTCAACCCTGCCAGGGACCTCCTGCCTTTGCATAGCCACCTCCCCACCAACCTTTGTGGGCAGGGCCAAGCACAGCCCCCTCGGTTACAGGACTAAAGCTGGGTGAGATGGCCACTAACTCTTCCAGTCTGCGAGTGGGTGCAGCACCTTCTGCTTGAGTTCCGTGGACAGGCAGCGTCTGTGGGAAAGCTGCACCTCCTCCTGTAGGTTGGAAATAGTCACTCTGCTGCCTGTGTTTAACTGCTGCACTCAGCAAAGCTGGTAAGAAGGGACAGGCAGGACCCTCCTCCAGAGACCGCATAGTCCTGGGGTCAGAGGGTCCGACTGGCAAATGCTGGGAGTTGTGCCCAGATTTCCTGGAGTTCATTTCAGTGACAGTCAATCTTACCATGTGAGCTAAACCTCTCTTTACACCAACTGACCCTAGGAGTAGCCTCCAGATCTTGTAAAAACAAACTGTTTAGAATTGCAGCAGGGGAAGTTTGTGTTTGAAGATGCTCCGTGGAACTTAGGGAAGCTGTATGAAAGAGAATTGGATATATTTGTTCTCAGCACCAGAGTCCTTCATGATTTTAATGAAAGAAAATACATCAGATTTCTTCATAGGGGCCCTCAGAGAGTCCTGCTTTGTGTTCTGCCCAGTTTTGCTTTCCTTTCAGTGCTCAAAGCAGAAGATTTGCAGAGTATTTCTCCCCCCAGCCCCTGCAGTCACAGAGGAAAAGAATTGGTATTTTGTCCCTCAAACAGTGACTGAATTTAGCTTACAAATAGATCCTGGAGGTAAACAAAACAAGCCACATAGATTTTCCAAATAGCACTCTGATCAGTTTTAAAACTTAGAAAGACATATGGAAAGGACAGCATGGGACTAAAATACATGGTTTACACCTAGCTGCACATTCAGCTGGTTCCCTGCCCATGGCCGTAGTGATTTGCCAACCTTGGGCAGGCAGAAGCCTTTATTGCTTGCTCAGTTGCAGTCTCTGGGATGCACCCAGTCATTCCACAGGCATGGGCTGGTGGGGCAGTTGCTAACCATTATCACTCCATCAGCTCCGAGAAGGTCTGTGGGAGCTCCTGCTCCACCTCCAGCCTCAGCAGGTTGGTCCCTGTCTTGGGCTGTTGTGGGCTGCTTCTGTGCGAATAAAAAATAACGCCTGTCTTTGTCCTTGTTTTGGGTTGGATACTGGGCAAAGTTATCACACAAGGCATGACTTTGGGAGGGAAAACTGATTTAGTCTCTGATGATCCAGCTCAGGAATTATGAACCTGGTACATCCATGTTCATCCAGGGTTAAAGTTTTATGCAGAGGGTCTGAAATGTGTCTTCCTGAAGAGCAATACTTTCCTGCAGCAGATCAACCATCTCCACTGAGAATCAGTATTTGGAAGGGATAGCAAGGAAACCCCTAAACCATGAAAGACAAGGAAATTCCATGGAAATCAGTAAGTGTATGAAGACCCAACAGCCCGCATGCAGGACAGAGCCCTCTCTGCCTTTGAAGCGAAGATAAATGTCAGAAAATAGTCAACTACTGTTTTTCTCAACCACTGAGGATTAAAGAAAGCTGAAATAGATAGATTCAGTTCAATCTGTTGTTGCATAGCAATATTCTTGCATTTACCAGGAGCTGCTGCCTTTTATCAAGTTCCTTTCGCCTCAGAAGAAAATAATTTTTGCTCGTATTACAGCAAAATAGTGTGTGTGAAATACATTTGTCTGGGTGGAAAACATAATACGTATTTGGTGAAGAAGTAAACGAGAGAAAAAGAATTGTAATTTTCCTAAGAACATGGAGGGGTGGTGGTGGTGGTGGTACAATAATGATTTGGCAGCTGTTTTTTTCTCCTGGGCATGTCTTCATTTCAGACCAAGCTACTAAAAATGAATGTGAGGATTAATCCTTAATTATTGTGCCATTTCTCCTAGAGCAGCCTTAGCAACAGGAGCAGGGTTCAGAGCAGTCCCTCTTCCCTGCTCTTCCAGCCTCTCCCACAGCAAGACCCAGCAGCCCACCGATAAAACAAGCTGTATGTGCCGGACCCGAGCGCCAAGCATCGGCTCCACCAGCACCTCCTGTGAGCAGGGTGTGCTCCCCTCGGGAAAGCACAACTGAGCTGTGGGGTCAGCGCAGCAGCAGCCCTTGGCTAACTCTGAATTCAATGGGGTTTTTGTCCTTTACCTCCCTGGGAGCAGAATAAGGCCCTTAACAAGCTCCTCGCCGAGCTGCCAGTGGCACTGGTGCTATTCTCTGCTAGATTAGAAATCAGAGATGGAAAAGATCAGCCAGGTCACCCTGTCCCTCCCCTAGCCAGAGTATTCCCGCAGAGCTTTTTCCATTCAAGCCGAAGTGCCTCATAGCAACAAAAACCTGAAAGGTATGAATCAGACAGAGAGAGAACAGAGCTGATCAACAGCAGCAGGCCAGCGTAACGCAGGGACCAAACCCCTCACTGCATTTTGGGGAAAACACCATTCACACACCCCACGCACACCCACCCAAACCCACACCCTTTTACATCTGTTTCTAAAAATGCACGTTCCGATCCTACGATGTGTAGTAGAAAAGCCAATACCAGAATTACTTACCGGTAGATGCCCTAGAAGAGGTGTGATGCTGTCAGACACATAGATAATGCTTCCACCTGTGGTCACTGCTATAATGAAGCCATCTAATGCCTAAGGAAAACAGACAAGTGGGGAATACTTTGATAGGAACAAGTGGTGTAAACAGGTCGTCTCATTACATATTGATCAAAACAGTTTGACTTCAGCACCATATTGTTATCGAGTTGTAGGAATGTTATCTCAAGTTGCAGAACAGTAATTCTCTGATTTTACAGTCTGATTTAACTTTTAGAACACTCTTTGTAGTCTAGTAAAACCTACTATTGAAGCAACAAAGGGCTTACAGGAACATTTCATGTCTCAGTTTTTAAATTAATCACACATTTTAATAATGCAAAATGACTAAGACTGGATCCCTTGGAAGTTATTAAAATGAACGTTTGAGCTCTGTGTAAATATCAAAGGACGATGAAAGGATGCAGTCCTATCTCAAAATGGTACTTCTCTGCAAAACCCATAAATCTCAGTTTGTATTAATGTAACGTTGTATATTACTGGGCTTTCATGTAAGTAAAAGCAATGCAAATGATCAAATAATCCTTAGCCTGACTTTTAATTGAGTGATTTATTTTAAAGTTCATGGTATTGGATTACTCTTTCCAAGAGAAATTCACCCATTTGCAAAGTTTCTTCCTCACTTCAGTCCCACCTTGAGTAAGCCCCTTCACTCCTAAGACGGAAAGGGAATGTCAGCCTTATCCCCATCCTCTGCACAGGAGCAATTTCACCTTCAAAATTAGTTTCTTCTTTAGTCTGAGCTGCAAAGTTTTGAGCTAAATGTTGTTCAAAGTTAATCTAGGCAAATTTCCAGAACTAAAGCAACCTCCTCTGAGCAGAACCTCCCCCCCGCCAAAAATTAAGACTCAATACTTGGCGCTCAGAGACTACATTAAAACCTTCCTGTTGTAATTAAGGAGTCACTGATGAAGCTCCCCATGCTTTCAAGTGGAGCAGGTCTGGATCCTTCCTGTCTGTGTATTGGTGTTCTGGAGTCAGTGTAGCCTGCAGTGTTTGAGCAGTATGGGCACTGCAAGCAGGACTCAGTCAGAGCAGAGTTCAACTATACTCTCCGGCGGGCAGGCGGCAATGCCTGTTCAGCAGACAGGTGTACTGCAAACGGCCTGATCAGGGTGCCACGGTATTACAAAACCTCACTGCAAACCCAGGCATGCCTCCAAGGCAGACTAGCAGTTGATTCTGTGAGCTGCAGCACATCCTTCCCCCCTGCTGACTTCAATAAGGGAAAGAATTCTGAGAACACTGGAAAATGCTAATTGTTTTTTTTTTAAAAAAAGAAAACACAAAGCCTTGAATAAAGACACAAACATATGTTCCTTTTTCCAGAGAATGCTGAGCACCCACAACTATTTAAGTCAATGGGAATCTGCTGGTGCTACAGTCCTTTGAAAAGCAGGTCAATAACTTATACCCCAGTAGAAAAGAGTGTGTTTAGCATCTCTGAAAACCCTCCAGCTGCTATAGTTAGTTTGATTTTGTTAATCTAAGTGCAGAGAATATGTTTTTCTTTAGTGTAGTACATTCAAGCTGTTTTCTAAAAAAGCATGATAGCTGTTAACCGGTAGAAGAGAGCAGTGGTTTTACAAGGCAGCTGTACTGTGCCTGTTATTACGGTGAAGGCTGTTGGGTTTTTATTAAATCAAGTCCTTATTTCATATCCAATGCAAACTATACAAAGAATTTTGTAGTAAAATTAAGTTAATGTATGCATACATAATTCCATTTTTATTTACTCCCAACCGGTCCCTCCAACACTAAGAGAGCATATCCCTTTTTGAAGATTTCACTACTGCAGCAGTCCTAGATGGACAACCAGAGCCTAATGCCTACTCTTATGTAATTTGATGACAGCTTTTTCAATGGGGTAAGAAAAGGCCGTTTTCAGGAAAGCTGATGTATTGCTGCAGTCAATTATGCTCTGATTCTTTTGAATTAATGCTTGAAAAAAACCCCTTCCCATCTTTTAATAACAGGATGGGAAAAACTTCAAGCAGTCTTGCCCAAATGTTAATAAAATAAGATTAGTAGTAAGGCAAAAAAGGAGAGAATGATGAACAACTGCCTCAACAGGACATCCCAATACCCAATGTTATCTTGAAGGGCATGGAAAATCAGAGTAGCAAGAAGGTGATTTATAAGCTGGGAAACTAAAATCAATTGTTTAAGATTGTGTGGCATACAAGTAGAATCAACAAAGGCCCAGCCAGTCAAGACAATTGCCAATTTATTGCTATTTGCGGGAAATATTTCAGTGCAGACTGAATGAGTTACGTACACTAAGTTCCTGTGCACTGAGATGGGAATGGGCGGCTGTCAGTGCAATGGAAGCAAAGCGCCTCTTAACACTGGGCCAGGGGAGTCTCATCACAACAAACTGCAACGGCCAAGGGACTGCCAGCCCCTGGGGGCCAGCAACATGCCCCAGCTTTGTGTCATCCCTTGGCGGGTCAAGCTGCTCCCCAGCATCGCTCCCTGCCTGCTGCCAGAGCCTGGATCATGCCCCACAGTCACATCACTTGTGGGAGGAGGAGAAGCTTGTTCTCGAAGGACACTGTGGAGCCATGCAACCTCTACATGTTTAGTACGGGAGAAGATCCTTGCTAAAGAAGGTTCTAGTTGTTACAAAGAGAGAAAAATACATTTTAGCAGCTCATTTGCATTTCATCTCGAACCTACATAAATGACATTGAGTCACCTCACTTTAAATCCCAGCTAGCATTAAAAGCATCTATGGTATAATTTAAAGGTGATTTAAAAACTATCATTGCAAAATAACCCTGGTCCCTGTTAGAATAAAAAGTGTTTGATAAGGGCCTTGAAAATCATTAGAGTGGAAGTATTAACTGTATCAAACCAAGAGGAGCTGTCAGGTTTTATCTGCTCGTACAGCACCTAGCACTAGAGGGACGTGGCACCGTTGCCTTTTAGGTGCTAGTCTTGCATAAATACTAGGTAATAATACTGCCTTCCAAGAACAGGAGAAAAACTGCCATGTGCCCTTTTCCTCACGTTTGTTTGTAAAAACAAAATGCAACTTGTGATTTGAATCTCTCCCCTGGATTGCATTTCTTGGGAGTCCCTGTGCAGCTTTGCAGGCTGTGGCAGCACACAGTGCAACAGCATCGTCAAGAGTGAAAAGCAATGTGTGGGGACTCCATCTCGGTGACCAGCTCTGCCTGATGGTCAGCTACAGCAGTACCTGAAACCTCCCCTTTTGGAACTGCAGATGACATTTTATTGTAGACACATGCGCATTTCCATGACTGCTAGACAAAATTAGAAAGGTATATATGCATGTTCACCTCCAACATCAGCTGGGTGAATTCTTCGTTGCTGAGAAATGAAGGCTTCCAGTCCTGCTGAATTTCAGAAATCTCCGTCTGTGCTGAGACTTCTAAACAAACAAAACATTTCAGGTTTTTAAATTCAAAGAAACTTTTATCCTGCAAGACTATATACGAGTTGCTACAAAAAGAGAGAAATCACCTTTATATTCAAAAATTGCAGTTTTCAAGCATGGGTTTTGCATACAGAGACAGCAATGACTATCTGAAGTGGGCCCAATCCTGAAATGTTTTCCTCATTTTTTACTCAGCTCAACTTGAACTGACTTCAGTGGCAGCCTGTATTCGCATAGTCATTGGCCTCAAGCAGCATTACTGGGGTATTGATGAAAAGATAAAATCACTTTGCATTAAATGAATATCAAGGCAAGGCTTAGCATGTGTCAAATAGATATTTACAATTTACAGCTTCAAAAATTAGACTACCAGAGAGCTAGGGTTCAGCCTACAGCTTCTGTGCCAAATAGGGAGCAGCAAGAGAACTCCTTCAGAGGAGCCCCGAAGGGCTGTGACTCCAAAGAGCAGAGCTATTGCTCTATTCTCCAAAACATGAGTGAGACCCGAGCATTTGCAGCAGCCTTACACGGGTGCTGCTGCCCTTGCTCTCTCCCGTGCCTACTGCCAGCCCATGGTGCAAGGCAGCCCAGGTGAGGGAAGGGAGCACCAGCATCTCACCCCAAAACCTGTCCGGAGGAGAGGGTCAGCCCATGAGACACCAGGGGGGTTTTGCCCCGCTGCTGGCCCATCCCATCCCCGCAGCAGCCTGGGGATGCTCACTCCCCAAGGGCTTTCCATGGAGGGCTGCAGGCACACTGGTGTAACAAGTCACAGCTTCACACCGCAACTGGGGACTGCTGGGGGTAGCTGGGTGCACCGTGGTGAGCCGTTTCCTTGGAAAAACAGCCACTCACATTAGCTCTGCCTGAGTCAGACAGGGTTATGGGAGGCTGATCTTATAATTCAGAGAGACTTCAGCTGGTTTTGTTTGCTGCTCGCTCCACTGGTCTGAGTGCTCCCTCATTCAGCTCTGGTAGTGAGGGGATGCTGAGCGCAGCCTGTCTTCTCCTCTTGGCACTGCCTGCTAATTAATCCTATTGATTAACACTTCCAGAGCATGTAATACCCAACACTCCCTATTCAGAGCACATAGGCAAACTGGCCAGAGAAATGCAAATGGCTAAATGATATTAAAGACAGTAAATTTATACCAGTGCCTGTGCATATTGTTGCCCAGAAAGAAATCAAAGCCTCCGTTCAGGCTTTATTAATGGAGATGCAGCCCTCTGCTTCTACCAGCTCGTTCAACTCACTTTCTGCACTGCTGGGGGCTGTCGCTGATAGCACAGCGGCTCTCCGCAGCCCCCATGGTCTTATACGGAGGTTTCAAAACCAGACTAAGGAAAAAGAAAGATCAGCCTGTCAGATTTTTATTATATAGTTTCAGAGTATAGGATACTTTCAGCAGATGCATAGCTTGGAAAAGCTGATGTACATGAAACAGCAACAGTTAGAAGAATTGAGATTTGGGAGATTCTGTGGTTTATAAAGAAGGAGGCAGTTTATGAAGAAAAAAATCTGAAAAATGACCTCCTTCTCCGTTATGACGAAAATCTTGGTTTACCCTACTAAATGAAAAGGAAATACGATTGAATAAACCAGATCTGAAGTACGCTGAAGATAATCAACATTTTTAAACACTGATGCTTTGTATTATATTGTGGGACTACTAATCTAGTTTAAAAATAGATAACATTTGCTTTTTTTAGCAAGTGCACAAAAACCAGTCACAGTTTGACCCAATTGCTGTGGAAGGATTTGTGACTGTTGCCTTTCTTTTACTGAGTTGTTCTTCCAGAAATGAAGTGCCTTTCGGAGTAAATTATTTGGGCTATCAGCTACACTTATCTACAGTTATTCAAATCTCATGTGATTGTTCTTTGCTTGGCTTTATAATTGAGCATATTCACATCCTCCTTTACTCTGCCTTGGGCAGCTAAAAAAAAAAAAAGAGATATGTTATTACTGTCATTTTTTAATAGGTATATACAATTATTAAACTTTGAGGTGTCCTAGTCGTGCCCTCCTGTATGAAATCATCTTGTCTGTGGCAGAAATTAATTTAAGGAGAAACTGCTCTCTAACAACAGAACCACTGTAATTATTTCCTCAATAAGTTTGACATTTGTGACTCCGTCATGTTGGGAGTTATGATATGAGAGTTTTTATGGTCTTTTCTGTTTCACCTAGGGTTCTCCAGGGAGAGTGGGCGGGAGGTGCTGGATGAGCAAAGGCGAGCCGAGTGATGTGGTACATCAGCTCACAAGACCCATTTCTGCTTTGTAGGACCAGGGACATTCCCCACGGTCACCCACTGAAGCCTCTTCCTCACAGGGGCAGAGCAAAAGAGCCCCATTTTAAATTAGTGCCCTGATTTTTAAGGGATTTATAAGGGAGAAGCATTTCAATTGTCTGCTGCTGACGGATGTCCGTGCATCAGGGAGCCCACAGGGCTCTGACAGAGCCCACCGACTAGAAACTAGACCAACCAGACTAGTTCAGCAGGGTCAGAAATCTTCTCTGCTCTCTGTGAGGATACATTTCTAAGGGATTTAACTGTCACTGCTGTGTGCATTTTAAAAAAAACCCACAACTCCTGTCTTTCCGAAGCTGAACTTTACTATTGCAACTGCACGCTGTGCAAATGTGACATAGCTTCTGCCTGTGCAAACTGGGTGAAGCACGTCAGCTATCTGTGGATGCAATTTGCTGAAGCTGACTTCAAGAACTGGGGCCTTTTCTGGTCTGAGTTTTCTGCTCACTGTGGAAAACTGAGTCCTACACAGTCCACTGAGGAGCAGGGGAGCTGAACAGATTGCTTCCCTGCATTTTTCTGCAGAGGAGCTAGGGCGAATGCTTTGTTCTTCTGCTCAGAATATTGCAGATTTCAAGGAAGGGAATCTTCCCTCTGGCCCCAAATCTCTCTTGTTCAAAGCATCTCTCTTCTTCACGTGTGCTGCAGGGCACTGCTGCCCTCCTTCCCTCGGTTCCTGCCTTCTGCCCCCTTTAGCAGGTTGAGAGTCATCCTCAACTAAAGAGCAGCTGAGGAGACGGATTTGGGCAGCACAGTGCCTGTAAATGATCTTTTTTGATGAGACAGAAAAAAAAATAGCTTATGTTGGCACTTTTAGGCCCCTTGAGCCATTCTGATAATCACTGAAGGAAACAGGATATTGTAGTAACCATCTGGCAAATGCATGAAGAGCTGCAGTAAATCTTACCATTGTGTTTCTGCAGAAAGCCAATGACTTTTTCCAGCACAGTAGTTTTGTCCATTTTGCGAGTGTTGCCTGGAAGCATGGAGCTGAGCTCTTTGATGAGAACATTGAACTGATCGCGCCTCTTCTTCTCAGACTTGTTACGCGAAGCCCTGTAGATAGGGGGAAAAAAAATGGATGAGCAGACCAAGAGGAAAAAAATCATCATGTACCTGCTATTTCCAATGTATACACATAGAAATTAGCTTGCTGTGTGCCTCAGCGTGTGAAGATCAACACTGTCAGTAAAATCAGCCAAAAAGAAGAAGTAACAATAACTGTAAAATCATCCATAAAGAAGAGTGGGAACTAGTAAAACTATGGGTCATACCCACCTGTGCAGTCCTAACAGGACAGAGGGACCCCCAGTCATGCAGCTCAGCCATTGCACTGGGGCTGGGTCCACCTGGAGGGACCTGCCCGCTTTGGTCACAGGTCCTCTGGCTACCTTCAGGCTGGCTTAGAGAGAAGAATTGGGCTGTTGTCTTCCAGTAATTAATATCGGACCTGAGCAGAGGTTGCTGGAGCTCCAGTCTAGTTCATATGCCACCTGGTTCAGTCTCCTTTCCAAGGTGACAAGGGCAAGCAGGAGGGCGGGCATCAGCACGTCTCATCCCAGCATGGACTGGGTCTGAGGCTGGGATGTGTTCTCAGACCTGGGGGCTCAGAAATGCTGGCAGGGGGCTCCTGCTTGCCCCTAATCTCTGTGTGCCACTGGGCAAATTGCTTAAGGTCATGATGCCCCGACTCTTTAGGCGTAAAATGGAGACTCTGCAGCTTTCTTTGCCAGTCTTCTCTGTTCAGCTTGCAGACTCCTCAGAGACAGCCTGCTTCTGCTGCTGTGTTTGAAGAGCTTATAGGAAGAAACAGCCTGATTTTATTTTGGGTGTTTTGGTACCACCATGATACTGTCATTAAGGCTGTTCATAATCTTCTCAGCTTGTGCACTTTTATTTTTTAAAATTATATGTCAACCTATACATGAGCAAGTGTTTTCTGAATTGTTGCCATGAATATGACACTCATTCTGCTTGGAGGCTATCACCTGGACTTCGGTAACCATGTGAAAATAGAAGGAAATATAACCCAGAAGGTTTGTTTGCTCTTCTGAAAGGTCCTCAAGCAGACAAGATTTGCCTTGTTAATTACAGAAAGATCTAAAAATCTGGGTACATGTAGACAAGAAAGAAAAGCCAAGAGGACGGTTCTCACTCCGAGTTTCTCGGTCCCAGCTAACTCTGCTGTACCTCATAAGCAGCTCTGGATGCACACTGCTGAAAAGCAGAGCAGAGTTTAGCCCAGCATCTACGTCCCCTCCAAGGACCAGGATGGCAATAAACATTTTCAGCTAAGAAATCAGTGCAGAGCCTTCTGGATGTTACTACTGACAGAGGGGTAATTTTTGTTTGTCTTGCTCTCAGCCCTGAACACACTTGGAGATACACTGGACAGAAGCCAACACTTGATTATTTTACAGCTTTGAACACAAGAGATTGGGTGGATACTGCCTGACTGATTTCAGCCTGTTCTTATTACAGTGCAAAAGGCTGTCAGAACAAGACGTGAAAAGCTCCAGCCTTATCCTATTGCCGTACAGTTCAAGGGGATGTTAAGAACATCAACGTTTTACTTCCTCATAATTCAATCCTCAGTTCATTTCAAGCTTAAAGGGTCTCAATTTCCCTGAAAATAAAATAAAACAGCAACCATCTCTAGGGAGAGTGTTGCTTTTTCCAAAAAAATAAAGATGCCTTGACAGAAATATAAACTATCTATTTTTAACACTTGATATTTTATTCAGAAAGGAAATATAAAAACTGCTGTAATGAAAATAACTACCAAGATCTGAACCGATGATCACAGTCACATCTTAAAAAGGAAAAAAACGGGAAAGAAACCCTCACAATTAGGTCGTCTAAACTGTCCCTGCACAGTTGTGAATGCTTTTTTCAGTCCAGTTGTAGATGTCTTAAACGATGTAGTTTTCATAATTTCCCTTGAAAGATTATTTCCTAGCCCTGTTTACTTCATTGCTAGGGCATACACTTTATAGTAAGCCAAAACAGTCTCTGTCTTAATTCCATACTATTCATCCCAGTTCTCCTCTCTCCTCACTACTCAAAAAAAAAAAAAAAAAAAAAAAAAAGGCAGCACATCTAAGGGGAAGAAGCATACACAGTATGAATAAAATCTGTTTTTTTAGTGAATACAGCCAAAGGCAATACAGGACAGCCTGAATTTAGAATGATCAGAATCACCATTTTAACACATGTTGTAAACAGCCATTTTTATTCTCTTATATATTTGCTGCTTGTTGTCTTAAAGAGAGACTGATACTTGGTGACTAGTAACCATTACATCTTGCTGATTTTCAATGAAATGTGACTTTACACTAGATTTCATACTTCTTTTTGCTGTCCAGTGGGATATGTTATATATGTATCAAAGCAAGTAACCATACTGCATATCTTCATATTTTTAAATTTACTTTTTATTGGAGTGGAAAATGGCAAGTGGCAGTCTTCATTTATTAGCACTTTGCCATGTTTCACTTCAAGCTGGTTTTAGCTGGAATTTGGAATTCAGCTGAATTGCAAAATAATAATTTTAAAATAATTTACTATTAAAGCAAACTAAAAGAAAAGCAGATAGAGAAAAAAGTGCACAAAGTATGCTTTTTGTTTAAAATTAATAAATCTACAAAACAAAATAAACCTCATCTAACATCAAAGAATTGAAAATGAAATCATGGTTCTGGTCTCCAGAAGATCAGAAGACCTCAAAGAGGTCTTTGATGCTCCCAAGCGTGGTGCCGTCATATCCACATTTCAGTCCTTGGGTCTTCGGAGTGAAGTAGCGCCTTGGAGAGTCGGATGATGCAGAGTGGGGCTCAAAATAACCAGTGTCCTGAAGGAAGAGCTATACATCTTGGCCACATACTGAACACTTGGCACACGGGTGGGAGCACAGGTGCCTGTCCTTGGAAGAGGATGGAACCTCTTCTCATGTCTGTATAATACAATCTGTATGTGCCTAATAAATAGCAGCAGACAGTGAATGGTCTGCGTGTGTGTCTGTAACCTGAGAAATCCAGCTCCTGGCTTGGGTCCATCCCCAAAGAGTTAAATCCAGAGATTTCCATCTTACCTACTTTTAACACAGAAATGAAAGAAGACGACAATTTTCTTGGCTTTTTTATCTGCTCTTGCATTTCTCAGGACTGAGGGACCTAGTCCTTACACCGAATAGAAGAAAACAACGAAAGAGTTTCCCCTGTGGAATGGGACAGATGAAAAGTCCTCAGTTTTGAGGACACGACAACAAAAATGTTCAGCCAATGGCTTCTCCCAAGATTGACTCTCTTTAAATCTTTGGAAGAAAACCTATAGCTTCTACATGAATTTGAATGGCTTTAGTATAATGTAGTAACTTTAGACCTTCATGAAGCTTCTCATGACTCCGAACTTAATTTCAAATTTAGATTTATTTATAAAAAGCAAAATGTAGTTAAATTACGATTTAATGAAGCAATTTCCTTTTCTCATTTTCAAAGTTATCGTTTTTTTATGCACCTTGATAGAGGCCTGCCCCAGGGTATGACAGAAATTCCTTCCAGGAACAAACAGCATGCAAGTCATACCAGATGGTGATGACAATCGCTGATAGGGAGGATACGTGTTATCCTATTTTTTTCCTATATGCATTCATTTAATGCGTGTGGTTTTTTTTTTTAAAAAGAATTAGCGCACAAATATCTTGAAGATAATCAGGCCTTGAGCATGTGAAGCAGCAATGCAAGGTGGGCTCCCTTCCTTGCTCCCCCTTCCCTGTCCCCAGGGCTCCGGGGCAGCGTGACACCTGCCGCTGTGCTACATCCCCTCCGAAAAGCCACCTCCTTGTGGTGCGGTGGGCAGTGGGAGGCATCCCTTCCCCGCACCCACCGCCCCCCCGGCCCCAGGTGCCTGCCTGGTTGACAGAGGGCTGGGCAGAGCCGCAGGCAGAGCCCTGGGTGCGAAGCCCCTGTGAAGAGCACCAGCCACCATGGCTCCGGGGGCTGGCGGACCCCTGGCCTCGGTGGATCCCCCCTCGCAGGGCTAAGGGAGGGCAGACACGCCAGCAGCCAGCACGCTGCTCCCGGTAGCGAAGGCAGGCCTTCTGCAGCCTGAGCACGCACACATTAAGAGGAGGGAGCAAAGGAGAGCAGTTGAGCTCGGCTGCAGCCTGTGCTGACCTATATTGGTGAGAAAAAGCTGCGGGGAGGAAAGAAGCAGAGAAGGAATCAAAAGAGATGAAACTGGATCAACTAGTTGTGCCTGGACTGGAAATACTCTCATTAGAGGAAACCAAGGGGAAAAATGTGGGCAACCCACAGCTCCCTCTAAAGCAATTAAACTGCAGGCTGCGGTATTGATAACACGTCCAGAAAAAAAAAACCTCAAATGCTTCCAAACAGTTTTTCTGCAGATGCCAGTCAGACCTGGCAGTTATTAAGAGTTTTATTGCCATGGGTCGCCTGCCTTGAAACACACCCTTTCCCTCCCCACAAAGCGTTCACAACAGTTTCCCGCCAACCGGGACTTGGTGGTGGAGTGCAGAATGTATGTGAATAAAGGTTTGTGCCAGTTTAGGGCTGACACAGCACTTCTCGTGGTCTTTCTCTGCTCTGAAGGTATCTTCTAGGTGTTTTCATTACTGTGAGATAGGCATGGCTGAATAAATGACCATCACAATAGGGACCCCCCCCCCCCCCCACTTTTGTCATTCTTTTTCTTTTGCAAAATGTATTTTGTAAAAAAATCCCACATTTTTATACACTCGAGAAGCTCAGACGATGTATTATAGCAGCAGGAGTACGTTGTTGGTTCTTCAGTTCTCGTGTTCTGCAGTAATGTGAAGAAAACAACCAATGCCTTGGCTTTTTTTACATTTTCCACAGGGAACATTGCTACATTATTTTCTTCTTACAGGGTAACCAAGAATAGGAATCTGTGAGATGGCAGTTTTTCAAGTTGTGCTTGGCTGTATTTTACTCCCTCTCTCTTTGATTAATTGATTATGGATAAAACAGCTTCTGCAGCAACAAACAGTATCAAGCTCATCGCAAGTTAAACGGAGAGTTATAAAAGAAAAAGTGCTCACCTCTTTGCCCTGTCTTTCTCATCTTCATCCATTAGATTGTCTAAGCAGTTTTTTCTGTTGAAGGAATGCAAGAATCATTATGAATTGTCATTTCGTTAGCTCAACTTGCAGGTTAATCTCAGAGTCGCTCTATTTCATTTTAATAACAGAGTGATGATATCCAGGTCAGATAAATGTGTCAGCAGTGCTTTATGCCACAGTCCTTGATTTTAGGGAACATGCACTGTGGATAATATTATTCCTGAGTGTCACGCTAGCCTTAGGGGCTAGCCAGGTATCAGGGTTCCCTGGGTGCACCAGCACAGTACAAAAACAGCCACTTCTTGGGTTTTTTTTTTCCTGTGGAGGTTGCTCTCGGCAAACTTGCAGGCTGGATGAACTTGGGTCTGCCCAAGCTGAAAAGGCATTTTCAGTGCCCCCACGTTCCCCCTAAAACCATCCGCAGTGCAAGAGTGGCATCACTGATGCCTCTGACTTCTCAGGTGGAGCTTCCTACAGGCAGGCTCCTCGTCCTCCTCTGTGGGCCCTGACCCGAAGCCAAAAGAGACAGTAGTAACTATACTGCTTTACACCCCAAATTCAAAGTGTCCTCATAAATCCCACCGCCAAAGCCACACTGTGAAAAAGCCCTCTCATAGCCCAGACAGTGACTGCCTGGCGGTGCCAGCACTGAGCGCCAAGATCGCGCCATCCCCATCACTCTTTTTGCTGATCTTCACCAAGATGTTGTGACCTGCCATCAGGTTTATAGACCTGCTCTGGCTGTTTGAGCTGTAAGGAAAAAGTACTCTGAGCGCCAGATATTTTCACAAAGTAAAAGGGGGTAAACTGGGTAAATTAAGTAAATTTGCGTAGGCAAGGCGAAGGGAAAAATACAAGAGCAGCCCAGCAAAAGGCTGAGATCCTCAGAAACACTTGTCACCATCTCACTGCCCGCCCTCCTTTGCTTCAAGGCCTTATGCGAGAGCGATGCTTGAGCTGTAACAGCTTCAGCCTGAGGAGGAAGCCCTGCCGCCTCTCACCGCACCTCATGCCCATGTCAGGCACCAAAGCCGCATGCTGCTGCATCCCACACAAATATTTTCCGAACCGGCAGCACAATGCCACTACAAACACTGGATATTGTCAAAGCATCATTTTCAAAGTCGTGGTGTAATGACTGGCAATGATAACTCATTTTCAAAAATCAATGTTTCTCATTTAATGAGTCCTCAACAAGTAAGGCATGAATAAAATTGGAAGCGGGGAGGAGAGAAATGAATTGCTAGGCATTATCTAAGCCCATGGTATTTTCCACACGAGTCACACGGAAATTTGCCTGTTTAAAGAGCATTTTAGGAAAAAACAAGAGTAAAAACTTACTGATAGTAAGAAAGTGGATAAATTCCCTCCTTCTGCTATTAGTTCTCTTACAGCAATATTCCACCTGCTCATTACTCAACAGTTAGCTAGGAACACGAAACTACCCTGTAATTTTTTATCAAATACAAGCGTAATGAGGAATTAAAGCCACGGGTCACTGATTGCAGGGTAAAGCTACTACTCCATGGCATTCAGCTTGTTGATGGAGGAGCATTAACAGGAAATATGATGGCCGAGGGACTGGCTTTTTTAGTCATAACTGGCAAACTTAAGTTGCTGAATTCTATTATACAAAATAATATAATACCATGTAGGTTTTAGATGTTTTTTTTCAGATATTTATTTGGCCTTGCAAAACAGTCAAGTCAGCCATATCACAATCCATATTTTTGACTAGGAAAATGTATAGACCCAGTTAAATTTTGTTTACCAGTGTTTTACAAATACTTTAGGTAGTTATTTGCCCAGTCCCAGAATCAGACTGCTAGCCCAACAACTGTGTTTTCAAATAATTCAGGCTAAAATGTAGTGACAAAATTCGGTGGGTTTTGTTGTTACTTGCTTACTTATTGCAACCAAAATGTTCACCTATGTTATTCAAGAATAAAGAAGGCATCAGTAATATGGCAAGGGTTAGCATGTAGGATTTTGCTGTCTTTCTTTGCTAGACCTTTGCTCTGTTGCACGCACCCTTGTTGAATCTAGGCTATGACAAGCAAAATGGGGCAGTGTCAGCAGAAGTCACATTCTCTGAATCCCTGGAGGTCTTCCTCTGCTGCACCAAGGTCTCTTCTGGTTGTAACAGATTCCCAGTAGAAAGCAGGAATATGGGAATGAGAGCTCTGGGTGGCTCTGAGGAAGGATGGGGGTGGATGGGGCAGTTAGCATCAGTGCTGCTCAGCTCCAGCTGTTCTGGGGAGGCACAATGTACCTAATGAAAAGGGGCTTCCTACAACTACACACTAAACCATGAAGGAATTACACTGCTAGGAAGCCTCTACCCTTATGAGAGAGCAACAGGTCTAACTGGTCTGTTCTGCCACAGATTTGGCTAGATCTGTAAAGCAATTCATGGCCAGCATCCAGTAAACAAGGTTTCACACTGACTGACATGAAATTCTGGACCTGCTGTGCTGTTGCTAGTGTTAGACAATATCTAATTGTCATTTTGCTTCTGTTTGCTCACACGGCAAACTCTCCAGAGCATCGTAAGCATTGCTAAGAGCATTTGCCAGTACATATGTACCATACGAAATTAAAACTGTTCTCAATAAAACAGATATGGCAGAGTATACAATTGCTGCAAACCAGCACTGCCATCCTTCTCCTGAGCCACAGCAGATGCTGACTTACACCTGCAGGAGAAACCCATGGCATAGAGCTTAGGTAGGTGCTTAGTGCAACCGGCTTGCTTTATGTTATTCTCTCAGTCCCTCAGCTGGGAGGGTCCCAAATAGCAAACTGGAAATCTGCTCTCTCATCCCCATCAGTGCCTGGTTGAGGAGGCAATTCTGGCTTGTTGCAATGACGGAGGCAGGCAGTAAATGCCATGGCTCTGTGCCGCAGTTCCCTTGCAAAGAGGTGACATAAAAAAACAAGTGGCATGAGGATTTATCAAAATTTGAAGGATCCTTTCATGCTAACAAAGAGAATTTGGAAACCTAGGAGTAAGAACACCACATGATGTGACTCTGGCCGATGGCGTATTTAACAGTGACAGATATACTTGGAGCTTCATTAATATCATCATTATCAACAACGAGTGAAGTCACTATCACTCAAAAAGATAGGACCACCTGAAATAAGGAGGAGAAAGCTCACATACTCCCATCAGGGTGGTACTCAGACACGCAGAAAGATGCATACCCACGAGCGGGGAAGAGTAGCATTTTGGAACCGAAAGACTAGCTAAAACTGTTAACCATGTACCCTTGGCTGAGATGGAGAATTATAGCACAAACATCCCTGCCACATTCATTCATACAATGACTAGTTCCTTGGGAAAGAAGCAATTCAGGCAGAGTGCCAGCTCACTCCACAGACTCTCCAGAAGAAAGGTTGCACATGTTTATTTTGATACAGTCTATTCCCAGTGGACACAGATCTTGCACTATAAAATTCATCTGGCACTGATCACCTTATCCTGCACTAGAAACATGTCTTTCAGTGAGTTAAACTACTACTCTTCTGTGTGGGTGAGGTTGGTTTCTCTCCTTCCTACCCTACTACTCATAAGGATATGCTATAAAATGACTGACACTCAAATGTAAGTAATCAGCTGTTGATTTCCCACTAAGTTGCCACGTGACCAGCTAATCTCAGTTCCTACAAATCAGCCTGACATTTAACAAGAATTTTTAATCATACTCATTTAACTCAGCTGAATTAAATCACAGACGTAAATTTCTGTTAGAGGTCCTGTAATGTGCCTGGGGAAGCTTGGTGAGAAATCACAGTGCTTGTGCTCCTCTGGCCCTGTGTTGGGCAGCTGTGGGGGAAGGCCAGGCTTTTCATTCCCTTCCGTCTCTGGCATGGTGGGGTGTCTGCATCCACCACCCTACAGGCCTGCTTGTGGTATTCAGCCACTTGTCCTGTCCAGGGGATGCTCAGCCCTGGGGAGAGGGGTGCTGCCCACCACACCCTGGTGTTGCTTCCCACCGGCTACAAATATACCTGAGCCCTCCCTTGGACCTCACCCTCAGACCACTTAGAACGCTGGTACAATACCACCATCCTAAGTAAAGGTGATGATATTGCACTTGGAGAACAATCCTCTCACAGACGGTGGATGAGCAAGGGCTGTATGGAAAATCAGGACACTGGGAAGAAACATCTTGAACTACCTTCTGGCGTCTGGGCAGACCCTCCCCAACAACTGTTATCTTTGTAAAGAAGGAAGAAAAAGAGCAACAGGGTGGAGGGCAGACATGCTCCTGTACCTTCCAGACACATTGCTCAGCATCCAGTGCCCATCTCTGCTGAGTGTTGCTTCTGCAAGATGCTGAGTGGTACCTCAACAGGGAGTTACTCTCTGGTTCCCTCTTTGAAGGGGATGAAAGACGCTGTTAGCAAAGAGCTTGGTGTTATAAAGGAGGCATGTGGGTATGTCCAGTGGTTCAGAATTTAAAGGCCAGATACACCCATGCACGACATCCCATGCATAGTGAGTAGGGTCCAAGCCATAGGAAGAACACACCGAAGGGGAGTACAGGCTTTGGGCACGAGACAGGGGGACAGTTTCTTGCCACCCACTAGCACACGGGACAGTGTGGCTGGGTCACTGCACTGGCGCCGCTGCCATGTCTTCTTCCCAGGTATGATGGGCAACGTCTGACGGGCACTGTGGTAGGACAATAGCATTGTCCCATGGGCGCTCCACAGCATGGGTTAGATGGACACTTGCCCACACTGGGAACCACCACTGTGGCTTGGCACTAGCAGCTCTACCCCCTTCTCAGCTAAGGCAGAGCTCTGAAATGAAGTAAACCACACTAACAAGTAAAGTATTTCCCTTCCAAGCCTTGCTGGGGGACAAAGATTAGCAAATGGGAAGTGGCAGGAAAGGTCACAGGGTGACAGGCAAGAAGTGACTATGACCGTTTTAAACACCTTATTCCATGTTTCTCTGATGTGGATGAAGCACTCGGATATCCCACCATGAGGGCTATGATGTGAACACACAGAAGAAGGATTTGTATAAACACAAATCAGAATAAACAGATCCACAGACACATCAAACTGAACTGCAGCCCTCTATCCTTATTCTTCAGGTGTAAACCTATGAACTGTTACAAGAACATGCTGGAGTCCATAACAAAATACAGCGCAATCCCATCCATAGCAATCAAAACAGATTTATCAAAATGTAAACAGAGTAGCCTTAAGAAAACTTAAGGAAAGATAGTAAAAAAATCACTTTCCTGATGATATACATTGTTATTTGAGAAGGGACCGTGACTTTTCAGTGGGAGAACGGCAGCCTGTGGTTACCACGGGTCATGTAATGCTGTGACTGTTATGGGAATTACTGTTTTTACAAGTAAAGGAAAAATCCAGTAGCATGTTAAGTGTCCAGCTTTAGAGTTGTGACTGGTTTTGCCTGACTGTGCAGCTTAGTCTTCCTGCATTCAGTAGATTACTACATTTTGTTTACACTAGAGAAAAAGTTGTTTAGAGATTTCCAAAAATGAAAAGAAGAAAACTTGGGAAAACATTGGACGTCATGAACCTCACAGGCTTCTCCATGTTTCATACATATGTGTACAATGAATCTTTAGATGGTAATGGGCTTAAAGCAAAACAGACATTAAAAAGTGATCTGAATGCGGACAATGAAAATGATGGAATTTGACATAAATTAATGCCCCACTTCTGAACTGGGGATGGCAGGGAGATGCTCACAGGTAGTGCAGCTGAGTATTATGAGATTTTGATGAAGACAAGTAAAGACTCAGAGCATATTCTGGCTTTATTCTTTATAGTACTCCCATTTAGTGGGAAGAGGTAATCTTTTTTGCATGTCAGAAACCTTGCACCTATTGCTGTGTGGTATTAGCTTCCCTCCTCTACTCTGGTGCCGGCTGAATGTTAGCCTGTGCAGCCTGCAACCCCTCTATAGATGTGGTAGAAGTTGCATCAGTTTAAGTCAGGAGTGAGATGGCTGACATCAGCAGGGCCGTGCTGGAGCGCAGCCAGGGTAAATGAGAGGCGTCCTTATCTCCAGCTTGTAAGCAGCGCGTAAAGTTTGTGCAGCGCTTGGGATATCTGATGAAGATTGGTACATATGTGCTCATTATCTTCCTCATTATTATTATTATTATTATTATTGTTATTATTATAGAATGACTAAAGCCATTCAGACTTCAGTGAACAGGCTGAGTGAATTCCCGGGTTCAACCACTGCTCTGCTCTCCCCTCGCACGGCTGGAAACAGAAAGGCAAACAAATTAAACTAACATTAATCAGCAAAGACTGCCATCTGTATAACTCGGAGCACTTCTCCGCATGCCTGTCCCCTTCCAGCAATGCTAAACAGGATTAGCCTTTCGTGGGCGGATGGGGAAAGTAGGTCAGTTCGGTAACATCACTGCGTGCGATGAATGGAGGAGGATGTGACTGCAGTGGTCTGCTGGCAGCCCTCTCGCCTTCTGCATAAGCACGGAGACGAAGCACCTGGGCTTGTCATGGGGTGCACGAGGTGGCTCAGGTCTCTGTGTCCTTGCATGACGACACCTGCCATTTGCAGAAGCAGGGGTTTTGCAAAGCCTGGCTGGTGCATTGCAGTTAATGGGTGCATTGCAACAAGGAAACTGAGACATGGGGCAGCTAAAGGCTTCATTATTACTAGTTTGTGCACAGCCAAACATTTGTCAAAGTTTATGCATTAGCAAAGTGGCAAAGGATGGTAAATTATCCGTTGGAGGTATTATCTTTCTGTATTGACTTTGCTGGGTGTGTAGGGATGGTGGCTGGAAAGCCAAAGCTCACCTAATGTTGACACTCGGAGGGCACTCAAGGGTAACAAGAAGAGTTTCTGCTGCTACATCAAGTAGCAAAAGGTTGAACAAGGAAAGTGTGGGACTGCTGCAGTATTGGGGGTGGGTGGGAGGTGAACTGGTGACAGCAAACACAGGTAAGGTTGAGGTACCGACGCCGCCTTTGCCGCAGTCTTCAGCAGCAAGGTCCCCCAGGCCTCTGTGTTGGAGGCAGGGTCAGGGAGGAGCAGAGGGACCAGCAGCGGGTGAGGGTCAGCTCAGGGAACTTGAGGGAGCCTGGGGGAAGCTGACCCGTACAAGTTGATGGGGCCTGACCACCTGCCCCCATGGGGGCTGGGAGAGCTGGCGATGTCCTTGCTAGGCTGATCATCTTCGAGAGGTTGTGGAGATGGCGGAGATCCCTGATGGCTGGAGAAGGACAGATGTTGGCCTTCAAAAAAGGCCAATTGTGATCCAGAGAGCAACAGGCCAGTCAGCCTCACTTCAGACTCTGGGAAATCAATGGAGCGACTCCTCTTGGAGCACATCTCTGGGCACATGAAGGAGAAGGTGATCAGAAACAGTCAGCATGGATTTACCCTGAGTAACCTGACTGCCTGCTATGATGAAATGACAGGGTCTGTGGATGGGGAGAGAGCAGTGGACATCATTCATGTCAGCTTCAAGCTGAAAGGCAGGGCTGTCGTGATGGGGGAGACACAGAGAGGCTGGAGGAAAGGGCTGATGGGAACCTCATGAAATTCAATGGGGACAACTGCCAAGTCCTGCATCTGGGAATGAAGAACCCTGGGCTCTGATATAGGCTGGAGATGGACTGGCCAGGGAGCAGCTCTGCAGGAAAGGCCCTGGGAGCCCTGGCAGGCAGCGGGCAGTGCTCTGTGCACAGGCCAGCGGTGTGCCTTGGTGACAAGGCTGGGCAACAGCACCCTGGGCTGCATGGACAGGACCACTGATCAAGGGAAGGGATTATGCCCCTTGACACAGCACTTGTTAGACCACATCTAGGGTAGCGTGCCCAGTTTTGGGCCCCCCAGCGCAGAAAGAGAGAGATTCACTGGAGGGAGCTCAAGCAGAGAGCTCACAATGTGGTGGGGGGCTGGAGCACTTTCCTCGTGAGGAGGGGCCGGGGTAGCTGGGCTAGTTCAGTCTGGACAAGAGATGGCTTTGGGGACACCTAGTAGTCCTCCCCTTGCCTACCAAGGGGTCAATGAGGAGCCAGAGCTGGACTCCTCAAGGTGGTGCAGGATGGGAGAGAGAGAAATAATGGGCATAAACTGAAAGGAGAGAGGAGAAACTTTTTTCTCCATAAGGACAGACAATGGAGCAGGCTGCCCAGAGAGGCTGGTGCCATCCCCATTCTTGGAGGCTTTCAAGATCTGACTGAGCAAAGCCCTGAGCAGCCTGGTCTGACCTCAGAGCTGGCCCTGCTTTGAGCAGGAGATTGGACTGGAAGCATCTCGAGGTCACTTCCAACCTGTGACTGTCCTCTGATTCCGTATCTACTAGGCTGGCTACCACTGGGAACATCCTAAGCATATCAGCTCCACTGAATTAGTTCCTATATTATATATGTTCCTGAAATCTATTTTATTATGCTTTTGCTCTTGTCTGCTACAAACAGCTTGTGTGCTCTCTCCTACACTGACATCCCTCCTGTTTTATAAACCTGCCAACTAGGAGAAAAAAATGCAAGATACACATCTTAACGTTGTATGTCTGTATGTCAGGTGTCTGTCATGTCACTTTTAGATGTTAATTCAAAAAAATATTCACTTTATGATAGAATTAGCAAAAAAAGATGAAGAAAAATGCTTCTCATGAGAATGGCCCTTGACTGCAAAACCTGCTATTCTTCTACTTCTCATGTTCTTAATCTGTTTTAGGTCTTTATAAAACTTTAATCCTCATAGCATCAGAAGTCTCAAATGCAGAAAGACTTTAACACATGCTTAACTCTACACTGCTGTACGAAGTCGCTTATGTATGTGTATCTTTGCAAAATCCAGGCCTAAATGTGGAGGTAGAACTGCACAGATTATTTTGTAATTATTAGCTCTGAAATCTTCCCTTGAAAATGGTCTCAGTTATAAAGTATTCTCAGTTGTAAGAATCTGTTAAAGTTTATTTGCTTCTGCAAATATTTAAATAAGTAGAATAATATAACAACTGACATATGATCTCATGGTCAAATGCTCAGCCAGTGCAGGCAAACTGGCAGAACATGCGAGTATAACACTATACAGATTTATTTGTCAAAAACTCCTGCATTGTTGTTTTGTTTGGCACAAACTACCTGGGAAACACCAACACAAAGCAGAAAATCAGTCTTTTTCAATGGGACTGTTGTCAAAGTCGCTCTCTTTTTTTTCTGGCAGCAATAGTCTTGACAAGATCCTTTTAATCCTTTTCATCCAATTAAACAGGCTACAGTGACACTGGAGCAAAAAGCAAGATGTCCAGAAGCTGACATAGGTTGGTCTCATTCCTCCCACTTGTTTGTTTCTTTCTTTCTTAACCATTTATGTATGTTTCTTGAAGAACCAAGTTACTCTTCTTTTAAAAACTCTGGGCCTTGGAAGCAATTTTGCTAACAGCAGAAAAATTTACTCCAGAAAGGAATTCTGATTTTTGACAGCGCTGTTGATTAATTGTCACAATTTACACCACTGGCAGTGGTGTCCTCTCCATACATAAGATGCTGAAATACGAGGCCACTCATTTCTGTGGAGATTTCAGCCGGAAAGCAGAAGCTAAACATGAAGCCCAATTTCCTTCTAGTTTTAGGCACCTAACCTGGTGTGGCAGCTCCCTCTCCATTGAGCAGGACCTGGAGTGAAGAACTGGCTTCCCTCAGTGCCCTTGCCTTCATCCCGCCTGGCTGGGACCTTGCTTGCTGCTTCAACCAACAAGAAATGGTGGGCCCAGCTCCAAGGAGTGGACTGGGATTTAAGCCAGGCAGTGAGTGCTCTCCTTGGCCTTCCTCATCCTCATGGGCATCCCAGTGTGGTGACACCCATGGGGACTCAGCTGCTCTGCCACTGATGAAGGTCAGAGGTGGGAGGTGGGGAAATGAGACCACCCCTGCAGAGAGCCTGCAAGAAGCAACAACTTCCCTGCCTTGTGCAAGAGGCAAAGCTGTGGCCTAAATCTGCTGCTGCACGGGGGAAAAAAATCCTTATACAATATAAAGAAATACAGATATCAACACCAATAATCCCATCACTTTTGTGTTAACAGCTTGATAACATATCTGCTTATAACTCACACACTGCACTAAATTTTCTGCTCTATAGTAACTACCATATCCCTGTCAGCAGAACTAAATATTTAATCATCTGGGGAGATGAATCATGAAAAGCTGTTTTGGGGAGATATTTTTAAATGGACAATTTGTTGTCATTTAATTTTGAGAACTTGCTGTCTCCCTCTTCTCAGGAGGGACCCTGCAAACCTGTGACCATACAGACTATTGCTCTATATGGCTTGCTGTCTCCCTTGCAGGTGAACCATGTAACCTACGGGGTTTTAAGGTCGTTTCTGACAAGACCAAGGCAGGAGGGTCCTGTCCGCTCAGGGTTTGGCTGGGCACCCCTAAGCCTAAAGACACAGGGAGGCCAGAGACACACAACCTGCTTGGTTGCATGGCACTTTGTGGATGAATGCTCTCCAGTTGTGGTCCCCCAGTTTTCTGTCTGAGTCCATAAACCTGCCAAGAGTTCAGATACAGCATCAGACCAAGGTTGCACCTGTATTTAGCACTGCCTCAAATGTTTACACCCTTGAGTCCCTCCTCTCTCAGGCTGAGCCACACTCCAGCTGTGGTGCCGGCATGTCCTCACCGATGTGCAAAGTGCCGCTGTTCATGCTACCAGTGGTTCCCATTTTTACAATGATAAAGTTTCTCCAGCATGATGTAAAATTCAAATCAGGTTTTACGCAATGAATCTCGAAGGAAAAAGGATAATTATTAAAGAGCTTCATTAGTGCTTTGCAATCTTAATTATGATAATTATATTTTTCTAGCTAATATAACTGAACTCCTGCTTTTCAATCCCATTACTGAGCATTTTTAATCCTTCTCCTACTGGGCCAACAAAATCATAATGTTGAACTTTATATTTACACAAGGCACTATTTTTAATAAAAATGATGCACTGTTTACTTAGGATTTTTATCCCCTTTTATCTGCACTTTGAAGGTGCACCTTACCCCAAGATGCAAGAAATAAAGAAGAGCAAAGATGAGTTCAGCATCTTGGCCTCAGTTTCCCTTCCTGGCAACAAGAGGGCACATTCCCTGCACGAGCATGGCAGCTCTCCCTTGGAAGCACAGCTTTAAAGCCTTTTCCCTGACTAGACCAAGGGCTGAGCTTCACCCACCTCTGGGTCATCATATGGACTTCAACAAGACCATGCGCACCATGGGAATAGGCAGTGGATGCCACCCACTGTGTGAAACAGACACTTTCCAGGTGGAGGAGATCAGGTAGTTGCACAGGACTGCTCTGCCATACCAGAGCAGTCCCATGGGAGACCAGGAGACCAGGGGGTCACAGGAGCCCTGCTGCGGTGGCCAACAGTAATTGATGGTCAGGGCCAGGAGAAAAGGTGGCAGCTGGGAGAAAAGGTCAGAAGAAATCTCAATAAAAAAGAAATGCCTAAGTTAACAAACCATTCATCTGGTGTGTGAGCAGGAAAACGCACCTCCCAAGCCAGCTACTGGAAATCTTGGAAAGTGCCAGCAAGTGACACCAGTATAAACGGTCTTTTCTGAGTGCAGTTTATAATCCCTGATAAAGTAGAATTCGCTGCTGTGTCCTACATTATAAACCACCCACCACCACCCAGATGGACTAGTGGAATTTTTTCATGAATCTGTTTGCAGCCAAATATTTTACAGTTACTAACAGAGAGAGAGAGAGAGTAAAAGATCAAAGAGGAAAGAGCATACAAATTCAGATATCTCAATAAAGAAATTAAAACAATAAAGCATATATTGAATATTATCTGCCCATTAATCTCTGGAGTAAATTCAGAAAACTAATTAAAAGCTTCTACACAGATAAATGATAAGCTTCTTTATTCAATGAGCTCAACATATGAACAAACAGAGGTTTGTGTTGATATCATCGTTATTAGCAACTGCATTAAAGCAAATGATTTTTGCTGTGCTACTGGGAATACAGTGATTTGAAAAACAAAATGCTAAGAGATGAAAAATTCAAACCTTTACCGTACTGAGCGTGCCACATTTCCTGTTCTTTTTTTTATTTCAGGTAACAATAACTTTTATGGGTCAGCATGACAGAAAAATGAGACATGAAAAAGAGAAAACAAACCCAAAGCCTGTACAGAAACAGGAAAAATCTCTGCATAATTATCGTCCAGTTGAAGAGCAGCTTTAACGGGCGGTATCACCTCCCCGCATGGGAAATTCTCTAATTCATCAGTTCTTACTGCGCCTTGTGTCCCTTTTTCTGCTATTGGCTTCAACATTCACAGGGGATTTTGTCTGAATTTTATAGGGAGGTTTTTGCCTCCTCAACCGTAATTGATGGATGTTCTATTTTTGTGGTGTAACACCGCTGTCTTGCGTGATGTGATGTGGCGATGCTGCATGGGGAGCTTGCAAGGCAGCCAGCCTTGTTCTCCCTCAGTGCTCCAGGAATAGCCCGGGTCCCAGGCATCCCTTTAGACAGGTGTGACCTGAAAAGGGGGATCCTGAAGAACACTAAAGATAAAAAATTTTACAACTTAAGCTGTGTGTTCAATTTAAATGCAGAGCCTGAAATAATTAATTTCAATATATAGTCCGTCCTGAATCTGATTATTGAAACAGATCTGGCTCCAGAATTGAGATAACCTCCTAGGGATCCTACACAAGGAAGTAACTTGAAAAAGTCGGTTTTTTTATCTACAGTGCATTCCAGTGACCTGGGGCTGATTAGCATAAAAACAGCTTTAAACTGATGAAATAGGGGAATGAGAGAGAACTATAACTGCTTTTGTTTATATTTTTTATTCATACACCAGCATCTTCCTACTTCATATTGTACATTAAACTCTCCCTATTGACCAAAATGAAACAGACATTTCAAAAAGTCTCAGCGTAATGTCCTCTTGAACACGGGCTACATGCAGGATACAGTCCACAGAGTGTAAAGTGCACTTAAATTTTAGTATATTCACTCAACTGTGGTGTTTCAGAAACAGAGAAGTCATTAAAAGCCCCGTAGCGAAATATCAGATTATGCCTCTGCCAGATATTAACTTTGAAAAGAAAGGCTGGAGACACTCTGATAACCACAGTGAAATACTGATGTGCTGATTCACCTCGCACTTATGTACTGTGTGAGTTAGAACTGCAAAATAATATATTTCTTCTGTGCCAAATGATATTGGTAGGAAAGCATCTTTTGGCTATGGCGGCTGCTGCTTTCCATTCTGAATGTGCATCTTCCCTTTCCACTTGCAAGAAAATTTGCTGTCAGAATGTCAAGCTGGCTTGCTATTTTATTTGCCATCTGTGTCAAATATTCATAGACACACCCAGTGTGTGTCTATTCGCAAAAGGCCTGAGTTGTTGCACACCATTATCTATCTTTCATAATTATGAGGGCAAAAACTAGGAGGGTAAAAAACTCTGACATAATTACAGATCTCTACTCATGCTGAATCACATTTTAGTTCAAACAGAGTGCCGTGGCTGTTACTGGACCACCACATATGGAAAAATAGGACTTGAACCTTCAATGCACCATGAATTTTGCAGATAATCTAAAAAAATCATTAACTATCCTGTAGAAAGTAAGGTACTTTGCATCCCATCTATTCTGTAGCCAGTAGTGTGACTGCAGGTCTTGTAGGTATATCTGATCTGGCTTTAAACAACTAGTGAAGCATCAATGCAGCTCACTGTAGGTCCGCTAGTTTATGTATTTAGCCAGTGTCACCAAAAAAAGGTTTAGGGCAGCTTGATTTAGGGGGGGAAAAAGGAAACAGAGAAAAAGGAGGAAAGAAAGAGAAGCAGTTGGCAGGGAGCTGAGGTTGAGGTCAGGCTGGGTCCTCTGGCTCAGAGCCTCACGTGAAGCAGCCGGGAGAGGTAAATCACAGGGCTATGGCTTGAGATGGGGGGAAAGAGAAAGTCCCATGTCCTGTTTCTAAAATCCACACAAAAAGAGGGATCCTGAAGGCAGTTTTTGGGACCCTAGGAAAAAAGCTCTTGTCACAGGATGAACTGGCATGTTTGGTCACAGAGATGCTATTGCTGCCCCATGTCCGATGGGTTTTTAAAGCAGTCTCAAGGATGGCTATAGAAACTGCAGCAACTTTAGTGTTTACAGAAAATACATTAATTTACAGAAACTGTGCCAGAGGTAGTATAAATTTTGGTATCACAGCACTTCACTTTAAATGACTTACACTTCACCCTACTGCCACACTATTTTGAGGGTATTTAGGTCTGGATATTTTGCTTTTAAACAGAAAAATGTTTGGTTCCCTGTGGGTGTTTTTTTTCCCCCTCATCCCCCTTCCTTTAGACACTTCAAAAGGCAAGCTCCTGAGAAAACTTTTCTGCTGGTTCCTATTGTTTCCTACTTCAAGTGAAAAAAGTACATGATGTCAAATCTGAACACCAAGACTTTGTGAATGTGTAAACTTCAGAACCCTAAACCTTTCAGCCCGTGCCAATGTAAACAACCTAAAGTGCAGAGAATTAAGTACACGTTATCCTCTCTGACCATGATTGAACATGTTCCAGTCCTCCTAAAACCTGTGGCAGGGAGACTCTCAAATCCCCCAAAGTAGAGTGGAGCTTTTTCAAGTGGGCATGAGAAAAAGAGGAAGATCCTCATCTAAATCCCAGTCCCAGCCCTTCAGGTCTCCTTTGAAAATTCTCACCTTGCCGTTTCTAACCACCTCCCTCTCAAGGACATGGGGCAGGAAAAAATAAAACCTGCCTTTGCTAAGCGAAATGCTCCATATTCCCTAAGTTCCTGGGAAAATTGCACAGCAATTTTAATAAGCGCTTTTGCAGCGCACTTTGGGGTCTGTCTATGTCACTCATCCTTTTTGATGTTGCTCCATTAATGTCTAAGTGACCTGTTTTCTAGAAAAACAGCTATCTTGGTCCAACCCCTGGAAGCCAGAAGGGCCAAGATATGCCTTCTGGGAACCCAGTTATGGACTTTCTGTCCCTCAGGCAGCAACAGCCTCTCCCTGCCCTGCTTCCCCCCGCTGCCCGTGGTGCCCTGGGCCAGCGCCCTCTCCCCTTGAGAGGAACCAGCCCTGGGGGGCCATGGCACCCCCCTGCCTTCCTCCTGCACAAGCACACAGCATCCCTGCTCCCCTTCGCCCTGAGGAACCGGCGCTTGGCTGCCACTGCCTACGAGGCCAAAAGGGTTTAAGCTGATGCTGGTCAAGGGAAGGTGGAACTGAAAGCCATTAAAAGGCTGGTGTTCCTTAGATTTGCTTTTATCCCTTTACCACTCAGAAATATTTTACTGGAATGAACTGCAACGCAGTTGCAGCTGTGCTTCAGTTGGTCCACTGTCTAGTTCTAGGCTATTTTAAAACTGACATTATCCTGAGAAATAATGAGGAATCTTAAACTATACTGTGAAACATGCAGTAAATTTTTAGTCAGCTAAAGAGCGAGGAGTAAAATGCGAGAAAATGTTTTTCCTGATGTATTTTTTCCTCTCTCTCTCTCCATGGAAATATTGATGTGAAGGATAGTAATACTGCTACTGAATTCTGACCCACGTGGCTATCAAGATACATTACTTGCAACAGTACAGGAGGCAGTTCTCTCAATCTTGCTTCCTCTGCAAATGCAGTTATCTTGCTCTGGCAGTTTGCAAAATCCTCTAAATTACTATTAAATTGAATACTTTTAATTTATGGAGGATTTCAGCTGAACTCATATTTCTGTGCTGTTAATTATCAAGTATTTTACTGACTCTGGGAAAAACATTAATAAATAAATCTAAATGAACTTCCACCTCCCTCCTTGAACTGTGGATGGGTGTCATCACTCACACTAACCTGAGAGAGTTATATTTCCCTTGGATTCATCATTAATCTAATTTCAAATCGTGTATTTCTGAGTGGGCTCAGGGAAACATTTTCAAACATGGTGTTTTTAAGGTAGTGATGGCAGTATATTTAGCTGCCTGAATATGTGGGTGGATTTTCAGAGGTCTTCTGTGATTTGAAACAATTCCCCTTTTGGTTTGATTGGTTGGTTGGTTGGTTGGTTGGGCTTTTTTTGTGGTTTGGTTGGTTTTGTTTTTCAGAAACAGTAATTACACTGGTTATCTTTTAGATAAAATATGATTACCAGTGCATCCTCAGACACAGCAGAGCTCTGGGGAACTATCAGTGGAAACACAGGTAGTGATAAATCACTGGAATTGAAGGACATGTGGATGCTTCGAAGGGTAGTTGGTCAGGTGGGTAAATATGGATTTAAGTGCTGACCTCTCGACATCCAAACCTGAAAATACTGACCTTGGTGTGCAGTGCTGGTCTTCAGTGTGCCTTCACACAGCAGAGATCTGCAGGGGTCCAATATGGGTAAGTCATGTCCCAAAACACAGTCTAAGGAGGACTGTAGTAGTAGAGCAGGCAGGTGAGATATTTAGGATGCTGACAGCACTACAAGGGGCATTCTTATTACCACCTCAAAATGGTGTTACCCCAGAGTGAAAAAAAAGGTGTTATTTCACAGAGCAGTCAACAAAAGTAGATGTTCCCATTTCATCAGTGTTTCATCTTCCGTTTGCCAAACCCAACACAAATCTTGGCAAGGGAAGGTATTTCATGAAGTTATGTGGACTGACTTAATGTATTAATCTTCACAGTGACACAGATTATTAGAAACTCAATGATATGTGGAATGTTTTATGATGTGCTTTCATGCTGATAAATAGCTAATCACCATATATTTGTGACAACAGAGCATTAGAGGGAGCAGTGATATGTGTTCTGAAAAATACCATCGGTCCTTTTACGCCCTCTGCATAATGCCCTATCATCTGCAGTGCTTAACTTTGCAGTCTTGCTTTCAAAAATAACCCAAAAAACATTATGAGAATCCTAACATTTATCAAAGCCTCCTTTCTAGTCTTTTGTGCTGTTGTTTTTTTCAGTAAAAGTGCATTACATGCCATTCGACAGCTGGTAATTGTATGTGTATTGAATTAAAGCATTGATTTTAATTTTCAAAGTCAACCTCACTCCCTTTTAGCTGAATGAATTACTTTGTTCATGAGAAAAAAACATTGGTACTGGACTTCAGATACAGGATCAGAGCTTAGGCAGCTTGTCCTCAGGGGTATTTTCTGCTTCACTCTTTTTGAAATATCGAAAGGTTCTAACTTGCCCATTACCCAGAAAATAAAAAAGATAATAAATCTCTGAATGGCTAGCACAGCTTCTAAATTCATAGCTAGCTTTCAGCTATTTTGTGTTGCATTCCAATTCACTGGCTGCTAGGACGATTTTCAATCATACAGATAAGCAATAACAGGCTGGGCAAAGCTTGGATAAGAAATCTTGAAAGAAAATCCAGGTGCTGCTAGGAATTACACCGACTATGCCACGGATTGCAATCTATCTTTGAGTCAATGGTGAGGTACATTAAGAAGGCTCCCTAGGAAACAGAGGCTCTCTGACCCTTTCCCCTGTATTATCCTTCTCACAGATGCAGGCACTTTTCCTTCTCTAGTCTACTCCTGAGGAACTAAACTGCAGACCGAAGCAGTCACTCAAATGTAGAAACCATAGGAAGGGGGAAAAAAAAAAAAAAGAAAAAAAAAGAGAAGGATCATAGGTTGTCATCCCAAAGAGATTTTCAAAAAAAGACTGAAGCTCTGTGCCAAGTTTCAGAAGACAGGCTTCTTCTCCTTCTCTCTCAAAACCTAATCATCACAAGCCAAGTCTCTGACCTGTTGCTCTTATCATGCATTCAAAGACATCTGCTGTTCCCTTATTCTTAAACTATCAAACCAATTATCTTGGGCTCAGTCTGGATTTTGTCCCTCTCTGGAGTGCATGAAGTTATTCAACCTGCCCTCCTGACCAGTCACATCCCTGGTGGGCACGGCATCCTCCCGTGGCATCGCCCCATTCAGGTTTGGTACTGGGGAAATACCATTCGCCTACTGGCATCCTTCAGCTGGGATAGAGAAATGAGGCCAGTCTCTGTTCTCACTCACATGGATGAGGAACGACAGTAAGTCCTAAATGAGCGGAGCTAAAGCTCTCTAAAACTGACCTGGAATTGTGACCTAGCACTATACACTGAGCCACTAAAGTGGAGGTGGAACAACCAAGCACAGCAGCTGCTTCCCTTTTATAAAGAGGTTTCCTGCTAATGTGGAGTCATGGTTTGGATGAGGAGTCTGCCCGCTCCGCACAGCTCCAGCCACGCTGCACGCTGTAGGTGTGACAGAGTTGGAATTTGGCTGAAAGATGTTTTTTTGTCATACTGTGTCTGTCGTATTTGTTGCACAGGAGGTTGAACAAAGAAAATCTGCAGAATTTAAGAATTTATTTCACTATTCTGTCTTCATTCCTCCACACCTCAAGATTCTGTAGACATGCCATAGCTTTCCCTTGTTTCTTTATCTAGCAATTCAGTCCTTCCAAACAGGTATTATCCACCATTAGGACTTAATTCAATTCAAATTTACCACTGAAAAAAAATACACTTAGAAAGATGTAGCTGATGTTTTCTCAGGTGTTTTTGCAGTTCTGCCAGTTTATGTGACAGAAAATGCTAGTCCACACTGGTTACTGTGTGTCTTTTTTGCTCTAAGACCTGTGGTTCTTTTTGCAGCTGTGCATTAAAATAGGGTTTCTCTGAGGCATAATAAAAATATCACAGTAGAGCCATACATCATCTTTTGGACGCCATGTTATGTGATGAAATTTTTCATGGTACACTTAGTTTGCATTTGTCCCAAGTAACTGAAAGTGAGAATGTGCACTGACCTGCTCCAAAGCAATCGTATTAGCCACCAAAAATGCAGAAGATCACATGCATCAATTTGACCCTGTGCAGCATAGTGTTTATTATTTCTGCAATAAACTGCTGAAGAAAATTAAGTGTGAGAGCATTTCATTCATGTCTGGCCACCTTATTGCCATGGGATTACTTAACAGGAGAAGTAAATATAGGGACGTATGCACAGGGCTTTTCTCTGTCTGGCCGTGATGTCTATATTAATGACCACTTTCTGGTTTTGATTCTTATTTTAGCCAAACTCTCTACAACCTTTACAAGCGGAGTATGCTGTTTTCTTGCTGTTTCTTCCAGGCTTAGACCAGCTACTGTTACACTGCTTCCATTTCAATGTGATAAAGTGAGATACTGGTTTAGGAGCTTGATGCATATCTGCTTTTCTACAAAGGAAGGGAGCAATTCAATCAATATCTTCATTGTATAGCTTTGGTTCATTAATACATCTATTCCTGTAAAACCTGAGGGTGGATGGAGGAAAGGGGATCATACACAAATTTATATATTCCTTGATACCAGAATTTGGGAATCTGATACTAATTAGAGCCGTGGCTGTAATCAGGATTTTCCAAGAAGTGGATGCTCCTTGTAATGCAAAGGTGAACCTTACAGCAAAGCTTAGGGTTCTTATGGTACTAAAATAATAGGGTGATGGCAGATCTTCCTGTGGGCTTGAAAGAATCATGATAATTACTCACCTCTATCAGAGGACAATCATGAAGAATTTGGGGAATTAGCACCGTCTTCAAGGAAAAAGTCACTGGCTGCCCTGGGATGTGCTGGATTTTATATACGGTTCTTTTGTTACTAAGATTACACAAGCTTTCCAGCCTTGTCTTTGCAAAAATATTAAAAGTTTTTAAATGGGCTTTACCCTATAGAGACAGAATCCAAAATGCTGTTACACAAATAAAGTGACAAATGTGATGCCTATATATCCTTTATTTCCTCTTGGAATTGGTGACCTTCCATCAGTCAGTAGTTTCCTTCACACTCCCTCACTTGTGAATTATAAGTTAATCAAGAGTACAATGGAAACAATGTATCCATAGCCTGCTTGCTGCATTCATCTCTCTCCTCAGGGTGGATTACGGATGTTAAAGTTGTAATGAGCTTTCTTTTAGTCCAGTTTTGACCTCAATTCTGACTTTACCAGCAAAGATTTCTCATGTGAATTCACACAAGATGTATTTGGAAAATACACTGGGATATAGAAATGGGGATTGTGAGGCAGGAGCAGTATAAAAAAGTAAGAGTATCTCCTTGCCTTTAACTGCTCTATTTTAGGGAAGTGGAGTACATGGAAAATAATTTAGACTGAGAATCTTGGGTTTGGGTTTTTTTTGTTTTTTTTTGTTTTTTTTACTTGGCCTCAAAGGGATCAATTTCTAAATATTTCTGAAAAGTTAGTTATTTCTGGAGATTCTCAGTCCCAGAATTTACAAGCCTGATATGATAGCCACGTGTGGCTGACGTGACAAGAGGAGCAGTTATGGTAAGAGAGGCCTCCTGCACTGTGCTGCCACGCTACCTCCTAAAATCTGGTCCTGATTTTGCCACACTGAATGGCTTCGATGCTATTTCACACTAACCAGCGCAGAGCAACAATATATTTTGGAGTATCACAGTTTTACAGAGCCTGAGCCTAGTCTGTGGCACTTCCCCTTGAAGGGGATGCAATGCATCCATTGGAAGTACTTGTTTTTAAAACATACAGATGCAAGAGAGCAGTGAATGGAATACCAGGAAAAATTACTCTCTTACAGCTGATAACACTAGTGGTAACAATGAAAGAATTATTCTCATTATAAGCAAAAGTTGATCTGAAAGGTAAAGAGAGGTGGTAATTAATTTCCTTTAATAGTCACACTGGGATCTCCTGTAGTGTGCAGTCTGATGTTAATAATGTATTTTCCCCCCTATAATTAATGTTCATGTTCTGTTCCTGGGGGACTCTTCTCCACTATCCTCAGCATTGTCATTACTTAAGCACGCACAAGCAACTTTAGCACCCTGGTTGCTGCAATAGCTAATCCAAGCATTGCTTCCCTTGCCTGTGTCTTCTCTGCTGTCAGGTGGGTGGCAAATGCCATCACTAGAACGTGCAACCTCAGGAGAGCTGGGATAATATGAGGTATTTTGTCCCATTTTGGACGAATGCAAAGTTTTAAAGAAAACAGTAAGATAGCACAGGGTGCCAGTGAGCCCCCTCTGGCTGCCCTGCTTTCTGAGGCTTGTGATTTAGGGATGGGGACCTTATGGAAGTGTTGGACCTACTTGCCAGCACAAGGCTGTGCCACAGCAGGGCGAGCAAGGACGCCCTTGGACTTCAGGGCAGCCTGCGGCTCTCAGGCCAGCCACCAAGGCCATGGGCAGAGAACATAGCCAGGGCAGAAGCAGCACGGCTTGGGCTCCTTCTGGGTGTCAGGCTCTGGTGTAAACAAAGGCTTGTTTGGAATAACTGCCCTATGCCCCAGAGACCAATGAACATCTGAATTACTCTAAGGTCCTCTAAGTCAAGCTGGATGCTCCTCACCTACAAACACAGATGCAACTCTTCTCAGAAAGAAACAAACCTGAGAGCTTACGTGTTCCTTAACAGAAAGAGCAGAAGAGCAAAAAGCTCAGGAAGGACTAGGAAACTAAGTGCTCTGACATTGCACCATTTCCCCCCAGAGTTTTAAACTTCATTTTAATTTAGGGTTCCTGCAGGACAAAGGTGCCACAGAAGCAATTATTTTCCCTTTACCCCTAAATTTCCTTTAGCCTGCAGTGCAATGCTGGCGTGCATTCACCAGGCTTTAGAAGATTAGGGAGAATGACTCTCAACAGACAAGTCAGAAAAGAGGGAACACAACAAAGAGCTCAAATATGTACATTCTGTTTCTGTAGGATAGCAGAGATACATGCTTAGGACAAGACAGTATTGCGTTAAGACCTAACTGAAGTCACACAAATGCAAATGTCTCTCTCTTTTTTTTTTTTTTTTTTTTTTTTAAGGTATTTTATTTTGAACAATTGGGCAAAAAGTTCCCAAACCAAAATGTTCCCAGAAGTGCTTTATTTCCCTCTGCTCTACCCACCATGACTACCGTCACTGCCCAGCCCAAAAGAGCACATCCACCCCAGCATGTTGAGCCTTACACGCACCATTCCAGCTCTTCACACGCACACGAGCAGGTTGGCCTTTGCCCTGATTTGGAAACTTTCACTTTGGCATTACTAAAAAGGGGACAGTTACATCATGGCAGAGACCGCACACACCTATGACAGCATCTTTCAGGGCTTAGAAATGAGCTTGGGTGACTGGCGGTCTGGCTCTTTACTTTAGTATGTGCTCTTCGGATAGCAAAAGCTTTTTCTGGAGCAGCAGAGAAAGCTAAAGAAACCCTGAGACTCACTTTCTCCATCTCCTCCCTCTGACTTTCCCTACCCTCAGTTTTGTGGTTCACGGCACAAGGACGACTGAGCAAGTGAAAGACAGAAGCAACACTCTGTTCATAAACTTTCCTCCTTAATGCCACATTTACTTTACACCTGTGATCTTGAGTCAAGGATATTTCACTATCTGGCTTCTGTTAAAAAAGTGCAGCCTAACCAGAGATTTAAATTTTCTGGAAATGTCTGTACATATCAAAGGTACCAGATTCTCCTTTTTTCACCCTTTAGGGGTATCTGCAACTTTCACTTTAGAACTAATTTTTTATTTACTTCTTTATGCGTAACAACTCTATCATACCTAATTTTGTTAGTGCATATAGACTTCTGCCAGATATATCTCTGAGAAAAAGGAAAAAATTCCTGGCTTTTGAGCATCATCGAAAATGTCCAATATTAAAGACAGAGCTGTAATGCACATGAAGTACTTCTTGACATTTCTTGCTAGTTGACATATCTCTCAAGCAGTAAAATGTCTAAGTATATAACTATTAAGATGGAAACTGAGAATACCACCATTACTGACCCATTAACAAGAGGGTTCCATAAGATTCAGAGATATGATGTAAGCAGACTTAAGGCTATAATATACTAAGCCATACAGCACAAACACATATTCCTAGAATAAATGTTTAGAAAATAAATGCTCATATGCATGATACAGCTAACACAGCATAGTGACTTCATAGTAACCTAACTGGAAATACTTTAATGTGTGGAAAATATTTTGAAGGGTGAAATTTTAGCATTTATTTTAAACATTACAAATCTTTCTGCTCATTCTCACAAAAGTATTTCTCCAATACATTTAAGCTTTTCCCAAGTTTTCCTATCTTGTATGTCCTACAAGATTGTACATTGTACAAAAAATAAAAAGAGAAGGAGGGAATGGAGAGTAGAGATGAATTGTTTTAATTTAAGGTTTCAGTACCTATTTCCAGATCCTCACATATCTAGGCTTTGCACATTTAAACAAAGGTTACTGTGAAATGTTATTTATGAAATATGAATTAAGGAGAGGACTACCAAACAGGTGATAGCACTTCCTACCTAAAAAATGGTATATTTTGATCAAAAAAAACCCAATACCAGAGACAGTGCGTGTATGTTTCAAAGAAATCTTTGGGACACCAGTTTTATGGAAAACTGGAATATATCTTCTCTTTACTGGAATAATTCAGATTTTCTGATTTTTTTCAGTAAAAAGTGACTACTGGGAAGATACATAAATATTCCAGAATTTCATATTAGAAGTGTCCCATTTGCATATAATCCATGAGCTACTTGCAGGCAGTGTCCACTGGTGTAGTTGGTTCCCAGAATACAAACTCCTAAACAACCTGTTGCTTCTTCCCTCACACTGGGTAATCATCACCTTGAGACTCTGATCCAGGAGGTGATGTGAGCATGACGTGAACTGCCTGCACAGGTTTCCAGTTCCGGGAGACCAGCAGGGGATGGTGGTCCTCTAAGAGGTGGCTCATGCCTTTCAGTCAGAAAGACTTTGTGGGCCTTCTGCCCCAAAGTGGTAGGAGATGCTGAGGTTCCAACCGGACTCATAATTTCCAGAAAGAGAGCCGTGGTAAAGCCATATAGTGGTGCTGCTTCACACCTGACCTCCCTGGCACGACTGGAGACCTGCTGGTACCGTGTCTGTGGGTGCCTGATCCCAGGTTTCAGGCAGGGAAATGGTCCTGCTAAGTCAGAGCAGCAAATCAGCTCTGAATACTGCTCTTAAAAAAACTGAGGAAAATAACACCTTTACATTTCCACTTACATTGAGAATGCACCCCTTTCTCTAAAAAAAAGTGATGTCATGGTGCTATTTAAAATACATAGTGGCAGCATGGCATGCAGCTGCATAGCAGTGAGGTTCTTCCATCCAGAGGGGAGCTCATGTCTTGAGATACACACACTCTGCTCTTAGCAGAGGTTTGCTTCTAATTAGGGAGTAACTGAAGCCCTTCTTAACACCTGTACCGTATGGATTTAATATGTTTATGTGCAAACCTGTCTCAAATTTCTAAACCTAAAAATGTTTTACTTTCTTTTTCAGTACTCTTCAGTAGTTAGTCCTGCTAATTTAACTCCATCAAGCTGAAAGGCACTAAATGAAATGTCTGGAAGGAATTAATTTAAGTGCTTATCAAAGACTGGTAACATCAGTTTCCACTGGTAAGTAAAATGAATGTATGTGAACTGGAATCAGATACATTGATTCAGCTCTATTGTGAAAACATAGCTTGGAGATAAATAGTACTACAATTATTCGCCCAGGAAAATGTGCATCATTCTAATGGAATTGCTCTAATGACCTTGATTAAACTAACTGCGCTCCCACTTTCTGAAAAGCAGTGCCAAAATATCAACAATAGCATGACGTACATGTCTGTTTTCTGAGGTGTCCATTTTACAATGAGGCATTGAGAAAAACATCTTTATCTACAAACATTTCTTGAGTTCTATGTGCAGTTACCGCTGTAGTTCTCCATAAAGAAAACTAGAAAATAACACAGGACAATGTTCATGGCCTGTTCTTGGGCAACAGTTAAAAGGCAAAATGAAATGCACCTTGCCCATGCTCTGCTGGCATTTTCAAAGGACAAGCTTGATACCATAAACAAGGCTCATGTCTGCTGCTGAACTACTCCCCAGAGCATCGTTCTGTGTTAGGGGTTCACAGCTCAAAGACAGCACAGGCTGTCCAGCACGGCCACTAACCCAGGTTTAGGAATGGCACTGGCTGGTGTCTGGCTTTGGAAAAGCTGAAGCTGAAGACTTCTGTCTGGCTCCTCCAGACCACGGGGCTGTGATTCGGTCTAGGTTGATACTTATTAATTCTGGAGACTTGAGTTGCTCAAGTCTGTTAATGGTACAGCTGGAGCTGAGGTTGGGGCTAAAGTCTGATGGGGAAGAATGGAGCTTATGAAGCTCAGAAGAGCATAAGTGCAGTGCAGTAAAGCATGACCAGCTGTAGGGCTGGATGGGAATAATGTGCTTTAGATTATGTTAGTCTGGGGTTTAATGGCTTAGGATAGAACCAGAGTTTGGACCCAAAGAGCTGAGTTAATTACTGGATCTCACAGTTACAGACAACAGCAAAACCTTGCTGCAGACCTCCCTATGCAAACGCAAGGCTATGCATTAGCCTGAGCCAACATTTAGGTTTCCTCATCACTCACCCTTATGCAGCGTAAACTCTTGAATTTGATTTTCAGCTGTGGGGAGCCTTTTTGCTGACACATAGGGTTTTTCAAGGTCTATTATTAGCTTACTGAAATGAAACCACTGTTGATATGAAAAGCTTTGATACAAAACCAGGACAAAGTGACCTGAAAACAAGTATGGCTTCACGATGTTGCCAAATATACATGTTCTGTCAAGGCCTATCATGCACCGTGTGCATGTAGAAGCTAACGAGGATTCACATGCAGGTAGCTTAGGAATAATACAATTAAAGGCAGTAGGCCCACATTAAGAAAGCAGAAAAAAGAATCATTTCTTGAGACTGTGTCTCTGCTGCTGAAGAGAACAGTGTCTGGTCAATGACTTGCTCCCTCTGAGTGAATGAGCAAGCGGGAGCATCAATCACTGACACAGGGAGTCAAGCAGTTTACGGCTTTCTGTGTTTTGTTATATTTGTGTGTGACATGCTCATTAGCAAAGATTTTTAAGGTTCTTGCCTGTCTTCTGCTGTTGTCTCAATCCCACAAAACAGCAGCTCTGGGTGGAACATCACAGGTGCTGGCACAAACCCCTTCTTGTCTTGGGTCTTGCACAAGTGTCCGTGTTGCGGTGAGAATGGCTACAAGCCATGTTAGAAAGGCTCACAGGCCCACTGAGCTGGAGTGAGCACAAATGCCAGCAGAGCAAATGGCTTGTGAATAACCCTGGAGTAGGTATGGGCTGTTGGAGTATAGCAAGGATGAGGGTCAGGGTTAGAGGTAGGGTTAAGGGATGGGGTAGTGGGCAGCAGTGGCTTCAGCGGTGTTAACTGGTAGACCCTGCAAGTTCAGCAGGGCTGGATGATGGCAGCTGGTGTTGGGGCTGAAGAGCAGGTATTTATTTGTACTGTGAGGAAAGGCATGTGAACTTCTTTTGATGTGCAAGTTAGGTGCAGAGATATGACTGAGATAGGAGTCCCGTATCTGTCTGGATCTGTAGGGCTGGGACAAGGCCTGAGGAAGAAAGAGCCAGTGAGTGAGGATTAATTGTGGCTGTAAACCTGGGGTGCTTCAGTTTCTGCAGTCCCCTCTAAACCCCAATGAAAACTAATCTTTTCTAAGCTCCTTGAGGGAACCTGCTACCACCCTACCACCCTGGGCCTTACACAATCCAAAAATTAATTAAACTTTTCAGATCCTCTTTCCCCTACCCCCAACCAAAATGAAGCCAGTAACACTCAGTGAAACAGCCACCTCTCAGCAGAGGTCCCTAGCCCTCGCTGCAGCCCAGAAGGCCCTGTTGGCTGCCAGCAGACTCAGCGCCTCAGTTTTAACCACAACCACCATCCTAAGCCTAATCCTATCTTTGATTATCACCTGAAGATTCCTAAGAGTTAAAAAAGCAAATGGAAACTGACTCTTGCCTCGTCTGCCTCTCCCCCTACAGCTGTTGTAGGATCCGGCAGCAAATTGAGCTGCCTGTTTGTGCTGGTCTTGGCTGGGATAGAGTTAGTTTTCTTCAGAGTAGCTACTGTGAGCCTATGTTTTGGAATTGTGCTGAAAACAGTGTTGGTAACACATGGATGTTTTCGCTATTGCTGAGCAGCGCTTACACAGGGTCAGTGCCTTTTCTGCCCACCCCACCCCACCAGCGAGCAGGCTGGGGGGCACAAGAAGTTGGGAGGGGGCACAGCGGGGACAGGTGACCCCAACAGACCAAAGGGGTATCCCGTACCATATGGCGTCATGTTCAGCATATAAAGCTGGGGGAACAAGGAGGAAGGGGGACGTTCTGAGTGATGGCGTTGGCCTTCCCAAGTCACCATTATGTGTGATGGAGCCCAGCTTTCCTGGGGATGGCTGAACACCTGCCTGCCAATGGGAAGTGGTGAATGAATTCCTTGCTTTGCTTTGTTTGTGTGTGAGGCTTTTGCTGTACCTATTAAACTGTCTGTATGTCAACCCATGAGTTTTCTCAGTTTTACTCTTCTGATTCTCTCCCCCATCCCACCGGGGGAGAGTGAGCTAGTGGCTGGGTTGGGCTTAGTTGCAGGCTGGGGTTAAACCACCACAGCATCCCTGTAATTCTTACCACTCAGCCCCACTCTACATGTACCCCCAGACTTCCTTACCTGTCCTGCAGCAACCCTCATGGGGGCAAAACTCAGCTTAGAGCATGTGGTCCTGCCAGCTCTCCCTTCACACCAGCCTTCTGGTCTTGTGCAATCCAGGAATATTTCTCCTTGTTCAGTATTGCCATATCCAAAATTTAACTGTATCTCTTATCACAAACACTGTGTAAAAGTTGCCCAATATCTCCTCCTTTCCTCTACAGCTGGCTGTCAGCCTCTGCACCTACAGCTCCATGATCTGGGCTTCAGTCAGCAATAAACCTAAGTTTTCCTCTCATCATCTAGTATTAAAGTATACCCCACTGATCTCTTGTAGCAATAAACTGAATTCTCCTGACCCCGTGATTGCTAGCAATAACCTGAATGTTATCCCTAGTTTTAATTTTCTCTACCCCAAGGCCAAGCAGAAGAAGTTGGTCTATGCGGAGTAAAGGGCTGACAGCGGCTTTGAGTGTAGTATGCCTTATTGACTTGGGCCCATCTTACTATTAGCATTTGGGTCCAGAGGGTTATGTTCACTGATGGGTGCTACAAGACATGCATGGTGATGGTATTACAGTCTCAGCTGGGTGGGGGCCGTACAGCTATGGGTACACCTGCAGTCAGGATTAGGAAAAGCACAGACTGAAGAGCTAAATTTACTACTATGTCCTGCAAGTTCTTCTGTTCTAGGATGATATACTGTTGCCTGGTTCTGGCTATGCTTGGAATATAAAAGAGATTTTCAACTTTTTTATACATACCCTTTCTTTTCCTTCCCTACAAAAATATCAAATAAATGTCACTCAGATTTTGAGTCATTGGAGAATTCCTTTGAATAAGCCTCTGCTCATATCCTTCATGGCAAGGTGGCTGCCTGGTGCTGACTGCACTGCTACAAAGCGGTACTGCTCTCCTTCGGGAGGCTCCTATTGAGGTTCACTGTCAGTCCTACACCGACATTCCCCCGCTCTCCCCCAGCTGCCCTACCCACAAAGTGGGTGTTACAACCAAAGTCTGAGGGTCTGAATAGCCACCTTTATATCTTGCTTGAGCCCTGTCTACCACATTAACTAGCTTTCTAGAAGTGGGCTAGGTACTTTTAGAAGTGTAGTGCGGAGATGGGAAAGCGCAAAGGCAATCTTCCTGCTTTGGGCTGTGCAGGAATTCCCCAGCCACGCCATCCCACGCGGGGAGCAGTCTGCCCGCAGGTCAGTGAAACATTCACTATTTTAACTGCTGTACTGCACATTTGACTTAAACTTTTGGTTCTGAAGAAGCTGTATTTTGCTGGCACGTTTCAAGGAAAGTAGATTCTCAGTTTTCTGCCAGGTAGGAACGAAGAGTTGAGTTTTTAAGAGCAGCGAGTGGCATATTAGCAAGTGTAAACGCATCCAAAAAATGAAAGAGGACTGTATTTCTGCTTCTGATTCACTGTTCTGTGCCAAATAACACTTCCTCAGTCACCTTTTCTTCCTCAAAGAGAACAGGTTGCGACAGCTTGAAGTCTTCTCCCCTGCTATGTCAGGAGCCTTTATGTGACAATTACAACATCATTTTTGTTTTACGATCAGCTGAAGTCAGTTCAAAACAGCGAGTCACCTCACAAATGAAATAGCATTGCTTTATGTGACAGGGACTGGAATTTGGCAGGAGCGTTTCCTCATTTGCAGTCTGCTTTTTTCTGTCTCAATGTTTTATACTCGATGCAGAGTAACTTGAGTTTTGCAGTCAGTCAGGCTTATCTGGAGGAGTGACTCATCTAGGGCAAGCGGAGTAGCCAGCTCCTGCTTGCTCTGAAATGTTAAGCAGTGGAGGAGGAAAATTACAAATCCGTGACGGGGAAGACCTCAGACCTTTCAGATAAAACCTGTGATACTCATCAGTGGCTGTGTGAGTAGCAAGCTTGGCGCTCAGCGGGCAGTTTCTTTATCTCCTCACTTTCCATGGTGATTGCCTTTCTCTCCTGTTGCACCCAGCTCACGTGCCATAGGCAAGGCTGGCTTCAGAAAGTTCAAAGAGAAGCCAGCTGGCTGTGTGTGAGTCCTCAGATCAGTGGATCCTACTGATGTAATCAACAGCATCACATTTTTAGCCTTTTTTTTTTTTTTTTTTTTGGTACATCTCTAGAATGGCAATTAGCCAATAGCAGGTCTAAATGCTGCAGTGTTCAGAGTGATTTTGGCTTTCCCTGACAATTCACTTTTTCACATCATCTGTTAGACCTATGAAAATAATACAGCATTTCCCATTAGTAATCCCTTCCACTTGTGATTTCTTTTTTTGTGGCCAGAGGAGACGAACTGTGCAGTCACTGCACAAAAACCTCTCCAGAGCAACCACTACTATAATATTTCATCTGCCAAAACCTACCACCGTGAATTCAAGAAACCTGGCCCTAAGCCCATCCACCTTTCCCAATTTCTGTACAGCTCCCACTTCTTTCCTGGTTGCTGACTTCTCCCTTTAAAACCGAATGCACAAAACCGTGGCATTCCTAGGCATGACAAGACCCATGTCAAGGATGGCTGCAGGCAGAGGCAAGCAGCTGTGGCTGGCCGTAAGCAAGCACTAGCAGCAAGCCGCTCCATGTCACCTTACTCCTAAATCCTAAGCTAAAAGCAATGTCACAGGAGTGGAACAACTCACTGCAGATGAGCCACTTAATCCTCCACTGAATCCAGATCCAAAAGGAAGCATTCGTGAATGATGAATGAAGTTTTGTGAGCAGTGAAACCAATACCAACTGATGTCCTACTGGTTTCTTTCAGAAAGCTCGTGTAGGTTCTCTGGTGTCTGCAGGGACAGGTATCTATTGTCACAAAAACTGAAGAAATTCAGTAGTTTCCAGATCTTTACCTTTCTCTCAAACTTAACAAATTGGCCAGCAGGTTCAAAAGACAGACAGGTACACGTACACACACCAAACCCCTCAACATGACCAAATAATTGATAATTCTAATTTCCCCAAGAAAATAATTGTTGCTGTCTCAATACCCAAACCAGGCATGTTGCAAGGACTAGATCCTGTAAGGACTAACAAACCAGTAAGTTAAAGGTAACAATGTCTAATTTTTATACGTGTCTTGGGATTCATCTCACCTAACTGCAGGTTTTTACAGTATGGATTCTGCCTTTGTAGTCAATGGAGAGAAACAGGAACTCTTAGGGCACGAGTAACCCAATTTTAAGAGAGTTATCAAAATCAAATACTTCTTGCTTGAGATGTGCCAGCTGACAAAGGACCAGGCTCAGGCTAACCCCCTTTTCCCTCTCTCTCTAATTCCCCAGGATCTCTTGCCTCTTCACATGCACCCTTCCTCGCCTTTCTAAACAAGTCAGACTCCTTTCCTCTTTCAGGTCTCAGTCCCTTCACCTAGGCTAGCGAGTCTTCTCTTCCCCTCCAAAAATGTACAAGGACAGCCATCTGAAGCAAAAGAAAGGTATCTTTGCCTTTTTGTAAGAACACAACTTTGTTTATATGATGACCCTTTATTTTATTATTCTTTCAGATATGTGACCTGGCATCTGGCTTGCCCTCTGCTTGGATGGCCCTATCAGACACCAAGAGAAAAATAATGTATTAAATGCTCAGGAGCAGAATTACAAAAGCACAAGATGGGGATACAGGAGTAAGAGGAGTCTATGAAATCACTCCAGTTCATTCTTAAAAAATTATCAGGCTGTCAGACTGAGTCTGTCCCTTTGACTTCAGTATTTCTGAAGTTTTAAAAAGCTAACCAAAGCGCATTAACATTCTGCTGCTGTATTTTTATAGGGTAAATTACAAATGAGAACAGTGAGTGCATCTCGGAAGTGATGGTCTTTCCTTTAGATGCTTGATATTCTGTACAGCTAAGTGCTGCCTTAAGACTGATGAAAACCTATATATGCTTGATTTACAGTCTATTTGGAGGTAAAAAAGCGCATTTAATACTTCCATTTCCTTGTTCTCTTTTAATTATTTTTTTGCATATCCAGGCTGCAGTCAGGGAAAAATGCAAGTTTTGCAGATATGTTTATCGACCTTTGTATTGTGATTTAGTAATATACATCATCTGGTACTTACTTGCCCATCTTAAAAACCCAGTAAGGGAAGATGTTGAGCACATGTTCTAAAATAAGTATATGCTTTAAACATGCTATTAAATTGTAGTACTTGTTTTTCTTCATTTTCTAGATCTTTCCATTTCCTTTCCTGGCGTTTTAATTCCTCTGGGGCATATAATAAAGTCCTTACTCAGACAAAACTACTTTCCTATTTACCTTGTTTAGGTTGAAAACTGCATGAGGCAGTAATATCCTCAAGACAAGTACTTTCCTATCATTTAGGTCTGCAAAGTTAAATTGTTTTTTGACAGAGTAACTATTGAAGAAAATATTAAGGTCACCAGTCCTTTTCTGGCAAGGATTTTCTTAAAAATCCAGGGAGGGCTCCCGATCAGCAGTCACAGTGTTTATACAGGTCTTAGGCATGATGGCTCACATGCACTCAATTTTTTTACCGCTTATGTTTGAAAAATACAATGAAAGCAGTCTCAATCCTCTATGGAGACCACCCATGTGGTGTTCATACTCTCATCAATCCTGTTTAGACAATCCAGCACTTTGGAAGTGAAATTCCCCTTTATTGCTTTCCTTTTTGGTTTTGCACTTTTTCCTTCGAAATTTCTCTTGTGTTTGCCTTTCCCTCCATATTTATGCCTTTATCTCAGGCTGTTAGGTAATGGGCTGTGGGCCTACCCCAGTGTCCAGAAAATAAGCTGGGGGAGTGCTCAGCATTTGATCATCGCCATGTTGTGTGACATTTCACATCTTTTTTGTAATTATAATTTCAATGGTTCCTTCAATACTGATGAAATTTATAACGTACCAGGAGGGCTTTCTCAGATTAAGCTGTTTTCATGTGTATTAAAGGGCTGTCACGGAACATTAACCATGAGGCATCACTTAAATGGATTGTGACTTTAACACAAGGTTGATGACCTATAGCTGGAATTCAGTACCCTTTCTCCCAGGAGAGCTACTTTATTGCTCTGCAAATAGTTTCAGTTCATTCATTGAGACTACTTGTAAGATGCAGGCACTATGATTAAGGAGGTCAGAATCTGTCCCTGTTGACAAAAGATTACTTTAACACTTAAGATTTCCTTTGTGCAGCTTTTGCTTTGACTAGTGAGCACTTCATCAGGTGAGTCATCCCCTTTCACTGGGACTAAAGCTTGCACAGCTTGATCCATCAAAATTTATGGGCATGCATGCGTATACCCCATTAAGCTACATCACTGAAGTGAAGGACACAGCTTTGGAATAATGAGATATTCACTGTGAGCAAGTAATATTAGACTGGGGCTAGAAGCACATTGTAAGCATGCTAGCAAAGGAGACGATTCCTTTGAAAAGGGATCTGAGCCAGGTAATATTCTGTGCAGCCAGGCCTAATGTTCAAGCAACTCTTACTGGAGTGGAAATCAGAAGCCCGAACCAGGTGTCCCATGCAATGTAACAGGGGAAGCTGGCCACCTCCACCTTGGGGTAGGATTCACGACCCAGAGGGAAAGATTTGTTGCCTAAATGCAGAAGGGACTGGGGCTTTGTATCCCCATCTTACGGATGGCCCTAAGCACAGCCCTCAGTAAGGCACTGAAGCAGCAGAGGAAGGGAGGGTTTCAAGCCGCCCTTCCACCCTGCACTTCCTCAGAGACGTGCATTTCACCTGCTTGGTGAGCAAGAGGTTCAGGCTCTGCATCTTGAATGCTCAAGGCCACAGTGGGTCAGCCAAGTGTCTCACGGCCACCAAACGGAGGAGGTCTTTCTTCCCTCCTGCTTTTCCTGCCCTGCTCATCCTTACTGCTGGTCCCTGCTCCTTCTGTGAGCCCGTTCAGTTCTGTAGTTCAGCAAATAAATAGCCGTCTTTTCCTTTTTTTCTTTTCTTTTCTGAGGCAGAGAGCTGAAGGGACTTCTGCAGAAGCTTGGTTGGACAGCAGAAGGCAACTGGCAGGAGTGCACAGCTCGGAGCTGGGGACAGGGGCTGGCATTTGCCAGACGAGGGGTGCAAATGCAACCAGCCCTCCACCATGTAAGTGCACTCGGTGGTAGAGTGGACTTAAATAAGCTGTAGCCTGTTGTGAAACCCCATCTTTCATGCCTCAGTAGATCTGCCTGTGAATCCTCTCCATTGCTCATAGTGACTCCCCTGCATGGCCTTGCAAGGGGCCCAATTGGGTCAATTTGGGCCAGTTTTGCCCTGAAAAATTAGAAATTGATCTGGCGAAGAAAATCACCACTTTTCCCAGGCAACAATGACAGCATTATTCTGAGTACTAACAATATCAGAATAACCATACAAAATCACATAATTAAATTGAAATTGTTTCATTTCAAATTAAAATTCATAACATCTTTCTGAAAGGTTGCAAAATCAAGTTAAACTAAATGCTTATCAGTTCTATTTTATTTCTTGTCAAGCCTTACTCTCGTCTCACACTATGAACCATAGTAATGCTGGAGTTTTTCGTTCAGACTTTGATCATTGCATTACCATGACAACAATGTATTTACTGTAGCTATAATAGATGGACTTCAGATGTTAACTGGATCCCTTGAAAGACCACAGGGGAGCTTTTGGTCTCCATATACCAGGATAAATGAAAGAATGACTCTCTCTTGTGAAGAGCTAACAGGTAACTTACATTTGCTTTCAATTTCTCCTGCCCTTTTAGCAAAGTCCACTGCCTTCCATCAGTTTTAAATCTACTGACTATTTTAATTATACGGAAAACCAGGTCAAACTTTTATTTACCAGCTTGCTTTGCTTTTTGCCGACTGAAGCCCAGAATCAAGCAAGTTAATGCATCAATCTGACAGGATGTGACGTATGGACACTGCAAAGGTTTTTATTCTTACTGTTTACATTATTCTACTTTTCAGAGCTTTCCAGCCTTGCAGAGCAGAAGAGGAATGCATAAAGCTTTGTTCTTAAACAACTCACAACTAAAGGGTGATATTTTGCATACATATAGGCTTGGAGTATAAAAATACATGATAGAAACAAGACCTATTACTCTCCTGAAGACATTGATGCATAGGAGTAATCAAGTCACTTCAACAATAACTTCAAACTTAAGCACAAGTTTTAATACCCTGTTGAATTACAGATATAATATGAAAAGCACACGCAACTCCAGCTCAGCAGGCAAGAAGCAACATCGTTACAGCAAGATTCTTATAGTTTGTGTTTCCTTAGCTTAAGGAGTATATGAATAGACAATAAAATTCGTTTTGCACAAGGTTTTGTAGAGAATAAATTATAAATATACATAAAAAGTTTCATTAATGCCTGTCAATCTGCTTCTAAAAGATGTAATTAGAAGATCAGAAGCCTAATTAGAAAGTCTGTTTGATCTCAAGAGTTTGGTTACATACTGACAATCTTGAAATAATTCATATCAGAAAGAAGAACTGTTGAAGCTTTATATAGTTCTGAACATGAACAACTGATATTTTCTAAGATATAAAAATAGTGCATAGTTCTTTAAAATGAAAATTATATCACCAAGGTATTCATAAAAATGACTTTAGCTATTAGCAAGAAAAATTCTTTATTAGTCTATTTAAAGCAAAATTTTAAATTTAAAATCTCAAAAGGCTGATTTAACCACACCAAAACAGGTGTAAGAGCAGCAGAAATACCTGAAAACAAATAAGAAAGTAGCATTGTGGGCTCAGTATTTATTATTTCTCAATTTTGTACATTTCAAAATACAAATTATAAATTCTATGTCAAATTTAATCTTTTAAAGTAGCTTTTTACCTGTGTAACTTAGTAGAAACAAAGGTTCCAGCGAAACACTTTGCAGGTAAACAAAGTTCATGTTTTTCCCGTTTGACCTACCTCAAGTTTGCTGAACCACAAAGCCCCCTTTTTAAAACAGACAAAGAGGCCAAAAAATGTCAGTGTTGAGTCAAAGTAGCAGAAAGTGGTGAACAGAACAGGGCCCATTAGGAACCAGCATCCAATGGCCACAGCCCAGCCCAAAACCTCCGGGTCATACAAGCTTAATTTTGGTCACATTGAAGTTTAAAGGAGTCAGAATCTCCTCCTAAATGTGCTTGTCATCGCTTGCCTGGTGCAAAGTAGATCTGAACCCAATAGCTAGTCATTGGAAATGTCCTGGCTTGGAAAGCTCAGCCATCTCCCCTGCCTGCTGCGGCATGGGGGATACAAGGGAACTGACCATGACCCAGAAATACCCTTGTGTTGTGCCCATCCTGTTCTTCCAAATTATCTTTTGGGTCTGTTAGCAGTTAAAATAATTAAACTAGGCAGTGATGTTATCGGTGGCAGATGCCGATTGGGTCTGCTCCCTACCTGCAGCAGGTACTCTGGCACTGCCCTCACAATTCAGCTGTGTTGTGCATAAAATACCACTTCTTAGCCCTGCTTTTGTACATGGCCGCTTGTAGTCAGTAGAGCTACAAATGAGCTTCATTTTTGCATTTTCCCTCTGACCCAAGGTTAAAAACCCAGTAATTTTAAGAGAAAATGGAGGAGCTCCTCTCAGAAAAGCTTTGTTCAGTAAACGTGCCTTCAGCTTCACAGGACGATCAAGGAGAAAGTCTGAAGTCTTCAGGATTTTATTAAGACTCATGTATTTGGCTGCAGGAAATATGAATTTTATTCAGGGCTGGCCTCATCGGACCTCCCTCAGCTCTTGCCTTTTCTAGGGAACGGTCTGGGGACAGCATCTGCCAGGAAGCCTCTCCCGGTTTTCCCAATTACAGGAACCTTTCTTGGTTACACAGAACATTTCCATCACCAAACCACTTGGGTTGAAAGTTTGCAATTTGCTGTCTGCCTTGGAATTACAATTATTCCCGATTTCAGCCAAAACAGTTAAGAAATAGAAATGGTACGTTCTTGAGAAAAGTTAGTCCTTGCTTTGCAGCTGTGTGGGCTCTTTGCGACAAGGATACCCCCATTTAAAAATCTGCCTGGATTTGCCAGCATTTAATAAAACTGAAGTTGCTACCCTATTACATGGAGATTAATGTTGCCATTTCAGTGGTTTGGGCCAGGCTAAGCTAGCATTACCAGTACAAAAGTGGTCACATCCTTCCCCCTGGCTTCGGCCAGTTTTGCAGTGACTCAGTGAACTGATTGGGGACTGCCAGTGAATTAACCTGACTTAAAATGACCGGCAACAACAAAACAAACAAAAAAATTTGATCATAGTGTGATCATTAAATCATTAAGTACTGAATCATAACGAATATGCAGGAAATGAATAAATTAAAATTACACAGGCAGATTTAATTATACTATTTCCTAATTTTTGAGTGCTCAACTTTGCATCCGTAGCAGTTAGCACTTAATGCAGTTTCTGTGAGTGTGTGACTTTGCTAGGTCTTTCAAAAAAATGGAAAACCTCATTACTTGGGATTGTTGTGACATTTCCAAAATATCAGCAGCATTCCAGTCACTTCAGCTAAGAAGCTGTGGCAGCTGGAGTGGCCATAGGGTCCTGCTATAGGTAAGCACAAGGGGGAGCAGTGAGAGGCAGGGGTGAGATGCTTTCTCCCTGGGCTTTGAGGCAGCAGAGGAGCAGCAAGTTTGCCAGCACTGGGCTCCCCTCCCAGATGCCCACATGAGCGAGCAGCCCCTGCCTGTCCCCCTGACCTCCAGCCTGACAGCTCCTTCTGCACCTCAGACTCCTTAATCCAGCCTCATACTTTAGGACGTGCATGTACTCATGTTTACTTCTGGCTTTCTGAGTCCCAGGTACTTCCCAAGCAACTCTGAGCATCACTCCCTGCTTTCCAACCCCACTTTCAGGCTTTGCTCAGCTCAAAGACCTCCTTGGCTTCTCCTCCAGTCTCTTTCTCCCTACTGTGCTGTACCCACGCTGCTACCCTGATTTCCCTCTCGCAGGGCTTGTACTAGGGGCTCTTTCTCCATCCCTCCTCTCTCCTTTCTCCCCACCACCATGGACTGCAGCTCAAATTTCCTTATTTCCCTTGCTCCTCATCCACTGCCCGTGTTCCTTCTCCTGCTGGTCATGGTTTTCTACTCCATCCCACCTCCACGTTCCCTCTCTTGCTGGTTCATTTTTCTCCCCAGCTCGCTATCTCCTTGCCCGACTTGTACAACTTGCCTCAGTCAGCCTCAGCCTTGCCTCCATTTCTTCACTCACCAGTTCCCCTCACGACAAACCCCAGCCCCACTTTTCCTCTAGGACACTCTCATGTCCTAGAAAATGTTCGGACACTGGAAAGTGGCTAAAACCCATGCCAGCTCCAAAGGAAATCCCACTTTCCTCCTTTGACTTGCCCCCTAGTTTGTGCAGTTGCACAGTGAACCAGCTTAGGAAAACACAACAGCTGAAAATTAACCCATCCACACAGAAAAGGTTAAATTTCAGCAAGATTAGCTTCCTGCTCTGGGCGACTGGTCCAGGACAAGGGAAATAACAGAAAGCAGTGTCCAGAACTGGGAGTAAGGCAGGATCATCCTTTGCAGTAGCAGCAGAGACTTACATAGATTAAAGCAGTCTTGCAACTATGGCTTTAGCAAAAATGGGTAAGATTTGATAAAGCAATGGAAAATCAGTCTTAAATGGAGGAATACACTATGGGGGCAGTGCTGCCTGAGTTCATGCCAGAAATGTCTCACAACTCCCCAGCTACTGCTTTGTTCTTCAAGACAATTCTCTTGCAAGAGGTGTCACCGCTCTGGCAGAGTGAGAGGAGTTTCACATCAAACAAACTTCTCTAAAAGAAACCTGTAGACTAGCTGGGAAACAAGACTAGGGAGTAACATCCAAAAAGTTATTAACTCCAGATTAACATGCAGAAAAAAAGGCTGGCCTGAAGTGAGCCACTTCCTACCTTATAACCCCTGAAAAACATGCAACCTCCACCACAGCCAGCCTCCTGGTTAAAGTGCAAGAAGAAATGCAACAATTAAGGCTATTCATCAGATGAGGTTTTGGAACCCTTTATCCATGTTCTATTTAGGCGCAGTCTGTATTTCAAATTTTGGGTGGCGTTGTCAGTGAGAAATGTGGAAAAACCTTCAATGAAACCTATGTTGGAAATATCATTGTGCCAACTCTACTATACTCCCCCCAAACATCTGTTTGCTAAGATAGCTCATTCTGTTTGGGGAAACAGTTTAGTTTTGCTAGTAAAGTAACTGCATACAATACGTACCTGCTAGAGAAAGTTACCACTGTGCCCTTACATGTATTATTGTCAGCAAAGACCTTTAACAGCAGACAAGACCTGGCTTGCCAAAATGACCTTCCTGCAGAAGCATTTCTGAGCTCACTCTGCAGTGCCTTTCTCTTTCCTTCTCCGTGTTGCAAAACATTAATCTAGATTCATAACTCAGATCCTCAAAAGAAGCAAAAAAGGTTACACTAGTGCCTGAATCAATTTAAGTTTTGCAGGCAAAACTGTGAACCAACATTTTTCATGAATAATATAGCTAGAAAGAGCCAAAAGGTTTGGGTATGTGTTCACTGACGACAAATACTAAACAGTTTTCAGGAACCTTCCGTGGCTGATATGGTCTGAGTAATCCTCAGAGTACTGAGCATACAGCACTGCCTTTACATACAGATCACCCAAAGTATTCTGCAAAAGAATACCATCCTCTTTTTGGGGTGCTGGATGGGTAAATCTTAAAGCTGCCAAACATAAGGTTGAGAACAACCAAGCTAATTTTCATTATAAACCTACTCAGATCACCCAAGCCCTATGCAGAGTAATTCAAAATGAAGACAAATGGGAGAATGAACAGCCAGATGGAAGCAAAAAGTCTAGGCCCGGTCCTCTTCATGGGGCCATACACCGATAAAAAGCTGCCTCCCAGAAGAACAAGGCCCCTTTGTAGCGTGCTGAGTTTCAGATGGTACGTCCCACTTCTCAGCTGCCGTGCTACTGCGATGACTGCTCCCTCTCCATCCAACCCATCCTCACTGCGCTATACGTGAGTCAGACCGGGAACCTACTCAGCCCTTAAATATGTGCTTAAGTCTTTCCATATTCAGGAAAGAAACTCAGATGAAATTCTGAGCAAATGTGTAATGAAAAGCATGTGCCTAAGTGTTTACCTGAATAAAGCTGCTTTGCTGAATCTGTGCTAAAATGTCAAGCGCACGTCAGGCGAGCTCAGGATCTTTCACAGGGCTCTCACTTGCATAGCCTCTGCCATGAAAAATGCTGCATCCCCAAGGGGGAAAAGTTTTTCCTGGAGAGCAGCCCAGAACGAAAGGAGCCATCAGATCAAAGATAAGTCTTACCTCCCCCACTACACCCCTCATTTCCCCAAACAGCAGATCAAGGCAGAGGAGGTCTAGAAAAGAGGAAAAAAAACCCGAGATTTTTTTTTTCCAACAGAGAAATGAGAGGTTCCCCCATCTCCCACTCGGTTTCTCCAAGCAAAGCATCTAGCAGCAGTCTGTTGCTTGCTTGGAAGCTCCTAGACCGCGAGATGGGAAGTCACGGAGTGCAGGAGTCAAGTTATTTATTGACATCTCCCGCCTCCAAGCTGCTTCACAGCTTGGCAGTGCACAGGAGGGTTTTTCAGAATGACCACAGCAGGCTGACCTTTCCTCCTCCACCAGCAGAATGGTCTCCAGTCCCTGCAATTCAAGAAGCCACGGATACTTTTGTTCGTTGGCCGTTATTCATTAGATTTGGGAGACCAAGCTGTTTAAGCTGAAACTTCTGAGAGTGAAGAAAAAAACGTTGCACATTTTACATTATCTCCTGCAAATATGAAAGCTTGCTGCAGACTTCAGATACAATATTTATGAATTGGTCTTTCAGCCAAATCCACTTTTGCATAAGGATACACAGCTGCTGGTACCCAAAAGTATGATAGTTCCCAAATATATCTTTGCCATTTTAAAAATCATTCTAGAGGCTTGAAAATAATATTTCTTTCATTGTAAGTGAAATCTCTAGTTCTGATGTTTCAAAGACAGTCTGAAATTAGCTGGGTTTTGTTTGTGTTTGTTTGTTTGTGCACAAGAATAATTGATTAAATCAGCACAAGCGTAACTGATTATACACTCTACGAAAAGTACTGAGGAATTCAGCTGCAAAACTAGCAGCATTGTGAAGAGCCATACCCAATTTTTATGCTTACATCTCCTACATGGAATCCCCTCTTAATTATACAGTAGCAAATTTAAAATGTGTCATCACCTCCCACCACTGGATATCTAGATTTTGAATGAGCGTAACCTGCATTTTTCAACACGTCTACAGAAATTTTTTTAAGATGTCTCTTTAAAGGTTTTTTCATGAAAAGGCAAAATTTGCATAGAAGAATATTTAAATACTCACGACTTACAAAGAATGTCAGCCCTCTTTCATTAACCAGTGCAATGACCCTCTAATAGTTTCCCACTGAGAAAAAATATGCAGAGAAATATGTCAAGTCTAATGCCAGTTAGGACTTTGAAAAAATATATGTTATAGATTGGGCAAATGAAATGCAAAATTCAAAGTCAAAAATTGAACTTATATCTTTCAGTCCTGTGAAAAATAATCTGGTTTTAATGGAAATCAAAAAGCTATCTTCATCAAATTTCTCATTCAGTCGGCAACAATAAATCTATTGTTCAGATGTGGTTTGAATTGTTCTTTGGAAGAGGAGGGTTTTGAGAAAATCAAACAGAAACTGCATTAAAGAAGAAGAAATGCCTTTTAAACTGGAATTACTATATATATATATAGCCTGTAGCTTTTGATACATTTTGTTTGCCAGAGTAACAGGCAATTGGACACCATGAAAAATTATTTCTAACCATCACAATAAGAGAAAATGTGTTTGCTTATTTAAGGGAGAAGAAGCAAGTTTAGCATTATGCCTTTTACTTTAAGAAGTATGTCTGCAGGGATCCAGGTGCTAAGAAACAGTAAGCTGATGACGTTAGTTTGAAATGCTACACTATGCATTAAGAAGCCATATACCTACTATTTATTTCACAAGCCCAAATTAGGCCTTCTGCAAAAGAACTCGAATTTCAGTCAAAGTTGCAAGAAAATAACAAGATTTGGCACTTCCAAAATGCTTTCCATCTGAAAAATGCAAATAATTAGAGGTAGCAGGGGGGAACTGAGCCATTCTGCACATCACCAGTGGAGCCAGGACATTCAGGGAAAGCTCCAACGCCATCCGGTGTCACACAGCTGGAAACCAGGTGCCTGCAATGACAAGGTACTGCCCAATGTATCCTATCCACCAAGATGGATCAATGCCCAAAAAAACCTTCGCTGTGGCTCCTTTCTGTCAATGGTATGTTTAGCAGCCCGGAGCCCCCCGCTTCAGGTCCCCCTCAGATACCTGGCTACGAATGGCACCCAGAGTTGATCACAGACTACAGTACTCTGTAAAGCTGCCCCAGTTTATGGATCAAGAGAAGTGATGCACAAAAAGCATTACACACACACACACACACACATATATATGCATATATATATATATGCATATATATATATGTGTGTGTGTGGTCTAAGCTCATAACATTGCATAGAAGAATTATGAATAAAACCCATTTCTCTGGAGAGTTCCAGTTTTGTCACCCTCAATAAAACCCCTTTTAAACAGACTTCAAAATCCTTTTTTTTCTGACTGCAATACTACGCCAAATATTTATTTTATCAGTCCAAAACTCAATTTACTGCTGAAACCCTGCATGAATACTGCAGAGGAACTTCTAAGATCCTACCCAGAAGAGGAGGAAAGATTACAGAGATAAATATTGTGCAAATAAATCTCTGTCTATATCACCAATCTTATAAACTGCTGCTTCGCCCTAAGGCAAGTACCTGAATACAGGCACCTGTACATAGAAGGGGTCTAAACAAGCTAAATTGAATTCCTGGAAACATGCATGATGTATATCAACTTTTTACAGTGCTGTATTCAGTGACAGTTAGGATAACAGAAGGATAACTGAAAGAGAGAGCGAGACAGTGAGAGAAGAAAGGAGGAGAAGTCAAGGTGGGAAGTCGAAGGTCCTAAGGCCTCACTGAAGTAAAAATAAAAAAGATCCTAGTAAGGAAGCTAAAGATTAAAAAATGTAAATATAAAATAGGACAGGGAACAGTTAAAATATGAGGTGAGATAAAAAATAAAATAAAATTTTAAACAAACAAACAAAACCCCAAAATAACCTCAAACCCAAAAAGTGACAGAGAAAGTTTAGACCTTTCAGAAGCTCAAGTCAGTAATCCTTTGCTAGCCAAACACTCCTTGATTTCAGTGGGCGTTTTGCCTTAATGAGGACAGCAGTATAGGCACCAAATGCAGCTTTATTTCTTATACTTGAATAATGGCAAAATATAGCAAGATATTCTGTTGTTGAAAAAGATGATGCATTTTTGAAGAAATACGGATATTAGGGGTCAGGCAGTATAAATGTAATTGCTACAACCAGCTGAGTTACATCAGCTGACTACAAGGTCCTTTGTACTGGGAAGAAAGAAAAAAGATGAAAAAACTGACTCGTGCCACCTTGCAAACAATCAAATTAAAGGTCCAGAATTATTCCGGCAAAGTTTCCATTGACTTCAGTGACAGCCCAGAAAACAAGCAAGATTCTTCAGCCCTCCTTATAAAAAACATAAATACAAGAGTGAATACAAGTGACCTATTTACTTTTTATCAGTACGGCTCTTGCTGAAATTGTTGGAAATGCCCCCATCTGGTTCACAGAGCTATTGTTTGATTAGGCTATTTTATATGAACGTGTCTTTCCCAAATATTGTATTAATATATTGAAAAGGAAGCAGAAGATAAGTAGATCGGAGAATAAAATACTCTTCTCAGCTTGGTAACCAAAGATAAAGCAAATTAAAAAAAATTGATGCTCATCTGATGAACAGGATGAAGATTCTGCCTAAGTAAGTGGTGGCCTTAATGGTCCATGTAGAAATCATAGAGCTGTTTCCCCCTTTATAAATCAACTCTCACTGGAAGTGTAACTGGAATGTGGGTATGTCTAATGCACAACCTCCAATTTAAAACCTTTTACTGTTTTAGATGTCAAAACCAGGAACAGACAAAATACCACAAGTAAAATCCATAGAATTGCCAACAAAAACACCAAGGCAGATATTTTTGCATGAGAATTAGGAACAGAAGAAAAATACCCCGTCTCCAGCTGATCACGTTGCACGCAGTAATAATAATTTATTAATGACAAGATTTTGCAAGCATGCCATTCTTAGCCATAGAATGGGAAATATCACGCCAATTCTCCATGACGTATTAATGAGAGGCGTCCCACCCAAACCAATAAGTCTAGGACAGAGTTGGATCCATTCAGCTGCCGACTCAATCAGATAACCAGTAATTCTCGGTTTTGCACGGTTACATCCACCTGTTGATTTAGAGATTACAAGTGGGAGCTGCCTTATTAAAATTGCTCTCCAGCTTAAAAATTTGACACACCTAACAGTGAATCGAGCAAAAACCAGTCTGGTCTGCTCACCAGTGACAAAATGATAATAAATAATCAAACTCAATTATTATTGTTTGCAGGGCTAAAATTATGCTTAAAGAAATTCATTGCCATCTGTATGACTGTTAAAGATGATTATGATTTTCTCGTGCTGGTTTTCTTCCCAATGATTGAACAGTATTGTCTATTTTTAAAGGGGGGAAAAAAAATCATAAAGCTGCTTGAATAATAAATTGTTTATCCCAAGATAGAACAAACCATAGCGATGAACTTTTAAGAATGGTTACCAGATTAGAACTGAGAATGCAAAACGAGTATTTTCCTGTTCAAGGTTTTGTTTTTAACGTGTTTTTATTTTTAACTGGATTGAGTGCTGATTAGAGGCAATTCCAAGCTACCCGGACATGAGACTGCTCAATTGACTGAAAAGTTTGATAACTTCTCTAAAAAGCGAGGTCTTGTGCATGAAATTAAATCAGTATCACTGTTCTGAGATAACTTGGGGGGGGGGGGGGGTGTGAGGGTGGGTGAGGTTAATAGCGCTTGTTAAATAATGTTAAATGAGATCAAACAAGACGCGCAGGATTCGGGAGGGCTCCTGGAGCTCCAGTTGTTCCCCCAGGCGGCTTATGCAACCTCCCGCGTCAGGGCCTGCCATTTTATTACATAAGGTAGCCTGAAAATATACAGCTAGGCAGTCGGGAGGTCCATTAAGTGCTGCACTGGAATTTCTCTATCAGTTAGCATCCAGGAATTTTAAAAAACGACCAGAAGGGCTTAGACATCGCTGAGTTTGGGACTGTTGCTGTTGTTTTAATAGCAATAGTTCTCATCTAAAAGCGAGCGAATAGCGTCAGCACGAGCTGCATTTGAGTACATTGTGCTTTGACCGTTGCTGAAGTGAACAGCAATACACAGTCTTTGGTTTAGCACAGCCGTGGTAAAGCGCAATCCAGGGCTTTAAAATCTGCCTTTCAGATGATTAAGCAAATTGTCTGCCTTAGTAAACAGCAGTCAATGCAACATTATTGTTTTAACCGCTGCTTAAGTGCAGTGGCTAGCTGAAGAAAATTAATTTCCAACGCATCCTCACATTCTCAGTTCAGAATTTCAAAGCTTGGTCTCCTATACAGACAGACAAATTTGTAAGTACAGTGACACCACGTCAGGGAAGATGCCCACCTTGCCCCAGATTCTCACCTTGACACCAGGCAGCAGCAAAGGCTCAGGAAGCCCACCTGAGCCGGGCAGGCATGTAGCAATATTGCAGTCTCCCAGCGAAGACTTCTTCAGCTAGGCATTGTATCTTGGTATTCAATGCCTCTTGGTGGGATTGCTTCCGTGAACATAATTGCTTTCTGAACCTACCTGAACCCAAGAAGATAAGGCTGTCTATCCTCGCCATGCCTGCACAGCTCAATAATAGGACACCAGGGAGTGAGCTTAAGCACTGTACCCTGCTTTCTGCAGCGCTGCTGAAGTTCTAGCTCGTGTCCTGGCTGTGCTTTGGAGCGCTTCAGCTACCTTCTTCCAACTAGCTCTTTTCCACAGCAGGTGTGCTATAACAGGGCCAGCCCTGAGCAGTTAAGGTGCAAGCCACCAGGAGCCCCTTGGCCTTAGCAGAGCAAATGCTGGGGGATCACCTGGCTCAGCACCCCCTCTCAGCCATGGCCAGACGTGGGTGCTGAGGGGTGAGCACAAGAACAAGGCAAACCAATGGTGATATTTCCTCAGGACACTCACCAAGCTTCCAAGAATTTGCAGCTCAAAACTTCCTAAGCCAGAAGCAGTGGTTTTGTATTTAATAGCCCTTGATGGATTTCTCTTCCATGAACTCATCCAGTCACCTCATTAGCTGATGTAACCTCTCAGCATCCACATCCTGTGGTGAGGAGCTCGGCAGCCTGACCATACCATGTGAAGAGCCACCTTCTTTTGTTTCCATTGACGCAACTGCTTGCTTCACCCGATGCCCTTTGCTACTGTCAGTATGAACAGTCATCCCCAGTTTGCCTTACCCATGCTTTCCTTAATTTTACAGATTTCTGTTGCATCGCTTTATCAGCGTTGTCACTCCTCAGGCAGGAGCTGCTCTGTTCCTCTAATCACCGTTGCTGCCTCCCTCTGAATCTCCTCCCATGCCATTATACACCTTTGAAGTTGGGGGATCAACAACACACAATACTGAAGATGTGGGCACACCATAGCTTATACAGTGAAATAATGGGATTCTTTTTTATTATTTTCCATGCGTTTAAAAATAAACCCTAATGTTTTATTTGCCCCCTTTCTTTTTTTTAAACTCACATCTGCACATTGCATTGATTTTTTTCTGAGTTGTCTGTGGAAGATTTTATCTAAGCTTCTGCACCTTCAGTGACCTGTAGCAATGAATTTCTATGATTATACATCTACTTTCTCCTATTAACTTTCAACCTAACATGCATATTACATTCATCTGACATGTAGATACTCAAAGAGAAAGGGTCACTGAAACGTCCCAGTAGATGATGCTCTGTCATGCTAGCACTTCTTGCATGTCTTGAAATGATAAGAGAGGTTTCATACCTGAACTTCCAAATTTTGGTTCTGATGTCAAACGCACATACACATCCTTTCAATTTTTCCCCATATCATATCACTTGGCTAGAAATCTTCTATTTTATGCACAGATCCCTAAGAACATGGTAAAACAGCTGAAAAACACCTTCTGTCACAATAATGCCAGCAAAAGAACAGCTGTTTTACACAGATTTGTGCCCAAGCAGGAGAAGGTGAGAAAACCTCCCTGTTCCCACCATTTACATGGTCATTTTGGAGTATCTTGGAGCTCTGGGCATGCTACCTGCTACACAAGCACAGGAGAATGAGATTGCACTGCCTCAGAGAGCTTGCAGGCAAAGGAGAGGACAAGGAACAGCAAGCAGGTAATGAGAGAGTACCAGGTAAAGCATATGGCAATACTATTTCCTAGTGACAAAGGTCCAAGCTCACCAGTGACCTAACTTTAGTAAGGGTTGGTTTTTTTTTTTCTGAAGCCACAGGTGAATTTTCAGACTGAAGCCAGATTAAAAGTAGCATTGGGGGTGCATAAGACTTTTCCTCCCAAATGTGGCAGGCAGCATGCAAGAAACACTGATCTCTGCCATGGTCCTTGGATAAAGGAACAGATATGTCTTTACCAAAGTGTAATTAAACACAACATTTTGGTTGGACTGAGTTGTGCTTCATAGCTTGTCTTCAGGGGGAAGAGACATAGGAAAAGAAGCATAAAAACCAGTACTTACTCCTCTATCCCCAAAATGTACATCGAATTCATTAGTACAAGGCCAAGAAAGCCGCACCCCAAAACCCCTCAGTCTAATCTGCCGACATCCCTGAGCCACCGCAAGACAAATGCAAGGAGCAGAGAGTGAACCATGTCTGCAGTTTCTCAGGGGCTTACTCAGAGCACAAGCCTACATGACTACATCCCTTCGCACCCCCTTGCCTTTTCTGCCCTGCAGCTCTTGTATTTCTGAATTCAGCTGGTGATATACTTGGTATACATATCCTGTGTGGCCCATAGCAGGGTCAAAACAAAGAGTAATGGCTTTAGACCTCCCCAAAATATGTGAAATGCCAAAAGCACCACTACATAAACAAATCCACCACCACCAATGCATTCTGCTTAAATACTATTACATGGTGTTTTCTTTTCAAACTTCAGTAATCAGTCTCATACAGTCAGTCTACCAGTCGATGCTGATTTCTGACTGAATTAAATTAGCTAAAATACAAATATTTGCGTGGCCTCAGCCTAGTTTTTCAAGAACAAGTTTTAATAAGATCAAGGATCAGCAGAAAGCTAAGCCAAATCTAAGAAAATGACTTTTTTATACAGATAATGATCCCTCTACAAAATCTGCAATTCATGTGCACCTGCCCTAAGATCCTGAAAGTAAAACTATAAACACAAATGGAAGTTACTTAAATTCAGCTTAGAAAGAAAGAAAAGCAACTAAATACGCATAAAATACAGATTTGACTGTCATTTTCAATGGTATATTTGCCAATCATCAATTGTATAGCGATGTAAGTAACTCAAAACTTATGGCTGAACGCAGGCAATGATTATTTAAATCATTACGCTTGCTGCGCTATACATCCTATCCTTAAAGAATACCAGAGCTACAAGTTGAAACCATTGGTTGTTGATCTTAATTTTCCTACCTTAAATGAATGTATTATGACACAGCATCAGTTACATTATTACATACCATTTTTTTTCCATGGGGCTTCACTATTTTGATGTATTGTTAATATACTGAGCTATAAATTCTTCCTCCAGTTTAAAAATTGGAAAACCCACCCTAGCCTACTGCAGCAGTCACCAACTGGGTTGAGTCCTTTAGACCCACAGTGTAAAAATCTAGTGTGAGACTTCAGTGGGGCGTACAAAGTAACTATCCTGTCCATGGCAAACCTGGTGCTAGAAGGTGAGCAGACACCACGGTGGAGGCCTGAGACCGGCCCCGGTGCCAGGTCCTGCTCCTTGGGGTGCTGCCTGATGGTGGGGTACAGGATAAGGAGAGCAAACACACGGGCTTAGTGCAACTCCAGAGCCTGGGCTCCACAATGGAGAGAGCTCCTCTCTAAGTCCAAGGTCCATGACGGGAGCATCAATAGTTGCTCCTCATGACAAGGAGACAGTAACAATTTCTGTCAGGGGACCAGGGGAGGGGTGAAGAAGCGGAGGCAGGGACTGAAGAACACAGTAGGCAGTGCTGAGAAGAAAGATGAGAAGGATAAAAAAGCAGTAGTGCCATAACCTAATCGTTGAAAGACTGGAAACCACTGCTTTTGCAGGCTCAGATCTCAGATCCCTGTCCACTACAAGTCTCTCATCACCTTCTTCTGGCCACCATTCCTTCTCTTGGTCTGGGTTTTCCACCTCTATCTAGAGTTCCCTGCACCTTGTTCCCAAGCTTTGTCATTTGTGACCCCACCAAGTTCTTTGACTTAATTCGAGGTCCCTGCTCTTCACTTTCCCAATGCCTCCATCACCAATACTTCTTCTTCTCCATTCCAGTCCCACCATTCCTTGTTACCATGCATGTGAATTAAGCAGTCTCCTCCTTCTCCACCCTGCCTCTGCAGCAGCAGGCACACCCTGCCACTGAAGACACAGCTGAGACAGTCATCAATGAGCCCTCCTTGCGGTGCTCACTGTAGCAGTAACATCTGGGAAGAACAACTGCAGGGGGAAGTCCACTCAGCCCCTCAGCCACCAGCTGGAGTGCTCTCATTCTTCCAAGGACGATGAGCAGTTGCTCAGCTCCTAACAGTACTGGAGTGTTCAGCATTGCTCCGTGCTGAGAGCGTCTTCAGCGAGCGAGTGCAGTGGTCAAGCCCTCAGCATCCCTCCACCAAGAGCGCACAACTTGAGCATTGTGACAAAATGATAACCAAGACAAGTTCTGGAAGCTTTTCATAGGCTCAACATAAGGCACACCCCCATCACAAGATTGATCCCAAGCCAAGTATCTTTTCCCTGCTCCAAAACACGAAGCCACAAGAATTCAACAGTCTCAATGAAAGTGTTTCTCAACACAGCCAAAAATGCAGATTCACAGAAAAAGAAAGATCAAGGTCTCCTAATGCAGGATGATGTATACCTAAACCATCTTCGTCAGATATGGGGCCAAAGAATACATTTCCCTCTAACCACATTCTCAGAAATAGCTGAACCATTTCACCTGAAACTTCCCAAAGAGAGTCTGTCTTCAGCAAACGCTCAACCTGGAAAATATCAGCTCAGGTTTAAGCTCAGCAAATGCATAAGCACCCAAAAGCAGAGCACTGTACCGGAAAGCACTAGATAATTTTAACTGTAGACAACATTGCTGCCTATGACAAAGTAACAACTCCTTCAAGCGCTCTCACTTGCTCTGGGCTAGAAAACTGGGCAATAATCTCAATTCTGCAAAGCACAGTCTGTGCGTTCAATCCTGCACACATGCAGGGCAGCACCTTTATTCAGGAGGGAAAGCAATTTTAGGCAAGCCTACTGTCTCCAGGCTTGGGAAGCAAAGCACAGAAGTGCTGCCAGCCTGGGGAATCACCCCGGTGTCAGATACCTGGTTCTGGAAAACCTTCATCTTCACATGTTTAGTGAGCCGGTGCACAGCTTGGCAATTACATTCTCCAGATACTGCTGTTTCCAGGCTGTCCCTACGGAGCAACTCCCCATGTCCGTACTCATCTACAGAAATGCATGCAGGATTGGGCCCTCCACCAGCTGACAGCTCTCGGAATCAGACGCGGATCAGCGGATGAGCTGGCTAGGTCTGGAAAACTGTGAACACTAATGATTTAGCATCACCAACCAAATCAAGCCCAGGGTGGGATACAAATTCACATTTCACACTGGGGTAAGAGAGAGAGAATTTTCCACTTCAGGAGGCGGCCACTTGTTGAGCTGAACGCTCACGTTAGCCGTGCCCGCCGGAGAGAGCCCCACAGCCCTTCTGGAGATGTAGCACCGTGAAAAGATGCAAGTTCCTCTGCTGGCTGTAATGCTCATAACCGCTAATTATTTCTGAGTCACTTGAGTGAAAGTAAACTGCCATCCTGTAGACAGTTCAGGAGTACGGAGGAAAGTTTCTGGGTGAGCGTGCTTGTTAATTGACGAGCCAGGCTAGCGAATGCAGAGGAAGCCACCGCCGCGCAACTCTGCACAAGAAGCCCCGCGTTGCCGCTCACCCGTGGATTTAACGTGTCCCCCCGTCCCGCACCCTGCGGGGAAACACGCGGGAGCCCGGTGCAGGGCCGCAGCGGCGGCAGGGCTCTCCCGGCACACGGCACAGCCTCTGCTCCCACCGGCAGCCTTCGCCCACTCCAACAAAAATCCCACTGGTCTTACTGGAAGTTTTCCTTGACCAAACACTGCCCGGTCACGTCGCAGACCCCGTTCCAGCCTCGCCTAAATGAACCCCCAAGGCCAGGAGCCTGCCAACTGCGCCGGAACGAGACGGGCAGGGGGCGAGGCTGGGGGGGAACTTATTTTTCCGAAGGGAGGGGCCAGCCCGGCCGGGCCCCGCCAGCCCGGGGTCGGGACGGACACGCCGCA
>JAVJGI010000014.1:69222808-69233865 GCA_035590275.1 Ibycter americanus
GCTTGCTGGCCCTGCTGCTCCACCCGGCCAACACCCCCTGCCCGCTGGTGCCGAAGGAACGCCTGGAGTAGGCACCTCTTCCATCCGCACGAGCGGTCTCCCCCGGGATACTGTCTTTGCTTTTTAGGAGAGTTGCGGTTTTTTCTTCGGAGAAGGGATTTGCTGGGGAGGGAAAAGCTCCTTTAGCTGGTGCGAGCTCTGTCCCCACCCGAAGGGCCTGGCTGCACTGCCATACCTGTGCCAGCAGAGTTGGTGTGGTGGGCTGGGGGCTGTTTCCCCATCTCCCCCGGTCCATTCTGCCTCCTTTTTAAGGAGACGGGAATCCTTGCAAAATGCCAGCCAGCAGAGACCTGGCTGCCCCGCGGGCTGTGCATGTGTGGGCAGCACATGGGGGCTGGAGGCTGCTCCAGCTGCCCTGCTCCAGCGAGGAGCCACGCTGCTTCTCCCACTGCCCCCACCGCCCAGCTCACCCAGTTACCCCACCGTGATGCCCGGGTTACCCCGTATGCCACATCCAGCCAGTTATTCAATCCGATTCAATCCCAAATGCGAATGTTAATAATTACAAAGTATGGAAAAACATTGCGCGCTCTTCTGCTGGGCACTTTTATACCGTACTTTATACAACAGGCATGACTAATGTTGAAAGGGTAAAGTTGTTTACTTTTAACCAAGATTAAATACAAAACTTTGAAAAGCTCCTCCCTTCCTTTGGATGAAACCCAGCATTTTTTCCCATTTGGAAATTGTCAAACAGTGGTTAAACAATCCTTTGGCAAACAAGTAGTGCCTGAGGGAATAAAGCATCAGATACATGGGGAGTGGAATAAAAGACATTTCTGTTCCTGAGGTATTTTTCTTGTGTTGCACAACGAAGTATAACATAAAATCTTCAAGCCTTGTAAGGTTAGAGAAAAGGAGCTTCCCATGATTACATACACCACATGATTTGATATTCCCGTCCTTTTGAAAACCTACCAAAACCCTGCCCCCCCCAAAACCCTGCGCTTTCAAAGGCTGTGAAGCCAAGTACCTTGAGGAAAATACCACACTGAGAAAGGCAATCAGAAAGACACAGGGGTGCACGTACAAAATTACATCTCTACCATGTTTTAACCTTTTCCCTGTGAATTTTTAAGGACTCCATTGCACAAGTGAAGAAGTGAGACTGGTTAAGGTTTGTTTCTTAATTCATTCCCTAGGTTACCCGTGTAAACTTTAATGAGGGCAACAAACAGCAGATTGGCTGAGGGTGAGGCAGGCTTTTCCCAGCGCATACCTGAGTCCCGTTGTGAAATACCACATTCAAAATACACGGCCTTTCTCTCGGCCGGGTGAGACATGGAAAATAACCAAATACTGTCAATACTGCCTTCGGTTTGGAAATTAACCAAGGGATTACACCAGATGCCACATGCAAGAACTTTAGGGAAGGAGCCCAGAGTTCAATTTGAAAAAAATTAAATCATTTTATAATCATGAAATATCAGTAAGCAACTTTTCAGACACCAGGAGCCCGTGATCCAAAGCCACAATCCCTTTTGTTTCGACTAGAATAGGCTGGCCAACCTTCGCGGCCCAGAAATGACACAGCAGGGTTTTCAATGGGCCGTGAACCACAAGCTAGGTGTCTCCCAGGGTGGAAGGCCAAGGGGAAGAGCGGGAGAGGACAGCGGCTCCCTTGGGACCCCACTGTTCCATTGTGGCAAGCCTGTGGGAGGGGTGTGGGCTTGGGTGCAAGTTCAGCCCAGACATACTGGGTTTAAATCTGCTAGCTTGCTTTCTCTTGCTGCCAGGGATTCAGATTATGTGGTGGGAACACTGCCACGTGATGTGACGTGATGTGCAAAGGAGCTACCTTGGACATCACTTGGCTCCAGAGCCAGACCCTGGCCACCACAGCCTGCAAGCACAGGCATTACCCGAGCAACATTGATGCTCTTAACCTTTGACAGACACAAGTACGTGTTGTGGGGATATAAGATGCAATTTGCAGCCCTTAATTGTAAAGTGAAACCTACATTTGGTTTAGTGTTTGTGTAGAAGTGAAAAGGGGTCCCCAAAATAATCATCCTCTAATCAACATAAATGGCAACAGTGGTGGAAGAGTCAGGGGTGGCACTGTGGGAGAGAGGAGCATGATGGAAAAGAGTAAAGGACCCTCAAAAAGCCGACCAGATTGCACTGAATATGAAACTATTCTCTGAAGTTTGCAAGCAGGTAAAAAAGAGATCGGCAAGGATTAATTTGGTTAATATTAATTAAGGGGCAGGACAGACCTGCGGGCCACTTGTCTCTCTACCTTCCACACTGAACAGGGGCAAATACATGGCAAGTAAATAAATAAATATAGTGGCTCCTGTTAGTCAAAGGAGTTCCACCAGCTGTGGCTGCTGGGAGCTGGGCGCTGCTTTCCAGCCAGGCTGGCTGGGGGAGGTGAGCAGGGGAGCACGAGGACAGATGTGGGGAGCTCCTTCTTTGGGTAACACGCTTCTGTAACCAGTTTTGGCAGAAATTTCTGCAGAGAGGAATAGTCTTCAGAGAATCAGCATTATTTTTCATTCTGCAGCTTACAGCTTCCTGAGGGAGGGAGAGGCAGTGCATACTTATCAACCAGCGGCACAGCCTCTGAATCAGGGAAAGGCAGAGAGATGCCACAGTGAAATGAACTTCAGATGCATCCTACTGGTGCTGCCCCAAGCACTGGGGTAGGATGTCTGATGGGTCTTCAGGATCTCTTCAGCTAGAAAACCAAACTCCCTGGTTTTCTGCACGGTTATTACAAGAGAAAAGCAAACGTGCTCATTTGAACTTACCTTAGTCTGATCTATTTTGAAGCAAAAATCTATCCATTGCCAGGGTTTTCATGGAAGAACTTAGTCATGTATACAACCTACCTGAGGGTTTCACTTTCCCAGCTTATTCAAAAGAGGGTTTGCAGGTTTTCTTTAAGTGGTTAATGCACAGAGTGGGGAGGAAGAAGGCATGGGCTGAAAAATTAGTGACTAAACACTGGATAGACTTAATGCCTGGAAGGGCTGAAATTGCTGCTGGGGGCCCAGAAAGCCCTAAAGCTTTCTGCCTGGCAATCTTGTGGCTGAGCATTTACAGCCTTTCTGGGAAGCAAGACAGTTCTGCAGCATGAGCTGTACATATGCACTCATTGCCACAGAGTGTACTGTATGCATGTGTGTCAACCTGGTAAGTCAGAGCTCAAGGCTGTGGAGATGATTCTTTCTTGTACAGGAAAAAGATGATCCACTCGTCTTCTGGTTGACAGTGGCCTTTGTGCCGGTGCACCGCTTGGCCCATACAAGACCTTTTGTTCACTGGCAGCAGGATGGAAATACATCTCGTGGCAAAGCCTGGGTTCAGCGGGACTGTGCTGGTTAATATGAATAAGGAATTCTGGTGTGGCTGTACCTGGAGGAAAGGCTCTGGTCTGGAAACAGGCTAATGGAGCTTGTTCAGCTTTGATAACTGTTCAAGAAAATGAAGTTCAAACTCAAACCCAGGAGTAAAGGATCTGCTATTTTTCTCTGGAAGTCCTGGTGAAACAGAAGATAATAAAGGGTTGTAGTGCCACAACAGAATTAAGAATGGCTGGGAGAAATCTGAAAGCAAACGCGGCATCTTCAGCTTTACCTCGACTAAGAAAAACAACTGCATTAATGTTGGATTGCAGTAGCATTTTTTTTGGCAAGACACAAACCCTATGGATCTGTACAGATGTTTTAATTCCTGGCAGGTTTCACAGAGACTTCCTACCTCTTCCAGAAGCCCTCGACGAGCAGCATGAAGGTGTAGCGAACCATTGCCTCTCTCCTTGCAACAGGCAGCCTGATTCCCCTCTCTGCTGACTTCAGCAGGAGCTGGGTTAGGCTTGGAGTTCATCCTAACTTTCAGGATTCCACACAGTTTTCCAAATGCTTTGCTAGTTGCTCCCTCCTCTCTTTTTTCCCCGAGTACTGTTCTTGCTCACAGCCTTGGAGTTACCCTACCTACCACCACACGCTCGCTCTTTCAAATTCTTCTCAGCTTGCTTTAATTCTATGCAGCACTCTACTCTTGCACCTACCATAAGCTCATTATGTTATTATTACTGATATGTTAGCAAAAATACGGAAAATTTAAATGTGAAAGTTAAGTAAATAACAGAAGAAATATGAAAAGTCTTCAAACTTGGGGGTGTAAGGATCTGCCTTTACATATACAGCTCTACCATCTATGATTTTCAAAGCAGTAAGCAACTATCAATATCAGGGCATTGTGTAAGTCTGAATTTAGCTGCTTGACTTCAAAAAATCAACTCAGAAGATTTCATTCCAGTGTGTTTGTAGTGTATGTGCTCAGACCTTTCTCATTGTTTTTGCCTATGCAGCTCCTACATATGAGACAAAACTGTTAGGACCATAGATTCTGACCTGAACAAATCCAGAACACAGAATTTCCTCTTAGCGCATCTGGCCCAGTACCTTATTTTTGTGTTTTAAAAAGACATTGATCTTGACTTAAAAAAAAAAAATATCCAAATCTTATTCGTCACTTCATTGTCTCTTTCCATGCTTTGACTGGTGTTGCCTAAATGGCAGCAGTCAGTAGGCACTAGATGTCAATGAGGCACTAGGAGTGTTCTGCAATGTGCTAACCCCTGTCCAAACAGATACTAAATTCCTGGTAAAAATTAAAAAAAAAAAACCAAAACAACTACTGAGTTAAATCTTGCATTTAAAAACAACTTACTTTGCTGTTTTAAACTCTTAGTTTGAGCATAGTCACACAGTTAAAAAAAAAAGTTCAGAAAACTATTTTTCCTTTGAGCTAAATGATTTCCTTTCTATGTTGTCAATGAAAATGGGCTGCTTCATGGACTTCTCTTCCTTTTTTGTGGCTGTCAGCTCCTCTCCCTGGTATTCATGCAAATGCTGTTCTGATTTCATTGTGAGCACCCCGGGAGAGCGTTGAAACACAAACAAAACCCTCGAGAACAAGTTTACTAGTGCAGAATCAGGTGAGGTGTTCTGTTGCTTTTGCAAAGTCAGAGCTTTGGCTGTAAAAACTTGGAAGGTGTATTTGGCCTCCATCATTGGGGCCAGCTGCACTCAGACGTGGCTGCTAGCAGAGGCTGTGCTATTCCTCTTGCACAGAGCATTGCGGAAGGGAAGGAAGCATAGAAGAGAAAGTGTTAAAAAGGTAAATATTGACTCAAAGAAAGGAGACATAAAGGAGAATGTGGGAGAACTGTAAATGAGCCAGAGAGGATGGAGAAAAATTCTTCAGCAACTGTAATTAGGTTAGATTTCAGAAGTAATTGCAGTATTCCAGCATCAGCAGGTTGCTGAAGGCAATATTTGCCCTCAGCTGCATTTGCAGAGAAGGCAGTGAGTTGTTTCAGCCCATGGGGCCTGATCCTAAGATGGTTGTATCAATTGCACACAGATATAAGCCCAGTGTGGCAGCTGACGTGCTCCCTCTCCATGCCACTTGAAGTGGGAGCAGCATGTTTAAACTGTCACCAGTGCCTGGCTGATGCCATCACCTTTGCAGAGGGCATGGGGAGGCTGTGCGGGTGCCTGCCTCCTCGCCACAGGTTGGAGAAGTAACTGGGGTGTGGGAACAGCAGTCCCCTCCGGTTCCTTTAAGACTTACTTCTCCTGTATAAAACCAGATTATATAGGCTTTCTGCAGGGAAAATAGATTTCACCTTTAAGTCTTCTGCAGAGGTTTTACATTAGCAGTTCATGCACCATCAGAAAATCAATTACGATTCGTATTACATGCAGATGAACAGCACAGAGTAAAGGAGAATTCATTTTACACAATGTTTTTAATAAAATGCTAAATACAGCAAAATATTTGCCAAAGGGCTATTTATAGGCTCTGTGTGGGAAGTATGTCTCCAAGGGGAAGTCTGCACCTTTGTGATTCGGATGAGGAGTGAGTCTCAGCCTTCTTAATGTTAACATTGGTCAAGCACATATTTCTGCCAGGCTGGATTAGACACGACAACAGTCCTGTATTGCAATGGCTGTAACTGCACATGGAAAACCACTTTTTTTCTAAAAACAAGAGTTTCACAGGCTGCGTTGTTGCAGTGCCAGTTGTTGCAAGGCCCTAAAATAACTGAATTGCTCCCTCATTCTTGACACTCTTATCATCTTTTCCTGTTCTTAATGCCAAAGCAGTTTGCTGATTAGATTTGCTTTGTGCATTTCAGTAAATCATTGACATCAGCACCTCTTTACAGACAGAGGTATCTGCAATACAGCCCTATTCCTACCTGAGTGTGGGGATGTAGCTGGGGCAAAGAGAGGGACTCAGTTTTGTCAGGAAGCAGTTATGAAAATAAGAACAGCAATGCAGGGCCAGACCAAACTATGCTGCCTGTAACTGTGGCCAGAAAGAGAAGTCTGAGGGAATGGATAAGACTAGCACAAGCATGCACTTCCCTGGAGTGCTCTCTCAGCCATCAATAGTTTATGCTCAGGAGCTCCCTGTATGGCCATGTAACCACCATGGGCAGCATCTTCCTGCAGGGAACCCCGCAGCTTAACTATACACTTTATGAAGAGCCATCTGGTTTTGCTCCTGTTGAACCTGCTAGCTTTATTTGGCACCCTTTCATTCTTGTGTTGGAAAAGAAGGGGAACAATCAGTCCCTCTCCATCTTCTTTACGCTACTTGTGGTTTTATAGACATGTGCCATATCCTCCCTCAGCCCTCGCTGTTCCAACCTGAAGAGGCAAAGTATGGAAACTGTTCCATGGTTTTGGTCATCCTGGTGGCTCTTCTCTGAATGTTTTCCACTGTATTTCCTTTAAGCTGAGGACCAGGACTGCACATAGTATTCAACAGGCAATCTAAGTGGGCACACATTAAATCTGTGTAGGTGCAATGATGGTGGTGTTGCTTTTCCTTCCCTAGTAAGTGCTAACACAGTGCAATGGCTCTTGTGTCTCTGAGATCTGAGATGCATAGTACATTTCAGTGACATGAGCTCAAAAACAGTTTTTTCCATTTACCTTTTTTTTCTAATAGCCCTGCTAAATCCAACCCAAAATAATATAAATTTGTCTTAACTTATCTACAGATTTAGCTCTATTGAAAGAAAAGAACAGCTAGAATATTGCTAAGGAGAAAATGTATTCTTATTCATTGTAACTTCCAAGATTTCTGCAGGGGCTATATTTAAGTTATGTACACAAAAAATAGCCGTGCTGGAGGAGGAAGGGAGATCAACCACAGAAAACTTGAACAGCAAAAGGAAATGTTTCAAAATGTTCTAAACTTGTGAAAATAAATGTATGATAGGATAGAATAGAATAATACAAAGAAACCCTTTCACATTTTCCCTGCAATAGAATGTACTCCCTTCTTTTAAATATTTTTGTTAGAGCTAAAACCCATGAAACCCTGAAAACAACTAAAATAATAGATGAATCCCTCTGCCAGCTGCTATTGCAATCTATTACTAGCAGGAAGGAAGCATGTTTATTTAAAAATATCCTCCTTGCCCTTAAAGATGTAGTCAGATGTTTATATTACTGGAAAACGGTTGTAAATATCATAATTATCCAGTTCCGTTTTCATTTCGCAATCCTTGCTAGGTGTATTATTTTATGTCTTACAAATTTAATCTAATCCGTGCTGGTGCTGTTAAGACTGACAGGGCGCTGTAGAAAACTGGCAATGATGACCTAAGCTTCAGTCTGACGTTTCCTCCTTCCAGGGTATCTGAAAGCTGTTTCCCACTTGGCTTCACAAAACAAGCCGCCAAGGCTCCCAGCTGACATCCACCCTCAGGTTTTCCACCGGTGCCTCCTGCGGCGGTGGCCCGTGCTCCCTGCTGCCACTCCGGGACTAGTCTGACAACCTCAAGCCAAGGGACACGGGGTGCAAATAGGGAACCTGTGCCCCAAAATGTCTCTCCAAAGTCGTGCCTAAGTATCTCCAGCTGCTTTATGAGAGTGAGCGAAATGGTCTGCAAGTTTCATTTCAATTAAAAGATTCCCTGCTTTAGCTCGACTTGCAACAACCACCAGTGGCATTCAGCTTTCAAAAGCCGATGGTAGCGCTGCATTGGCAGGAGTGTGCTGACCTGTTCGCTGCTTCTGAGATGAGCGAGCAGCTCTGGTCTGCATCACACAAACAGAACTTCATATTTTCAAAACCTTTGATCTGCAAATTTCCTACCCCTACCACTCTATGTCAGGTTAGATATTTGGAAGTCTTTGATGAAGATGCAAACATTTCATTGGGGCACTATGAGCTTTTCACTTTTGTCTTTCTTTGATTATTTATTTTTAGAAAGATAGAAAGCAAAGATCTTTTCTGTGAGGATGCCTGCCCCAGGCAGCCACTATTCACAGTGGAAGCTGAGTAACAGTTTGCTATTCAAACAGAAATCTGAGTGTGTTGTACAATTGCAACAATATGAGACTGACATGGAAAGATGGCACGGAGCCAATCCTGCCCGCCTGGTAGAGAAGGAAGCTTTTGGAAAGGCAGGTGGAGAGAAGGGTAGCAACAATATATTGGCAAGGCATGAAGCAAGGGTGAGGAGGCCATCAGCAGCCATGTGGGGCATTGAGAGAAGGAGAGGACAAGAAGCCGGGATGAGATGCGCAGAGGTCTGGTGGGAGGTCTGGAATGAGACTTGCAGGAATTTGGTATGACCTAGTGATGTGAGCATTTTGCTGAGACCCTGGAGATTTTAGCATAAATCTGAAGTTCAGTGAGCTGCCTTACTGCCTCTGGCGAGTCACTTCACCTCCCCACATCTCAGATTTTCCCCTCTATCTTCCTGCTCATCAAATCGGTGTCAACAACTGATTGTCAAGAGATGGGAAAAGAAATATAAATTGTGCTGGGACTTACAGATGAGGACATGGAGCCTGAGTCAAAAGCTGAGATGATTCTGTGTGGTTTAGGGGAAAGGGATGAGATGACATTAGCTCCCTTCAGCTAGATCTTGAGCAGAAGATCTGACATCGTTATGTTCTCAGCTCTAAATGCGGAGAGAGCGGTGCTGGGGATGAGGTACAGAACGTGCAGCACGCAGCCAGCACGACAAAGTCGTTGCCAGGTAGAGATAAATGTAGGACAGCCAAATTACATAAAGCCCATCTCTCTTGGTCTTTGGCTGCTAAAGAAGGATGGGGTGCTCAGAACCCCCTCCTGTGTGATGGGGCAGAGCACAATGAGCTAAACTTCTCCTTTAATTAGTACTCAGGGAGCAACACACGCAGGTGCCGCTTTGTGTTTATTTTTTGTTTGAATAATCAAAATCAGCTAGGCTGTGTCCTCATGGATGTACTCAAGATTGTTTTCAGTTCTCATGTACGTGATGATGGGCCTTATCATGCGCTGATGGATTAGTTTGTTTACACAAGCTTAGCTTCAAAGGCTGAGCATCGTATGTATGAACACAGCACAGTGAGGAAGAGCTGCAGTCTGAGCCGTGGGTCTTGACCATGTTCTCTATTCAAATGGCCTCACAGACCAGCACTCCAGTCCTGTGTGCTGCACCCACGTCCCCTCAGAGCTAGATGTCAATGCCAGAACTCCAGTTTTAATCAGTTTTAGAGACTTTTGGACAGTTACTCCAATACATCTGGAAACTGCAAGCTGTTTATGTAGACATAGCCATAGTGTGTCTCCTTTCAGAGAGGCAGTATCCACTATTCAAAAAATATTCTAAAAAGTCAGAAAAAAAGGCTTACATGCAACCTTAGGAACTCACTTGGTCGCCAGCGACTAATTCGGCTTCCTGATGCCAGGGTACGGTCCCTCCCTGTACCAAGAAGGGCTGGTTTAACCCAAGCTCCTACCTCAGGTTATGAAAGAAATGCAATGAATTTTATACATCTTAAACAACGAGCTCTCCTGAAGCAATCATTCTTTTCACAGAAGGAAGAGCCATGGACTGGTGTGGAGAGAACTGAGACTCCTAAATACACCAAATCCATTCAGCATAGATTAATTACTTAAATTTCTATAGAGTTTTAACTGAAATTATGAATGAATCCAGCTCCCCATTCAATTCCTCCAAATTTTGGTGTCTACATGTCAGCTGGGTGTCTAAGCTTCTGCAGTAGTCATTGGAGATCTAAAGACTACAGTCAGTAGAGCCAGGGGTAGTTCAGCTGAGCAGACAATGGAGTTTACCTTATAGCACTGTGAATTATCTCTCTTAACTCCATTCCCTATTGACTGTATTTCCTTTGACTGATGGAAGCTTAGACACCTAACGCACATGCAGATATCTGTATTGCATTCAGTTAAATTTAGGCATCTGTATCAGCTGCTAAATCACTCTCTATAAGGCTTATTAGGTCAGACTCACCTGGGCAGGTGTTTGTCCTTCTGTTCTGTGTGCAGAACTTTCAGTGCAGAACTTCTCATATTGTCAAGACTGAAAATTGAAGTGACAGGTCTTAAAACCGAATAAATTGCTTCAGAATATGCTTTATATAGACAAAATGTATCTGAACTTCAAAAATCCTGAGAACTAAAATTAAATGTCTGAAAGAATACTTGAATGCGCCATCCAAAGAATATGATCCTGAAATAGTCATCTTGAAATATCGGGGCTGATTCTCACTGACACTTACCATGGAGGCTGAATTAGACCAGAGTCAAGGTACATGCAACCTCACACCTGGTTTTCCATGTGGACAGTCAAGAGGCAGTCCAAAAAGGAGTGATGCCTTCCCTTCTGTGCCATTGCAACTTCAGCAGTCAACAACCATCCCAGCACTTTGTACACTGGAGAATGCATCCAGGCTACTTTGTGTAGTGCCCCTATGGGTTTCTTGTCCACAAATCATTCAAAACCGTTTGGAATCTGTTCATATGTTGGACTCCCTCGACATGCATTTCTTCAGGATGAGAAATTCAGGACCTACTGTTGCGGCAGTAAGCTCCACAATTTAAATATGCACGGTGTGAAATCAGCATTCCTTTGGTTTTCTTCAGATGCATGTCCTGGTTTCAGCTGGGATGGAGTTAATTTTCTTCTTAGTAGTTGGTGCTGTGCTGTGTTTTGGCTGTGATGT
>JAVJGI010000014.1:69233965-69257262 GCA_035590275.1 Ibycter americanus
CTATTAAATTGTTCTTATCTCAACCCTTGACTTTTACATTCTTTTCCGATCCTCCTCCCCATCCCTCTGGGTGAGGGAGAGTGAGCGGGTGGTTGCGTGGTGCTTGGTTGCTGGCCAGGGTTAAACCAGCACATATATTTCTGAGATGCCCCCTTGTTCTAGCATCCGGTGAAATAGCAAACTGTCATTTCCCACTCACCTTCTCCATCACTTTTCACATTTTATAGATGTCTATTTTAGTCTGTTTCTGTTAGAACAAATGTTGTTTAAAATAGTTGCAAATGTTTGAAGAGACGTTAGTTTGTACGAGAACCAGCTCCAGGAACCTGAGCAAGAATTCACTGTAGAAAGACATCCCAAACGAATATAAAATATCTAGGGAGAAAAAATTACCTTCAGAGACTTGGTACTGGATTTTCCCCCAACAAAGTCCTTTGATTTGGTCAGATATTTTTAGTACATGAGTTGTTGGTTCCTGTGAAACAGAGCGGAGGATGGCTAGACAAGGTATGAAATCCTTACCCATTCACAAAGCCCCCTCAAGCTGAATGCATTACGAGTGATATCTTCAGTTTTCATTTCTAAGGAATGAGAAAATGAGAAATATTTGTAAATGGGTGGTGCAAACCACTGGTTTAGATAAAGCTTGTATATAATTCACATTAACTTGAAGCCTTAACAAGTTTCATTCATCACAGGATATCAAGTTTAACAGCAAGTTTTAATACATCCATAATAAAATGCACAGCCCTAATCATCATTAACTTGCAGTTCTAGGTAGAGGGTGTACATGTCTTGGTTCGTATACTGAGAAAGGTCTACTTATTTTAGGTTATTTTGGTAGGCAAATGTGCTATTCAGTGATAAAATAAGGAGAAGATACACTATTTCTGTTGTTTTATTATTCTTTTATTATTACTTAAAACAGCCTGGGAAAATTAACTAGAAGAATTTCAGGTGAATTTTACAGTAACTACTTTTAATGTATTTAATAGATCTACCAAGCAGTTCTTGCAAGAGATAATTTCAGCAGTCAACAGGAATATAGACTGAAAAATTGAATGCAGATTCCTGAGACGAAGATTGGAAACTGATAGACGAGCATGAGGAATTGGTACCAATAAACACAGCATACATTACAGACAACTCAATTTCCTGTAGAGCACAGATTCTTCATCTTCTCTGAAGAAAAACTTGGGATCTCAAATTCTGGGTGCTGGTGTAAAACCCCTGTTTTTCCCACATGACTCTTGGCTCTGTGCCAATCTATCTATCAATCTATCCATTCAATCTATCAATGAATCACAGCTTTTCACTGAACCCTTTATTTTGGGACATGCTGTATTATATCATAAATTTTGAGTCGGATGGGGAAATGAAGCATTTTAAAGAAATTAGCTTACTGAAGCACCTGCCTTTCTTACAGTTTTCCAAAGCATGATCTGGTCTGGAAAAAGCTCCTGGTTCAACATCTCATATATACAATTAAATTAAAATGCTTAATTGTGCAGGGCATTAGTCAGTGCTGATCTCCTGAGGAAACAGAAACTTTATGAATGATGCCTGCTTCCCACCGTGAGGAGTAAAATTACACTATTTAAAGAATATATGTGTTAAGCACCTAAGGCTGTTTAGAGAAATCTCAGATCCCGTAATACACCATTATGGCTTGTGAAAAAGTGTTTTGTGAAGCAAGGTATTTAGTTTGGAAGTTAAAATGAAGAAATTGTGAAATTAAATTGGGTAAAATCATTTTTGCTTTGCTGATAAGCAATTTGCTAATTAAGAAGAGGAAAGTGACTGTCTTAATCTGTGCTAATGAAAAAAACCTGGGAGTAGAAGTCTAGCTGTCTTTTGGAGGGAAAAAATAAAACCACGTTTGCAAGAGTACTATGTGCATCTGTGCTGGTTTTGGCTGGGATAGAGTTAATTTTCTTCTCAGTAGCTGGTACAATGCTGTGTTTTGGATTTAGTATGAGAGTAATGTTGATAACACACTGATGCTTTTAGTTGTTGCTAAGTAATGTTTATACTAAGTCAAGGGATATTTAGCTTCTCAGGCCCACCACCGAGCAGGCTGGAAGGGCATGGGAAACTGGGAGGGGGCACAGCTGGGGCAGCTGACCCCAATGGACGAAAGGGGTATCCCATACCATATGGCATCATGCTCAGCATATAAAGCCGAGGGAAGAATAAGGAAGGTGGGATGTTTGGAGTGATGGTGTTTGTCTTCCCAAGTCACCATTATGCATGATGGAGCCCAGCTTCCCTGGGGATGGCTGAACACCTGCCTGCCAATGGGAATGAATTCCTTGCTTTGCTTTGTTTGTGTACATGGCTTTTGCTTTACCTATTAAACTGTCTGTATGTCAACCCACGAGTTTTCTCACTTTTACTCTTCTGATTCTCTCCCCCATCCCACTGGGTGGGGGGGACTGAGCGAGCGGCTGGGTTGGGCTTACTTGTGAGCTGGGGTTAAACCGTGACAGCATCTCAAAAGCACGTTGATGAGTATCAGCCCGTGAACAACTCTAACTCGTAGGAGGTAGGCTACCAAGAAAGATACTGGGAATAAACCCATGGTTTGTGAGGCATAGAAATACAGGGTCTGATTAGGATGTGAGGGGCTGCAGCCAAGAGGCAGCTCTAGTCGGAAAGGCAGGGAGTCACCCTTGTACAGCCCTGAGCTGAGGCACAGGTCCTCCCCCTTGTCCCCAGTGTCAGGGGCTCTGGTGTGCCTGGTGGCAGAGGGACAGAGGAGCCCAAGTACTGTACCCAGACCTGGCTTGTCACAGCTCTGGCTGTGCCTAGGAGACAGCCTAGGGCACAGGTACCTGCCTGGGAAATGCCCTGCTTTTGAGCCACACCAGGACAAAGGCAGAAAACAGTAAATGCAAGGGAGGTTTAGGAGTCAGGCTAGTCTTTGGTTTTGCTCTAGCTTTAATTCATAGACGTGCCAGCCTGCAGTCCTGATAGCCCTTATTGAACACTGCAGGTCTGGTTTGTTTCCTGGATGTGTCCTTGAGCAGAACACTGCTGATGGCAGTGCCATTGGCATTTCCAGCCACAGCGATGCATGTGCCTGTCACAAAACCTCGGGACAACCTAAACTGGGCTGTTTAGAAATGTTGGTTGTGTTTTCCTGTAAGAGAGGAACGGGTTTTTGTGGTTTGTTTTGAATGTGCAAGTGACACTATGGGAACAAGGTGGTGTCTCAAGAGAAAAGAAATCGCAAAAGTCACATGTATAATCTGACTTCAAGTTTACTCTAAATACTGTCCAGGTAATGTCTGTATCAATAGGGATCAATCAAGACAACTGTGCAAACACACTTGTGCCGCCTAATAATTCCCACTTTCACCTGCAAGTCAAGAAAAGTGAAAAAGTACAAATAATAAAAAAAAAAACCCACTAGTGTAAATATTGTCCATAAATATTTTATTAGTTTAGTTTGTTTTACTTGTGGAGCACAATTAGAAAGAGCAAGGGCAGTAGAAGAAGGAGGGAGGGAGAGGGGGAATGTACCTGCAGTTTTCAAAAGAAATATCAAGAAATTTTCCATAAGGCAGTTTTAAGCTGTAAGTGCCTTGGCAAATCTGTAATGTGATTTTCCAAACGGTGTTCGAAATGTCATCCAATTTTAAATCTGTAATATTGGTTTAATCTCCAAAAATGAAATAATAATGTTTGTCTTTACTACAGTTGATACAATCTTGCTCTCCTTTCCAGACTAAGCTCCTTCTGATTTTAGCGATGTGGGCCCAGTAATACACATTTGACTTATCAGTTTATTTACAGCTTGGAGCTGCCATTGCCATTAGGTATCTAGGATACACATTTTGCACACATAGAGCACATACAGACCATGTACTTGTAGACATACTTTCATTGAATATGATAATGCAAGGATCGTTATCCTACCTAAAGAAATGCATTTGAATTGCATACATCTAAAGCTACCCTCCAAACACCAGATAAATACCTTCCAAAAATAGCATCACTCATTTTTCACAGCAGGTGTCATTCATCAGGTATAAGGCTGCATCTAAACGTGTTAGTAATAATAATTCAGTTTGGTATGTGACTCCAGCTCATTACTGGCAGCCCCAGGCACTGGGGGCTAGTGAAGTCACTGGAGCAGCACAGAAATATTTAATCCTATCACAAATATTTAGTCCTGCAACATGAATATTACACAAACATTGATCCTATAAGTTAAAAAGACTCTGAAGAACCTGGCTTTTCTCCTTCAGCTGTCTGACCTGTCTCACTGTTTGCTCGCCTCTGTGGTACTGTGTGCTAAGCTGGACCAGCTCCAGGCTACCCACCATGCCTGGTCTGGAAGGGGGTAGTGGGCACGGGAAAGGGGGAGCTGGGGGAGCAGATCCTGCCCCTCCACGGGCAGCACTGATGGCTGGGGGAGCAGTGACTGCAGCTCTCCCTGTGAAGAAAGGATGCTGCAGGTGCAGGGCAATGTGGTCCTCCATGCTGCTCCTATCCCTGCTGTGGGATCTGCCCCCAGGGGACGGCACAAAAGTTATTTTGGAGGTGGGGATGATGACCTGTTGCTGCCCGTCATGCTTTGGCACCTTGCTCCGCTGCCATAAAGCACGCAGCGGTGTTGTGGTTGCTGGCACACTGAGAGCATGGCGCTTGGTTCCCTGCTCGCCACAAGCCGTGCCACCATGCCAGTGGAGCATCCCTGCAAAAGGCTGTTTTCAGCATCCCCCCTCAGGGGTACTTCAGCCACAGCTAGCAGATCTGCAGATGAGAAATGTCACCATGCGAAGGCTAATTAAGAGTCTGCAGGGGAATCTTGTTGCATGTTTCTGCTTAATTTGTAATATTCACACTAGGCCTGACAAAAAGCCACCAAGGGGACAGGAGCATTTCCAGCAACTTTTAATGGGCTGTTTGCCCCAGGACACCGATAATGAAAGGCCGGTTTGCACATGCAGTGAAAGGGCACTCTTCAGGCCCCACCAGACACCACAGCCTGTTGACCTTAATTAAGTTTCATGGCACACTTGGCTTGGTCCTGCAGTAATTGCTCAGCCTTTACTTATATGCGTTGGCTAAATGGGAGTGCTCTCCTAGGCAGCAGCTCACAGGGAGCGCAGGGCATGATGAGACCCTTGTGCCAGTGCCCTGCACCTCTGATCTCCTCTGCTGTCTCTACTCTCCACAGCTTTGCTTCATCTTCTGCCACTCCTGCTCTTCAATCCCTTCCAGTTCTTTCAGTGCGATATGCTAAAAATTAATTCCTTTAGCAGCATGGCAGTAATAAGTAATTACTTTACTGTTTATTACTACTTACTATTGTTACAGAAACCTTTCCAAAACTTGTTTATGTCCTGTGTGTTTGTGGTGCTGCACAACACGAAGAGCAGGGACTCATATCTGCTTCTCAGGACCTTGCCATCCAGACACTTGCTGGTTTTGTTTTGAAATCTGAGTTACAGAAACACAAGGTGATCTGAAGTCTCCTCAGATGACAAGCCTAGGGCATCGGCAGTCACCTAGAGGTGGCACATGGGGCAAGGGGTCCGACCCCGTTCTGCCCTGCCTGCCCTTCGCCTCCCCAGTCATGCAGACTCCCGTGGCCATGGAGCAGATATGCTGCTTGCCGGTGACAAGGGGAAGGGAGGGCATCCCTTGCACCAGCAACCACAAAGCAAGTGGTGGACATACTGTCCCTGCCGTGTCCCACTGCCCAAGCCCTCCGGTTGGGCAGTGTGGAGGAGAAGGTGGATAGATCCCCATCTGGGGGGTGAGGAGGGATGCTTGCTGAGGCCGTGGGGTGATCCCAAAGAAGCCTTTGCCTTTGTTCACACTTATAGACCACAGACCTAGAGAAGAAACTGTCTCAGCTAGTCACAAGGTTTTATTCTCCCCTGGGATCCCAGGCAATACAAAGAAGATCCCACCAGCTCTCCTGATAATTCTTTTTTTGTGTGTCTTCTGGAAACAGAGATAAATTCCCCAACAACCCCCCGGGAGTCAGAAAAGGCGTGCTCGGGCTTTGATTGTCTCCTTGAGAGGGAAAAAAAGTAGAGAAATGGGCAGGAAAGTGTGTGCAATGCTGAAGAGACGAGAGGAGGGTGAGAAGAGGGAAAGGAGAGACTGTGGTGAGGAGAGAACAAGGAGAGGTGAAGAGTGGAAGGGATGGAAAGCAGAGAACAAAGGGGAGAAGCCCTGAGCATTTGAAAGAGCAGGTAAATGAGGGAGCGAGTGGAGCTGGGAAAGAGGAACACTACTTTAAGAGAGACATATAACAAAGGGAAGAAAAAGGAAGTCTTAGCAATGTATTAAATAGGAAAGAAATGGGGAACGAGGAGCTAAAGAAAGCCACAATCAGAAAGAGGAGACTTCCTTGCAGAGAAAGAGAGATGAAGGCAGGCTGATTCTAGTGGGTGAAAGTACTGGAATCTGAAGAAACATGTTAAAGCAATACATTACAAGCTTGACACACAAAAGCAGAGGCATAAACTGTAACAGAGAGCAAAAGAAAAGGAAGTGGAAAAAGGAAGCATGTGGAACAAAAGGAAACAGGGCATGTAACATAGTTTTAAAATATTATTAAATGTAGAAGTTGGATTAAAAAAATCTATTGCTGAGCTCATTTCTCTCTTTAGTATGAAACAAAACATATGTACAGTCTGGCATTGCTGTTAATATCCCTTCTTTCAAATCTGCTTTTAATGGGTACAGATAATAAAGATGGCAACCATTTAAGAGCAAATGCCTTTATGAATTGTGACCTGTAGTCCACTGCAAACTCTTACTCTCTGCTTACACAAACAGACCTGGGTGCTTAACATCAGAAGAGACTTTTATTTTCTTTCTTTTCATGTGGAGACCCTCACTCTTTTGGCTAAACTGCATGTCCCAAAGGACAAATGGTTAAAACTCTGGGCTGCAGGGACTGTCTAAAAAAGAAAACAGTTTTATTCAATATCTCCACTATTAGGAGGTGTAGTAGACTATTCTGTTTACTACTGCTGAACGGCATGTGGAGGATTACTGAGCAATTTGGCACAGGGTAGTTTCTTTTTCAAGTGATACTGTGGCCTAGAAGACCCTCTTTTTCCCAGCACAGCCTCTGACCAGCTTCCTGGAAGGCTTCTTTGCTCCTCCCTTGCACGATCAGCACAGGAGCTGTACACTGTGCTATACAGGGGAAGGAACAAGCCAAGCACTTCAAGCTACCCAGTGCTGTCTCATCCAGCACGCATCTAAGTGCCGCACATGCAGAGGGTATGGCTTGCTCACATACACACACATTTACAAGAGATAGGCAATGACATGTGGCGGTGATCGTCCTGGCGAGCAGAGACTGCAGAGCTTTTGCTCCTGTGGGGCAGCGAGTTGCCGGCCCCAAAAGGAGAAGCCAAGGCCATGGTGTGAGTAGTGTTCTGTCCTGACTTGCAGAAAATGTCCTGGGAAAACAGCCTGGGACATCCCTGCTGAGCGCTGTGCTGGGCCATGGGCCTGGGGGTCAGCTGCACAACTCAGGTCTTCAAACTCATGCCAATGCAAAGAAAATATAATGCGAAATGTAGAATGGCTTTATGCAGGTGGTGTGGTTTTTAATCACTTCTGTCAAGCTCACCAAACTGCTGCAGCTCCTTATGCAGCAACCAAATGTACGATCACATTGCTTGGCAACATTGTCCTTCCAGAATCAACACTTTTATAGTCGCCTCAGCCTCTTTCTTTCCCTCCTTCTCCCTATTCAAAATCATCACCTACAGCCTGCTTCCCGTTTCTCATCAGAACAAAAGGTACGCAACCTCTCTGCCCTTTGCCACGCATGCCGCAGAGCAGGCCCCAATTAAAAGTCTGATTTTAATCTTGTTTTAATCATCACTGCGCTTGTGAGATGATGGCAAAAGACTGTAACAAGGATGGACAAAAGACATACAAATCCGCAAGAAAAACTAATGATGAATCATTGTTTGAAGGGTGAGTCATGCCTAAGTGCATGCATATGTCAAGCATGAGACTGGCATAGCTTCACTTGATTAACCCAAATCTGCTATAAGTCTTCTTTTACAGCTCTGCTTTTAAGGGAACAGTAACACACCACAGTTATCTGTACAGTGATTTTATTGCCTGTCTATGTGAACATTTTTGTGGACCCAAGCACAGAAGGCATGTCTGGGAGAGATACCCAGTCTCACTTCTAGCCCCAAGACAGCTCCACCCTAATCCGTTTTAATAGAGGCTTGTATCATCTGCTTTTTAAATTCACTGGAGATGGGCATTCACACCATCCCCAGGCAGACTGTACCCATCTACCATTGCAGATCCAGGCATCTCACAGCCATTGCTGGATTTACAATGGGAGCTGCCGCTCCGTTTAGTGGGGGCAATTTCATGACCACACACAGACGTGCTGCAACTGTCCTGCTTTTACTGGCCACGTGCTCCCCCTGGGCCCCTCACCAGCGATGGTGGGCTGTGCGATGAGTGGGTTGTGCTTCTGCACGGGGGTCCCCGACGGCTGCCTGAGCACTGGTGCTGACGTGAGGAATGGGGCAGGGATGCATGGCCCCACCGGCAGCGCACAGGCTTGGGTCAGCGTGGAGTGACGGAGAAGCCAAGCCCCAGGCGATCACCCATCGTGTAGTATCTCCGGCTGTGGTTTGACAAACACGTTCGGCTCACATGATCTGGCAGTGACGCTGAGCGAGGTGACAGAGGGACTGCAGCTGCGGCTGGCGGGGCTGCCTGGTGTACCCAAAGATTAGCCATCCCCTTCAGGCACGACTCTGCTCCATGCTGCATGGTGAGGCTGATCTGCTGTTAGCATCCCTGGTGCCAGCAGGGCTACCTTGGCCGGTGGCCGGTGGAGGTGGGCTGAGCAGCCTGCTGTGTCCCTGCATTTGTGTGACACCACAGCCAGACAGCACAGGCACATTTACGCTGGCACTACCATCCAGTTCAGCTGGCTGCTGGACCGCTGGCATCACCAAAGCTCTGCCGGCATTTTTCTTGAGTGCTACCAAAAAAGAACCCCAGGTGCCCTATTATACTTGTTTCTATGTATTGGCTGGATAGTAGGAGGGAAAATCTACTTTACCACAGCAGAAATGGTGTAGCAGCTTTCCATGATAGGCATGCAGAGTTTTCTACCAAATAAAATGCATTCATTTATTATGTAGAAAAGCACTTGTATATTAACAGTTAAAGGTCCTGGGTCTTTTTCTGCACCAATGCAGAAGGATTTGGGGTTTGTAATTCATTTAGAAAGGAATCCAATGCTGGTAAATGCACCAAAATTTGCTAGGCAGCCAGGTGGTCTGGAGAAGCTGAGCTGAGATCCCCTGATTCCTAGTCAAGTGCTGAGCTGCACAAACACAGAGATAATACTATGTAACTCTTGCAAGCATTTAGCCATTGGCGAACAGCTGCCTAGCAATCTCTTTATGAGATTTATTTTTCTCTTATGGTTTTGTCAAGGAAACAGTGGTTGTTGATAACATTCAGAAGCACAGAGGTGCTATTTAATAGTCGGGACAGTGAGCAAGCCAAAAATCCGCTGTAGAAAATAAGCTTGTGTGATCATTTGACTTTTTTGTCATTTTACAAATTATATGTGCCCAGGGTTTATCATTCAGGGAATATTTATTTGTAAATAACATCAGGCTTTAGGAAAACTTTGTGCTTTATTTTATGCAAACAATTCTATTTTAACCGGCATTTCACATAGCATTCAGACTGTGGGTTGCAGCAACATCACTCATCTTCCTGCAGGCAAAACTCTGCCTTGTTTTGACAGTCATTCACGATGCTTTTTCCTTTTGCAAAAAAAAGACCTACCCAAGATGAGACTTGGGACAGCTGCGGGGAGGGAGGGGGGGGCGGGGAATGCATGTAGCAGGGCCAAAATCGATGAAGCATTTGTGCTTTTTCCCTTTCCAAGTAGAGCAGGATCATCTCTCTGCAAAGGGTCGAGCTGGGCAGCCATCGCCAAGGTCTCTCTAAAATCGAAGCACCTCTGTTTTTCTCAAAACGAAAGCACTGCCTGCAATCCTGACCCTGTAGGAAAACCACTCCTGCCAGCTGAGCACGGTTGCAGCAAGCTGCAGCCCAGGTGCTTGCTGATTCCTTGTGGAAGGGAGAAAGGGCAGACTGGGAAAACAACATTTCAAAATTTATTCCAGCACATCAGAGAAAGCTCCATCCCCCTCACCTGTGCAATTGCAGCAGATTCACCCTGCGAGAGGCAGCTGGAGGCAGGGTACCAGGCAGGATCTGTGCTGCAGCATAACATTTTGCCTTAAATTTGGCTCGCTGCCACAGCAGCACCCCTATGAAACCATCCCTACAGGCTCTGCAGGCAGCGCACGGCTTAACGCCATATTAAATTACCTCTTTCACTCTGTGCAGCACAGCACAGTGGTACTGGCAGAAAGAAGAAAAAGTAAAAGCATATCACACAAGTCGAGGCAGATTTTGAACCGCAAACTTGCCCTCTGCATTAGGGTAGTCCCACAAGGGCTGCTTGGTTCCTCTAGGGGGGAAAGATGGGACTGGGCACTACAGTGCTCTAATTATTCTCAATAAGAGAAAAAAACCCCAACCTGCTATGGCTGACTCTTATTTTAGGGCTAGCACTGAGCTTACTTTAAAATTAAGAAGCTGCATTTCGTTTTTTTCCATCCACTGTGAACACTTCTTTGCTGCTTATATTTCCCTCTGTAGGGATGCTGTTGCATTTGGGAATTTCCACGTATGTGTGTTTGCGGTGTGGACCAACTGGTGAAATCCAGTTTCTGCTCATATTTGTAGCAAACTTTTCACTCCATCAAAAATAACCCAGATTTAATACCAAGAACATTATAGTCCCTCAAATGCATACTTCTTCCTCTGAGTCACAAGCGAAGAGCAGTCTTTCGGCACATCCTAAGGACACTAGCATACATGATCAAACAGCCCCAAATCTGACAGAACAGTGTCAGTTCAGCTGAGGGAACAGCCTGCTCTTGCTAAGCTCACAGCAGGGAAAGGAAGGGATTGTCACCATTTTCACACGCAGGTGAGGACTTGTGGAGCGGTTCCAACCTTGGTTGCGTTCCCTCTGTGCTTCCGATTCCTGGGTTAATTCCCACAAACACACGGCACCAAGCACAGCTGGAAGCATGCAGGATTGCAGACCTGCCCCTGCTCCGTGCACCGCCAGCCAGAGCAAACAAGGAGAGGAGGAAGGAGGAATTACCCTGGTGATCCCTCCTGTGATTCCCCAGCAGCTGCAGTCCTCAGCTGACCCCAGCAGGGAGAAACTGTGAGAGTTACACTGGATTACAGATCCCAGCTGCTCTTAACCCCGGGGGGAAGCCGCGACTGACGGCCGATGGTGCAGCAGGAGCAGCCTGCATTCATGGTTTCATTGCACCCAGGCAGTTATTTATACACTCTTCCTGAGTTCCCTTTGCCCTTCTTTTACCCCTGCAAATCCTCACTGTATCATTGTGTGGCAATAATATCGTTGCCGTTAAACCTGAGACAGTTCAGTTCTTACATTTTTACATCCAAGCGGGTGGCTAGGATTGTCCCGGGAAGCCCTGCAGCTCCACAGGGCAAGGAGCTGGTGGGTGGGACAGATGCTGCTGTGTTTGCATCCTGATGGAAGCTGATGATTCTTTCCTCTTCTCATTCCTTAGAAGGTCCTTCCTACATCCTTTGGTGCAAACTGGTACAAAACGAGAGGTGGGGCACCCCTACCGCCATCAGTGTGTCTGGGCACCAGGGTAGTGCCCAGCGGTGGAGGAACTCTCTCAAACAGCAGCACAACTGCACCGAAGTGAATTACCTAATGGTAGCTGGGACCTCATACTTTTTTCTTTTTGGATTTGCCTGGGGATTCACACCTCTTGTGCACAATGCATCTTCACTTTATTTGGGGGAAAATGGGTATGTTTCTTCTTGCCGGCTTTGGAATCTTTATCTTCTATATTTGGTCTTCAAGGAAAAAAATATTTATACCATCTACATCACTTTTGTCCCAATAGCTTGTCATTCTGTGTGTAGTTTTATTATGTAGAGGCACACAGAGCTGACTGGATTATCTACAACGGTAATGTTTACCCCTTGCAGCCCTGCAGCCCTGCTGCCATGCATGCCTGGAGCTGCCCTGTGAGAGCAAGGTGGTGCCAGGAGCATCCAGAGACAAGAGATCCCCTCTGCCCCCTCCCCTGTGCCTGTCCTCAAGTAGCCCCAGTCATGTCTTCCACACACCAGGAACAGTTCAGGGACTGGATCTGACACTGACACTTGTTTTCTTTGCAGCATAAGGGTGTTCAGTGCTCAAGGCAGCAGAATTCATAACCTGTGTGGGTTTTTCTGCCTCGACAGAGAGTCTTGAGCTGCCTCCGGTGGGAGACTCAGACTCCTCAGGCTGGGGGGAACTGGGGAAGGGAGTGGAGCCCTTGTAACCACCAGGATTTGGTAGAAAATCTGGGCCTGGCCTCTTCCTCCAGCAGAATTCCCTTGAGCGGGCACTATTTTGGTTATTTTTGTGGCAGTCCTAATAAAGATAAGGTGGTTTGATTTGTTTTTGGTTTTTTTTTAATGTTTTGCTATTGGAGCATTGAAATACATTTTACTCTGCCCATGTAGAGTCCTTCTAAATATCTAAAATTTATATAATACATAGTTATATTTAGTCCTGTTTTTATCCCATAGGTCTTCTCAGAGATCTCTATTGCAGGTTTCATTACCATAGAGCTGAATCTGTTCCATATAAAATGAGTGGAAAATATCCATGAAACCAGTTCTGATTTACATTATTTTCTAAGGTTATTGATCATATCCTTTAAAAAAACCCTCTGAATTCCATGAAAGACAATCAGATCTAGGAACGAACATTGGTCTTTAACACCCTTGCTTTATTCTAAAGATTTACATCATATGTAAAAAATTAACAAGTGAAATGTTTCCTATTTCTTCAAGGGCCACTGTTATCAACCTGCTTGTCTTCTGGAGATGCTGCTGACTCTGTCTCACACTCATCACCACACCACAAGTTTGCTGGAAAGAACAGGAAAGGCCAAGTTTTCAGTGATGGGTTTTACTTTCCTTTCCTTAAGAGACACTTAATCCCTACAATGTGCGTGACTAAGCAGACAGCTGCTCCGTGCAGCACTTAAGCACGTGCTTGTCTTTAGGCCTTAACTGTGAACAGAGATGAGCAAAGTTACATGGTTTTGCTGATTCAGAGCCTAAATTATCCAGCACACACTTTGCTCCTTTGCTTATCTCAGTCGTTCTAACTCTTAATGACCGATCAAAATCTGCGTGTAATAAATGTGTTTACTTTGCTCAAACTGTGACATTAGAAGTCACTGAGAATAATAGTCAACACGGTCTTTAATGCAGCAGAATATGGGCCAGGTCCGTGCTCCAGCTGCGTGAAGCAAGAAGTGCTGAGGCAGGAGCTGTGCAGACCCGGGATGCCCTGCCAGCAAGCAGGGGACAGGCTGTCTCTCTGCAACGCGTGCTTTCCAGGGGCCATAAAGTCATTGTGCTTATTAGGTCAGAAACCTTGAGCTGGTGAAAACAATTTCTGCCAGTGTACGCTAGAGCAATCTTAGGTGCTAACACCCTTTTGTTATCAGCAGTGAATAGGAAAAAACAAGCCATTTTCTCTCCAAAGGGAGTAAAAAGTCCTGTGGACCTAGCTCCTTAGGCAACCCTTAAGAACAGGCCACAGTTTCACAAATTTGGGGATTAAGTTGCCTGATGTCAGGAACAGAAACTCCTACATAATACCCTCATTGATACCTACAAGACAGCAATGACTGCTATTCCAATACTTTCAGTTAAATCAAATCAGTCCCTGCTTTGGTTAATACACTGGATATTTAAAACTTATTATTCTTGATTTGCATTTGTGCGTTAGAGGAGTAGTCGCCAACTCCAGATGACGGGACAGATGGAGTTTTACAGTGCATAAAAAAATTGGGTTCTTGATAATAAGTCATATGTTACACTTGCACGTTCTTCTACACAATTAAGATATTTCCTTTAACAATTAGCAAAAATGGAAGAGAATTGGCACCACAGCATTTTGACTTAGCTGTAATAAAACTGCAGAGCTGAGGCTGTGGAACTTGCATATTCTTCCCACAGGACTCTACCCAAAAAAACAGATTTAAGGAAGCACAGCGTGCTCGTCGGGATATACTGCAGCAGAAATTGCTTCTCTTTCTGGGTCAGAAAGAACGCTTTCGATAAAGAAGGCCACTTGAGCTCTCCAATGCTCATGACTGCTCTCACTGCACAGCGGGCTGCTCTGAGTCAACTGACGACTCAACTTCCAAATGCAAGTATCTCCAAAGATGTGCTATGGGAAAAAGAGAGCAAAAGTTTTTGATGACATGAATTCCATCCTTCCACACCACCTTTTAGCAGCTAGCATGGGACTTCACCTTCACCTCACAGCCACCTAGCTGCTCTCTCCTCCAAACTGGTAGGCAGTGTTGGGTAGGAGAGAGGAGGTAATCAGTCCTCGGAGAGCAGGACTCACCCCCTCCAGCACCTGGGGCTGTGAGGCGTGACTTTGTTGAGCCTCAGATCTGGATAACAACTAAAATCACTTGCAAAGATTGCCTAAAGGGCTCTGGAAAAGCCATTGAAGGCTGGTGTTCAAACTCATCCAATGTAGGTCTGGCAGGCACCGCGCTAGCCCACAAGCCAAACCACATTCATTCTGTAAATCTGCACCTTCTCTTTTCAAGGAAGTTGTTTGTTTCCTTGGTGATCACCATGACCTGGAGATTCCACTTGTGCTTGGAAAAAAAAAGAAAAAGAACTAACACAGAGAGAAAAGTTTACTAAAATGATTTTCATCTCCTTACTAACTGCAGTGATTATCCAGAAGGGAAAGTTGTTACCTGCCTACTTTCTGGTCAAAGATTTTTTGTGTAATAACGCTATCATCTGGAGTGTGATATTGCAGACACTGAAGTCAATGGACGTTGCGTTATTAACTGAAGGAGGAGCTGGGTCAGATCCAGAGATTGAAATTGTGTCACTAGAATCCTAATTGCAAACACCCTCACCAGCAAGGCAGAGCGCAGCAGCCGTCGAGTACTTCAGCGGGGTGTTGTGCTATACGTGTTCTGCCCCAGCCAGCCATCACAGGATGAGCGGGAATGTCACCTGTTGTCAGCTCACGTGAACATGCAGCACCGCCAGCAAAATGCACATCTTCCTCTCCACCCTGTCCTCACCAAGCCTTTGCTGAGACTGCCCTTTGCTCTGTGCCAGCCTTTTCCTTGTGAGCATTTCCAAAAGCAGACGTGGCAGTCCCAGGCCAGCCCGGGGGAGCCTTTACTCTGTGTATTGGCACAATCTCTGGTCTCGGAGCAGCGCTCACTGCATGTATAAATCCCAGCGGGTGAAGTCTATAGTCCAACGTAAGTATTTCTGATTGCCCGGAGATAAGTCTTCTCTGTCCCTTGGCAAAATACACTCAGCTTTATGATAGCCACAGGAGCAGAAAACTTTTCCTGGCAACTGTTCCCATAATATGGCTCAGAGCTCAGCCAAGTGCTACACTGATCACTCTGCTGATGAGCTGGGAGCAGTCAAGCAGGGGAAGTCAAGGGCTCTCAGATTCTCAGAGAAGACTTTCAGCGTCACAAAAGTCTGAGTCCTCTGTTCTTCCCAATAAGTCCATAACTAAGCAACACTGGAGCATATGATATTTTTACTGTTTCCACTGATGTTTAAGACTTAATCATTCCCTGAGATGGCACTAGGTTAGGTCATTTTCTCCCTGTTATACTTGCAGAAACTAACAGATGTCGAGTGTCATCAGGCACATCCCAGTATCAGTGAGTCAAGAATCATCCCCACAAATACATCCACTGGTCTGAGCCATAAAGGGGCTAGTTAACTATGAATTAGATGGCTGGAGAGGAAAGCCAGGGAGTCATGGAGACAAAACAGCGCCTGGAGCACCCACAGTTCCTTTCCTGAGACACCCCATGCAATGGCATGCAATGGCTCTCTCCTGTGCCAGCCTTTTTTTCTTAGATTTTTTTCTTCCCCAAGAACCTTGAAACACAACTCAGCCCTAAGGGCAATGCTCATACCTGTGTTTGAAAATAGTCTTCACTAATAAACTGTGCTCAGTCAAGGAATGATGTGGCTCTAATAATGTAGTCTTCCGTAGGGCTGAATACTGAGTTTGAGGTAACCAGCTGCTTGGTCTCACACAATCTCAACAGACTGCAGCGGGAAAGCACGAAAGCTTTTGAAAAAAAGGATCTGTAATTTTTCTTGCATCTTTTCCCTACAGAATGTGCTGAAAGAATCCTCTCTTTGGGGTCTCCTCATTTTAAAACCACATTTTTTCTCTTACATACAAGTATTTTAATTGTGATAATTTGTAGCTGAGGGCAGAGATCCTGTTCAGCTGCTATGGGTTACCAGGGGCAGGTTTTTTGTGCTTCCCACCTTATCAAGCAGTTTTATGAGCAATTCTAGTGAATATCTGGTTTCCCATGGCTTTGACTGACTGCCTTATCTAACTGAATCATACTCAGACTTCCTGTCATCTCTGAATATGCCTGTTTTGGTGATAAAATGCAAGTGACTATATTTACTTGTAGAAAATATAGGTCAGGGTAAAAACTGTTAGGTGGACATTAGAAGCTGAGATGGGGGAGGACCTGTGATTTCTTTTCCTGCCATTATCCAATTTTTTTAACACTTCCAAATATTCTGTCCAGCTGTAAGCATTTTTAATTTACCTTTGCAATACCATTATGAGTTTGCTGTTTATTTTCACCTGTTTCTTGCAGAGTCATGAACACTTGAGGAAGAATGAGAACTAAAGATGGATCCCGAGCTTAATGACTGCTCCTGTTGGGAGCATTATGAAATCTGTACTTTATTGCTTGTTCCTATGTAAAAATGACAGAGGACCATGCTGATGATAAACTGAACCTCAGAAGTATAAGCAGCCATATAATAGACCACTATGGAAAGATCTACCATAGGGAATTCTAGCTCCACGGCGTGGGTGTTTATCTTATACAGTAAACTTTGAGGGTTCCTGTTCCTTGTATATGAACACTTCTCATTTCACTGCAGACATTTGCATTGTCTATATGTGCTTTAAATCCCTTTTGAAATATGCATGTTTATATTAGCTGCTCTTTTTGCATCATGCTAGGCTCCCAGTGCCCGCAGCAGCCTGTGGTACTGGGCTTCTCAAGTTAATGATGAATTAACCAGGGTATCTCCCCACTTACAGGTGGGTTCTACCGAAATTCTTCCGCCCCAACAGCCCCATCTCCCTGGCAGCACCTCTGTAAGTTTATGACAAAGTCATGGGTCAGCTGAACTTTAACAGCATCCTGTGCCGTGCAAACGAGTTGTTAAGAAGTCATAAACCAGCAGTTAGATAATCAGTTCTGGAGAGAGCAAATGAAACCTGAATTACAGTCTGCTCCCAAGTCCTTTCTTCCAAGATGGACCAAGGGGTTTGAAACAAGAAAAAAGCACCTCCTAAAACTGTTCATATCAGAGGTCTTTCCAGCTTTCAGCAAGCTCTGAGGGGAAATGGCACGCCCTTATACCAGAACTGTCCCTCCCAGAGAGTAGCCAGGGATGCCTCCTCCACCATACCTCACCTCAGTTGTCCTTTTACCATGCTCTGAAGGCAAGCCTACTCTGGCAGACTCCAGAGAGCAGATTGTCAGATCTCATGATCTGATTTCCTCCTGAGCAACAATTTTTCCCAGAAAGCACGACTTTGAAGAAGCCCAGGCATCTCTGTTCTGATGGGAGCATGGTGGCTGATTTCCTCCAGTTTCACTGTTGCTGCTATAGATGTCCTCCTCAAAAATTTCAAATTTATGGACAGTTTCCCTAGCTTCCGTTGGCTAATTGCTGAAGAGGTGAGGTTTGGTTGTATTGGTGTTTGGACCCCCAAAAGACAGTGATTTAATGAGAACAACTGACACCAGTTGTTGTATTTCTCTGTATTAGTTGTTATAACTGTTCTCCCACTTAGTGGGCAGAATGGTGAGAAACCAGTCACCTGCATTCATTGGATCTTTTTGGTTAATTCATGTTGAATGATTGAGTCCTTCGACGAGCCAAACGTTAGTTTGGAAATCGGTTATTTGCAAAGGGGTATATAACCTCTTGTCTAATGCACCACATCTCTTAGTTTGTAGCATCTGCCTACAGCCAGCCTTGAGTATTCTGCACTGTAGTAAATGTGCCACCCCATAAATAAAGTTGTAGTGGATGGAAAAGGAATAAAGATGCATGAGCTTTGCTGTGGTACTGAGAGGAATATCAACAGAGCAGTAAAGAGTCAAGATATTAATTCATCTTGTACTTCCCTGACACTGATTCGCACATGCATATGCACACAGGAAAATCGTCTCAGTGACCTCTGCTTGACAATGATAATATAATAGTAATTGACATTTCACTACTGTATAGTTATGAGAACAAAAATGGACATACTTCAGGAAGCAAGGTTATCTTCAGTTATAGCTCCACCAGAAACTCTTCCAGGTATTTTCTACCTTAATTCAGCTCTGGAGTCTAATTCTCTTTGTAATTAGCAATTACGGTGCATATTGAAAAAAGCACATAGAGGAGGCAAATTGATGTGAAATGAATGTGTATCATTCACACCAAGTTCCTTGAAACTTTCCTTTTTCATAAAATGGTCAAGCGAGTCTACTTTAAAGAAAATTACTCCTTGACAACAATGACCCAAGAGGTCTGCAAGTCTGCACAGCAAGCAATCTCGACAGCTTGATTATTTGTTATAAGAACAGGTCTGAAACATTTAATCCATAGAGCATGTTTTGATTTCAGCTGAGAAATCTCATCTTCAGTATTCCTGAGGACTGAACTAAAGTGAGAGGCAGGCAACTGCAAGTCACTCATTAGTATCCACACTGTGGTTTAATCCTTGTTAGAGGAGAATAACAAATGTAGAAGGGTTCATTTTTCCCCTCGCATGGGAAATGTGCTTCAAGAGTGTATTTTTTAGTCTGCTCAGAAGCATGCAAAAATAATGTTCATTAACGTTAGGGAAGATACAGATGCTGTGTAAGAAAAGGATATAGCAATGATCATTGATTCTGGCATAAGACTTCAGGAGGCTCTCTTTGAAGTCTGACAACAGGAATCTGTGCCTAAATTTGCCAGACTTTAATCTGTGACAATTGAATTAGGGGATAATGAAGGAAGATGGTGCTATCTTTACTTTTGGTTGAATTAATGTTTTCTGAGTTGTGGGGAATGCTTACCTTTCTAGCTAGTCATTGCAGAATTTCTGATCCATCTCTGATTGTAAGCCTGGATTTAAAACCCTGGAAGCACTTATAGTTCTTCTTTCCTGTGGCTCCACTGTTGTTTCTAGGGACCACCAAGTGCATGCTTTGTTAATTCTGCGGGGGTGTATACTAATGTAGCTAATCCAAGGATGCATGGAAGAAACGCAAGCACTGGCCATCCCTGAACAGGCCAGGAGGTACAGCCAGACATGGAGGGGTCAGCTTTCTGTGGTGGGGAGGGTGCTGGTAGTGGGTTGTGAGCGGCACAATTTCACCTCTCTCCATCCCTGTGCTCCCTCACTTCTTTCTTTGTCACATTGCCACATGTTGAGCCTCACTCCTGCCTAAAGATACCCATGGCCAGTGCCTGCACATCTACTCCATGCCTGCATTTCTCCTGCAGCTGAACCAGGCTCATGTGACCTGTTATAAAACCATGTTATTGTCTGGCTTAAAAATGACATAGTTTAAAAATGCCCCAGAGCAACTAAAATTTTTTCTTCTGGATAACTCTTCAAAAAAGATTTATGACACTCATATTTAAAAATCATGCAGTTTAATAAAAAGAAATTACTATTTTCTTTGGCTACAGATGGATAACATATTGCCAGAGGTACAAAAATAATACTAATTTGGAGATTATTGATATTTGTCCTCAATTTTTCACTTAAAACATTTCATCATATCCCAAGGCCTCCTCTATGCCCCTCAGGCAATATTTACTTATCATTAGTCAGTATTTAGAATGTGTGATGTGACAGTATTTATATCCATGGCACAGTAAAGGATATACTGCATCGTTCCCTGAGTTACCAGTCCATCTCTATCTAAAACAGAACATGATCCTCGAAATTCCTGGAGAGAAGGTGAATTTGACAGCAGTCAGGCGTTTTGTTTCCAAAAAGCCCATTTTACTTCAGCTGCAAGGAAAAATCTGCTTATTTTTCATAAATTCTTCTAACTATGGAAGAAACTGAATATGTTTCTCCCTGAATATGGAATGACAAGGCACATAAACATGGAAAAGAAAGAGTTGCGTTATCTCAAGATGAATTGCTACCGGGGGAGGGAGACACACACCATTGCAGCTTTTTAAGCTCTGACTTCGGAAATGCACTAAACTTTATTAAGCTTCCAATATATTTTATGCATTTTACTCCAATGGTACCCTATCTAGGCAGGATACATCTGTTGTAACTCAGGCTTCTGGAAGTCAAACATCTGAGTTTGACTTAGTCACTCAAACTGGCTTTATAGTGGCAGGGCAGAGGCAGGCACCTGCAGAGGGCACTTCATCTCGTCCTCACGCTGGGGTCTAACCCAAGGTCAGACCAACTGCCCCGGGGCAGTGGCAGTGCCTCATCAACGATTGTAAAATAAGCCCCCACTGACTAGCTCCACCTTAGATCTTTCAGACATCCCAGGTTACGTGTATTTAAACAGAAACAACTCCCTAATACTGCTGATGGCAGAATACTCACGCCCATTTACAGAGTAGAAGGTTTCAGGCTGGTTCCTGTAAAAAAAGATGAGATATGTGACGTGCACCAGATGTATATGAGTGACTTCTTTTGCCGAATTTATTGTATGATATTTGCCTGGGTCTCTGTGAGACTTCAAAGGGACTAATGGATGCCAAACTTCTTGAGATCTGATTAGTTTCAGCAATGCAGAGCCTTTAAGGGGATGCTGCAGATTTGCTCTGAGAAGAAAGCAAGGCAAAATTACTCTGTTCGCTGTGCTAATTAGTTAAGGCTATCTGGCAAGGTAGGCTGCCTGCCTTTTTATTTTCAGTCTGGCTCCAAAAAGAAGCCAAGACAAAAGGGAAGCAGAGAGTTACCCTGCAAAAGCAGTTGTCATGGTGTAGGCAGGTGTTCCAAGTACACACATTTGAGTCGCATAAAAATTTTGAATTTGTGGGGCTTTGCATCATAGCTGAAGCTGTACGTGGTATGTTACAGTGCTTCCACTGATACTTGCCTTGCGCCCTAACAGAAAATGAGAACTATTGTCTTTGGTAACATGAAAGATAAATGTTTACAGCTTTTTTCCCCACCTAATTTAATAGAACTATTCAATTATTTAACAAGTTACTCTATTTTCAATCCTACTGTATTTTTCTTTTCTGGACTCGCCTGCCAGCCTTTGTGTTTTTGACTGTCTCTTGGCTGCTTGATAGCGTGAGACAGCCACCTGAATTCCACCTTAAGAAAAGCCTTTGCTTTTCTCTTCTCAACTGAGAGACTTTGTGTATTCTTGTCACCCTTCTGCAGCACCGGTGGAGCCTAGCGAGAGAATCAGACCCTGCACCACGGCATAGTCATCCCAGCCTAACACAGAGAAACCTGTCAGTATCCCAACAAGAATAACTACTGTTCGTGTCTGATCTCAGGCAAGAGCCTGGAGTGAGCTGCATGCAGTTATCTGGTCTGGAGGTTTGTGTCGTGTGCTCCTGGTACAGTGCTATAGGATATAAGGGCCAGAGAAATGCCAAGTGGCCAGCCACGGAGGGGAACTCTCCCGAAACAGAGTTGCTCACTAGCCAGTTAAATGCAGAAGGTGATGCTCAGCTAACAGAGAGGCATTTCCAAATCTAAGGAACAGTGTGAGCTTCAGCATGACAGATGAAACCTGTCTGGACCCCTGGAAGAGCTCAAAGTAAAGCCTGAACACAGAAGATATCGTGACTGTGTAAGAGAGATGAGCTGATCATGAAGGAGAGGTGATCTGAGGTGAAGATGGGAAAGGCAGGTGCCTGGAGCTGCTCTCTGCTGGGGTTCTTCCTGGGAAGCTGTGCACTCCTGGTGAGATCCCTCAGGGACCTCCCAGCAGACGCACCTGATGGTGCCATACACAATGCCTGGAGCCCCGGCTGAGCATGCCAGGTCTGGTGGCTGAGGGAAGTCTACCAGACACGTACCATCGTGTTTCATTCCATCCATTGCCTTTTCTATATACATTTTTAACCGTGTTGCCCGTTTTGGATGCTGTGAATAAATGACTGTACTTGCCTTTTAATTTAACCTTGTTTGGGTTAAGTGCGATTTCAGGTAACAGGATAACAAGAAGTCATTCTTTCCCCAAGGATATAGTGAATCTGTGAACGAAGGCCTGGTTTGGATGACAGATCACTCCTGCTATCTTTTTCTCTACCATCTCAAATGATGAGTGTCTGTGTGGAGTATCAGTTCAAACTGCGGCAATGAACCATGTCGTAATCAATATGATGTCCCAGGATGGAATTTCAGTCTTACTCTTTTGACTTTTTTATAAACTTAGGAAATTAAAAGCACACACCTACACACACTGTACAGAAAGTATATTAGTACGGTTCTGCGTCAAACAACCAAAAGTTAGTACCAAAGATACAGTCAGCTCTGTACATACACATAACACTGACTGAAGATCCTTTCAAATCTCTTCGTTGCCTCAAGATGTATACAGTATATTTTATTGATTTATCACTGGTAGAAATATGCCATGAAGAGGCCTTTCAGGACCTCTTCATACAACCTAATAGTTCATGCAAAACACAATCCCATTTTATTGTTGATTCTGGGACCTACAAAATTAAGACCATATCCTCAGTGGAGGTAAATCACCATGGTCAACATGGAGGTCAACAGAGGAGAAACAGCTGGTGACTTTATCACAGGAATAATAAGACAATTCAGGTTGGAAGTGACCTCAAGAGGTCTCCAGTCCAACCTCTTGCTCAAAGCAGGGCCAGCTCTCATGTCAGACCAGGCTGCTCAGGGCTTTGTTTTGAAAACCTCCAAGCAAGGAGACAGCACAGCCTCTTGGAGAGTTCTCATCCATCTTCTCCTTGTATCCAGTCTGAACCTCTTTTTTCAGCTTATGCCCATTGTTGACACTCTTGTGCTGGGTCCCACACTTTGGTCACAGCAGCCCCACGCAGCGCTACAGGCTGGGGGAAGGGGGGCTGGAAAGTGCCTGGTGGGAAAGGGCCTGGGG
>JAVJGI010000014.1:69257610-69287581 GCA_035590275.1 Ibycter americanus
GCCTGAGAGGAGGCTGTGGGCAGGTGGGGGTCGGTCTCTTCTCCCAGGTAACAAGGGACAGGACAAGAGGAAACAGCGTCAAGTTGCACCAGGGGAGGTTTAGACTGGATATTAGGAAAAATTTCTTCACTGAAAGGGTTGTCAAACATTGGAACAGGCTGCTCAGGGAAGTGGTTGAGTCACCATCCCTGGAGGTATTCAAAAGACATGTAGATGTGACACATAGGGACATGGTTTAGTGGTGGATTTGGCAGTGCTAGGTTTATGGTTGGACTTGATGATCTTAAAGGTCTTTTCCAACCTAAATGATTCTGTGACTGCTTCTCACCCTCCTGCTGTGCAATGGTGTGATGAGCTTGGCTCTGTCTTCTTGATGGCCCCTCCTAGATGCTGGCAGGCTGTTAGGTCCCCTCAAAGCTGTCTCTCCTGCAGATTGAGCAAGCCAACTCCCTCCTGCTCCTCTTACTCCACATGCCGATGCACAGGTTTTACATCTACCTCTGCTTCATACCCCAAAGGTGAGCAAAAACACCTCGTGCCCCGAGGATGTGGGGACCTCAGCCCACCACACATCCCACTGGCATCAGGGGCTTTTGAGAGGTGAATCCTGTGGTGTCCACTGAGTGAATCTGGTTCCTACACTTGTGCTTACAATTCTGTACAAGCATTAGAAGTTTTGGTTCTTTATGATAATGCTGTCTTCGTGTCCCCTTCATTTAGGAGTGAGAGAGATAGGCTGGATTGCGTTATCTTTCATCCTCAGCTAGGCACACTGTGCTGTGATGTCATTTTTCAAACAAAGCCAAATGACTTGCTCTATCTGAGAGATTTTGATTTCTTACTTTACCCACTCCCATCTCCCTCCTCCCTGCAACAAGATGAAAACATCAATATCTGTTTTGGGCTCCCGAAGTATGACATAATGTCAATGGAATTTGTTTTTAATCTGGGTGACTAACAGTTATCTGACAATTCAAGTAATATTTCTCCACATCCATCCGTCAAACTCCAGCGAATTTACAGAGGCAGACAGCATCAGATTTAGCAGGCGCGCAAGCCCGTTAACACCCTGGGATTGAAACTTCAGCTCCCTGCGATACGATTTTTCCCTAGCCTGTGCTGTGCTGCCCTTTTCATTTTTTATTTATGTAAAATTATAACTCTTGCACTTGAAAGTCATCCTCTTTTATTTCCGAGGCTGTTTTGTACAGTGAGTCAGGTCAGGTAAACTATTATTAGGACCATGTTTATTTATAACGGGTAGTTTAGCATTAAGCAACGAGTTGTGACAGGCTGTGCATTTCTGCAGGATGATGGCAGGCTCGGGGTGCCTGCGCAGGCACGATGCTGAAGGCGGAGGGCTCCTGCCGTCCCAGCCGGCCTCCGGACATGCTCTGCCGCCAGCAGCTTGCTGCTGTTACGAAACGAAATGTTGGGAGCAAAACGAGGACACACTGGAAGCCGACGGCTGCTCGGCTGCACCGTCCCTGCTCACCGAGTTCCCCGGCAAAGAGCAGCTCACAGGTGGGACTCATGAGACTCAGAGCAGTGTCCAGAAGCAGGAGTCCACTGCCCCAGTTTTTTCCAGGTATCCCTCTTTTTGACCCGTTGTGTGCTTCCCCTGACGCTGCTGGTTTATTGCCCCCTCTCCACCATGCGCAAAGCAGCTGGTGCTGCTGTACTCCATGGAGTTTTCTGCTTCTACAGCAGCACTTTCAATATCATTAAGTTATTTATTCATTTTTGTTCTATTGCATCTTCCCTGACAGCTCCAGACCCCAGGAGCCTGACCAGAGGACCTGCCAAAGACTGCAGAAGGCGGAGGAGAGGGGCGTGTTCCTGCAGCGATACCCAAACCGGAGCAGCAAAGAGGGCCAAGGACCACGGCCACCCTTCCTGTCAGCAGAAGGTTAAGCAGATGACAATTTGCTGCTCAGCTGCCATGCAGTGGGGCAGCCTGTGCAACCCTCCTCGGCTCCCCAGGGAAGAAGATGCTGCTTCTTTTTTCCTGCCTTTCCTACAGTCTTGTACCATGATGGAGAGCTTGCGCCTGTTGAGCAACTCCTTGCAGAAACGTATCAGGTTCAGGCACATCTTCTCCCTCCTCTACCCTCCCACAGACCTGAGTGTCCACCTGCAGCTGCCATGGAAAGGCAGCTCATTTAGCACAATGAACCCTGCTGCCGGAGGCCCAGGCAGGCGCACGCTGCTGAATGTCCCCTTAGGAAGGATGTGACACCCCCGACAAGCTGGCAGGGGTAGGATGCAGGTGTCAGGGCCCTGACCCACGGGTGGTTACTTGCCAAAGGCGGGCCCACACGGTGGGCTTGCAGCTGTGGAGGTTTTCACCTTTCCTCTTAGCTGACTCCAGTGGCTGCTTTATTTCCCTGTGAATGTCAGCAGCGGCGGGGACCATGGTGCTGGGGATTGGTGAGGGGCTAATCTGCTGCTTTTTTCCTTCTTCTAGTAAATCTCTACCTGCACTCTTCTTTGTACCCATTGGTTTGCCTTTGGTTGACTTCTGCTCACGTTTTTTTGAGGAGCTAGTGGACCTACTTGGATGTTTATCATCCAGCAAACCTAAGATGAGGTCTGTGCTTTTGCATTCATCCCTCTAAGTGAGAAGCTGTGACCGTGGTTGTCAGGACACCCATGTCCAAATCAGCTACCACGGAGCTAAATCCAGCAGCCCTTATTTAGTTCTTAGCTTTGCAAAACCCCAATGAAGATAAGGAGAATTTTAACTGATTGGGGATGTCAGGTTCCAATAATGAGCATGGCCGTGGTTCCTGAAATCTGTTTTCATGAATTTGCTCAAGAGTATATTGCAGAGGTGTTTCTGACATTTGGCAACATTAATATTTAAGCCTTCCTGTGTTATTTTTGCTAAAGGAATTAGAAATTAGCATGTCATGATCATAATAGAACAGCTGAAAATACAGGGCCAGATTGTGCCCTCAATCCACACGCCCAATTCCCACGGATGTCATTGGAAATTGTGTGCATATGCCTCTGAGGGCAGAATTTGGCCTAGCACGCCTCTTCTCTTTCTGCAACGCGCATGCTACGCTCACTGCTGCTAACAGTACTTTTGTGCAACCAGAGAGGAGCGTGTGCCTAAATTATTTAGCACCCTAATAACCCACGGTATTTTTCCTTCCCTTTTCACAACGATTGAAACTGTAATTCTGCCTATAGCTAAAGCTGGTGTCTTTGCAGACAAGTCACACAGAATCACAGGAAGGTCAGGGTTGGAAGGCACCTCTGGAGATCATCTAGTCCAACCCCCTGCTAAAGTGGGGTCACCCAGAGCAGGTGGCTGCTCTAGGTGCGAGAGCAGTCCTGCACACCCCTGTTAGCAGAAAGGGAGGGAATTGCCTACAAGGCATGTCTCTGGCAGACGAGCATATTGGAGTCTGTACCAACGGGCTCGACCTGGTTCTGGTGGGATTGACAGAGGTGTCGCTGGGACTGCCTTGGGCCAGGGAGACAGGGTCGATGACCTCTTGTCACTCATTGCAACTCAGTGTGTGACAAATCTTTGCATCTTTTCTGCCCTTGAGCTGGGACCTGATGGACTTGGCATGTGCAAAATGTTATCCTAACGAAAGATACTTTCCTGAGCCAAGGTTTTTAGCTGCAATGTTGGAGGTTTTTTCACTCTACAAGACTTTAGAAGACTGGCTACTTACATCACTTTTATAATGACTATTTTAAAAAAAGTTTCTGATAGAAGAATAGGGATGGGGATAGTTCATTGAAAAATAGTTGACTTTTTCCTTTGCTTTCCTCCTCCAAATATTCAGAAGTAAACCAGCCCTGAAAACAGCTTGATTCATCAGCAACAGAGTACTCTCATGTAGCAACATCAAAAAAAGGTGTCAGCTGTGACAAGACTATATGTACTATACATATGCTTTAAAAGTGAGTGGTAGCAGACATTTTGAGACACCATATTGTGATATAGCAAACTACATAAATACAAGTCTTCATGTCTGAAGCTGGGGATCTGACTCAAACCTTGATGAGGTCTGAACGACTGCTTTTCCATTGACTTGGTTGATGTCTGTCTTGCTCCAGGTGCTTGGAAGAGCAACATCCAAGTAGTGCTCCACCAGGTCACTGCTGTGAACTGCAGAGAGCTGTGCTAGCCCACACTCACTCCCTCACTTGCCTCCAGCTGTTAAATTGCAGTAAGAGGAACACACCAAATACTTTCCTAATACTATTTACCCATGAAAGTAGTGGCTTTATCGTAGTTGCCACAGGGGTAAGATGCCATTGTGACTAGAAGGAGATACAGTCCTTATGAAAGAAGATGGTCTGTTACATATCTTGCTTTGAATTTGACTCACCCAGGGAAAATATTTGGGATGAGTCTTCCATGTGCTCCATATTTGTAACTGGTTAATCTTTCCTGTACTTCCCCTTTGAGACAGTGGATTTTCAGAAGATGGACATGCAGTACATAGCTCTTCCCAAATGAAGAATGTGTAAACTTCAGCCCCTATCCCAACGAAGCTACAGCCCATCACTAAGCGCTTCTGAAAGTTTAGGATTTCAAGCACACAACAGCACACTGGAAAAAAACCCAAATCCAACTTTTTTGCTCTGCAATTAAGTCATGCTATCAGTGAGACCAAAGCCAAAAAGCACCAGCAGCAGATTTATGCATCTGCTGGCATAACAAGAAAGAAGAATTAATGCTGAAAGTAGTGAAAAGAAAACCATTACACAGGATTCTGTACACTATACTTTAGGAATCGGAGTTGATAAGAGGCTTTCAGAGCTCTGGGACAGCATTTCTGGCATTATTATTAAACATTCTGTACGAAATAGTTATGGCAGATTGAGGGAGAGGGGGTCAGGGGTTGCAAATCTTGCTGTCAGTACTAAGGCCCTGTTCCTGCTCCCAGTGAAGGGAAGGGGACATCTCCCGAGGCACATTGGAGAAAATATATGAGTTGACACTTTAAAAATTAAGCCTCCTGGAATTGCTGTGTCGATTATTATCCCAGAGACAGCTTAAGTGATTTGCCCACAGTCACGCAGTGAATTGGGGCTGAGCCAGGAATAGAAGATAGGACTCCCAGCTTCTGTTCTTGTTCTCTTACCAACTAGGCACATCCCCAGATGTACAGTGTAATCCAAATGGGAGCTAAAATCCAAAATCAAAGATTTATCTCACTTCCTAACACAACTGTGGACAGCTCTGCAGCACAGACACAGAGGCAAATTTTACTGCCCTGGTTAAGCAGTGCAACCCACTGATTCCAAAGGAATTGCTCACCTGATGAATTTTGGCTTCAGGATACAAAATAACTCAAATCCCTACAACATCAATGCCCGTCGGGAGGAGAGACGGAGCGGTAGTCTGAACTATGCACCTGGCATTAGTGGCTTGAGCAATTTCAGCTAAACCTATTATACAAAATTACAGTTGTGTGCTAGTAATGGGTGCTTCACTCATTAACGTGCCAAGTCAAATAATGTTGCTGGAGCTCTTGGTATCACCTGGCTATGCAGGGAAGAGAGATAAAATACAGAACAGACCATACTTGTAAGAAGATTAATACATACAACAGGGATAGTAGCAGGCTTCTTCTGGGTCTAATCTGGCATCTGACCGGGACAGAGAGAGAGAAGGAAACTCTAAGCCTGTTAAAGTAGTGGATTATTGATGACAGAGGATTCACAGCTGATAGGGGAGCTGCAAAGAGCAGGTAGTAGGGATGAAACGCAGGGCAGAGCACATAGCAAAAAGGAGGTAGAAGATACTAGATTTTACAGGGGAGATCTAACAAATGTGGAAGGTACAAGACTACTAACAAACAACAAAGGTACAAGACTACAGAATCAGGGTGAGCAAGGAAAGAAGAATCCATTTATATCCTAGCCTCATCTCTAAAATTGTATCTTACACACGAAAGAAAAAAAATCACATCAAGCTGCTATTGCCTAGGGATTTGCACTTGGACAAATAAATGATATGAGAAGACTTGCTGGGGAAGAAGGCTTCCAAGACCTCCCTGTCATCCTCTGCACAGATAAACAGCGGATGGAGAATAACATTGCAAATCACTAATAATTACAGAAAGTCTGGCTAAGACTTCAGTGTAGATAATGTTATCTTGGGTAACAGGCAGCTGGGAGTGGGCTGGGGTAGTGCAGGCCTTCTGCAGCACAGCTGGCTAATCAGGATAACCCCTGACAGCCAGTTTTCAATGACTGATAATTTGAAAGAAAATAAGCAGTGTTTAACAGGGACATTTTGGGAGTAGCTTGCTTCTTTTTGTTTGCTTGCTTGTTTCAGAAGGATGTTTCAGGCACCGAGCAGCATGGCCAAGGTATCAGGAATAGGTAACAGCTTTGAGGGGAGAAAGGGAAACCAGGTGCCTCTGCTGGCAAGGAATATGGGATAGCAGAATGGCAAACTCACAACTGGGAAGCATTTATTAGGGTTTTCCTATTATACCTGGCAAGCTGGGAGGAGTTATTAATAAAACTCCTTTAGTGTGCTTCTAGGCAATTAGAATCAATGCATTTGCAGTGTTTCTGTCCCGGGACAGTTTGTTGCAGCCAGCACTACCACTGCTTCTTAGCTTTGCAATTTCTTCCTGTATCTTCTCTGTCCATCTCCTAGGTCCTGGCCAATTCTGACTGAGCTGGCATATCTGCTCCAGGTTGTTGATATTTTAGTAAGGTTTTTGTCTTCATCTGGGGCTTGAATAGGACAACTTGGCTGTAGCAGTGTGTTAAGAAATAATGCTACAGTCTGGGTCATGATTAAGTTACGGTAAAATTACAGACTGTCTAGAAGAAAATGAGCAATCTCAGCTGTGAATATTGCAGAATGCATTATCTCACAGATTTATGTATTTTCATACTCCCTGTTTAAAATTCTGTGGGACTCCCTGAGCTCTATATAGGCACTAACTTAAATCGGAAAGGAAAAAAATGTGTATGTTGAATTATATTTGGGCATAGAATTTGCAAAATGAGATAGGATTTTGATCCACTTAGGTTTTTTGAGACAGTAGATACTGCTAATAGTTGATACTTCAGAATAAGTTAAAGAAACTGAAATCTAAATGGCTTGGAAACCTGATTTCCATTTCCATGACGGCTTTGTCAATGTACAACTTGTTACTGATTTTCTTACAGAAATGTATGGGCTATGTAGGCACCACAATTTAAAACCAGCTCATTTTCTTTTATCTTAAATCCATTTCTAATCAACTTAGCCAAGCAGAAATAAACTAGATTTAAGTGTTTAAGTGTTTATCGAACATCCACATTTCTACTCATTCGCCTATACTGGCTTAAATTGACACCTTTAGTTAAACTACCCCAAGGATGTGTGCAGGTAAGTGTCTCTTGGTGGCGGGTGCAGGGAGGTGGGTCTGGGGCACTGTGTGACAATAACTGAGACAGCCAGGGACGGAGTGGGGCACTGACCCCCAGTCATGGACACTGCCTGATTGCTAGCTTGCTTCCTGGACTGGTTGCAACTGGGGGGCAGGCCAGGTCCAGGACTGCTCCCCCAAATCAGTATGAATCAAAAAGCACTAGGTTTTGACTCATCTACCCTACTCAGACCTCCATGAGGCTCCGGCGTGCCCCATCCTACTGCCCACTGCCCTTGGCCCTCTCTTGGTCGGAAGCAGAGACGTAGCCTTCATGGCTATATCATGAGCAATGGGGGACTGGGACCTCCAGGGGAAAGGTAACACAAAGTAAATAATGACAATAACAATAAAATCAAAATTCCCTCCTGGCTTTTGATGGATAGGCATGTGCAAGTTCATTCAGGTGCAGGCATTAATGTTGTCTTACTGTTGGTCAGCAACAATCTGATGGTATTTGCTGAGCATCTACACTGGGTGCCTAACTGCCCAGTTCAGTCAATGCCTGTTGCCTACCACCTAGTAGCAAAAACATTTCTCACAATAGGAACTTTTCTTCCATGCTTTTAACAGATGAAAAAAAAATAAATCGTTCTTGTCTTTGGACTAGAAAGCAGCAGGGCAGCAGGTGCAGAGAGTCACCCCTGGCCTCCAAGCAAGTGGTGGAGCCTGGCTCTCCCCCTAGGCTCAGACATAGCCCCCTTGGCCACACATTGTCTTGCAGGGTTAGCACGGTGCAAAACAGATTGAGGAAAAGGGTTAGCATTGATGCAGCCTGCACAGTCAGGAAGGGGTTCAGTGCCTGCACTCAGTCCATGTCCCTCTTATTTAGCTGTACAGACACCCCCCTCTGAGCGTCAGAAGGGCTCAGAAGGTCCACAGCACCCTGGAAGTCACCACACTCCAGGTACCACACCTTGGGTGGCAGGAAAATGCACAAGCATGGGCTGGGATGTGTGGGGTTCACACACAGCATTCTGGTTGTTTATTCCTACAAATATTGATTCCCTATCACCAGCAACAAGGATATGGGGAAAGGTTAAATCAATCTTTATCGTCTTCCAAGTCCTCAAGAAAGTAGACAAGAAAAGTTAGTCGGTACAGCAGCATAAAGAATCTGGATGAATATAACCAAAATATAGACTTTCAAGCTTCAGCCAGGTTTCAAAGAATAAAACTTTACCTAGAAACTGCACATTAAAAGGCACTGAGCCATCCTCACCATTTTCTCCTGGTGAAGTGATGGAAATACCTACAAAAGGAAAAAAAAACCACTCCTATCCCTGAGACAAAGATGGAAACCAGGATGCCAGGCTCTCCATCCTGTTTGCTTGGTCACTGCCGAGTTTGGGTGGCATTTTGAATGTACCAGGGATATTGGCTTATACCTGAGACTTTAACTGTACCCACACATCCTTGGGGAACTTTGAAACAGCAGAGATAATGTCAGCCCAGTTACCATATGCTTTCAGTCTGCCCGGGCAATGATTGTATAATAATCCCTAACAGAAAACTGAAGACGAGATTTCAAGTAGCTGCCAGAAAACAGTTTTTCACTTGGAGTGGCAACTCTGAATAAGGAAGCATCTGGCACATTTGATCAGACAAAGAAAATTAGGTCACTCAGAAAAATATTTGATGCTCTTCCTGAGGAACATAATACTAAAAATGCATCTATCTAGAACAGCAGCATTCTGCTCTTCGGCACTGTTTCTCATATTGTGATGTTTTGTATTGCTCTGAGTAACTGCACTATATTTAGTATCTGTTAAATAGTAGAATATAGATTATATAACCGATCGTTTTCCTCCTGCCAGTAATAGGAGTTTAAGACCAAAGAGGGTTTTGTTGGTCAAGGGTTTTAAAAAAGATTCAAGGACAACTGCTTTGATGGCATTGACTGCTGGATGTTTTCTGTGAGGTTTTAAAAAGAATCACATTGAATGAAAAATGTAAATGATCTTTTGTTTAATATTTTTCTTCTCTTGGTTTTAAGCAAGGTCCCGTTTTTTATCATTCCTGGACAGTCATTGGAGTGAGACTTCACCAAAAAGGTCTCAAAGACAGAGGAGTACACAGCTAAATGCCTCTTGTCAGGGGTCGCAGGGGGAAGAGGGGTCGCAGGGAGGGTCACGGCAGGAGCTGAGCCTTGCAGGAGGCGCAGAGTAAGGGTCTGACTTTTTCTGGCTAATATTTCTGCTGACTCTTCTCTCCTGGGAACCACATGCCCTCCCTGTCCCAGGGAAATACCTTCTTCAAGGTGTTCAAAACATTTGGAGGAATAAATATAGAATAATGCCGGTATTAAGAGTGGTAAGGTGCTCTGACTACTGCAGCGACAGGAAAACTCAGAAGCTGAAAAGCGCAAGTGATCGCAACATAAAGGTACGCAGCAAGAGAGGGGCTGGGGCCATTCCTTAATCCTGGGCCCTGGGTTATCTCTTGCACCAGCTGGCAGTTCAGCAGAACAGCCCAAGCATTCCAGGCAGCTGGCTAGAAGTGAGCTGATGCTGAATCTAACACTATTTATCAGCACCTGGGTGGCAGGGCGTGTCACCGGTACGGGCTGGTTTCTGCTCTGGGAGACTAGGGGAAAACAGAAGTCCCAAAGACAAGCCTTGGCTAGCTGGAGAGTCAGCCTCATGTGTGGCTTAACAGCCTAATTGTTCATGGAAAAACACACATCTCCAGCAATCTTTCTCCATTTAGTTGACTTCCAAGAATCTCTCCTCAAATGAAGTTTTAAAGGGAAAAGTGTGGTTAATTAATCTCCATTTTTCTGGCTTCCAGAAATGGAAGCAGTGACCACAGAGTTTTCAGACCCTACAAACTCCAGTCTGATTTAATGCATAAAGACTTCACTGTTCCTACGTTAATCCTTCCAGCTGGTAAATGAATCAGTCTATGGTATTTTTATTTGATTGTGAAGACGTCAGGTAACCAAAAAGGAGTTCCAAGCTGCTGTCTTGGTCTAATTTATTACGGTGTGGTACCATGACTGGTTTAGTCACATCAAGTCTATGATTCTTCAAATATTATATAAAGAACTGAAGAATTTACATGATATACATAAAAAGTGCTCTTGATTTTCAAAATATTTTAAGCACAGATGTGAATGTGTCCTCACTCCCTGGCATATACAAATTTTATCAGCAGATGAAAGAAAACTTAATAAAGTAAAAAGCTTGCCCAAAGTCAAGTGGCACGTTAATTCAGAAGTGGAATTATGCTTCAGGAGGTTTCTGGCACTTATTCATAAACTTAGTTCATTGGTCCTTCTTTCCAGATTCTCTCATTCAGCCTTTAATTTTTACAAGGGCTTAACTGCCCTCATAAATCATAAACGCAAATGTTTGAGAGGCTTATTTACTTCAACAGCCTCAGAATGGAGTTTTAGCCTCAAAAGACGCTTTTAAGAGTACACAAATGTGAAGCATCTGGTGTAAAAGGTGGCTGAACAAACAGGAAAGTCTCAGCTCCTCAGCACCCATCCCCACCTCCCCAGCCTGGAGGAGCTGCTTCACCACATGCTGCTTCTTTCCCTCTTTCAGACTAACCACTACATTTCCAGTTCAGACAATTATTTCACTTTCTCATTCTGATTGTAAAGTTATCTAGGTGGGTAAACACCTACTTGCTTTGGTCTGTTCTGAGGTCAGGTCTAGTCCACACTAGAGAGGGTTTGCCAGGATGGTTATGTCAGTGTACTGACATTTGGTACAAACTTTGTTGACAAAAACACATTTTTACCCCTGGGAGCTGTAGACTGAGTAGAAGTTTTACTGATATTTATATTTCACTGATATTTATCTTTTATCATAAGGATGTCCCTAACCAGGGCTTTATACCAATGGCCATTACTGTTGCAAACTTTGGACAGAATCCTCTTACTTTGCTGCAACTCCCAGAGAATACATCACCAAAAGAAAATGCATTTTATTCCCTGTTCAGTGTTTTCTTAGGAAAAAAAGCCCCATGCTTCTTTTGTTGCACAGAAATATTTTACTTCTTTCCTCTGTTGACCAGAAACCCGCCAAAAATGCAAGTTCAGGGAGCAGATGTCAGCTAATCCCAAAGTCTGTGCTAAGAACATGACGGCAACTCACGGAGAGTTCAACAGAATCTAAATGTCTTGCTGGTTTGGTACAAAATTACGCTCCAAGCAGATAAGCCCCTGCATTTTAACTTGGGAGCTCAAAAGGGATAAATAACATTTCTGGAGCCAGGCAGCCAACAAACGGAATTTCTTAGCACAATGCAATCTTGCTATGGGGGTTTTCTTGGGCATGTGTTTCCCATCAGGCATTATTACACTGCTGAGTACATCAGGCTTATCTCCAAGCAAAGGTGGTAATACTCAGCCATCAATACCCTGCAACTTATTGAAGTTGTGAGACGGATGAGGAAGGATTAGTTGAGCCATTTGCTTCATAGCTGATACTTATTTAATAAGTTTAAGGATGTGACATCACTATTTGTCATAAGTGTTTTTGTTGTGGTAGGGTGTGTACATGGCAGGAGGGGAGAGGAGCTGTCATCACCTAGATAAGGCAGAGAACTCTAAATCATTAGTAATGAATAATTCACTGTGCAGAAAAAAATAACAGACAATGTCAGGCAATGGAACAGTGCTAGTTCTGTTACATCTTTTTTTGTGTCTCTGATGAAAGGTTTTTAACCCTGATTATACCCTGTCTTAACCATGAGATTTGCCTTCTGTAGGGATGTTCAGCTCCAGGCAAGATAGAAGGATGCTCCCAAATCCAGTAACTGGGTCAAATCTAATTATCATAGATAATTTGCACATTTCATTTATGGTAAAGAGAAATGTGTCTCAAGGTAGGTGAATCCAGTTGGTTTGTCAAAGGCAGACTAAAATAGCTTCTAAACAGAAATGAGAAGGTCTTTTGCTAGACCCAGTCACTGAAATGGGAAGACAATATTAAAACCTTAATTCAAAACCAATTTCAACAATAAAATTAAACAAAGCTGTGACAGACAGTAACCCTCCCCTGAATTTCCAGTGTCCAAAACCTGGAGTTCCCCTCTTGTCTGAAACGCTGAAAATTCCACGTACCTCAGAACTCAAAGGAAAATAGGAATTTCCCAATTTTTTGTGCAGGACAATAATACTGGATGTTCTCTTACAAATTTAACCATCTACTCCACTCACATGTATCCTTCAGTTAGGGCAAGATTAAAACATTGACAATGAGTTATCTTGAGACATAATCTGTTATATTACAAATAATCAAAGCATTTCAATCTGTTCTGTTCTGAAATAAAAGTCAAAATAGTAGTACTGGAATTGAACTTCCTGTATGATTGGCAGGGGGGGAGCGGGATTAGCTGTCATCCGTAAACAGGTTTGATAAACTAATACAACCCTAGAGAACGTTATTAGTTTTGTTAAATCAATATTTCCATTTGAAAAATAGCTGTGCTGTATTTTAGATGTTGTTTATATCACCTGAAGTTGGAGGTGGGGTGACTGTTCAACAATGACTTCATTGCACTCTCTCTACATCATATTAAAAGCAGCCCAGCCAGATGTGAAAATGCTATAGAAACTTTCACTGAAGAAAAGCGACTAAAACAGTGCTTTGGTTACAGTAGAAAGCTTAGTTCTTTATATAATCAGTTTCTTCAGGTGGCTTTCCTAGAGTACATGTTTGTTCCCTCTCTGTCTCCTTTTGCTCTATGCTTGGGTAAATAATAAATTCAAAACCCCTCATAAAAATGTACACAGCTGTAATGACTGTAAATTTTATAACATTTTAGGACTCAGAATCATCAAGTAGCTTTACAGAAAAATATCCTGTGCTCTTGGATAAGCAAAATCCAACGTACATTCATAAATGTTCCTAAATTTAATATTCTGTATATGTAACAACTTTCTGAAAAATGATGTGGATCTGGCATATTAGATGCAGAATTTGTTTAGGCACAAAGTGTATACATGAAAATATTTGGGCCCAGGTGCTTGGTGAGAGCAGGCTCAATCAATACCTCTGTGTTTTCCTCTGTTTCATTTTTCCGCTGTAAGGTGTTTGTTCCCTAACATACAGATGTGATGAAAGCGTTCAAAAGGCAAGTGCAGCAATTCATAACAGAGGTATTTTTAAAAGAAAGGAAAAAGGCAACAGGGAAAAGGAAAAAGGAAAAAGAGGGAAGGGAACGAAAGGGAAGACAAGGCAAGGCAAGGGAGATAAACACTACATATTGTTCCATATGTGATGTATGGAACTGCTGTAAAATCAAAGAAATTGAGGGGAAAATTCCTTACAGTTTGTTGTTGTTGTTGGCTTTGGTTTTGTTTTTGTTTTTTTTTATTACAGAGAAGACTAACGCTAGAAGTGTATTTCATCTCTTTCACCGTAAAGCTCAAGGATGTTCAGATGCTCTTGAGCTTGAGTCCAATTTTAATACCTCAGGCTAATTTCTGCCTCCTGACTCCTTTCTTTCTTTATTCAGAAACAAGTGGAAAGGCAGCTGGGCATGCTGTCGTGCCAGGAGTCTCAGAAGGTATCAGCTCTTTCATTAATTACTTCTTTGCTCTCCCTCTGCTTTATGTTAAAAACACCCTAGTTGAGTATGTAGAAAGTTGCATAGGCTTCAGTGAAAATGTACTTATGGGACCCTTTAAACTGTCAGGTTACATCACATAAACTGAGGGGATCATATTCAAACAATTGTAAAACTATTTTCTTGCCCGAAAGAGCACACCATGATGCCATTTAGCTGGAACCTGAAGCTATGGGTATCCTGCTGTGGTATCATGTGCAGCAAGCGCATGTGATTGTTCTCCTGAGGCATTTGTTACATGCATCTTGTTAACCCTAGTTCAGTCAAAATAACTGCCTTCACTGCTGCTTGACCTATTTTAGCATAATTTAGCCCTGAATACAGTGCATTTCAGTTGCAGTAAGTTATTCTGCAGGCATTAATACCATGGGAACTTAAAATGGAACCATAACAGTTTGAAAATATCATTCTTATTAACTCAACCTTTTGGTTTCAGTAATTTATGCATCTTTCAGAACTGACCTAATACTTAAATGTACGTAAGAAAGGAAGCAGTAATCAGTCCCAGACTTTAAAAATTCTTTTCTTCATAACAAACCAGGCTTTTCCCAGGCTTTGGAAAAGGGACTATATTTAAGAGTTCTCTAAGCCTTGTTAATAGCTACTTCTATAGGACTAATAAAAGTGCGAAAAGCGCAACAAGGATTTACTGCCATTTCTGCAACAGCAGGAACAGAGTTAGATTTGTTTAAGACTTAAGTAGTGCAAGATCCAGACCACTTCCTTACCATCTGTGTTGGAACTGAGGCACCATTCAGGCACCTGTTCAGAAAGCCCCCAAAACCCAGCAGGCACCTCCTAGCTCACCTAGGACTTGTCTGGGCACCTAACGCCTGCTGCTGTGACCCAACTGTGTTGCTGTAGGTAGACTAGCACCTGGCACCCAAGGGTGTCCAGCTGGCACCTGAGCCCATGGCACATGCACAAAGTTCAGCATGAAGAGCTGCAGCAGCAAGGGACACCATCTGCATAAACATCCAGGGAAAGTCCCAGGTAACAAATCTTCCTCAGGATAAAGGTTTGGATCCACCAAATCCAGCTACATGGGTTTACTACCAGGCTGAATAGGAAACAGAGCAAACACAGTAGGAAAATGCTGTTCTGGGTGACTCTTGTGTAAGGACTCCTATATTAAAAGGGGGCAGAAAGGAGCTGCCAGGCTCACTTCCAAGGCTCCTGATTTTCCCTGGTAACTGTTGCATGACAAAAGCATGAAGCATGCAAAGAGCAAGAACCTCCCAGCTGACAGCCATAACCAGCTGCACCTCCCCAGCTCCTAGAAGATGCACAATGAGGAAGAGTGGCTGTGCCTGCAAAGCCCAACCCCTGTGTACATGCTCAGCTCACTCCAACAGCTCCTGAGGCTGGAAAAGACATAAAGCTCCTGGTTTCTCATGAGCACAAACTCACCCCTGCACTGCTCAGAGGCACATGACACCACCAATGTTCATCAGTGCCTTTCAGGTAAGAGGGGACTGCATGATCCAGGTCCTGCAAGGCCAAGGGGGCTGGTTATCCATCAAGAATCAGGCCCCCAAGCTATAGAGGAGGGGTCTTTAGATCATCATTGGTGTCTCAGCAACTCTGTCCTCAACAGTGAAGACCCGCTTCAGGTAACTCTTCAGCCCCAGTTACCCTTCCCATTGACAGCATCAAGTGCCTTGCTACCAAACTGGGCAGCCTGGGTGCCTTTCCTGGGGCCAGGCGACTATTGCTGAGACATCACAAAATCTCAACAAGGCAGTTAAAGTACAGCATCTGCATCATGCACTAAAATGTGGCCGAGGAAAGTGCTATTTAACTAGTAAAACTGCCATAAACCTTGTCCCTGTTAGGGCATCAATCAGGATAGCCTTTTGGAGTTTTGCAGGGATTGCTGTGTGTTTAAGGCTAGACACATGCTTATAGACCTTGCTGAAATGGGGTCAGAGAATGCAGCTCTCAGTCCTTGCTTCAGGAGTTGTTGTACAGTAAGCTATAGTGACCTAAATATTGTGGCCTCTGCTGACACTTCATGTGATAAGGCAGGATCCAGTACAGAAGTTTTAAGGGTGACATATTCAGTGGCAGGGAGAGGCAGGATATTGAGTTAGCCAATACTAGGATTATTCCATCCTTCCCTCAGGTTTAAATTATCGTGACATAATCCAAGGTTCAGGCTTGCAGCTTTTTTGCAAGTGGTGTAAATTCCAGACTTTCACCTGCAGTCTCCTGTGTGAGCTGTTTGACTGACAGAGATGCCTACAACTCAGTTTCCAGGTGCAGCTGAGGACTCATGGTCCCAAACGTGCATCCTCAGAAGTGAAGGTCCAGCCCAGCCCAGGTCTGGAGGACAGAGAAGGAGCCAGAGTGGGTGCACAGCAAACCAAACGGCAGAAGGACTCTGCAGGAACTTTATATGAAGTCGAACTTGACTTCACTTGTCAGCCTGCTCTGTGTGACTCACCAAAGGTGCTGAACAGACTAACGAGTGGGAGGAGGAAACGGGGGGAGAGGAAGAAAAGGAGACAGGCAGCCGAATGAAACTAGGAACACTGATTTATGACCAAAAAAACCCAGGAGGCTGTTTTTTAGAAAGTTACACTAGTCTTTTTCCAGCTCTAATGTGAGTGGCATACAATCCAAGATCTCCCAGATTTGGAGGGGGGGTGGGGGTGGGGTCAGGGAGGGAGGGAAGTATGAATCAGAACGTTTAGCTAAAATGAGATAATAACACTTTTACCCTGATGGTTATGATGGAACTTCAGGGGTTTGATTTATTCAGCTGTCACTTACTGCATATCCCAAGTATAACAGAGGACATGTAGGAATTGCAACCTTTATTTAGGGTTTGTTGGCATGATTTCATTTTATACTGGCCTTCTGGGAGTTATTTTTCATCTTTAGGGAGTTACCGCTGCTAAGAGGTAAAGGGAAAACCTTCTTTTTTGTTATCTCCTTTAGCTCCTTGTGCAGGGTGGTTATGAGGAAAGCAGGAATTTGCGTTTACTGGAGTGCATGCTGGGATGTCTCCCAACTTGTGATGGGAAGGAGGTACCACAGTGGTGGGTTTTGTTAGAGCATCAGAACTGTGGGGCAGGTGTGATTCCTTTTGGACACCTCTCCTTTGAAGACACTGCAAAAGAGCAAGGAATACTTAACACCAAACCAGATTTTCTATTGGCATGTCAGAGAGGATGTTTCCCTCAGGGAATCGCGATCGGCACAGGGACACACGGTGTCTCTAAAGGCCAAAAGTCATGTTTATTATTTTTCCTGGAGAGGCTCCCTGCATCCTGACCTGGCTATGTTCCCCTCGTCCTTCCCCCACCCTGTCCTACTTTCAGTCTCACCTGGGTCTCCTGGGAGCCATTTCTCATCAGAGCCTCTGAGTTTGCCAAACTCTGCAGTGGTGGTGTGATGTACACAAAGAAAGATTTTGTGGAGATAATTGTCTTCACTTGAGGACTATGTTGAGATTTATATCCTAGTGTCCATAAATAAAAGGCCACAGAGTCTGTGCTTTGAACACAAATACGCCTGCCCACCTGATGCCCCCAGATGAAGTGGGGGGGGGGGGTGGGGGGGTGGGGGGTGGTCAGGCATACTGCTGTAAGGTTCCTCCAGTGAGATTCCCGCGAGGCAGTCACCAAGTATTGTGAAGTGGCTTTTCCATCCAAAGAAGGGCTGACATACATGAAGGTACATCAAAGAAAACAATGAATGCCTCCTGCTCTGACCTACATATTTCGTTCTGAGACACTCAACTACATCTGCTAGAACACTTGGAACAATTGTTATCTTTTAGAAATGAAAAATAATTTCTTCAGGGAATAACATGGGGTGGGGTGGGGGGGAACCCTGTAGTGGCTTGCTAGGGCACAGAACATTTAAACTCTGCTGTATTGATTGTAGTTTATGATTGAATGCAATCATTACTGTGTCTATATTTTTCTGTTTCAATGAAACCATCAGGCAGTGAGTCATGCTGTGCATGTAACCCAGAGGAAAGTGCAAAGAGGCTGCTGAGGAGTAGCAGTACAAAAATACCATTGGCATCTCTTCCCTAGGAGAGCAGGGCTCTGGACAATTTCCACAGTCTATTGCTTTTTCTATTACATGCATTCTCCGCTAAAATGTGTAATAGAATTGAGGACACAGTTATGAGTAAAGAGTCTTCTTGCACATGCTGTTCCATAATTAAAGAACAGCTATAATAGAAATCCTACTTTTTTTTTTTTTTTTGCATTAACGAGCTCAAATTCTTATAGGCATTAAAAGGGCATATGCTTTTCTTCTAATTTAGAGATTAAAAAATCTCACAGCAGATCAAGAGGAAGGCTGTAGTTTGAACTCTTTAGTGAAAGAAGATGCACTGTCTTTAGCAACAAAACAATTTTAATTAGCCCATTCCTGGATCTGTGATGACGCACGCCAAATGGATAGAAGTTTGGAAGAAGGGGAGATATTATCCTCTCGGTTTACTAAAGGGAGTTCAATTCCGTAAGAAATGAACACCCTTCAAAATATTTTAATGCACAATTTTTAATTACCTGACTTTATATTATCTTTTTGTGGGGTTTGTTTGTTTGTTTTTTTCACTGAGGGTACTAAAGAACCGTTTGGGGATTCCCTCCTCCTCCCTTGAATTGGGCTTCTTTCAGTCCCATTTGTGGATGGAGTATGTTATGATTAAACTAAAGAGAAGAAAGTCATCCTAATTAGCAATGCCTCATTGCATTAGAAATCAAGGTCTGTGGCTACCAACCTGTGGAGACGCAGTGGGAAGACGTGATTGCAGTTTGATTCAGCTGTACCAGGCACTGTGTAAAGATTATGCACTCACAGATGGGCACCCTGTCTCGGAGCGCAAGTAAGAACACCATCCTAACTGCACCAAGCAGAGTCACGGCAGTACATGAGCAATGACAGCAGAGGGTTTCTTTTGTGGTCTGGAATCTCAGCTCTGTTATGTTAAAAAACACAAGATTTTTAAGGGAGTTTCCCACAAACCTCATCTCTGGGACATGATACACGCCAAAACCACGCCGGCAGCTGCATGCTGCAGCACAGTGGCTTGCCTTCTGCCCCAGCAGAGCCTAGAAGGATTTTAAAGAGAAAGGCTAGTTGCAACATAGGGTAGCTGCATGCTGAAGCTACCCAATGTGTAAGTCCCAATTTCTCATCCCCCTCTTTGCCAACTTATATCCGACGTGGTTAATGGAAAGGGGCTGCAGAGCTACTGTAATGGTGCCCAGCGGCACTGTTTCAGGGTCTCGCACGCCACAACTTCCCAGCGGAGGGGATGTGCTAGAATCCAGCTGGGAAAAGGAGGATGAGGTTTGTGCATGCCTTCATGGCTACAGTGCCTAACCCTTGCACTTCCCTCCCGCGCTGCACTGCTAAATCACACTCTTGATGGCCGGAGAGCGGTCTCACATTTCTACATTGGGTCATGTCATGAGGTGGTTTACAGTGCAAAGACACCACTGAGGAGCACCTTTCTGCTGAGGTGTCTGGCACGCAGGGCCCTGCAAGTCAGCATGCCTGTTGTGTAGCTCTACATGGTGGCCCTGGCTGCTGCCACCCCTCCTGGACTTCCAGGGGCATTGGGAACAATAGGGGCAGGTGTCATGCCAAGACATCCCATGTTTCAACTTTATAGCCAAGTCAGATTTTAATTGCTTCTTTTTCAAAAAAAAAGAGAAAAGAAGCTGCAGTCCTAGAGGCATCCTCAGGAGGAGCAGGCAGCACTGGGTGCACTCAGGAGCCCATGCAGGTTGACACAGCTTCTTTAAAACATTCAATATCTCTTGAGGTGTGATATATTTTTCTGTCTCTTGGGAGATTATTATTGCACCATTATTTTTCCTGAGGGACGCTTAAGTCTTCTGGCTTTTAAGTCCATTTTTGGTATTGTGGCACATATTGGTATGTACTCTGAGGTGATCTGGTCAATTGAAGACTAAATGGACTCTGTAAGTCTAGTAGGAGTAGTGCTGCTGCTATTTTGCACAATCTACTTTGATGGGTGTCTTCTCTCTGTTAATGAGAAGGATACACTCAGACACTCTCAGCAGAGGGTAGGTTTGGTTTTTCACCCTCTTTTCTTTAGCAAACAGTACAAGGTGTCATTTTGGCACACGGAGTGTGGCTAAACCAGATGACGTGACTTGGAAATAGAGGTAAACATGAAGAAACTTTTTTAAAAAATCACTAAAAGAGAAGCAGAAAAATAAGATCTTTCAAAAGAAGGATCTCCTCCTTAATGGCTGTGAAAAAGCATAGCCAGTCACTGCCAGCTGAGCAAAAGACCTTGACCCAGTGGCTTTGCAGCAAAAGGGGCCAGCATTTCGATAGCAACATCTTTCTAGGTTGTTGAATCCTCTGTTGCATGGAAACAGCATAAAACAGACATACAAGGGCAGGAATCAGAGAGTTGCTAAAAAAATGAACTGAGAAATTTATCTTCTTGCTTTATGCTGGGGCAAAAGTATGTTTTACAGCTGTCACATGTGCCACTGACCCCAGGGGTGACCCAGGCAATCTCCCACTGCCACCAGCTTCCTCTCTGTCCAGACTGGCAGTTAGAAACCTTGTTCTGCTGCCAGTAAACAGAGCAGATTTCAGCTAGTTTTCATTGTGATGGCAGAAACCCCAGAATATCAGCATAAAAGTAATTTTTTTTCTCTGTAGAACTCTATTTTAAAGAGATTTTTGAAACTCACTGGGAAAATACTTCCACTTTGAAGAAACAAATGAATGGTAATGGTAGTCTGCATACTTACATGGACAGCTGTTATCTATTTTATTAGTCAGTGCTTGGATCTCAAAATCAAAACCTGAAATTCATCAACACTGGCAACACCCTACAGTGGCTTCACAAGAAATAAATACTTCTGACCATAAGCATTCTGAAGCAACTTCGATATTTGCATTAAATTCCTGTTCAGAATTATTTCTTCGGGAGCAGACTTCACAAAACCCCTTCTTTTGTTAAATGGCAATGTATCATATAAAAACACAAACATTTGGCTCTAATTCACAATAGCAAGATTTTTCTTCATTAAAAAAACAGAGCACCACCTTGGCCCACTCTGTGTTTCCTGCAGATGGGTTAGATGTTAGGAAATAATATCTTGCATCTTCTTTTTGCTTTTTTGTTTTGTGTAGCCTTTCCTGGCAAAGGCAGCATGCTGTGGTAGTCTTAAAGTCTTTTCAGTATGCTCCTTTTTTTTCCTGAAGTTACATTCTAAATTATAGTGAGAGGCTATTTAATTTTCCATTCATCTGTTTCAGGGAAATAAACACTAAAAAATTAGAAGTAATTCATAATCTCCAGACAACATTGTTATTTTTAATGCGAGGGGAAATATTTTCCTTCTGTCTTCTTGCCACACAGCCCTCCCAAAGAGTGCTTGGTGAGTAACTGATATTGCACTAAAGCCTAACACTTGGGAAAACTGAGCTGATCAGGAAAATATTCTGGAAAGTATATTCATGTGCCCCAGAATAGCAAAATACACCCAAAGCTGGGATTTTCTAGCTATGCACCATCCACATGTGTCTGGATTTGCGTGCACATACATATGTAGCCTTTTGGTCCCCCTTTAATGCTGAATTCGCTGATGGGTAGATGGATAATGACTACCTCTCCAGGTACTTCGATACATATACTACAGAGATATTTCAGTAAAGAACTTCTCTGCAGAGGCTAGTTTTCAAACACTTCACACAAACTGTGAGTTTTTGCAAGTCCACTCAGTGTCCTCAGCTATGAGAAGGGTGATTGAAAGCTCAACTAGCTGCATGAACAAACCACTGATAAGGCTGAGAGCACATCCTTTTAAAAATACTTCCCTGGGTGAAAAAAAGGTGTGTGGGTCTTGCACTATTGTGCACCCAGCATGTTAGTGATCATGTCAGTGATCGGCTGAGCTCCCCCTTCCCACTCTTGAAAGTTCTCTGTCCAGAGAGAAGGAGTCAATGGCCCCTGTTGCAGCCTTTCTTTGTAAGTGCAGCCCAGTGCCAGATATTGCTGCCCTACAGCTGGCCACCACTTCCAGCCCCTCTTATTTTCTCCTGGGGTATCTATCAGCTCTCTGAATAGATGCATTTTTTCCTTATATCAGTGACATGACATTTTCTGCAGGTTTTTTTTCATTTAAATGTTCCTCAGTGTTCCTCTAAAATGCATATTCATTTTTCTTACCTTTTGAAAGGAAGCCTTGGCCCCTCTTCTTTATGACCTAGGAAGATTAAATTAGCTTCTCCACCGACAGTAGACAAGATATACTTCATATTCCAGAGGCAATCTGACTGTAAGACCTGAACTGAGTAAGAGTAATTCAATTGACTTCACTGGAGCTGCACTAATTTACACCAACTATAAATTAATCTTTTCTTGTGAAATATGTCTACAAGTGACCTTGTGGTATCCAACTGACTGAGTTAATTCTGGGCAGCATCTTACCCTCAAAATAATGCAGAAATTGTAGAACTCCTTTTTTAAGAAATGGGCTGAAACTTTGCATTTTCACCTCCACAGAGTAAGTCAAAGGGCAGTACTGGAATAAAGATGAGGGCAGAATTAGGTCAATGTCTTACATAATGCACATGCTAACCACAATTTATACATGATGCTTCTAAGATACAGATGAAGAAAACAGTATCTTTCTTTCCTCTCTTTCCCTTCTTTTCACAGTATTTTTGTTATTCTTTTCAATGTTGGTTTGTTTCTGTACAAAAACCTTCTCTGTACACTTTATTAATATGAAATACCACAGAAGATGAAAGATCCAGGTGGCTACATAAAGACTGCGAGGCTGTAATACAGATCTTTGCAACCTTTTCTTAAGCCACCTGTGTTTTGTTTATTTATGCAGGGTCACAGCTTTTGACAGGAGAGCCAGTGAGACTGCAGGGAGACCACCATGCTGGAGGACCAGGGTGCTGTTCTAGCCAGGCAAGGGAAGGCAAAACTGAGCACAGGCGATTTTCTGGAAGGGGCACTCAATTTCACTCAATGAACTAGGGCTCAGGCCAACCAAACCTGGCTATGCCGTGCTGCCTGCAATTTTATTACCATCGCTGCAAAAATCCATATGCATCAGCTTGTTCAAATTGAACATTTCTGTGCTATTCAGGACTGCAATGGCAAAGACCCCAGTCAGCATGAAGTTTCCCAGTCTTATGGCAACATGAAAAGGCCACTGTCAGGAGCATTCAGGAGAACAGAGGAGAAGAATATACATGTTTTTCTATATGCATGCTGTGTATTAAAAAGAAAATCAAACAAACAATTCAGCAAAACCTGACTTGACTTACTGTTCCTTCGTTGATGAAAAGTTGAACCAACATCCCATCTGCCCCTTCTACCTGGCAAATGAAATCAGAGCTCTTCACTTAAAGTAAATAACTGAATACATTTCCCTTAAGCCACCCTAGCTCTATTTTAATCAGGGAAAGAAAGCACTTACAGCAATTAAAGCAAAAATCAGTGTATAAAAATCAGCTTATAAATTAGTTTCTCTGCGCTATTATTTTAAAAACATTTTTGACTGCTTAAATTAATTCCAATCTGAATTCAAGATGCACACTGCCAAAGAGTGAAATTCAGGATACCAGTTTTTTCTCACCACTATGTAGTTTTACAGTCATATCTTTTCTCTTTATTTTTTTCTGCTTGTCTTGAGTCATCACTAATGAAAGTTCTAAATATAGGTATGACTAACAATGCAAACTTTAGGAACTGTATGTAAACTACCACAAGAAAAACAGATCAGAGAGTTATGCTCACCAGAAATTCAAACAACTGTTGCCAACCACTACATAGAAGTAATGATTACTGCATTTTTCTCATTAGAAAGGCAGCTGTCATATAGCTTACGGTTTGGACAGAAAGAAATAAGTTAGCATATTGCTTAAGAGCTGTCTGCTATATCCTTAAATGTGACTCTCACTGCATTTTGCCAAAAATATGCTAGAACATAAAATCCTTCATTCTGCAGAATAATAAATGCCATGTTTCCATTTCCCAATGTCTTGTCAGATTGTTTAAGATAATCAGGATCAAATAAGACAAGTACAATGAGCTCAGGACCTCAGACTTCAGAGCAGTGGTTTTGACACTAAGACAAGTGACAAACTGAGCAAAGACTAAATGCCTGGTGCTGTTGCTGAATCCATCACAGGGATACAGTTTTTATCTTTTAGCCACAGCTTTTGATAGCAAGCTACCAATACAACCTGAGAACTCCACCATCAGACAGCAACACTTAGAGACTGTGGCAGACATATGGTCAGGACCAAAAGTAATTAGCTTGTGTGCCCAAGTAAAGGCATCTAAACCAGACTGGCAACCAAGCGTCCCTTTAGATGTTTTGTGCTGGAGGACCCAGATCATTAACCACCAGTTCTAAGAATCTCAGTGAAATAATAATAATGATGCTGATTTTACCTGTAAGTGAGTAATGCAAAAAGAAGTTCGCCACTGAGGCCCTTTTCCCCACTCAGTTTGCCACTAATTCCCTCATGGACACTTCCATCTTCAGTATCTGGCAGCACAGGTTATCTTAGTATTTGTTTTCAACAACTGGTACATGTAAATACACGTGAGTTATCTACAATGAAGGTCATTCCTGCACAATTGCAATGTACAGTTGGACAGAAAGAATCAGGGCTGATTATTTCTAGCATGTAGGGTGATTAAGTATTCTGTGTTATTAGATGCAACTTATCACCAAACTGTGTGAAGAAGTAAAAACTGATGTGAAAACAACTTGATCAACGTCTAATCAGTGCTGATGCTGGATTTAGTGAATTCAGTGATGCTGAATTTAAGAGTTCTAATATCTTGTGTGGACTTTCACTGGAGTCTTCTGTTCTGTCCTATCTTATTCTCAATATATTCAGCGCTGTAATATCTGAACCCATAAAGCTAGCTTTGAACAAATCTGTCAGCTTGACATGAGATAGGATTTTCAAAAGAGCTTATCTGTTTTTTTACCTTGGAGTTTATAAAACTGCCACGTTGATGAGAACGATTCCCCAAGTTTTGCTATACCATATGGTCCATGTGCTGTTAGGAGGCCATCTACTGTGTTTCCTTGTTAGTCATTCAACTACATATTGCGTCCATCTGCAACTCTCATATGTAGTTTCACTGTAATTGCCCTTTTCAGAGTAGTGCATTTCATTCTGCTTTGTGCTGGCTTGCGATAATGTTCTTTTCCAAGACACGTTTCACCATATACTTTTTAAAAGGTGCAGTAGCGCCATACTGAATGGCACAGTAGATGCGTACGCAGAGTGTACCCATGATGTAAAGGAAGAAGAGGATTGGTGTTCAGCTTAGGGATGAAAAGGGCACATTACTTTCCTTGCCTTCCTCCCCCTGAACCCGACTTCAGCAAAGCATTTCAGCTATTCCAGAGATGCGAAGGATCTCCTCAGCCAGCTGGGCTTGCACTACTCTTTTGTTACTGCCACTCTGCCACACTTCAGAAGGTCTTGTCCCAGCTTGGTGCCTCCTAAGGAGTCTTTAACAAAATCTTCCTTAGCTACTGCCTCACAGCATCTTCAAGACCCCTGGAAGCAAGCAGTACGATCAGCATTCATGAGAGGCTGGAGCTGTGAATGCATTATTATCCTGGAGCCAGATAACTCTGTGCTGTGATCGCACCACAGGCTCCAACCTGGGCAGGAGCAGCCAGTGTGAAGGTCGGACACTGCACTCTGGTGTCAGCAGAGTGAGCAGGAGGCACCTTCTCCTCTACCAGCACTCCACAAATCCTCCAGCACAGTACTGGCTTTCAGGATAATTTGAGGCTGACACAATGTGTACTCCCTCAAAGACCTCTTTACACATATTGCTCATTTAACCTTTAAAAAAGCTGGAAGAAAGTGTGCCAATAGATTCTGGCTGATAAATATCTAAATTAAGTAAATTTCATTAAAAACTGTTGTAAATGTCATCTAATCTGTGGATGCTGTGACAATTATGGTTGTAGCTTTGAATCAGTTTCAAAATGTGTGAGGATCTCCTTACACAGTTTTGTACCAAATGATTTTTTTTCTTCTTGGTTTCAGGAGAAGAGTCAGATTGGACTTACGTTTTATTGCTCAACAAAAATATTGAATTGAAATCTTGGAGAACTTTCCTGCATCTTGTTACTGCCAGGTGATGCTGGCTGGAACAATGGTTTCTCTCTCAAGCCATTAAGTGTTTTTTGTCAGATAAAAGATGGGGGAGGAAAGATATGTGCTAAGTTTCATCTAGGGAATCCTACTTCTCTCAGTACACAGGAAATGAAAAGATCAATGCATTTTTTCCCCAGCTTCTATTCTGGCCACATTGTGCTGTTTGGGTGAAAACACCATCAGCCCCTATGTTACTTTAGTGCACACCAGTGATAGCTACTCAGTGGGGAGCACAGTTTGATGAATTTAGCAAAATCTTGTTGGCTGACCTTTCCATGTTGGAGACATGATTTCATTTCTGTTGTCTGAAAACGAGCACCAACAAGACAAGTTATTTCCATGTCCCAGCTGGAATATCACAGTGCTAATGTGTTTCCAAATATTTCTTTATCTGTACAATGCTATTACTTTCAGGTCTATCTAAGAACAATAACAATTCTTTCCTTTCTCCTTTCTTCATGTACCAGCAAAAAGTCACTTTATTTTCTCTGCTTGTTCCAGTCATTCTGTGTGTTGCAAATATCAAACCAAAAAAAAAAAAAAAAAAAAAAAAAAAAGTCTTTCTTGGAACAGTGAGGTAGGAAAGCTCATGGACACATATTTGCAAACCAATGCTTCAGCACATGCATAAACTGGTTCAAGAACTAGTTCACTAGCAGTATCCACAATATGTGGGATCCCAGACAGACAGAGTGGAGTACTAGTGATCTGAATTCAGTCATTATTTTACTCTAGCTACTGTCCAATATTGCTGCTGAATTAGTTCTGGTTTAGTCATTCCTCTGAAGTCATTAACCCTCAGGTTTAAAAGTCCACTCCTAGTATAAGGGGTTTTGGGGATTTTTGTTTTTGTTTCTGAAAAAGGCAAAAGGGATCATTCAACAGATCACTCACATAGAGAATGACCAAGCAAAGCCACACCAGCAAAGCCAAGGTGTTGTGCCTCAGGGGTGACATGCAGCCAGGAGAATAAAGGAGTAACAGACAGCTACAGCAGAGCAGAACAGGTAACCCATACCAGCAACAAGCACAGCTTATCAGACTGTGCTTTTAAACTTGCTGTCCTCTATTGAGGTGTCAAAAATAACCACCACTGGTCTGTTTCCCTAAGGCCTGCCCTGGTGTAAGGCAGGCATTTCCATTAAGATTTCAAGAGGCAGTAAGCACCTATGTGCCCTTGGTGCTTTTGCTAATATTCCCCTGCAATTGCACTCTTCAGCAAAGTGGTTTATGAATCCCAAAGAAACCCAAGAATGATGTGAAAAAAAACGTTCAGATAATTCAAAATATTCAAATCATTTCTCACCAGGTCACAGGTCAACCTCTACCACAGTTTGAAAAATACTTCCATCTCATTTAATAATATACCTTTTGAAGGCTTTTGAAATCTTTTTCTGCTGCCAGAGAACAGATTTGTGCCTAAGGAACAGTTATGGTTTTATTGCTTATCGTTCAGATAGTCTGAACAGAGGCAGTGTACCAGTCCTGCTCCCAGTGAAGTCAGTGGCACATGTGTGACTGAACTTATGGTTCAGATTCTGTTTAAGGTGAAATAATATAGCTAATATGCAAATGGATGTATAAAACCTGGTATTTTGGGTCAATTCTGTTTTGTGACAAGGGGAGGGAACAAGGTCAATGTTTCCCTTTTTAAATCTAGCTCTCAGGCCTTCATGGGTATGCTTATTTCAGAGAGAATTCCTTTCTGCCTTTTTTCCTGGTACCTCCTGTGCAGAGATGAGCAATCTTTTTTTTCAGTTTCAGTTAAGGATTACTATAGCAGGTACAATATAGATAACCATAGGTAAGGTAGATTGATTTCTATTTAAAAACATATTTTTCAGCTTTGCTGATGGATTACTCTTGAGACCTTATTCTTTTACTTTTATACCCTACCACTGTTCATATCCCCCAACTAAAAATAGCCTTTGCCTAGAAAAAAATCCCACTAGCACTTCAGATCTAGCTGGTATACACATCCCAGCTGATTTGAGGATCTCCTCAGACCACGTTTTTCTCTCTTCTTCTTGCTAATGCTGCCTTTCTTACTGTTTCTGACAGTTTGGGCTTTTCCTGGGAGTATTACAACCTTGCATGTGGCCTTTCTGTTCACAGCTGTGTCCTCAACCAGACCGTTTGCCTCAGGAAGGCATTTCCAGGCAGGAGTTCCTGCCGGAGCTGGGACCTGGTTCCTGGTGGTCTTCAATCCACAGCCAAGAACAGGCCTCTGTGAAAAGACCAAGTGGGTCTCTCTCAGGTCTTGGAGCAACAGCAGGAGCATCCCACCACCCACCATCCTCCTCTGCCAACACAGCCCTCCAGATCTAGATGGTGCTCCATGAGGGCAAGAAGGGAGGGAGGGAGGCATCATCCTGCAGAGACATCAGCCAAGGAGCAAAATCTGACCCATGCTTGCTGGTATCTCCATGTGCATGCAGGAAATCCTAGTGCTGTGAGTACGATTCATTTCCTTCTTCAAAACCCAATTCCATGGAGAAGTCCCATAGAAACCGAAGGGCCAATTTGCAAGAATAAGCTCTAGACATGTTAGTAACAGCTTTTAACACTGAGCTGTAATGAGGTCAACTGAAATTTGAATGTGTGTAGCCCCAACTCTTACTGTCTGAATTTCCATAGAGACTGTCTTGCATTCAACAGAGCAGAACATTCAAGTGAAATAGACTAAAAATCACCATCCTTTAACATTAATTTGCACACATTTTCTTGCTATGCCTTCTCCCTCTTTGAAAAAAAAAAGATTACTCTTTTCCCCCTCAACATTCACACAAAGTCACCAAGCTGATTCCTTTGCACGCACAGCCAGCAACAGAAATGGCAGGTGATCCGCACATTCTCCTGCCTGCAAGATGCATATCGTATTGCTCCCTTATAGACCGTGTGCTTTTCCGCTGAGCTGGACACCCAGCATTGTCACTCCTAAAATATTTGTGAGTGCTACAGGATTTTCTAGGGAAAGATTTCTTGGGGCAAGATTTAGTCAAATTTAATCCAAGTCACTCGGTGCAGCTCCATTTGTTGAGAACAGCTCCTGCGCTGAGAAGAGCCCGTCACTGTGTTTTGCCTCACGATGTTGCAGAACACAATAACAACAACATTAAACTCAATACCCTTAAGGGGCAGTTGTAGTCAAGGGTCACATTTTCCTTCATTCCAATTAACCTACTTGTCATATTGGATGGTAGATGCACTCCGCAAACTGCCCTCAAGTGCTTCTCATGCTCTTTTAGTAATAGAAAATGGGGAGAAATAAAATAGTTCATGCTTTGCTGTTTGACTTGTCCTTGGTATTTTATCTTATTGGGAAACCCACAAGAAATGAATACTGCTGTAAAGATTTTAAGGGTCTGAAAGCACAGACAGGCTTCTGACTTGTGCTAGTGCGCCTGGAACAATGGCACTGGCAACATCAGTCCTGGGGAGAAGAGGGACCAGGAACCTTGGGTTCCCCTCTTTTTCGTTCAAATTTTTGTCCCCTCCCCTATTTTGTTCAACTGCTGCTCCCATGCCAAATAAAGAACTGTGGTGAGTTGACCCTGGCTGGACACCAGGTGCCCACCAAAGCTGCTCTGTCACTCCCCCTCCTCAGCTGGGCAGGGGAGAGAAAATAGAATGAAAAGCTTGGGCTGAGGTAAGGACAGGGAGCAGTCGCTCACCAATGACCATCACAGGCAAAACAGACTGGACATGGGGAAAAATTAACTTAATTTATTACCAATCAAATCAGAGTAGGGTAATGAGAAATAAAACCCAAGTCTTAAAAACACCTTCCTCCCACACCT
>JAVJGI010000014.1:69288192-69319577 GCA_035590275.1 Ibycter americanus
TAAATACGTTATCCCAGAGGCTCTACCACCATCGCTGATGGGCTCAGCCTTGGCCAGCGGCGGGTCCATCTCGGAGCTGGCTGGCATCGGCTCCATCGGACATGGGGAAAGCTTCTGGCATCTTCTCACAGAAGCCACCCCTGTAGCCCCCCCACTACCAAAACCCTGCCATACAAAACCCATACAAGAGTAAATAAATCCTTGGCTAGACTGCACCTTTTCTGCTGTAATGTTACATACAGCAGCACAATGTCACATGAAGAAAAGGAGTCACTCAGGTGCTCCATTGAAGAGGTCTCAGACCACACTGTGCCAGGCCCTGGGGGCACCACCAGCCTTTCCTGGTCCTTCCCACCTCCCCAGGTCTCCCCCTACCCTGCCCAGGGCCCAGGACCCGATGTCAGCCCCCCCGGGGGCCATCAGCCCCTGCAGAAACGCCGCAGCCCGGCCCTGCCTGGCCATGGGCCCTGCAGAGCCAGGCCCACACAGCCTGGCCTGGCCCCAGCCTGTCCCTGTCCCCAGGGAGGCGCCCGATGCCTGGGGCTGCCCCAGTCCCCCCCAGCTGCCCTGGTCCTGGCTGGGGGTGGGATGGGCCCCGTCCGCCAGGCCCTGCCCAGAGCCCCATGGGGAAGCCCAGCCCCACTGCGCCATGGCTGTGCTGGAGGGTGCCGTGGTGGATGCACACACCAGGCAACTTGTGCCCTTCCCTTCTCATCGCCAAATTTGTGCCCCTGGAGTGACTGCTCCCAACACCATATCTGCTGATCCCACCTCCTGCCAAGCTTTCAGAGACAGGCTACTTGCCAAGCTCACCGACAGTGTTCAATTAACCTTTGAGGTGCTTTCCATAGCCACATGAACCTTTGGGTACCCCTTCAGACACGAGGGGCTGAAGTCAGTCAGCCCAGCACCCTGTCCTCAGCCTGCCCCAACAGGGCTCCATGTGAGGGCAGAGGAGCAGAACCAGTGTCCTCTGAAGAGATCCTCTCCAGGAGGAGAAGTCTTGTCCACTACTGTATGTCCTTCCAGCATTAGTTTCTGTCCCCAGTGGCACCTGGGCTGTTGTCCCCCCTTCCTTTGAACCCAAATCATCATTTCCCTTGATGGGCCGTATCTGTTTCTTTATATCCTTGCATATCCCGCTTCCTTTGACATGAACTTCTGACATTGTAGGCATTCTGATCCTTAGTTTTCTGCTAAAAAAAAAAAACATCATCTTGTGGTCATGTGTGTTTTGCTAGTGACATCCTCTAATTCTACTAAACAAAATATGGATCTGTATTTGAGTCCGCTTTGTTGTACTTGGTGCTTTATTCTTATTCCATTTCCACCAGTCTCCTGGGTTGATGTGATGCAGCCTGCAGGTTTCATGTCTGAACCTCTGCTTCACTGCAAACCACTCGAACTCATGCCATTAAATTGTTAAATGATATATCAGACACATCAACTGATAATGAACTTGACATGAACACAAGTCTCTCGGACTCTAATTTCCACTAGTAAAATTATCTCAAGGGAATGAATAAAATAGCGTAGAATAACTATGTGCTTTTCCCAGACAATTAAAAAAAATAATAATCTATGCTTACTTTTCTTCAAGGGAGCAGTGGATTTCATAAGTGTTAATATCCATAGGACCCTTATCTTAGATTCTTAAGTCCCTAAAATAGCTCCTAACATTTTTTTAAACATAACCTCCTGTGTTATCTAGGGGGTTAGGATCCTGGTGTCTCTAAGCAAAGCTCTGTCTAGAGCCGAGAGCTCTCCTCTGGATGGCAGAGAAATCCTGTAGACACCTGGTTTCCTGGCAGGATGGGCAAGTACCTTATCACTTTCTGCTTCCTCACAATACTGTTGGTCTGTGGCTTTTCTGAGGCTTCTTAGGTTATTTTTCACATTTGCAGGTTTTAATTCTGGACTCTGTTCTATGGCAACTTCATCAAGTGCTCTATAGCTGTTGTCCCTGAACTGGGGCAAGGGTTCCTTTGAAGTTCTCCAGGGTTGTTTCTAAGTAGGCAGGAAAGGCAATGTACAGATTTGTACATAGCACATCCAGAAGCAGGGAGAACACTGTTCTAGAGAGCATATTTGCAGCTATCCTGTTTCTTCCAAGTTTGCATTCAATTTCCAGACCCTATGTTTGTGCTGGAAAAAATATTCTCTACTTTCTGGACCTGGTTTTGCATGGCATCCATTAAATGCCTGTATCCCTTTTCAGCTACCTTGTCCCATAAATAGAGGCAGGAATTGTTTTGTACCCCTATTTCTCCTTCCTAAACTGAATGTATTGTTTTTTGTGGAAGAGTTCAATCCACCTGTCAGAAGCACTTCATTCACCGTTTTATTTTGCATGCCTAGAGTGAAAAACTCCTGAACTGTGCAAGTGCCCTATCAAGCCAACAGAGACAGGCAGGCACCTACGGAGATCAAAGATGTCCCCTTCCTTGGCGTCCTGATGGACTGTAAGCTGCATAGTCACCAAATCATGACCTTCACTGCTCTTCTTGAAAAATGGCACAGACTGAGCTGAAAGGCACATTACCACTTCATCACTGTCCCTGTGACCGAAGGAGCTGGGGGTACGGCAGCATGTGCTGGCTTTTTGCCCCTGCTCGCTGGCAGCCTGCGCCGCTGCTGTGCAGGAGTGCAGCCGCAGCCCGGCCCTGAGAGGTCCCAGCTTTGATCTCGCTGCTGCCTCAGAGCAGCCAACAATGTCACTGACACCTTTGATATCTTGAATTGTTTTTAACAACGTGCTGCGTGCTCATTGGACATCTTTACAAAGATTACTGATTTAAGCGATTAAATTACAAACAAATTTCACCTCTCCAGTCCACAGTTTCAAGGAACATTTGTGTCTCTTCTTCATCTGGTTAGAACAAGCATTGCAGCAGGAACAGCAAGCTTATGTGAGCTCCCCTTATGCCCTGCTGTGTTGATTTCTCTCCTGTTCATTTTTGTGTGGAGTTTGGCACTTCTAACATTTCCATGCTACAGTTTTATTGTTAACTTTCCCTGCCTGAGTTAACTGAAAGCCATAAAGCACCTGAAATGCCTCAGAGGCTTCCACTGTCAATAGTGAGATGAGCTCTCCACACGTCTTCATTTTCCTTGGAATGCTTTGCTTGCAGATACAGAATAAAATGCAGCTGGAACTTTGCTTGGTTTTTTCCTCTGTTTTCAGATAGTTTTGAGCTCAAGTGAAGCTCTTAACTGCTCCAATAATCCATAAAAAGTAAAAAAAAACCCAACCAACAAAATGAACCTTAATACTGTGAGATGTTGGGATATCTCTCTGAATGCAATCCCTGTGCTGCAGCCAGGAGATGCACTGATATTTCCAGACAGAAGAGACTTGTGGTTTTTCACAGTTGTGAAACACGCTCTTTTCCTTGCTGGCTCTGGAAGAAGTGGGAGTTCTGCAGGCCTGAATGGCAGCAGCCTGCCATGCTTTTAATGTTTGCTTTTGCCCAAGCTGCAGTTGGACTCTCCTCTTCACTCCCTGCCAGCAGTCCTCTTTCACTGTATCCCTGACCATCATCTGTTCTTCTGTGCTCTACATATTCTTGATCTTAAATCACAAGATCCAGCAAATGGGGTTTTGTCTTGACAGTAGCCAAAGCCTGAAATATTCCTTTACAGAAGCAAATTAGCAGCTAATAAGCAAAAGGATAAGGGGATCCCCCCATCTTCAGCCTACTGATGGCTGATGAGACTTGCTAAGCAATGCAGAGCACTAGGCAGCGATGAGAACAGGAGCCTGCTGGGACACCCATCTGCATGTGTGTCCTTCCCAGGTGGCTTGCAGGTGACCTGGCATCATGCTAGAGCAGCAGCAGCAGTCTGCTCTCCGCAGCCATCTTCTTCCATCTTTCACCTGGCTGTGGGCAGAATGACTGCCCTGCACCTTCCTCCCTCTTCTCATGGTGTTGGGCAGAGGGCTGCCACATGCAGCCATCCTGTAATGCATTGCCAGCTGGATTAAAAGGCTGCACATCATTTCCTTGGAAAAAAAAGGTGTTTAGCAGTCCTGCAAGGTCACCAGGGAAAGCAGGGAGCCCTGCTTTGTCATCAATGCCTTTTCTTCTGGGGCTTTGCCTAGAGCTCTGGTGCTCAACTGCCTTGAATGTGAGAGACATGCAAAGGTACCCTGATTTAGCAAAGCACTTATGCACATAGTGCCACACACATGCTGAATTTTAAAAATACTGCACTGAACTGTGGTCTAATATCCATCCAGCCTGACAGGGCTCCTTAGATGGGTAACCTCCACGAATGGCCACAGAGGAAGGATCTGAGCTGAAAGCATTTCACCCTCCAAGAACTGGAATTTCAAAAGACTGAATTATTGTATGAAAATAGAAAATGTCTTCCTCTTAGGCAGAAATCTGGGAGCGATCAATATGGATCTGCCTTGTCAGTTGTTTCCGCAGAGCATGGTGGTTTTGCTGTCTGTAAGCAGGATGAGGGAAAGGGGTGAGCAGAGGCTCACACAAAAGTGAGGATCCCATCAGTCAGACGTCAGCCTGCTGCTCGGCCCCAGTCTGCTGCCACAGGGAAAATCCTCACAGATGGCTGCCAAGCCACAGGTTAGTAGTCTTCTTATCTGGCTTGTGTCTTGAACCCATACAGTCTATCTTGATCCTCGATACTCAGCTCTGCTTCCTACAAAGCTTTAAGTTGCTGGAGTTTGTATGAGCACAGAATCCCAACATCTCTTTCATTACAGGGACCTAATCGAGAAGGCAAAGTGAAACCCATACAGATAATTTATTTCTATCATCACTTCCCCAATTTTTTCTCCCTAGTGAAACTGTCTTGAGCATCTAGTTATTTTCTGACAGCTAGAGTGATAATAGGAGGCTTTTTTTTTTTTTAACTGTGCTGCTATTTGGGATCAGAAGACTTCACATCATAAAATATCATTGAAGTGTGAATTCAAGGTTGGGAAAGATGAGGCCTTTACAAGACTAATGCAATTAATTCTGCTCGTTAACTACAGCCTCAAAATACGTACACAGAGTTTGATCTCACTTCTGCTGTGGAGGTTTAGGTCTGAAAAATTATTCTTTTCCAGTGGGCTTCCCAGTGATAAGGGAGCATGGAGAGCTCCTTGTATTACATACCAATGAACACAAAGTCATTGCAGGAGAAACACTACACACTCCAAATCTTTCGGTGTGCAGTAACTTCTTGTCAAAGTAAGAAGCTTACATAAATTAAGGTCCAATATTAAATAATTTCAGTAATTGAAATGAAATGTTTCTTAGCTTTTTTTTTTTAATGTAATCCTTCTCACTCTGCCATCCATCTCAGCACCTGAATTCTAGAAAGCCTCAGTTCTTTACAGTTTACCAGAGCTAATTCCAACCTCAGTCCTTCTTGTTTTCTTTTCACAGAGGAATTCACACAGTGGGACATTAGTAATATAAGGGAACTATGATGCAAAAAAAGCAATTCATTTTTCCAGCAGCTTTCAGCATTCCTCTGCTATAGCCAAAGGTATAGTAATAACATCCTCACAATCAGCCTCTTCTTTCTATTTGGTCCTACAAGAAAGACTATGCTTATGTTCACCTACAATCATTAAGTGAGTGTATTTGTGTGCATGTGAAAGAAGAGGAAAGACATAAACATCTGTCCTACTGGTATACAGCCCTATTAGCTGGGCCCTGGGGAGCTTTCCTCTTCTTCCTTCCCCTTTGCGCACGTTCACGCCGCTTTCCTTCTCTCTCCAGTGATTACCCACATTGTGTTTCCATACTCTGGCAGCTTCTTCATCCTATATCCAAAAAAGCATAAAGTCACCACCACAAACTAGGCATTCTGCAAGCAGCCAAAGTGATGAAGCCTGCTCTCCTATGGACATGAGGGGAAGGGTGAGAAGGGAAGGGAGGGAAGAGCAAATCAAGAAGCTCCTAGCTCTGCCCTGCAATGGGGAGGGGAGAGAAGGGTGGCTTTAAAAAAATAAAATTTCAGAGCTAACTCAGACTAATAGCTAAAGCTAATGATCACCAGAAACTTTATTCAGTGCAGTATATTTGGTATTCTCCTTTGCTTGTGCTGAAAACGTTACCCTTGGTTTGATCTTTTTCCTTGTGTGAATGCATCTCTTTAATGCTTGTTTCATAGATTTTTGTTTCCATCTTATGGCCTTAATGTCTATTAGAAATACAGCCTTGAGGCAAACTTTCTTACAGTAGTGCCTTACTTTATTGTATGCTGCAGTACACGTAGTTGACTCTGACGGCGTTAGTTCTGCACTGGTACACTGTCAAACTGGCTGCAAGAAGTATGGTGAAAAAAGAACCCAAACATCTGCTAAGCAGAAAAAAATCCTAATTTGGATTTTTCTGTGACTATTCAACTCCATTTTAATCTCCTCTTTCCCCACATCTGAGTTTTGAAACCAAAATCTTACAGCAGCAGTTGAATTTGACCTGACTTTGCCAATCTGAGTCCAACTGATACTGCTTAATGTGCCTTTCAGACTCCCCGTCTTACAAATCCTTCTCTGAACTGCTCAAAACTCAAGCATAGTTGTGATCTGACTGGTTTCTTGGGTCACTCGTTAGTCAAAACTACCTGAGATAATACATTTCAGCCTGAGGGTAAAACTCAGAAAAATGTGAAAATTTCTTCAGACACAAAGGCTGTTTTAGTAAACTCAGGCCAAATATTCATATGTAGTAATGACACTAAGAATCAAGGAATTTTGCAATGAAAAGTACACACTGCTCATACTGTATGGATAACTTAAACAGTGTCAAATTCAGGTCTGATTCAACATTTACACAAAGTCTGGGAGCCTAAATGGATCAGTCATAGAAGCGCTTCAGACTGGGGCACTGGGAATGTATCTCTGAAGGCAGGTAGGCTACTCCTTTTCTATGGCATAGGAAAGGCCAAGTGATCTGTAGACTTCTTCTAAGCACAAAAATTAATGCAGAAGTTTTATCTGCTAGGGAAAATAGAGCAAGAGGTGATACTCTGCTGACACTCCACAGCTCTGAGGTGTTTGGGGCTGGTTTATAGGTCCTCCAAAGGTAAGGATAGCCCACAAGACACTATCACCTCCAAAGAAGGAGTCAGACCACTCAGACACTCATGTTCTCATGAGGCCAAAGGATTCTCATTGTCTTCAGTCCCTCTTTTTCATTTAACAAGCAGTGAAGAGACAAGATGTTACCATCACCATCCCAGAGTGGTTTACAAGCAACAGGCAGCTGTATATGTAAAGAAGTCTTCACATCTTGGCTGTGGGGTCAGGGTAGGTGTGTGCAGACTAGTATCCTTCCTGCCTTTTCTCTCTTCTCCCTGGAAGGTGTATATTTATGCAGCAGGGGTAGCATGCAATGCTTTGCATTTCTCAGAATATTCTTTCCTCTGGTCGCTGTAATGTTGCTCATTATTTCTTCTCACTTGACTGGAATTCTCCAGTTGGCAGAAATGTAATGAGAAATTTACTCTTGTGAGGGCATTAGGTAAGAAAAAATATTGTTTTCAAAAGGATCTCATATATGAGATCCTGAAACCATGTTTGCATAGCTTTTAATGTTTTGCCACATTGTTTACCCTTAGTGAAGTGTAAAACTGAAGCACATCAGTGTTGCCTAGCAATTAGTATGAGGCAGCTAAGATGATTTGTTAGTATTCACTTATTCTCTTGCAGAACTTGCATGTATTTGTGTATGGAAAACTACAGTGAACTTTTCAAAACAGTGTAATTATTTAACTGCACTGACACCATGTTTTTCTTTTGAAAGAAGGAAATGTGTCTCAAACTTACGTAAAGACTGTCACCCTTGTCCCTGCTTTTACTATAACTCGTTGTTTGTGCTGTGGCACTTACAAAATCCTTATGTCTCTAAAGTTAATATAAAATATAAGAAAAATAATGTATGTCTCTGTATTGCTCTCTCTTCAGAGTTGCAAGTGTTTACCTTAACAAAATACTACTTAACATGTCTCATATCTGAAGTATTTTTAGAAATGCAACCAATAGCATTAGCTTAAAACTGCTTTTCCAATTTGTGGTTGGTTCATTTTCTTGGCTAAACTCAGGTCTGAAGTTGTTATCACAGCTAGAATTACAACCAAACACAGAAATGTATAGCCAAGCCCTATTATATTCTTGTAAGAATAAATAAAATCTAAAATAAATAAATATTGTTTGACTTTTACATTCATTTTATTGACTCTTTGCTTGAAGAAATGTAGAAATCTACTGCAGTCTGGTTTCAGTTTTCAGTCCACTGATTTACTTGGATCAAATACTGATGAAAAGCTCTGGGCTAACAATCCCAGACTCACAAGGATCAAATTCTGGTCCCACTAACATCAGTGGGAATTTTTTCATTTAGCCTCACCGAATCCAGATGTCATGTAGCTTGCGAAACAGCACCCAGGCAATAAATGCACTGTCTTTCCTCCTGGTATCTTGCTTCTTTTCCATCTTCCTCTCTATCAGGTGGTCTGAAAATCATGAACCTGCTTCAGAAACCCTTTCTGACCAAGGCCCTTGGATACTCCCTCTCAGCCAGAGTTTTGCACCTGGATGAATCATGGAAACATGCTTGTCTATGATCAGGGGACTAACCCACAGGTTCTTGCACTGACTCCATAAATTAATTTTCAGAAAATTGTCTGAAAGACAGCCCACAGCTGTGACTGTACGTCAAATCAAATCTTAAATGGTGACCAAGGTGAGAAAGTGTTTGTGGCTCCTGATGCACTTCTTGAACATGGCAGAGCTCACATGCACTCCTAGCTTACATGCTGGGACAGGTCCCTGCAGCACCATGTCCTGAGAGCACCCTGGTGGGCATCACAGGGATGGTGTTGGCTTTTAGAGCAGCTGCAGCTGGAAGTTGTACTGAGAGATGTTTATACCAACTACCTTTGGGTACTCAACTTTGGGAACTCAACTGCTTGAGCCAGTTGCTCTGCATGTCCAGAGACAGAAGCTGCACCTAGAGTAAACAGTAGGGTTGACCCACATAGGTCTACAGAGCAAAACAGCCAGTGGTAAGGCCCACACCTCCACATTGTACACATTTTGTCTCAGACTAGACCTGGTCAGTCATCATACCAAGCACACATGCTATGGGGGCTGTAGCACTTTGGGTGCCCCCCCCACCGAGTGCCTCTCCCAGCTTGGTTTCACCTGGAAGGAAGCCAAGAGCTGCTCTGCCATGAAAACCAGTGTTGTAAGTGGGGACAATCAGGATAGCCCCTCCTAAAGTGCACTGCTGATCTGAACTGAAATACCAGTGTAGCTCATCCAGAGGCTCTGCCAAAAGATTACTCACAGCATCTGCTATGAGCTGCTCTCTGGAAGTCCAATGGCTAAAGAGGAATGTAAGGGAAAGTATGCCTAAATGTCACCAGCCCAAGCTGGCATGAGTTGTCCTTGCTCTCTTCCCTTCCTTCCCTGCCCTGCCATCCCCCACATCACTTAGATCATTCTTCCATTTCAGCTTTTTGTAAATGAAGAAACACTTTCAGTTATTGGTTTGAAAGGCTTCTCCTGTCATCCATAGTCTATATTTTGTGGTGCATATATCTGGTATCCAGCTTTTTCAAGTCACAGTGATATACTGTAATTAGGATGTATGGTAAAAGTTTGGGAATTAGGTTAAATAAAACTCACATTTAGCTCTTGATTTTTCTGGCAAAGTTACAATGGGAAATCAAAGTTTCCATTTCTCAATTTAGAAAAAAGGATGATCAAGTAAGAGCTCAGAAAAAGTGTTTTTGAATTCTTTCTTTTTTTTCCTATGGAAAATCAAAGAGGAGTTGGGTATTTGGGACACAAATACCGATTCATTGTATACTGTCCTCATTTTCCCCATGGAAAGTGCAGTTGGGAAGAAAAGCTCTAGTGGGCTCACATGCTAATTTTTCTCATTGCTTCTTTAACTTGCACAGATTTTTCAAATATTGACTAGGGTTTGAACTTGACCTACTTAAAACACTGGATATGGTTTTCACTTAAACAAACACCCCTTCAGATCGTGTCAGTATTATAAAGGGGCCTTGCAGCTACTGTGAATGTTGAGAACATCGGTATCTTAATACTCCTTTATAGTACTAGACGTATTGTGAGGGAAGTCAGCTGTTATTCCCTGCTTCAAGTGGCTTTCATGGCTTTCAGCTTTCCTCAGGACCTGTTTATACTAGTTGGTATGGAATTGAATTTATTCTCAAGTCTGGACCTGCTGACCACCTGTATGTTGGATCCTCCAGATCAACCTTTGCCTTGAGCTGTGCCTGAAGCGAGAAGCTCTTTCTGAAGGCAGGGTGGGAGGCTGAGGAGGCCACAGCTCCCCACCATGCCCTCTCCTCACCTGCCAACAGCAAACTCACAACTCATCTTCCTTCTGCAGCTCGTCTCTCCTCTCAGCTGCCTGGCATTTGGCACGCTTTATTTGCTCCTCGTTGTTCAGGGAGACATTTTGTGCTTTTCATGAAATCTCCCCAGGTTTCTGATTATGCTTCATGGACAAAGAAGCAAAATACAATGCAAAGTTGGCCTGGTGTGAAAACTCATAGGCATCTGCTGACAGAAAGAAAGAAAGATGATGGAATGTTGTGGCTTGCATGGATTTTTGAAACGGAGACTTGCATGCTTTTTTTATATATATTAAATCCTTTTCCTTCTACACAGTTTCAAAAGGAATACTCTTGCTGCCAAGAGTATTCTCAGCTCACCTGAGAACAAAATAAATTACCTTTGCAATCTAACAAAGTTTCTGTTGCCCAAGAAGAATATTTTTCTGCTCCAGGAAAATCAAAGTATTCCAGTCTAAAAAGACAAGGAGAACGATAAGAGTAATAATAGTAAAAGTGAAATTTTACCTTTTTTGTCTAACCAAGATTTCTGCAATGAAACTAAACATTATCAAGGGTGCTGGAGGACAAATGGGGCAGGGAAGGTGAGAAGGGGCAGAGCTTTACCCTCCATGAGTGGGAGGGGGTGGCTTGTGGGCTGGGGGTTTGCAAAGGGAAGGAGACCCAGGGACTGTACAAGGGCTGGAGAAGTGGGACCTGTGCATTGGCTCCACTGCTGAGGAAAGAGGGAGGTGGGTGTCACGCAGTGGTTTGGATCAGTCTGCAAGTGGGGATGGAGCTTTGTACCCCTGCCTTCTGTGGCTCCCAGCTCCTTCTCCCACCTGGTCAGCCCTGGCCTTGCTCCTTCCAGGTCTCTCCTCCACCCAAAGGGCTGCGGGATGCAGAGTTTCATGGATGCCCTGCTTGCAACCGAGGCACAGCAGCAGCAGCAAGTTCCTGCGCTGCTCTGCCAGCAGGTGCCACGGGGGCTCGCAGGGATGCTCGTGTGCTGCACAGCCCCCCAGGGAGCCCGACAGCACCACCGCCATGCTGTCGCAGCACGACCACCGGCCCCATGCCGCGACAGCACTATGTGCGAAGAGCCTTCATCCGTCAGCCAAGCATTGTTTAATTCTTAAACTTATGTGTACTTTAACCAGATTCTTTTATTCAGCCTGATGAAAAATATTCTGTTTGATGTTTTCACAGACAGCATCTGAAGGCGTTACTTCGACTTCTTCTCTAACACTGCCCTTTCCGAAGTCATTATTACTCATTAGGTATATTGCGCAGAAAGCAAAGTAGGTCACGGATGAAAAGCCCCATCTTAGCGAGAGGCACCAGTATTGCACAAAGCTATTTTCAACTTTCATGAGATAAAAAATGTTTTCTGTAGGATGAAAGCTGTCACTGCCAACTTACAAATGAATGCCAAGTATGTAAAAACTTTCATTTCAGATTCCCAGGCTTTCATATGTTAAATGCATTGTTTTAGAAATCCATTTCAAAGATTATTCCCCCTGTATAAGCCACACTTGCTGGCTCCCCAGTAGGCTATGCACTGAGTTAAGGGACAGGTACTCAGCTGGTGTAAATCACTGTTGGCTCCATCAGGACTGGGCCATTTTCACCCCATGAGGATCCGTCCTCAAGAGTCCCCATATGGGGAGCAATAGAGGAGGTGGTCGCTGGCTGGGTATCTCAGGACAGGATGACAACCTGGAGTTTGGCTACTGGAAAAATCCCTCACAGCCCCTGCCTATCTGTGCATGGCACTGGAAGAGTGGATTGGCATCTGCAGTCCAGAATGACCTCTAAAGCCAAGATGGCAACTTTAATAGCAGCACCTCAGTGCAAATCATTATTCCACCACTATTACTTTGCATTGTGGACCCATTAGTTAAAACAAAGCTTTAATTTTTGTTTGACTGCTCCTCCAACTTTTAATTTTTGTCTTACTCGGAGGTGTCAAATAAATACTTAGACTTTCTGGAGTGATCCTTAATCTCTTTAGATTGGTGGCCATCCATCCTCTGGCTCTCAATCTAACAAAACACTCAGCAAATACTTTGTTTTATTTGATTTCCGCAAGGACTTAAACACAGGATTTGAGTAGAAATTAGACTGCACTTGTAATATGTCCCTTCATCAACAGAATATGTCTGAAGCACTTTCAACTGCTAGAGAGATAATTAATAAAATTATGCTTTCAGGTTATTACTGCATAAAATAAGTTGACGTATATAGCAACAGTAATGCTGCTAAATTTGTTTTGGTGGTGTAATCACCTTGCTCTACTGATTAGAGGAAAGTCTGTTAATCTTTTCATTAAAAATTTGTATATTACAGTTGAAATTAAGTCTTATTTTTCTTTTTAAAACAATAGTTTTTTAAAATTAAAATGTAAAACATGACAACATAAGGGAAGGCCTAAATTAATTATCATATATTAGAATAATATAAATTACATTAAAAGTAACTAGCGGTATAAGTTTGCAGCCACAGTTTTAAAGAAAGTCATCCTACAACTCAGGGGATTTATTCAGTAAACACTTGGAAGTAGGGTTTGCTACAGTGACAAATCATTTTTTAAAATCATCAGAGATAACTTCTACTGTAAGTACAAATGAAACATTTTTGGGTTTACATTCTTTTCAAGTAGCTCTGGTCAAGGACTAGATCATTTAAACTGAAAGCCAAGCACTCACTTGAAACTCAAAAGAACTAGTGAGCAAAAAGTAATGTGAGAGGATGAAAACTACAAGTTCTAAGATAATCAGAAGGCAGGTAATTGTAAATAATCAATTTAATTAGACAAACAGAAATGTTACCTCCTCTGTTTAATGAAACTCTTTAGTTGCTTAAAGTGCTATGGCACATTCACTTTGTCCCACATATACAGCACATCTAAGCTAGTATTACTGAGTTAATTCAAACAATAACAAAGTGCTAATTTCACGTATTTTAATTAATTCCATTTTCATCCAAATTGTAAGTAAGAAGGAAGCACCATTTAATAAATAGACATGCTTTGCCTGGCATTTCAAAATTAAGTATCTTACAAATTAAGGATCTGAATAAATGTTTGTAAACCATAGCTCTAGAGAAAAATGTGGATTTTGTTTACCTTCTAGCCTTGCAAAAGTAAATATAAATTCACATCAGTTATTGAGCATGGGCCTTTGTGTGGAAAATATTCTAGAAGTGCAAATTTAAAACAAGCAGCTAACAAGGATTAGCCATTCTCTGTTAATGATTGAAATCATAATTAGAAACAATTGTTTAAATCACTTTGACTGAAATCAGTATCTACAACCTGCAGGTATCCACTAGTGTGTTATACGCCTCTTTCAAGACACACAAAACCTGTCACCCGCTGTGCAATCCAGCGGTGAGGACCACGCACAGGAACCAGGAGGCTCGGCAGCCATTCCTCCTCCTGCTGTAGACCCACTGTCTGTGCCAGGTAAATTATTTCACCCTTCAAAGGACCACAAGCTGTCCTGGCCAGGACAAGACCTCCGAGTCTGTGATCTTAGTAGGCACTGAAACTACCTTGGTATTGAGTAGAGATGTGTTACACTGCTTTAATGTACGCAGTTATCTGCTGTTGCTGCATGCACCATTTGGTTGATTATCTTACTTGTCATTTCAGAAAAGTTTGAGCTAAGCCAGGCAGGATAGTATATGGGATGTGTCTGTCTTGCAGTTTTTTTATGATGCCATGTCTGCATTCAGGTTTTTCGAGTGGCCCAGAAAAGATATAATGCCAGCCAAAAGAAAAATCAAACAACTGCAAGGAAATTATTGTATGGAAGAGAAACAGAAAATCTTAACTCCAGATTTCTGTGCTTGCTTACATGTATTTTTTTATTGCCTCTACTCACCAAAGGACTATTTTGTTTGTCAGATGTTTCCTAGAACTAATGCATCATGAAGGCTTTCCAAGCTGCAGCAGATTTCTTAACCACTGGCTCTGGATTTTCTGAAAGGGACTTTTTTTTTTTTTTTTTCTTTTTTGGCGGGGGGGAGAGGGGATCCAAAACTCTGATGAAAAAAAAAAAGAAAGAAAAAAAAGAGATGGAAAAACTTGGTGCCAAACTAAAACAAGTACAAACCAAGAAACTGGTTAAGTTAACAAGCAGGAGGGGGGAAACCAACACCCAAGTGCCTGACTGATCAGAAGAGAAAAATGTGTAAAAAACCCCAGATTTGCTTCACTTAGTCTTACAACAACAAAAAAACCTAAGCAAAAAGTAAAAGATTCAGAAAGCCAAAAGGCAAAGGTTGCCACTGGTGACTCTCCATGGCAGTGGCCTGGATGAGGCAGGTGTGAGAGCGGAGGGGACCTGCCGAGCAGCAGGCAGCGATGCAGGGCTGCAGAGGAGGCTATGCCGCAAGAGCTGCCAGCAGGGCACCAGGGAGCTCGGGATGGCACCCTGCGCCCATGCCTGTGGGAATGGGACGCATTCTCCCTCCCCGCCACATGTCCCTCACCATATATAAGGCGAAAGCTGCAAAGCAGCTGAAGGTACAAGGCTGCAGGTTCCCAACATTGCATCTATCACATCTTCTTGGAAAATGAAATGTCAAAAATACTTTGGTTTTTGAGGAGGACATAGAGATATGACAAACACTTTAAGGGTTAAGTGACTTGGTCAGTAATAGAAATAAGGCCATATAGGTTTCTGCAAATGATTTACAGTGTACTTAGGCACACAGAAATTGTAATATATGTTGCTCTTTAAGCATGAAAACCCCACCATCTACGTAATGCTATTTGTGAGTTCTGAACAATGTGAGGGGATGAAGGCATTTCAGTCTCTGAGATGTCCTCAGATCTTGCAGTCCTTGAACTGCAATGCCTGTTTAGAGGAAATGATATGCACTGAGTGTGTTGAATGGACAAATGTGCTAAACTTCTTCCTTTTCAGTGGGTTAGGGTTTATTTCCCATCAGGTTTGCATTAATGACCCACTGACCTACTTTTCTGATCCACCTAGCAGAACTCTGCAGCCCTGAAACCTGAGACTTCGTCTGCTTCACAGATTTGTTTTGTTTAGGCTTTGTGACAGAAACCATTAGGAGAGTGACACTGCAGATAAAAATGAAATGTGCTCTGCTCTTTGGTATTGCAAGTGTATTTTTATTTAATTGTGTAAGTGTTATCCATCATGATAGAATTTTCTGTTTCTTTTTTTTTTTCCCCGTGGCTCTCTGTTTTATAAGGTTTTCTTCTCCCTCCCTCATATTACAAAGAAAAATGAGCTCTGTACATTTATCCAGTGATTTCTAACCAGTGCTGTTTCTTCGCCTGCTGCAGACCAAGAGTAAAGGAAAAGGCAGACATAATGGATCAGTGAGGAAAAGGCATCTTCTGCCTGTCTTAAATCATCTACTTTACAGAGAAGCTTAAATTGCTAGAAATAAAAAAAGCTCCTTGGCAGCTCAACAACTGCATATAAAACAAATCATATTTTTCAGTGAATCGTAAATGTCACCATCTCAGATAACATTTATGCTTTCATAGAAATAGGAACTTAATTTTCCCCAGTTATATTATTAACTTACTTTGGTGAATCAGATCACCTACATTAAAACAGGAGCAGCCGGTGACTCAGAACAATGATACATTTAAAGATCAAGCACCGCGTTTGCAAGTACCAAGCTGCACGCAGATGGAACTGCTTCTTTGAACCACCAGATAAAGATTGATCTGTTAAAAACCTGCTAAAAATGGGCACCAAATGCTTGTTGTCAGAAGTGACTGACAGCCTGTGTCCCAAGCCGAAATGAGGTTGGGTTTGCCTATTCATTCAGTGGGTGCACAGTGACAGCACAGGAGAGAACGAGGGCTGTGATGGGCTGTGATGTGATGAGCTGATTGCCATTGCTTTACTGTCCTTTTAGAAATTCTTCTAGTTAGAAAAGATAAATAAAAACATTGTTACTGCAATATATTATTTAATATTTCAGCTCTTCTGGTTTGCTCTCTCTGGCTTTGTACTTCTGTGGCCCCGCACCACCCTAGCACATAAACCCATCATGACTGTTTAGAAAGTCATCCTTGTACCATATAAAAGCCAGTACTTCTACCCCAGGTTTTCAGATGAAGAGTTAAGACGGGAGTAAAAGGAATGACTAGCCCAAGGCTGCACAAGAAAATGCAGATTCAATCCAATGCTGTGACCCTCCCATCCCCTCACCTCCATGCATGTGGACTTTAAGAGCTGGGAGATGTTGACTAGGGTGTGTCCACAGTGCCTTGTAGGCAGAAGCAGTCTTGCTTTGCCCATGCTCTAGAGCAGCCAGATGCATGGTGTTGTGAGTCAAATCTGAGTTACCATAGGCAGCCTGGCACCAAGTATGAACCCTTCCGCTCGCTGTGTCTTTGGGTATATTGAATTAAACACTAAACTCATGCAGCTCCAAGGATGCTCGGAGCACTGAGGACTTGCTTGCTTTCTCCTATAGACATATCCTTAGCAGCAATAGAACTTGTGGGGCAAGGACTAGCCTGACAAAACACAGTGAGCTTATTTCCCATATTTTCCCATATCAATTAACATCCAAAACACTGAAAAAAGTCATTATCCACCTCAGTCCTAGCAAGTAGGGGGCTGATAGTTGGATGTAAAATAGGTATTACTCGCTTATAATTTAATTTCTGCTTGACTCATCTCCACTTTAGAGTAAAGAGATGCTGCTGGTGACACTGCCAATCTTTTTCATGCAGTTATATATTTAATTTAAAGCAAAGGAGCCCAGAGACTGACACAAATACTTTGAAAATATGAGCTGCAAGTCTAACTCACACAAAAATATATGTGTGAATGATGATAGCAAACCCCGCATGCCAGCAGAAGACTGGTTGACGGTAGTATTTCAGAATTATACCTAATTGAAAGGTTCTCAGATAGTTTAGGAGTTGTGGCATCTAATCTGCATTTTCATTAATTAGTGGTTTTCACCACGTGGCAGAAACTTTTTGATATATTAATGAAAGCAATGTAAAACGTGTCACTGTCAGATTCCAAGCTGAAAAAACGATGATTGTATTTTCTCACGATGTATATTCCAACCGTTCCAGCTACATGTATATTCTATTTCATCCTAATGTCCCTTACTCATGAAAGCAAAATGAATCACAGGGTAGACTGTACGGCTATTTGATTCAGTCCCTGCAGATTGCATTGATTTTTGTAACACAATAAACGTTCTTTTCACCAGTATGTTTTGCTCAAAAGATGTTTATATTGCATTTATTAGACTTCAGAGCTGTTGAGTTTGGAGCTATCTTTTAAGGCAAGTCTGCAGGGGTTTATTTTTATGTTTCTGATTTTAACGGCTGTCTTGACATGTGGCTGATTTAAGTCTTTTTTTAGGGTGCTAATTTTGAGTAAAACAATTTTTCATGTATCCCTGGATTCAACCATGGCCCTTGCAGAAACCCCAAAGGCCCTAGAGTGCCCACAACTGACCTCAGAAACGTGTAGACACAAATGATGGCCTGATTTATTTATTTAGCTGTAGAGCATTAGACGCTGTAACCCAAGAAGCAGCAATCGAGGAAAGATGTGGAATTGTTGAATGCTCGTGAGCTGACCCAGTTTGAGTGTTTATCTCTATTCAAGTGTCCCATGGCTTAAAAAAAATGCAGCCTAATACAGATTGCAGGCATCTGAGATTCTTTTCAGCAATTTCTATTCGTTCCATCCATCTCAGTCTTCATTACTTGTCTTCATGATCTTTGGGTCAGTAATGGCTTGTTTTGCAAACTTAGCCTGTGTTGAGCTAAATCCTCAAATATACACTAGCATACACACATTCCTAGGTGTTCCTTCAAAAAAAAAGAAAAAAGAAAAGTACTTGAAAAGTAGCAAATTCAAAGGTTGCACATGGTTTAATGTTCTTTGAAATGCAGAAAATGGTATTTGCAAATAAATGAATGTTTACTTCCCAAATGGGAGCTCCATCCTGCACTCCTCTGAGGAGGAGCTCTGTAACCTCCTTTCACAGCCCTCAAGTGGAAGTGGGGGTACTCGGCACATCACAGCCTGGCTTGGCATTTTGCAGGAGCAAGCCTCTGGGCCTCTCTTTCCTCCAGGCCTTTTCTTTCGCATCTTCAGCCAGAGAGCTATCTATAATTTTTGTCACTTTCATTTCCAGCACATCACCATGGATTAGGAAAAGTAAGCCACCGTCCGCCCATTTAATGGAGTGCATTACTGTGGATAATCACTCCAGAATGTAAATCAGTTTACTGTTACCTGGTTACTGCTGGTACATGCACAAAATGGAGAGGACATGGCTCTAGTGGGCCGTAGGTTTAATGTATGGTGGTGAGTATCTATCAAATTCCCCTTATTTTAATAGCTATGCTCAGAACAACGCAGCAGTGTGATGCATTTGTCTGCATGCATGGGAACATGTCCACCTGTATTTACAACATCATGCTGACGAGAAGCGTTCCCACAAGCAGGCTTTAAATGGAAGTTGCCTATCACATCCATTTTTCTTCCAGAGAAGCAGCTCGTGGTCTTTCTCAGAGGCAGTGGAGCAGACTGGCTGCAGGGGAGGAGAGGGCATTGTGCTGGCTGCGAGGAAGGTCAACCTGGGTCACACACCTCCTTTCCTAGCATGGGGTCTAGCTCCAGCAGTCTGAAGGAGCTCATGGCAAACAGCCTTGGGAAGCATGGCATAGTCCCTCTCATCCCTGAGGAACTGGAGGAAAATATTGCAAGCAGGAGCAAGATCCAAACCGAGTCCCAGCAGCAGCTATGGGGGCAGGAGGTGTGGGGCTGAGAAGAGCATGAGAGGGTGGCCCAGAGCAAGGGTGCTACAAGCTCTGGGCACAGCAAACCCATGCTGTCTCATGGGGCAGCTGTTGTATGGCAGTGCTAAACCAAGCTGTTCAGAGAACCTGCTGACAAATTGCCACACAGTGCAGGAAATGCAGGGCAATTAAATCCCTCTGTGCTCAGGACAGGTCACTCTTAAAGGAGCAGTGTGAGATCAGCATTGCGTTTGGTGCCGCTTACTCAGCTGACTGCTGCTGACGCTGTAGCTTTAAGTTAATTGTCACTGAAGGATCCAACAACCTTTAAATCAGTTTTTCTCTTACAGGCAGACTTTCTCCCATACAGTCTGAGAAAAGCTCTACCCTTGAACTGGAGGCATTTTTCTGGCAGTGCTCAATGGAAAAGCACTGGGTGGATAACAGTAATGATGCAGGTTTGCCTTGCTTTTGTCCCCACAAAGTGCTTAAGTGAGACAGAGATACAGGTGGCCAGTTTCCACAGTAAAGGCTTGTGAAAAAGCAGACACATGCATGTGTGTATATGAATACCCACATAGACACAGGTGGCCACAGAGATACTGGCAAAAAAAGATACCGACCCTCTTAATGGACATGTTAAAAATGAAATTCTTTGTATTCAGAAAAGGTGGTGATGTTTTAATGGCAGCATTCAACACGCTGACACCGCTACCCATGTAGACAAGTGTTTGCTACCAGAAACAAGGGCATTTCCAAGCAATAAATGCACTGCATGTTGTTTGGTTTATGTTTTAGCACAGAACCATACAAGCCTTACAGGAGTGACCAGCACCGCCTGATGTGACCAACTTGTGCCTGGGTGCACAGTGACAGCCATGAGGCTGACCCCTAATGACACTCAGCAAAGTCCCTGGTGACTGACCAAAACCCTTTCTTATTCTTGCAAGGTGCCACTCCTTCAGAAGACTGTTTATTCACCATGCCCAAGCTGTAACACTGTCATTTCATATCTTGTTACATTCCTAGATGTGGTCCCCAGAGCCTGCTTGGCAGAGAAATCCCCATTGGTAAGGAAGTCCCAGGGAGGAGGGTGAGGAGGGGGACAGAGCAAGGCTGTAAAGGTAACTAGTTTTCCTTCATTGTTGTGGGGAGAATTCAAGGGCTATCTCACAAAGAAACCTAATTTATCCTGATCTCTGCATAGCAGTGTCCTGGACTGCTGATTTAATGGCCATTTGCTACATTGAGGGGTGGTCTCACTGGTACCTAAGCAGACCTCTGATTATTGCCAAAATTTTAAAAATATGAAGTCCTATGTTCATAATGTATCATTACTTTTTATTATGAGCCTTTATCTCATGCCATTAGCAATGACTGATTAGTGGAATTTTTTCTTCAAGTGGGAAAATATTTTTCTTCCCCACCCACCCCCAAATTTTCAAATTTCCCATTTTTCTGCCAACAAAATGACTTTGCAATAGTTCTGATTGTACTGCCAACATGAAAGAATTTAGAGACGGTTCTCTGAATTATACTTGACAACTCATTCAAGTAGCCCCTTGAGCTCACAGAGGTATCTTTTACATTATCAGTTGGCACAGACAGTTTTCCTACAATTGTACCTAAAGTTTGTGCATATTCCTTTCAGGTTCCTTTCCTTGAAATGCATAAAGTTAAAAGAAGAAACATTCTTGACAGCTTATTGTGTAAATCCTTCTGACACAGTTTCCACATTTCTGTAGAAGATGAGAACTGATCAGTACAAAGTAGGTCAAGAACTCCTAAGAGACACAGTGACTGCCTTTGATTTTGCTACCTTGAAGTTCAAAGAGCATGAGTAAGTTCATTGAAAGAGGAAGAAATGAGTTATTTAAAGAAATAAGGATGACACTTTACATGTAGTGCCCAGAGAACTTAAGAGCAGGTCATGAACCAGGCGGTGTGTGTCTGCACGTGCCTGTATGTACTTTCCATATACTGTTTTGAGACAACACTATCATTACATTATTTGATGATGAACTCTTCCTAGCACTGAAAGCTGTTCTTTTAATAATGAGTTCAATGAGAAGTTTGATACTATATGCTACGCCTATACACTATGCCTCATATCAACCTGAGTAGAGCAACTATTTCTTCAAGCAATTTATAGGCTAAGGACCATGTGGACTAAAATTTAGAAAAGTCAGTAGCTGCCCTCCCCTTCAGCTTGTGTGAACTGAAGGTAAGTACACTCTCAGCATGGAAACTGTATATTTGTATAGGAGCTGTACTCAATGAGCCACCTGGCTTTAGGGCCAGGCATTGGTACCTAATCCTCTTCTGTTTGCAGCACAGACATTGCCTACAGAGCAATAGAAATGTCAAAGAGAGCGATGATACACACTGGTGTAGGAGTTACAGGGCTGGGACTTAGACCAGCTGTGAGAGGACTACATCCATCAAGAAGAATGACATTTTTCACTGTTCTTCTGTTCAAGGGACAGATTAACTGGGGAACTCTCAGGGGCTTCAGTCTCAGCTGCCACATAAGCATTGCCTGAACCACGTGTGCCAAGCCACGTAATGAGGAAAGAGCTGCACTACCTCAAGGTCCTCCTGGCCACGTTGTGACTGCCTCTGACCCTGGTTAGCTGGCATTTAGGAGACAAATCAGAGGAAGGTTAATGTGACAGATGGAGACAAATGCCGAGAAATGATGGAGATCTTATCCCAGAAACACTAGCATGGTCAGTTTAAAAGATGCTACTTGGATAAATTTCCCTTATGAGCGGTGAAAGATGTTCTGATTAAAGCTGTGTAGGTGGCTAAATTCTGTTCTGGGTGTCTGTACCACTGTTAGAGATATTCCCTTTGTTTCATACCAGAGAGAGACAACAAGTAAACCTGTCTGCTGGATTAGAAGTAACATTAGTAAAAATTGAGTGTAAATAGTTCCAATTTACCTTGGTTTTACTTTACATATTTTTGTTAAACACTGTGCATTACTGCCATATGAAAAGTAGGGTCCTCATGCTCCACACCACTGGGAAAATGTGCTATAAACATTACAGTGTGCTCCTCCTCATGCATGTTTTCACTGGCCCACTCTGAAAATAGTTGTAATACATCAGGAGGGCACACCTCTGGGGCTGTTCATGAAAGAACTCCAGCTGTGCTTCAAGGGAAATGAGAGCAGTCCACCACTCACTTATCCCTCTCCTCCCACCCTGATGCCATGAGACTAGGTAGCCCAAGGAAGCCTCCTGCTCCAGAGGTTTAACCTCACATTTGGCCAGAAACAGGTGGCCTGTGGAGCAGTTAGGTGATGGAGAAGCTGTAGGCAGGCAGGAACAGCAACATTAGGGGATGGTCTCTCCCTCCTATAGCTCAAAGTTGTGGTGTCTGTCTCCTAGCAAGTCCTGGCTCTGCCTTGGGGAATCCCTCTTGTCCTCTTGTCCTCCCGCTTTGTGCTGTGAGCGTCAATCCCCCACCAGATGGGTGTGTTTGCCATGTGGTAGCTGTGGAGGAAAGGAACTTCAGCACACAGGGTACACTTTGTTCTACAGCTTTCTCAAGATAGAGGAATGATAGGGAAAGGTTTCTTTGGGCTATAGGATTGCTCCATATGGGATATAGGACCTCCATAAAATGTCACTTATGGGCCATACCTTGACCTGTTGGAGTGCCCAGCTCTCCCTGATCCCCACACAGGGCAGCTGGGTTTTCCCTGGTGACCTGAGAGCACAGTTGGCCCCGTGGCACCAGCGGCTCTAGCGTTAACAGGCAGCGCCCGTAAAACTTAAACAAAGCTGGTTACAAACACAAAAGCACTGAACATCATGAGGATATTTTAAGAAGGACCTAAGCCATGCAATTGTTAAATAGCGATAGGAATTAAGAGCAACATTGCAGTAGCTGTGATTGTCAAAGATAAAAGTACTGATTTATAGTTGAGGTGATATTTCTTCCTAGACTGGCTGATGTAGCTGAAAGAAAAGCCCAGATGAGCCCCTGGGAGCAAAAGCCGTTCTTCAGGTTGCCAGGTTCTGTTTCAGACTTTGCTCAAAGCCCAACAGCTAGTCTACTCTTTCCTAACTGGATCAGCTGATGTAAGGAAAGACGCTACTTCTGCTAACAACCCTCATCTGGCTAAAGTGGAGAAATCAGATTTGCAGCTCTGGGATAGGCTGTTTGTGAATAGCTCTGATTATTTTTTTTCTGCTGTGCAGTGACCTCAGCCAACATGAAGTACATAGCTCTTGCTTGCTAACCTGTGAGTCTAATTGGTATTCTGTAGAAGTCCTCACAATGCCTTTTAGTTACAGCAAATGTCAGAAAACACAAAGTCCTGTTTTCTTTGTGAAAATTCCTCCAAAGGGACTTGCACGAACCCCAACTGCACAAATGCTACCTCTCAGCACAGGCTGCAAATCCAAGCACTTAATTTGGGCTTTCAAAAGCAGGGCTGTGCAATACAAGCTTCAAGATGTTTACTTTCCTAAGTCTCTTTCTGGCCAAGAAGAATGACTTAATTCACGGGATGGTCCAAGCTTTGTTTTGTGTTCCTGGAGCCCAGATGCCCATTTAGAGACTCTCCTCGCAAGCCATGTGGACACAGCACCTCCCCAGGCTGAGGGTTTGGCTGTGCACAAGCACAGTAGGAGGCATTAGGAACCGCTGGACTTCACCCAGGGTGCTAACAGCTGCTCCCCATCGCCTCCCGTCCCACCACACAGTCACAGTAGAAGCAGAGCTAAGCCAGATGGAATCAGCCCACAGGCTGGATTTGGCCTCCAGCTGGAACTGCCTGACTTCATAGCTTGGAGCTAATTAAGCTAATGATTGACTATTAGGTGGCTTTTTTTTTTTTTTTTCTCTAATGCCATTTACATCATCTGTGAAAAGTGTTCCAGTTTTACACTGATGGTTGCTGGGAATCTCACCTAACTTTGCATTCCTGTAAGTCAGGTGTTAAAGCCTGAAGTGGTCACCTGAAACTGAGTCCTTGTATAGATGATGAAGGAAAATGGGCATCTCTGGAGGTTGCATAGTCTGGTTTGCCTTTGCCATCTCTTTTGTTTTTCTTACCAATTACAAAGGCAGTAAAAGTCTAGCTGACTCAGGCTTGGACATTTTTGCCTTTAGATACGTAACTTAAGGCAGATGAATCTCCCACTCAGTAAGGCAGATTACCAAATTAACTAGAAGATCCCACTAGCCCCTTTCTCCAAAAACTAGCCCCTAAGAAAGCTGATAAGTAGGATCCTCACTCAAAAAATCCTTCTGCCCTATATGTCCAAAAATAAAGATTACAGTCTCTGGAGTATGGTGATTTTCTGGCCTGTTTCTGGGGCAGCCTAATTTCCTGTGCTCAAGAGCTTTCCTTTTATAAGAAAGGGTAGCAAGCCTTCACCAGATTTTCCTTTTCCATCCCCTTTAAATAAGGAAAGCAGCACCTTCAGTGAGCATGGGAACCCCTGTGGCTTGCCTCTCCCGTGGCTGTCCATCGCTGGCTGAGCAGCTCTGCAGTGCACCCCAGCTGTGGGGCTGGCTGCTCCCAGGGCTCCCAGCTCAGCTGTGCCTGTCGCAGAGCCTCCAAAACCCGGCCATGCCTCGATGCCGAACCCTTCATCTGGGAGCTTCTCTACAGCAGTTCCAATGGAAAAACCAGAGAGAAAGCCTGCTCACCTCAGTATTTCTATTTCTTCCTCCTTGACAAGAAAGCTTTCAGATGGCAGACAGGTATTGAATTTCTGTGCGCCTGAGCCATACATGGTGCAAAGCGAGGTTAATAGATTTTTACGGCCAGAGGGAGTATCCTGATCACCTCATCTGACCTCTGGCATCACACAGGCCAGAGACAGGAGCTGTAATTACACCGAGTTTCCAGCAGAAATGAAAGAACGCAGCCCACACCTAATTGTCCTGCCAATCAGATCATCCCACGAGTCCCCAGATTCTTTGACCCTCAGTAATTTTGCTGAGCAGGGTTTATAATCACAGGGTGTCTCAACATGCAGCTTGCATCTTGTGCAAAAGAAGACTGATGTCTTCGGTTTCAGAAGAGGAAGAGAAGTAATCTGTGTGTAGCTTCCTGCAAGCTGATTTTTTTTTTTTCATTTCCCTTTTTTTTCCAGGCAGGGCCAAAAGCAAAAGATAGGTGTAGCTTTCTCCTTCCCTGACAGCTCTATGCAGCTGTTTACAGCTGTGCTACGCTCTCTTCGGCTGAGTGAGGCTGAAGGGTAGCATTTCGGCTCCTGCCTAGCTGCAAGGCAATTAATAGCGGCTGTCAACCCTCTGACCTCTTGACTGGTGATGTGTCTCCGAATGCATTTCCACACAATTCCAGGCCACAAATACCCTCTAAAACAAACTCACAGACCTACTTTTAAAAATATCTAGAGGGTGAGGAGACAGTTCCCAGACAGACTTTTTGCTGATCTTTTTCTGTCAGATACGTTAATAAAATGGCATTCTGGTGTAAGGAAACTTGGACCAGAGAGTGTTTAGACACTATTGAAATCATTCCTTGGAGCTGGTCTCATGTAAGCTTCTGCATTAATGAGGGATCATCTCTATTTGCACCAGTTCGCCAGCAGCACAATCAGCAAGCAATTAAATTCTAACAAGCACAAGGCTTGCGAGAGGACTCCCTGCACACAGGCAAAGGTTGCTTGGGTTTAAAACCAACCAAACGGGGTGTGTAACTCTCCTTTTCCCACCCACCCAGCCCCCCCATATATATGGATTTTTTCCAGTTAATACTGTGGCGTGTCCTCATCAATTGCTATTTCATCAAGTCCTATGGAATGTGTAAATTCTCTCTCTGCCAGGGTGTAATCCTATTTGGCAGAGCATTACAAGGGCTGTACCAAGGGTGATTGAGAGGTCATAGCAGAGAGGCAAAGGAGGAAGCTTGCCAGTGTGTTTTCAGCTGCAGTGGCCAACTTGGCAATCTTCTTATCATCTCTTCCCATTTCCATCCTCTTACATACCCAGCTTGGTGCTCAGCCACCATTTAGAGCAGGTGTAATTCTCCTTCCTGGATTTCCCTGATAATACTCTCCAAACCACCTTTGGCAGGACCAGGACCCCTGAAGAAGGCAGGAGGGAAATCTACCTTCCTCACTTGAATGATCTGGAAAGAGATGAGCTTTCCAGAGAGTGATACTGCTCCAAGTGCCCCTGGGTAAGTCAGTGGCTCAGAGCTGCCAAGCACAGTCCAGTACTAAAACCTATGAACATCTCCCCTTTACATTTTGTTGTGTTTGTGTCACCTTCTAATGTTTTAATATTGACATACCCAGTAAATCTTAGGAGGCTTGAAAGGATGATTTTAGAAGTTCGTAAGATATAGAGAAGCATTAATAAAAACTTTTTTCTCTTTTTTTTTTTCAACTTACCTCTTTACCAGTAGCTGAATTTCCAGGTGAATTACTTTCCTCTAAAATGTCATAATTTCCCCTTTAACTCCCAAGGTCAGCTGTTCCTTTCCTTTGCCCAAGAGGAACAGTTGCTTAATTTTGTTTTAAATACTCCCGATGGGGTCTGTAACATGTCTCTTCAGACAATCCTGTCCAGTGCTTCATTTTTCTTCCTGTTAGAAAGCTTTCTCGTAATGCCTAACTTAAGTTATCTTTGCTGCAATTTGAACCCATTATTTCTTATGCTTTCCACCAGGGAGAAGAAATTTTTCCTCTTCTCTCAGCAGCAGTCTTTGGCATATTTGAGGAATATTATCATTCTCCCTTCCCCCGTCTTTAATCTTCTTTCCTTTAGCAAAGCAACCCCAATGCAGTCATTCTTCCTGGTAGGTCATGATTTCCAGCCCTCTGATCCTTCCTGCAGCTCCCTTTGGATTCACTCCAGCTGGTCCATATCTCTCTGAGAATGCAGCGCCCAATGCTACACAAAGTACTCCAGCTGAGACATTATCTCTGCTGAGTAAAGCAGACAAGATGGTGTGTGAGTTTGCTGTGCTACATTTAGGAACTTCCAAAGGTAAAAGAGAATCTTCTTTTCTACAAAGAGCAATAAATTATCCCTTTGATCCTGATCCAAATAGGTTTTCTTACTAAAAAAACTGGGATAGAGAGAAATTAATAGAATTCAAAACTTATTTTGAACGTGTCTAAGAAAAGAATACATTCTTAATCCTGTGCGTGGTACAGTAGATACTCCTGCACATAACAGACATTTGCTGAGACATACTGGCAGAACAATTTCAGGAAGTGAAAACAAGAAGGTTTAGCTGCTAGTGAGGAGAGAGGTCTTGCCTTTTCCCAGTGATCTTGGGTAGAAAGCAATCTTTAGTCTCAGTTTTCATGGCTCCCAAATTCACCACTGTTTTGGGGAACCCTGGGATATAGCACACAGTACCAAACTAAGCAGCACATCTGAGGCAGTAGTTATGATTGTTTTGCAAAAGGCTAGCTTAGGATCTAGCTTTTCCTCCCCTACACTTATGTGCTTCTAATGATCCCCACCAACAATAAAAATCAGCATATTCAAAGCTCACAAAATGGTATTTAAATATGAATGAGGTTTTATCAGAAACCCTTGGATAGCAGCACAGCAAGGTGCTTCAGCTGGGGTGTAGTGAGGATGAAGTCCACCCCACTCGCCCAGTGCTCGAGAGTCCTCGCACAAAGCCCGCATAGCACAGCCTTCTTTCCTGTGGAGGCAACGCTGCCACAGTGTTGCTGCTGCTCTTCCAGCAGCTCAGCCCCACTCACACCCGCAGAGCTGCTGAGCCTCGGGGTGGGCGAGCGGCCCAAGCCCACATCTGCCCCCCCATCCCCTTCCCTGCAGCGGGGAGTGCTGGCACCAGCCAGATGCAGTTTTTCCGCCGGCAGACTCCCAATGTGGTCAGCCCAAAGCCCCGTGTGTCCCTCTGCAATGTCTGAATGTCACCTTTTAGCAGAGATTATTAGGAGGCTTTGTCTGACTGACAAGCACTTGTGTTTCGCCTCGAATCTTCGAAGGCAGGCAGGCGCGGGGGCAAAGAGCACTAATAGAATTCTTCAATGTCATTTTAATAGGATCACTGTTTTGTGATAGCTATTTTTTCCCCTCTTTATCTTTGTCTGTCCTCTGCTAGGCTCTGTGTTAATGCCCTCTGGTGATACTGAGTTCTTTCCAAGTTTCACAAAAAAAAAAAAAAAAAAAATTCCCACCAGCATTAATTATTGCTCCAGGAGGATGTCTTCCCTTAAAGATGCAAGGTTTCTCTGAAGCCATCTGTCTGGATTTTCTTCCTTTGGGACAGAGAGAACAGTTAGCAACTCAGTATTTCCAAAAGGAAACTTGCAGCTCGTGTAGATAATATGAATGACCCAGTTGCCCTGGGAAGGGAAGTGCCGTCTCGTGTGCAGTGTGTTCCGTATGCCATCCATCCACCTTCCTCAGTTAATGAGGCTCAGACTTCTTCATGCTGGTCAAGATAAATATAAAGCTCCCTAGCCCTGAAATCACCATAGTGAGGTTGCCATGGTAAAAAGAAGAAAGGAAAAAAAAAGTTCAGTCCATCACAGATTAGGCTAAAACCTGATACAAAGAGAGACAATAGCATTGCATCAAGACAGAGAAACATGCCTGTGATGTTCTCCAAAGTACCACGATCTAGGTACGGTTTAGATTTTTTGAAACATCCTGTTCTGTTCATTTTTCTAACAAGATACATTGGGATTCTGTCTTATGGGAAGATGTTATGAGAACAGGGCTAGGAAATTGGAGCTTCTTAAACGTCTAACTCAAGTACTGACACTGAGCCATGACAGAAACAGAAATCCCGGTCCACACCACTTGAATTAATGTTTCGTGACCTGGTCTACAAAAGAAAAGGATATCTCATCCAAAACCTAGATCCCAACTCCACATTTCAGTTCCACTGTTGATAACCAGGCAGCTTAATTACCTCCCAGAGTGATTATGAGGCTGGGTTATTTAAGGTTTGCAAAGCTCTATGGAGGTTCTAATAACAGAATGTCAGTCATGTACAGGAATAAAGATGTACAGGGTGCTCAGCCTGTGGGCACAGGCAGTAAGCTCATATGGGCACTGCATGTACCCAAGCCCAGAAATTTCCTGGCCCACCGTGCACACCCATGCCCTGCACGTGCCCTTGGTGAGCCCTTATGCTCCAAGTGAAAAGCATAAATTGTGGATTGTGCCTACCGCAGATTAGAAAACAAAGCTTAGAAAACTAAACTGCAGAATGCCACCTGGGCAGGGCTCTGAAGATGAGGGCAAACTGCACAGTGGCCCGTCCATCTCAAGGAACTTCACTTATTGCTTGGTAAAATACTTTTTTTTTGTTCTGTTCTCAGTGACTACCCACATTCCAAGCAATAAGGAGATCACCAAGGCACAGGATCCTGAAATCTCACAGAACAGCACTACTGCTTTACAAAGCACAGCATTAGATCCAAAGACTTGAGAAACCACACATCCTCCTTGAATGTAAGAATAGATGTCCACCCTGCCACTTGCATTATTAACAGGTATACTGGATGCTGTGTGCACCAGTAGTTCTAGGCAGGTCCTCTTTGACCATTTCTCAGTGTGTCTATCGAGTCCAGCTCTGATTTGTAAACTGTCCAGACTGATATTCCTTTCCTCACCGTCATACCTGATGGTGAGGTTGTGGGGGTTTTGGCCATAAAAAAATGGGGATCAATCTGGATAGTTTCTTCCTCTGTAAACAAAGTATCCAAGCAATACTGTCATGCACAAATGTGTCTTCAGGAAGAACAGAGGAAGGTGAACCCATGAAGATGAAGCTGGATCACCACCTGTAGCAGAGATGTGGGACAAGAGCCTTATAGGAAGTATTGCATTAGGGCTAAAATGTCTCCTGGTCTGCTCAGTGAGAGACAGACACTGAAAAGATCCTCAACTGATTACGCACCACCAGTCATTCAAGTGGGGGATGCTTGACTCTCAGTTACTGACAAACACACAGGACTGCACCTAGATGTGCCCTCACCAAGTCTTGAAATCAGGTTTTGCTAGTGCAGATGGCAAGTTCTGCTGCTCTCCTGAAGACCCCTCTCCAGTGCCTCTGAGCTGCTAAACAAGGGAGCGGAGCTGCAGCAGGGAGAGGCAGCGGTGGCAGCTGTACAGCAAGATCCTTGCATCTGGCTCAGCTACAAGGAGACTGAGTGTGTGCTGCTGCTCTGCAGTAGTGGCCACCAAGGGGTCAGATGTCCACAGGCATGAGAGCCTCTTCCCAGGCTGTCTGTCTGCTGGCGTAGCCACCCACCCAGACTGGTACTTGCAATGCCAAGCCAGGGACTTTCCTGAGGCTGATCAAAAAATCAAAGAACTGTGAAGGGACTCTCACATATTTGCATAAACAATTTGCATTAATATTTTATCAATATTCTTCTTTCAAATCAATACAGTATCCAAAAACTTTTCTGGTTTCTAAGTTTCTGCATCTTTTTTAACACCACTGACTAGCTCTCAGCTTCTTCACTCAGTACAGTTTTCTCAGTCTAGATGTGTCTGCTCCTGGTCCAGGGTCCTCTCTATGCTCTAAATCAGGACAGTCCTAATGCTTAACCCAAGTAGCTCACCCACTAAAAGCCATCTATTTATGTAGACATTTCTCCAAAAGCGAAGTAGACCCTCCTAGGAAAAGGCATGGAAATCTTACCTCAGACAGGGATGACAACAAGGAACGGGCACACTTCAGTCCTATGAAGGTTTTCACATATCTCACACACTGGGATGGGACTGCTCAGCTACAGACAGGCTCAGCCCTTTCCTCAGCCTTTACTGGATTTGGATCCAAGTTCTTTCTGGAGACTGATTTAGATGTAATGCTTTTGTGGACAACACGCCTGGAGCCGTGGTGATGGGTGAATCAGAAGTGTGTATGGCCAGCTATTGTGACCAACGTAGTGACAGATTTATTCTTCCTGAAAAATAGTCTTGTGAAGCTAATGCTATAGACACAATGTTTATCATAGAATCACTTAGGTTGGAAAAGACCCTTAAGATCACGGAATCCAACCATAAACCTAACACAGCCAAGTCCACCACTAAACCATGTCCCTATGTGACACATCTACATGTCTTTTGAATACCTCCAGGGATGGTAACCCAGTAACCCAACCACTTCCCTGAGAAGTCTCTTCCAATGCTTGACAACCCTTTCGGTGAAGAAATTTTTCCTAATATCCAATCTAAACTTCCCCCTGGTGCAACTTGATGCTGTTTCCTCTTGTCCTGTCCCTTGTTACCTGGGAGAAGAGACCGACCCCCACCTGCCCACAGCCTCCTCTCAGGC
>JAVJGI010000014.1:69319673-69336887 GCA_035590275.1 Ibycter americanus
GACCCTTCACCAGCTCCGTTGCCCTTCTCTGGACACGCTCCAGCACCTCCATGTCTGTCTTGCAGTGAGGGGCCCAAGTCAGGTCAGAACACAGGAAAAACAAGCTGCTGCCTGGTGCACTAGCTAAAGCTGTTAGAAACCTATGGGACAGATTTATACATGCCCGCAATGAGATGTATTTGAACATACCGCTGGTGTGCATGTCTCACTGTATGTATTCACAGAGACTTCAATCACACACACAGCAGAATGGAGCATCTCAAGTGCTGCCATTGATATTTCACTGAAACCAGCGTTACCTCTAAAAGTACACAGGCAGACTGTAGCAAAGGAAGGAAAGGTCCTTTTTGTGGAGAACATTGCCATCTTGTGCACAACTGCATTTACTTTGTGCCTGGCACACTTGTGAGAGATGGTACTGCAGAAGTTTTTTATCCTTCCTGCCTCTCCTGAAAACTCTGGGATGCCTGAAGCAGCATTCAAGCCCTTGAACGGAGAAGTCTCCCTAAATAGCATCAGCTTGTTCCAGTCCTCAAGCAACGATAACAAGATCTGAACTGCTTTCTGGACTAGCATATTTTTCCTTTTTATCTTGCAAAGTGCTTCATTAAGTATACTTAATGAAAAAAAGCCAGCTGTATCACAATTAAATCAATAAAATAGCGGAAAATCAGGGCTAACAAAGCTCTACAGAAGTCTGTTAATCTTTAACAAGTGGAATAGCAGTGTTTACTCACAGACTCTCTGCAAGTGCGGGCAGCCATGCAGGCACACAGTAAGTACAGCAACAGCAGAATTTCCTGCACAGGAAAATCTGGCATAGGTGGGCAAATAGACAAAATGACAACTACCCTAGTGTAGCAATTGCCCTTATAGTGTTTCATAGCAGATATAAATTACAAAAACCTTGAAACACCAATATATGGCCAGTAAACACAAATATGAATTTTCCCGGTGAGGAATACAAGGCCCAGCAAAGCCATGTTGTTTAGGTAAGGAAAAACTGCCACAGCCATAGGGGGGGCAGCTGATGCTACTTCCATGGCTTGTCCACGAGGACGTCCTCCCTAAAACACAGGGCAACGTACAGCACAGCAGCCCAGAAGTCCTCCCACTGGGGTATGTAGAAGATCTGGCACCCCATTCCCCATGAAATCCAGACCATTCCCAGGATTTCCACACTATGCTGCCTCCTTCCATACTTTTTTAATAGTCACCTGCAGCTGGGCAGCTCTGCTCCAGGTCAGTTTTTGTCTTGCTGCCAGCAAAGCCAGGGGGTGAGCCTGAGGCTCCAAGTATCCCTGGATCCTGGTGGGCTTGAGCACCCATCCTGCATAGCCCCACCGACTGCTCACCCCCAGCCAGGATCCCACCTGCACTGACCACCACACTGGCACCAGGGCACGGTGTGCTCTGGTGTGCACACGTTCTCCATTTGACAGGGTAATGGAGTAACATCCACCAGCACTGACAAGGAGCATGTGACTTCTTCTGCATCATTGATGGAGGTGCCCTGCTCCAGGGGGTCCTTTGCACTGAGGGTGGGAATTGCTTGGCCTTTTGAGGGGGCCTTTATGGATGGAAGTTGAGTCTGCAAAAAACTCAGTTTCCCTCTGCCTGCTTTCCAAGCAAGGTAATGTCTGCATCCAACTGAGCGCCTAGATCTCCAGGGCACTGTCTGCATTTCAGAACAAGGTGCACAGAGCACAACCCAGGGGATATGGCAAGGCCCAGTTTCTTGCACGACTTCCTAAGGAAACCCCATGTTCTCCACGCAGATTTGGAGTGACAGCTGGCTGATGTGGATTTGATGTTAAAGATTTTCATAGAATCATAGAATCGTTTAGGTTAGAAAAGACCTTTGAGATCATCGAGTCCAACCATTAACCCGGCACTGCCAAGTCCATCACTAAATCATGTCCCTAAGTGCTGCATCGACACATTTTTTAAACACCTCCAGGGATGGCAATTCCACCACCTCCCTGGGCAGCCTGTTCCAATGCTTGACCACCCTTTCAGTGAAGAAATTTTTCCTAATATCCAGTCTAAACCTCCTCTGGTGCAACTTGAAGCTGTTTCCTCTTGTCCTGATGGAAGCATGCCAGTGTTTTAGCTAGCAGGATGTCCATGTGTTTGCTGGTTATCCTACCACCAGGAGAGGAGAACAGTGGTTTGCATGTTTTGCAGAGGTGCCACCAAAGCTCTTGGTCACCATTTTCTCATTAGGAGCACCCAAGGTTGTAAGGCCTGAAGTATCAGCTACTAGTCAGCAGAAGGACAAAGATGTTTTCTCTTTCTTCCTGCTTTTTCTGTATCTACATTCAAAGTGCAACTGCTACCAATAAGCCAGTGATGGCATAGTTACTGAACTGTTTTTAAAATTGCCCTGATATCTCTTTTATAATACAACACAAATGCACAGGGCAGTAGCTAAGTTTGAAAATGACAGTGTAGTGCTGTTAAATTGAAAGTACCATTTGACATTTTAATGTAGAGAGAAAGCCCATCTTAACCGCGGGGCTGGATCTGTAACATATGCCAGATGACATGATGCCACTAGTGCTTAATGTGTCTTGTAAAACTGGATATAAACAGCTCCTCTCACCTGAAAGATTCATAGCTTTTGCTGGGCTTTTGCTGAAGACAGCTTATTAGTATGCAAATGATACAGCAGTATCTTTTCCTGGCTTGAATTACACATGATTTTTTCTTACAGATCAATTTTACTTACTGAAAAACCTGCCTTCTCATGAATGGTGGCACTTACCTGCAGTCTACCCCCTAACATTTCTCTATGGATCAGAACAGCCATGTTTATCTGGCTTTTTTCTTCCTATATACTAAAGGCAGGGATGAGGCTTTCATGGGTCTGCACCAAAATTCTCCTCTTGGTCTGCGATTTAACACTCTCACCCCACTCTGCTATCCTCAGTGCACAGTTCCCGGCTACACACATGAAGCCCATCCTTTGAGAAGAACAGTGCTTCTCCTAGTGTATCCCAACACCAAATATCCCTGAACCTTCATCATAATGCAAGATCTCCAATTTTTCTTTATCTTGTTCATCTCTACTCTTCTTCTCTAGTGATGGACAGACTTCTCATTTAAGCCTCCCATCCAAGCCCCTTTCTACCTGCCTGCGTCTGTTACCCTTCACCTTTTCCACTCTTGAGGGCTCTCCCTCTCTTCTCTGGATGAGAATGAAGACAAGAAGGAAATTCTTCAAGCATTTCCAGGATCAGCCCTTTGATCTGGACTTGATTCACCCCACAGGACCCGGTTCACATCCCATTCCTCAACACTATTAAATTTGCTAGCTAGATGTTATCAGAGGGAATGCACCTCAGCTGAAGAAATTTGGGATGTTACCAGATGGGACCACATACCAGATCCACATCTTGCATACACTCCTGGTTGTGCTTCGCCCCCCAGTCTTTGCACCCTTTTATCACCAGCACTTTCTTGCTAAAAAGAACTGTCAATGCCTTGATACTGTGGCAGAGATCGATCCTCGTATGTGTCTATTGCTGGTCTTAACCTGCCATGGTTCTTAACCTGCCTCTGATCACCTGAGGCAAGGAACAACTGAACCACAGACAGTGCTAGTCAACTTGAAGGATCCAGGACATCCCTACTTTCAGCTTTACGTCATAGAAATTATCCGCATATGGGCAGATAATTAATGAAGTTTTCCAACACCCCCAGACAGCCTGTACTATTTCTCAGAAGGATAAACTGCAATCAGGCAAGAAGAAAAGTTCAGCATCTGGCCCTGCTGCCCTCCTTGTAAATTAAGGTGTTCCCTTGGATATTTAGGGGAGTGGGATCAGGATGACACATGCCATCGCAGGAGTCAGTGTCGCTTTTGGGGTAGGCAACAGCTGTCTGGAAAATCAAGACTTGCTCTCGCTAGTAAATGCTGTAACTTTTGCCTCCACAAGAAGCATCTTCGTGTTTAAGTTGTTCAATATACTGGAAGAAATACGACTTCTTAGAGTAGATATATTGAACCAGAGGCTTACAAATATGCATAATTACATTCATCTCATTAATTGTCCATTAACATCTGTTACATGGACTGTTCTGCCTTAGATTCATACAATTCCTTGCTTATTTAACATTTGAAGTGTTAAATAGAAACAACCTCAAAATTACTTGATATTTTTCCTGCCTTTTTTTAATCAGACCTCAATTCCTTCAGTCAGCTCTGTAAATTAAAATTAATTTGGTGAAGTCCTGAAAAATTCAGCATGGTGTCAAGAGATGAAAGTTTTAACATGTTACATGAAAACAAGTCGGATCATTCATCAATCTCTGACACAAGCTTAGAGAGTGTCTTTCGCTGCTTGGATTTTCTGTTTTGATGATTCTGCCTTCCACACGAGGGAACGAAGCCTTTCCCTGTATCACAAGAGCCATCTGCAAATAGATAGACTGAAGAAGTTCAATACTTTTTATAATTCTGTGAAGATCTAAGTGCATCAATAAAATACTTAATGCCTCCTGCAATCCTTTGATGACTGAATTTGCTAAATGAGATTGAAATGAGGAGTGATTTATAATGGGCTGTAATGAGAAATGAGTTCAACTGCCTTCCAAACAATTGACAGGGAATAGATTAGTTTTAGCAATGTAGTGATTTAAAAGAATAGAGAAGGGAAAGTATTCCCCTTTGATCTCTGTGACAGCAAAGTTTCTTTAGACATGATCCAATCCCAACAAATATGCAGCAGAAGTTCCATATAACGGTGCTTTATTCACTCCCTTCATAAAACAAGAGCTAGTCCAAACTAAGTTACTGAGGTTTCTATTAGAAGTCTCATTTTCCATTGCTACACAGCCTGTGAAATAGGAAACTTCCCTAGATTTCCAGAGAATAATGGCAAATTATTGTGAACTTGAGTTTATATTACAGGAATAAAAAGTACACCTTAACTTTAATGGGAATTGCCAAAGATCAGAGGTACTTTCTTCATGAACTCTGTGAAAGACAAATATTAGTCTTCAGATGTCATGCTAACTTATGGTTTAATACAGTGTGCTTATTCTGTACGAGCTGGAAGCGTGCACCCAGCTTATCATAGCAAATCATCTCACCTAGGTTGAACTACTGCCAGCAGTAACGCCAACCAAATATCCACCTGAGCATATTGGGAAGGGAGGTGAAGGACCAGACCCAAAGAGGAGCCCTGGGAAAGGAGAACCTTACCAAAACAGGTACAGCACAGCACAGGTATTCAAAGGACACTCCTCCATTTCACCTCCTGCGTTTGCAGTCCTGCAGGTACTTCTGCCTACATGCAGGTCCCTGACCATGGCTGGTTTATGTACTTGGAGAACTGGCAGCTTAACTTGTGCAAGCAGGACAAGGCCATGGAGGGCTGACACCTGGCTCTCCCTCTACACCTGAAGTGGATGTAAAATGTTACCCTCCAGGTTTGGCAGAGTTTGGTGAGTACAGATTGCCAGTGCAAGCAGGTCTGAGTAAAGGAAAATCAGAGCGGTGACTTAGCCAGAGCAGGGCAGCTTGCCACGAATCTAATGTGGCTGCTCACATAACCCGAACAGGCAGCAAACTTCAGACCCATACCATGAAGAAACTCCTTGTTATTACTAGTGGTTCACTTACGTTTCACACAAAAACCTCCAGAGTGACTGTCCGCTAATGGCAAATCACCTGCCCCTGTCTGCAGCCCCCACCTGCTGGCACCACTGTGCTGTGGGATGAGGCAGGGATGCTTTCGCAGTGGTACACAGGACAGTAATCACACAAGCCTCAGCACTATTTACAGGATTGCTGCCTCTGTCTTCTTCCATGACAGCTGACAGAAAGACCCTTCTCACACCAGGGAGAAGTGAGCATTGATCTGACACAAACTGTTGACAGGCTGCAAAAATATTGATAGTGCATTTAGCACCGGTGCCCCAAATCTTGGCAAATGAGACTTCACGCTCTCCAATTATTTCCTCCCATTATGTTGTCTCGCTCTGCTATGTATACTAATTGGCTGTTTTGGTTTGCTATTTAGCAGCCAGCTTCCTTTTAAGCTAAAGCTCGTTCCCCTTAACTGTGTGCTTCCATAGCTTCTGCTCCGCTGAAAGGTTAAACAGATTTCATTATCCATTTCCTGCAGAGACCTGATTTCTACAAAAGGCCTTGAGCAGGGTGATATGATTGGCAGGAAAGAGAGTAAGATTACAAGAAGCTGTTTTCACACTTAGCCAAATACAGAGAAGCACAGACACCATTTGAAATGACACTCTGCACGGGTCTCAGCAGCTGGGAAGAACATTCAGCCTCTTCTGGTTTGCTATTATTCTTGCATCTGCCCCTTTCAGCACAGCATCCTCGAATGGCATCCCTCAACATGTCAACACACTAAGCAGCCCAGGATAAAAGACAGTACAAGTCACACTGTCTTAATTTCTCCTGAATTGTTATACATTGCTTAGTGCCACCTATTAAATGGCAAGGCAGCCCCTGCTGTAGCCCCGACAGCAGGGAGCAGGCTAGAAGAGGCAATCTCCCCCTCCCCCACCTAGTCTCCTCAGTAAATCTCCTCGGCAGGCCTGGTTCCCTTCTTGTAGAGGCAAGATACACTACCTGGGGGTGCCATAAGTGTCATTCATGGGCACAGGGTATCTGGCTCACTGCAGCTGAGCGGCTTGGGGCAACAAGATGCCTATACACAGACCTGGTCCTCTTCAGGAGCTCAGTCCTCTTGGTGGTCCCAGAACCCGCAAAAGCCATTAGGCTCTGCACAAAAGGGGAAGGCAGCTGCAGTTTTAAGACCCTGCTGGAAGAGAAGACTGTGATGGAAACAACCCAAAGTCCCACCTCCTGCCCCCCACACCCTTTTATTTATCCATGGGTTTATCACACCACACACCAAGGGCATCAGCAATTCAGTTCAATTCTCACTTCTGCCCGAGGTGCTCAAACCAGCACCAAGGCAGTACCTCATTCATCAGGCACGAGCCCTTCTGGTGAGGGGACACCATCCCATCTAAGATTGCTTACTTTGCAAATTAGGGAACAAGAATCACTGTGCAAGTGTGGATAGGAGCAAGCAGGAAACTTTTTAGGAACTTGCAGAGTTTCTGGAGTAGAGGGCTTGAACATCCCCCTTCCAGAAGGTGGTTCAAGCCACATACTCTGCGCTGGGAGCCACTGGCTAAGATCTTTGCAAGCTGGTATGGTTCAGTCACAAGATGCACTCTGTCCTTCAGCTTTCTCTGTTGGCTAGCTCTAGCAGGTCTATGGTTAGTATCCTAGGGATGTCCGTCTGTCTTTGAAACACCAGTTCTCCTCATTGAACAACAAGCTTTGGATCAAACTCTGGACAACAGACTCCTTGTCTGTAGCTATTCTGGCTCAAGGTCTTGCTGCCTGTGCAGAATGCAAAGAACAGAGGGATACCCTGGAGCCAGCCAAGCGCTCGGACAGTTTGAGGAGTCTTCACCCCTAGATGTTTCCCAGATCCTGCAGAACAGAGCCCTCAGCAACCCTATCCAAATAAAGTGGTCATCCTGCTTCAAGTTCCTCTCCTGCTATGGTCCATGAATCATCAATGGTCAAGAAGACAGCGAAAGGGCAGTTGCAACGTTACTACTCTGCCTCCAGAGAGCCACCGATGGGAGACAGTAAGAGGGAGTAACAAAATAAAGTATCCAAAGCATTGCCTACTTTTTAAATTAGATTTCAATTTGAAGTTGTCACAGCAGCAATACAAGAGGGATGACAGATTCCACCTCCCCTTCCTAGAAGGTTTGATAATCTAAATTAAAAACAAGTTGAGAAGAGTATGGCAGCTGTGTCTGCATCAGCAATCCAGACAGCTCAACTGTAGATCTGGAAGGAGAGGCTGAGGATGTGACATCCACTCCACACACATTTCAGAGGGTCTTATTTCAGGTTAGATTTAGTCTCACTCTTTGGACCAGCTTTCCCTTTGGGGGCTGCTCGAGGTAGTTTCCTCCAAAAGGAACCCAGTCCACGTGCTCAGAGGTCACTCCAAAGAGCACAGATAACAGAGAACAAGCAAAAGACAAGCAAAATATGCAGTGCAGACTTCTATGGGAAGAAAGAATTGTCCTCTTCCTAGATGGCAAGAAGTTGTTGGTATGTACAGAAAGGCATCAGATCTGATAGCGTGTTGGATAGTCCACTGTCATGAGAAGCGTGGTGCTATGTACAACAATAATACTAAGGACTTACCAGCTTGCATTCTGCTGCATTTGGCTCACTTGCACAACGTTAATGTCTTCACTATTTTGCCAAAAAAAACCAAAACCCCAAGTACTAAGAGAAAAGAAAGGAGACTTAAGTGACACTCAAATCACCATTCAAATCTCAAAGAGGAAGCTCTCCATCAAGATCTCACAACTTCACCTGAAGTTTAAGGAACAGTTATTTGTTGTTTGAACTACACACTGATTTGACTGAGGAGACAGAGTGCAGGAAAGAAGTTTAAAAATCACTATGAACTGATACAAAACTAAAGAAAAAATTGCTGCTTATTGAGTATTGCATTCTGTACCAGCCACCCACAGAATCCATCAGCAATATAACAAAATGCCCTTGGGGCAGCCTTGTTAGCAAAAGCTCCTGGAGCTTGTTAGCCCAAGTGTAGACAATTTGAAAGTGTAGGTGGACATTAAATCTAACCCAAAATAAGCAAGCAGCTCTGAGAGTCAGCAGATCTATAATTAAGGTAGTATTTCAGTTAATTCTCTTCTAAGGTCTCTATTATTATTACTGTACCTAGAAGACAGAAGGCTTTAACATAGAAAGGCATCAGGTCTTGAAACATTGTTTTCCCTCCCTTTTGGAAACGGCACTGCTGTAATAATGCAGACTTTTGATTTTTGTGGAAGAAGTCAGCAGTTTCACACTCTAGCACCACTATCTTGAACTTTCTTTCCAATTAGCAGATAAGATAGTGCACTAAGCTCAGCCCCTGTAAAAGGCACAGCATTGCTGCTAAATGGAAGGGGATTCTGGATTCAGTGGATCCCAGGAGATGCTGGCCATCACCATGGCCTCTCTCAAGATGCCTGGGGTCCCAGCTCACGGCCTCGTGCTGGCCCCCCTGCCAGCACACTTCTGCAAAGGACCACACGCCACCTTCAGCAGCACCCACATCACGGGTCATCTCCACACGTCCAGGCTGTCAGACATCTATGCACGATGGGCTAAGAGAAGGCACAACTAAGTGCTATAACCAATTGTTTAAGACCAGCTATTTAGATTTGATTTACACAAGTTAAGCTTGTCAAAAACAGTGCACTTAAGGCCACTTCATATTTCAGATTTTTTAAAGAAGTCAGCAATTTAAGAAAATAATAACAAGAGACCTCTGTTTCTACTGATGTCTGTATTTTAAAACTTTGAGTAAGATTTACTCAGGCTTCAGAATATAAAATGGCTTTCAGGATCTTAAGTGAAGCTGCAATAAGTTGTGGTTGTTTTTTGTTTGTTTTTTTTTTTTTAAAGAAACTTTTAGTTTCTCGAAGTTTCTAGATAAACAGCTGTCTTGAAATACTATCCTTCTGGGGCTCAGCAAGATCTTGATGAGCGCCTCCAGGGCTCTAAGTGGGAACGCTGGCTGCAAGTGTACTGTCAGTCTTGATGCCATCGCAGGAGTTAGTCATCCTCTGAGTCACTCTCCCCCCTGGCTGGGACACATGTCCTGATTGAGGACATGAGCTGGTCCTGGATCTGCTTCCTGGGGTTCTCCTCGAGGTCTGTCTTGATGGCACCTGACTCTGAAATCTTCCACTCCAATTCTGTGCAGTGCAAAACAAGAGAGCCATGAATGTAGGGGAGCAAACTGGAAAAAGCCCATCCTTGCTTCCCCAGCTGACTTCTCTTATCACCCTGCCGCCACCACCACCACAACCAGGATCCTGCTCTATTTCTCCCCCTCCTCTTCCACACCCAGGTCCCAGCTGCTGTCCTGTCTCCCACACCCACTCCAGCTGAGCCCTCCCTTCATGGTCATTACTGCTGGCACAGGTTTCAGTGCAGAGCTCAGAGGTTGGGGTACTGCTCTGCAGCCCACCTGTGGCATCCCCAGTGCCCCCCTACTCCCTTTACAACCAGGAATGCCAAAGAGGCAACTGATACAGAGCAGTAGCTTTAGACACAACTCTCCTGGTGAAAATGTATTCTATCTCCTTCTAACCATTAAGGGCAGAAGACTGGTTTGCACATCTATTGCCATTGCAGGAATACTGCTCATGTATTACAGCTGTTTCTGTCACATACCGAGTCCATCACAACCAGAAAAGGCAGTAGACTTGTTGAGCGGCAAAAAAAATTGCAGCAATTCCATTTACACATCTGAATTATAGGTATTTTTCTGGGATGTACTCTGTAAACACAATTCACCCCTTTCCCACTACACCATTCACTAACTGTTAGTTCCTTAGCAAGACAGTAAGAGAGACTCCACCATCAGTAGTAGGCCTATTACTATATAAGCCCAAATTGGATTACTTCCCAGAAGTGGTAGAAAGTCAATACAACACACTCAGTTGAAGCCTTTCTCCTAGTCCTGCTGGCAACCCTATCCTTAAACCTAATTTCCTTCAGACATCACAGAGTAACAATTACAACCTCACGCTTTCTTTAATCTTAGGGGAGAAGGAAGGAAGAAATAAAAGAAAACGTGGAATTTCAGTGCCCAGCTTTCTGTGATGACTGAATTAAGCTGGCTCAGTCACCTTTGGACCTGCCTAAAAATCACTTATACAGTAAAAATAGGAGAAAGCTCACTGTGGGTCTGCTACCACTGCTCACTTGAGTGCATGATTAGGCAACTGCTGTAGTTAGTTAGCTGTTCTCAAATCAGCAGTCTCATTGGTGAGCTTTTCCCCTTCTGACAGTTCAAGGCAGGGGAGAGTTTTTGACAGCACACGTTCAAGATATCCTATAAACTTCAGGGTTTTAGTAAAAAAAAACACAACACACAAACCCCAAAACCTCTTTGCATCCTATCCCAGTATAGGCAGTAGCATCATTCAGCAGGGACCTTGAAATACTGCTTAATTGTGGTTAAGTTCCGATAAAGTGCCCTCCCTTAAACTCTGACCTTGAAAAAGCCTGGAGGCATCTAGACCAATATGCCTACTCAGAAACCTGATGGTTATTCTTTTAACTGAAGTAAAATCCACTAGGTTACATCTGAGTTGCATTTGCTTTCCAAGAAGAGCCTTTTTCCCTGCTGACCTCTGTCTTCAAGCACTGCTGTAGGATACAATCCCTGATCAACCACCTCCAAAATGAAGAGCCACAGTGCTCTCCAAGACCTGCATCACCACTCTCATCTCCTGAAGCACATCAAGCTGACAAGGCTGCCTCCAGGCTGCTGAGATGGGCAAGGAGAAATAGGTCTAGGGAAAACCATGACCTCCAGGAAAGGTAACAGCCTCTCCCCATGGAGCCCTGTGCCCCCTGAACCACCGAGACAGGAGCTTAATGTGCTGCCATCTCCGGGAAATGGCAAGAGAAGGAAGCAGGCCAGTTTCAGGCTAGTAGCCCCATTTGGACAAATGGACAGGTTCTCTTCAAAGGTTCATGAGGAGCAGAGCCTGTGTGTCAGGAAGGTACAACAGACAAATACATGCTATCAGCTTGAAAATGAAACACGAAGCCCTACAGTGCAACAGGCAAGCACCACCTATCAAGTGCAAAGATTATCAAGTAGCTGGGGGCAAAGTCAGTCATTCAGGTACAAGAGCCCCAGAGAATGTGCATGGGTACTATTTACCCTTTAATATATTCAGGCAAGTTTGTTCCACCTGACACAAGGTGTAAATACTTGCAGACACATTAGATAAATCTCTATAGCTGTCCTACTCAGCCACTCACTGCTTTCATACGATAGCCTTAATCACAGGTTGTTGAACCGTAAGGGTGCAAAAAAGGAAAAATACAACCAAAAAAACCCCACCACCTCAACCCTAATATGATTTTTAGTACCTCCCTTCTCCTAAGCCTCACTTCTCTCATTCCCAGCAATGCAGTTTTGCTTTTCCTTTGGAAAACTGGAGACACAGACACTAACCGTCCTTTGTCAGGTTCATGCCACCAAACACTAGAGGCCCAATGAACTGAGCTTTGATGTCTCCCTCCAGGTAGATGAATATCGTAGGCAGGTTCTTATCAGGATAGTTGGCAATGCAGGTGGTAGAGATAGCTTTGATGAATTTCACGTCTCTGAATTTTCTTGCAAGCCCACTCATATGTTGATTTATTAAGGCACAGAGTGGAATTCTGTGAAGAACAGGAATACACATAAGGAAAAAAAGACAAATTAGACAGTAATCCGCTCCAGAAGAAAGGTCAGAAATATCAGCTTGACAAGTAGCATTTATGGAAAGACAAATGCACCAGAATCAACTTCTGAATACTGTTGTTGTCCAGTATTCCAGCATTCAAAGGAAATCAGCATCACTGGAGGTTTTGGTAGGTGGTGAGTTTTTTGTTTTAAGATATTAGCAATACAACCTTCCCCTCTAACATGCAGAGAAATTGATTTACAAAGACATGATATTTAGAAACTGCATGAGCACAGGCAAAGGAAAAGGAAAAGCAGCTCCTAGAAGAAAGTACGCATGCAAATGATGATGAACACTTGTGAGGCAATTAGAGACAGTGAACAAAAATCAAGTATTTCTAACCCTTTCCAGAGAATTACAGCAACTTATGAGCAACTGATGTCATCTCTCTGGACTCATGCAAAGCATCTGACACTGTCCCACATAACATCCTTGTCTCCAAATTGGAGACATGGATTTGATGGATAAGGCATTGGCTGGATGGTCACACTCAAAGAGTTGCAGTCAATGGCTCAACATCCAAGTGAAGACCAGTGACAAGCAGCATTTTTCAGGGGTCCATACTGGGACCCATGCTGTCCAACATCTTTGTCACCAACATGGACACTGAGATCGAGTGCACCCTCAGCAAGTTTACTGACAACACCAAGCAGTGTGGTGCAGTCAACACACTGGAGGGAAGGGATGCCATCCAGAGGGACACTGACAGGCTTGAGAGGTGGGCCTGTGTGAGCCTCATGAAGTTCAATAAGGCCAAGTGCAAGGTCCTGCACATGGGTCGGGGCAATCCCAAGCACAAACACTGGCTGGGAAGAGAATGGATTGGGAGCAGCCCTGAGGAGAAGGACTTGGGGGTGTTGGTGGATGAGAAACTCAACATGGGCCAGCAACGTGCTTGCAGCCCAGAAAGCTGACTGTATCCTGGGCTGCATCAAAAGCCGCTTGGCCAGCAGGTCAAGGGGCACGATTCTCCCCCTCTGCTCTGCTTGCATGAGACCCCACCTGCAGTGCTGCACCCAGCTCTGGGGCCCCCAACATAAGAAGGACATGGACCTGTTGGACCGAGTCCAGAGGAGGGCCATGAAGACAGTTAAGACATCTCTCCTATGAAGACAGGCTGAGACACTTGGGGTTGCTCAGCCTGGAGAAGAGAAGGCTTCAGGGAGATCTTATAGCAGCTTTCCAGTAACCAAAGGGGGCCTACACAAAAGCTGGAGGGGGACATTTTACAAGGGCAGGCAGTGCTAGGACAATGGGGAATGGCTTTAAACTGAAAGAGGGTAGATTTAGATTAGCTATAAGGAAGAAATTCTTCACTCTGAGGGTGGTGAGACACTGGAACAGGTTGTCCAGAGAAGCTGTGGGTGCCCCATCCCTGGAAGCATTCAAGGCCAGGCTGGATGGGGCTCTGAGCAACCCGGTCTAATGGAAGGTGTCCCTGCCCATGGCAGGGGGGTTATAATTAGATAATCTTTAAGGTCCCTTCCAACTCAAACCATTCTATGATTATCTGACCTTTCTGACATGTTTTTCCATCATGTTGACAGGACTGGAAACCTTGTTCACTCCATTTTTAGTCCTTTAGAAACCAGGCTAAAGACACACAGTGATCCTTCCAACGCACAGCCCTGCACACTTTAACCAGAATAATTTCCAAAGCTTGGATATCCCAGTGGCAGCAGCTACCTCTGTGGCAGCTATATGGCATCAGTCATGCTGTGCTGTAAAGCCACTTCACGGTAACATGATTTTAGAGCCAAGTTCAGCAGTCTTGAGTCAATAGTGATGAAATTACTAATTCAATTTTTTGTTTCTTAGAACTCCAGAATCAGTTGCTTAGTTTCCACAATAACTACACATTTGTCTAGAGTATTTTCAGCTATTGACAGCAAAAGGTTTAAAGGTTAAAAACAAATTCTTACCCTTGTTTGTAGAGGTGCAGGACTACCCATATCCCTTTTCCAGCTTTCGTAACCTCTTGAACGTAATCTTTTCCCGAAATCTCCAAAACTTCCCCAAATTTATTCTTCATTTGAGCTGCTTTCATCTCTGCTAACCTTTGCTGCCTGAACAGCAAGGAAGGAGAAAGAGACCTTGTGAATAGATGTATTTTTGACAGAACAACAGTTACAGGACCTGGCTGAAACCCAGAATTCAGAGGCACATCATAAACTTCTCCAAACCCCAGAGCAACAAAAGCACACTGACATAGTCAATAGATGCTCTTATCACAAGTTAAAACTGCCAACATGCAAGTAGTACAGCTATGTTCCATGACAACTTCTTTTTCTTCATTTCTACCCTCAGCAGCCATTTCTTCTGCAGATAACACACTACCAAACTAAATGGCAAAAACCACGAGAGACAGTAGAGGTAAAAAGAGACTAGAAAACCAACACTGTAATTATGTAAATCTGCAGCACCTTAATCTCATTCATGCAAAAATTGAGAAATCTTGGAGGTGATTTTCAAAGCGCGCAGAATCCCCAGCCATGCACTCAGCAGGTGCACATCACCTCTGCAAAACTAGGTTGTTGATAAAGGACACTGAATGTAAATGCAGTTATCCTATGGAAGACACTTAGAAGCTCTACAAGAGACCAGAAACACAACCCAGTTTTTCTATCAGGCCTAACAACATCCTCCCCTCTCTTCAACAACATCTAACAGCATCTAAAAGAAGAAAACTCCAACTTTCATTAAAGCCGAATTCTTCATGCTGCTCTGACCTGTACATTTCAATAGCTTTCTCATCTTCCTCATTAAATTCATCTTCATTCTCTTCTAGCTCTTCCAGAGTCATGTCCTCATAAGTTTTCACTAGAATGGAAGAAACACCAAATCAGCAAAAATCTTATTCCAGGATTAAAACTCATCAGCTTTTATGAGTCCAATAATTTATTTATTTTAAGGACAGATAACTATGGGAAATAAGGTGCTTTTTTTAAACTATTATTGCTACTGGATTTTTAGCAAATGTTACGCACTTTAAACTTAGATAGAAAGACAATGATGTAAAAAACTCTGAGCTGAAGGCTGCCTAGACTAACACATGAGTACCTGCGCTAGCTTTCAAGTTTGGTGGCTGCAGCAAAGATGTACTTAACACACACACACAACACAGCAGGGATGCCTGAAGAACAGAGGAAGCATACAACAGGCAACGTCATGGGATACTTTCACTTGCACGTTCACATGGCAAACTCCCACCATACTGTTTTATTTCAGTTTTCAAACATTTACTTCTATAAAAATTCGGAGCTAACATCAAGAACAAAACTTTCCTGCGCTGGAAGAATCCATGTGTACAGGAGCACATTTGTTTGATACTGTTAACAGATGATCACCCTATAGGAGAAGTGACTTTGGTATCCCTTACAAACTTGGAAAAGGACACATTGCCTTACAAGCCTATAAATGTTACTGCTTGCCATTTCTTTGGACAAGTGTCCCCCAGGAGCCATTCCAAGATTTGTCCTGCTGCTGCTGTCTGAGTTGGCTGGTCACTCACCAAGAGACTTCTGGAGGATGGCAAGCTGTTCCTCTTCCTTTGCACGCTCCTGTTCCTCCAGGTTTTCCTTTGGAGGAAGGATACCTTTCTTGCGCAGGATGTCATTCCACTCCGTGTCTTTATTTGGGTCCTAGAACAGAAGAAGAAATGGATGATGAATTCAAGGTGAACATTACCACTTCCAGAATTTAACACCGGCAAGTTTTTCCAGACACATTTGCTAGACTCGTAACTGTCCAGATTGCACCAGAAAGTCACAGTGTGCATCCTCCTGATGCTTCTTTGCAGCCCGACCAGTACCCTGAAGAGTGACTTTATTTTACCCACTCACCGCACGTACAGGAGGTCTTGGTAGGGTACAAAAGTCTGAAGCATTGTAACCATTGTTGCAGCTCTCACAAGGTGAAATGGAAGGGGAGGAAATCAGCTGGGTGACAGGGAAGCGTGATGGCCACAGCGCTCACGTACAAGCCTCAGCAGAACCACAGGCCACCAGATCAGCAGTCACTGCATCGGGGAGCACCGGCAAGAGGACACACGGGCAGCCTTGCAGACCTAACTCTGGGTGTACGGGAAGTCTCCTCGGTAGATTCAAGTCAGTGTGACTGCGCAAGTGCTTACAGAGAAGCAAGCACTGTCCCTGCCTGGCAAGCCCACTGCTAGGGAATCAAACCTAAATCTATGCCTAGACCCTTCCTCAAAGTTAAAAAGAGCCTTTACCATGAAATAGTCACAACAATCCTGCAAAACAAGGCCAGTAGGCACCCAGGTATTGTTGAGAAGCTCAGCAGTTTTGCCAAGTTGGACAGTAATTCTATTTTTTTAAAATGCATGAAAGTTCAGTGGTAAGCACTCACAAGCTGATTTTGGTTCCTTACTGTCTTGACTTAAGTTCACTTTGAAAACTGAACACAACACCTACAGTTCTGCTATAGTTTATAGATAGCTTACACTAGGGTCCGTGCAAGACTGTATCTCTTCTCTAGACCAAATCACTGCTTCTGTACTACGGGGGGGGGGGGGATGGGGGGGTGTAATAAGGACAAAAAAACTAGTGCTGCAAATTGCACACCAGGTTGTTTAGGTTTTTTTGTCGTCTTTGTGGTCGTTTTTCCCTCGACACAGCATTTCACAGCAGCTACTGTTGCTTATCAACACACTGAAGTGCCCGTAGCACCCGGCCGCCCATGCGCTCCCTACAGTAGCGAAATAAATACCGTATTTGAAAAAATAAGCAACAAACCCCCACAAAGCCAAGCCGCGGAGCTTCTCGGCAAGACCGCCACACGGCGGGCACCCCCGCCCCCCCGGCAGGGGGGCTGAAACCGGGCGCCCCCGCCCCCCCCCGGCAGGGGGGC
>JAVJGI010000014.1:69341900-69368364 GCA_035590275.1 Ibycter americanus
CTGCACAGGCAAGCAAGAAAGCCAGGATCCTGCCCAGGCACATCCACTTGGCCATGAGAAATGATGATGAGCTGAACGAGCTTTTCTCCTGTGTGACCATTGCTCAAAGGGGGGTTATGCCCAATATCCTTTCCCAGCTTCTTCCCAAGAAAACTGTTAGAGATGCTGTTCCTTCTCAGGAATAAGGTGATAGCCTGTGAAACTTGCTTTCCCTGGTCTGTGCACTTATGGATGATAAGACTCAGTAGCACTGATCTGTACATGTTTGCTTCTTTGTCAAGTATTTTTCCTGCTAATTGTAATACACTTTTAGAGCTTGTAATAAAGTTCTTAGAGTGCCAGACTGTCCTCCTCCTTTCTTTTCTTCTTTTCATCCCTTTCAGGGATGCCGGAACACAGAAAATGTCAAAAGAATTCTAGCATACCACCCAAATAACTTTTTTTGTAGAAGTCAAGTACATGTTTACTTTTGAAAACACGTTACAGGTAACTGTTGCGGAGAAGGCAGAGTCAGGACACACACTGCTGTTCACATGAACTTTTCCTCCATCACAGAGTGCAATGAGTTCAGTGCCTCGGAGGTTGTTTAACTCTGCTTTAGAAGCTAGTAACCCTGTACTTCAAAGTCTTACTGCTTGTAAAGCTGTAGTGAACAACTACCTCTCTTTAGATTGCTCCACCATGACACTAAACCTCTATCCCCTCCATCTTGTCATAACAACCATAGGTAGTTTATTTAAAATCTGGTGCAATGTTTGTGCTGTTGGTAGATGCGACTGTCTTGCTTCTGTCTATCAGTGCAGAAAAACAAAAGTATCCAAACAAGTCCCCAGGCCTCTGCTGACCAAGTTACTGAAAGTCTTCCCCCCAAGGAAAGTACCCAGGGTTTTTCCTGTTTGTAGTGGGTGCTAAGGCTTGCTGTTGAACTGGAAACCACTGATCTGCTGCAGCTGCGTTAGCATCAGTCTGCCCCTGCGGCAGTATCTCACAGATTTCATAGCATCTCACACAGAGAAGAGCTGGTTAGGACCAGCTTACTAAACTGTAGCTGGAGCATAAAAATTTTTATTTGAAAAAGACTGTCCTGTCCTGTTGAGTTTCACCTAGCTCCTCTGCTCTGCCAAGGCACTAGGGTGTCAGAGCCTACTGGCCAGGTTTTACAGTGCTGACAGATGTCAGAGCTATATGCAGCTGAGTTAATGACTCACTCCAAGCTGTGCTTACACAGAAATGGGGAGACAGGATACCTGACTGAGCAGACACCATGATTTCAGGGTGGTGGGCAGCTGGAACAGTCATTGTATGCTGCCTGGAGCAATTTGATGAGATCTTGGCTAGCCTGCAATTAACCCAGTGGAGTGAGAAAAAGTAGAGGATGCTGTAGCAATGAGAAGTAGAAGTGTTTGAGAGTAGATCTTAAGCTTTGTGCATATAGTAAAGGTGCTATATGTAACTAACCTGGTGCTGAGTATTTACACCTGTAAATGAAAAAAAAAAAAAGCTTTAAAGGAGTTACATGAGACATGAACACACGAAACTCAAATTATTTCCTCCATTTGACCATGGCAAGGGAAAGCAGGCTTGGGAATGATTAGTTCTTTGGACCAGGCAAAAATCTAAAGGTTTGCACTACTGGTAGAAGACTCAAGCAAGTTACTAATTTTGTGCAGTTTTAAGCATGGCGCTTACAGCACTCTTGGCTAATCTGGAGAACTGTGTGTCAGTGTTCACACCACTCCCGAATGCAAGCTGCTCTTGTGAGTCTGCTCTGCACCACACCAAACAGACCCTGAAAGGCGTTGCCAGTGCTCAAGTAGCTTCTAGAAATGCCTCCACCTGCCATTTTCTGTATGATAAAAGACATTGAGTGAGCTGTGTGGCCCTACTTCTACTTACACCTAAAGACAGAGTTTGTGTTGAAGTACTGGTCCAATTCAAAAGTCAATTTTTCAAGTATTTCTCTGATGAAAAACAATCTTACTCTTTCTTCTACCCAATAGTTCAACCCATTTGTAAATTAACCAGAGAGCATAGTGATCTGAAAACTCACCCTTCTGGCATCACAGCAACAGAGGGGAGATATCTCCTAACTCAGCTGCTCAGCAGAAGTTCCTGTTGGGCCAGACCTCAACTTTCCAGCACTCATATATTGAAGAAAAAAATTATTCAGCTATCACCACACCCTTGACCCTGGAAAGGACGTATTATACCTTGCAACACAGCTATGTATAACTTCAGAAAAAACTGCACCATGTGACAGATGGGAACAAGTCCTAGAAGAGAGAGAACCCAATGTCGGAGGTCCTGAGCTTTCCCAGGCTCTGCATCATGGTCACAAAACAGCTTGGCCACTGCTAGCAGCACAAAGACCAGTGGTACAGGTTGGTGGGTTTGATTCTTGATGACTACAGGAAGGTGAAGTGTGCCCCCTTCCAGCTGTAATAAATTAACTGCCAGCCAGAGAGACTGCAGTTCTCCGAGACGGTAAATATTAGGCTTGTTACCGGAGGAGATCAGCTAACAAGGTGCTAAGCAGCTTGACAAGGAGTAGTGACAAATTCTCATGCTCTCAGGGTCTGTACTGAGTTGCTCTTGTGTTAGGGCCTTGATGCTTTTTTATTTTGGTGGTATTAAATGATGCAAGAGTTAGTGCTAATATGGCTAGCGCTGTGGAGTTTAAGAGGGGAAAGCTCTTGCCAGGAACTGTGGTTTGGGAGATTTGGGTAGTGGTGGTGTTAGAAAAGAGGTTAAGTCAATAATTTCTTCAGGTGAGAGTTTGTTCTTAAGAAATGACAGCATGCTTTCTTTGTGAGATAAACTCCTGAGGGAAATAACACGTTTGCAAAGTTCTGTGTTTGGTATAAGGCTGCTGAAGGGGGCTTTTAATTATTTTTAGTGTATTTACTTGTATAGCATATTTTTAAAAGCTTATCTTTCTAAGGTCCACAAAAATCTCCTAAAAGAACTTTTTATTGTATTTTTAAGCACTTCAGTTTGGTATCTGATTTAGTTCCTCCCCATATCTTTGTAGAGCTTCTCATTACTTAAAAACAACTACTGATTAAAACTTGAGAACAACTCTATATGCAAAAGCAGCATTTTCCTATGTTTGTTTTCCAGTTACTTAGTGTTATGCATTGAAGTGTCATTGATACTAGTCAGTACCAGAGACTTTATGCCAGTAATAAGTGAAAGGGCTTGTTAGAATGGATGCAATACTGTACAAGAAGATGGTGCTTGTGCACTTGTAGTAGCCTGGTGCACAGCATGCTGAGCAGAGCAATTTTGGTGTCTGATGTAAAACAAAACTTCTCTTCTTCCCGTAAGTTTTGTTCCTGTTTGTGGCCTGTTACCTGCAGCAATAGGTCCCCTTACCTCTGGAAAATAAAACCTTCTTGAAGTGGTTTCCAGTAGGTGAATTTCTCTTCCGTTGTTATTACTTCTGACAGATAAAAACTTCTAGCTTTGGTTCTCTCAAGGTCGTCATTGCAGAAACTGCTTAGGTTCTTACCAGGGATAAGTTCAAAGAAGCTTTCCCATAGGGTTTCTGAGCACTTTTAAGTATCTTGAAGCCTAGTTTGCTTAATGTTTCTCCTTAATAGCAGCTCTCCTTTGATACTGGGTCAGAAGATCTTGCTCCTAAGTTCTACCTGACTCTCTTGAAAAAATTTTGGAAACCTAGCAGATGGCTGACCTGCTGCTCAGACTGAGCTTGTAGATGCTTCTTGGCTGGAAACTTGTCAGACTCTCCTGGAGTGGCAGCCTGACCCATCTGCTCCTTCAGACAAAAGTATGAACGGCTAGCAAGCTTTCTGAGATGTGAAAACTGACTTGTAAGGGGGTTAGAAAGGCAGTGAAATGAGGAGGAAGAAAGGACTTAAATGCTCAGTTTCTGTGTTTTGGTTTTTTTAATTCTTTCTCATTTTATACTAGACTTGATGTTAAAATATCTGAATGGGGGAAGAAAACCACAAAACTCTTCCTTGTGCCAAAGAAAGCCAGATCAGACAAGGCTGGTCTACAGCTCCCTGTACCTACAGGCTCCTTAAAAGAGGGAGCTACTCTGACAGGATCAGTCCTGGTGCTGCCATCTGCCTGGCTGCGGTGCTGGAGTGCCTGAGCATGGAGATCCTGGAGCTGGCAGGGAGCGCTGCACAGGCAAGCAAGAAAGCCAGGATCCTGCCCAGGCACATCCACTTGGCCATGAGAAATGATGATGAGCTGAACAAGCTTTTCTCCTGTGTGACCATTGCTCAAGGGGAGGGGTATTATCTGATGTTCTTCCCAAGCTTCTTCCTAAGAAGACCATCTCACTTAAACTGCCCTAAAAATATGTCCAGTCACAGGAGTTCTAGCTGCCACCAGGCTCCTGGCCTTCTGGTGGTGTCAATGCTGGCTTTCTCAACAACTTAGAGTTTTTCATGCCCGTTGGCATTTTTGGTCTCAGTTCATGTGTGTCTACCTGTGTGCATGTCTGAAAAGCTGCTGAAGACAGGGTTGCTAGTTATGTTTCCCTGCCTATGTTCACCTAGCTGTCCTTCAAAAGAAAAAAAAGTCAACAGACTACTTCTATGGATAAACAAGTGTGCAACAGACTCATGTCCATCTTATTCCCTTCTATAAAATAATTTGTTGCACCAAGCAGAAGATTTTTGTTGGCAGTGCACTTATCTAAGGAAACCTGCTTTATGGTTTTTAAAGTTTGTGTCTCCATGTGCATGGCTGGAATCTCCTTATTCAGTATGTGTAGAAGTCTGCTTTATCTGACTGCTTCAGACCTCATCATGGGCACAGTTAACTAATCAGTGTAAGTAGATGCACCTGAGAAACTTAAACTGGACTGCCTTATGATGGTATGGATGATCGTCTCTAACATTTGGATATGGAGGTAGGGCTGTGTTGTAACTTCAGCGTCACTGCACACACCTTGGTCCAAAGATGGTGTTGGAATTGTCCTGAGTTTCTGCATTGATTCTGCAATCCAAGCAGTCTTCTGCAGACAGTATATAAGCCTTGTCAGTGCTTGAGCCTGAAAGGTCTTCTAGAAGCTCTTATTAAGAATTAATCCAAATATAATTTTTACCTCTCTGGTACTGAGAGTCTCCATAGCTGCTTTGAGGCTTGTTCCATTAAGAACCAGATCAAGGAAACCTGTGTGTTACAAGGCAATCCAGGAAATGGCCTTTTCCAGGACCTTTCGAAATTCTTGTCATCCACCTAGGCAGCTTGAAAGCCTACCTAAGCACTACTAAATTTGCACTCTGGATTGCTATGTTATGTTGGACACATGCTAGTAAATAATGTCTGCTGTGCTGCAGAAGATTTTTTTGTTGGACAGCTGCACCAGCAGGATGCCACTCAAATGTAGGAGTCTTATAACTGCATTTTTAGGTGTTTGAATCATTTATTCATAACACGGAATGGGAAGGCTCTAGTGTCCACCAGCTTCAAATTTATTAATTCATCAAGGTAAAAAGACTATTTAGAGAAATGCTTCAAAACTGACCAACTTCAAGGTCTTGGGAGCCTCTGTCTCCCTTATCTGCCTTATAATAATCCATATTTTGCTGCTGCTTTCTCTAGTGTAATTCAGATCTCTCCCTGGGTTTCTGGTCTTGTAAGAATTGAGACCTTCTGAAGAACAGGCTGCAGAGACCTCATCTCTTCGTATAGGCAGGCTAGGGAATTTAAATGAAGGGCAAGAAGCCAGGAGTGTGGTATGGTGGGACTGCAGCCAGGGGACTTTCTGTGTGTGAACCCTCTGGCATGTGTGTAAGCTGCAAACACCTACTATATAGTCTATGAGGAGAGAAAGGGAGGAGAGTCTGTTGGTATTGGGTCAGTCCCTGTCTAACTGGCTGCTACGAGCACGGGAGGTAAGTGGTTTGTAGTGTGGGCAGTAGACAATTGTTTTTAGGGCAGTCATAGGATCAGCCATCGCTATCTGCGTGAACATGGCAACCTTTAGCTGGAGATCTAGGGGGTGAAACGCCACCGAGCCGCACCACAAACCCAAGTGTCTGTCTTGGAAAGCAGCAGTGGCTCCTTAGGGGCCTGCTGGATGTTTTTCTACAGCAGTCTCAATCAACATTGACTGTGTGAGCTGTGCCTGAAGAAAACCAGTCCTCTGTTCCCCTGTCGGGCTGACAGTTGTTTCATGCTGTGTGGGCTCAGAGGCTTGCTCCTGGCCTGTCCAAGACAGCTGCCCACAGCATGGGTGCCCCTGCAGCAGCATGGGCTTGTGCAGCTCCTGCCACGCCACACCGCTCTTGTTGCTGTGCCAACACAGCTGCTCGTGGCATCTACTGCAAACCAGGCTGCCAGGCTCACGTGTTAACACTTTTATTTTTCTTATTTTCCTTTTGTTTCTTAAAGCAAAACCCCACCCTTCACAGTGGCATTGGCACAACCTGAAAGTTTCCGTGGGGACAGGAAGAAGAGACCAAGGGTGGAATGATGGCTGGAGCTGTGGAGGGAGAGTCTGTTTTCAATGCCTCCGTGATGTGGGCTGTGGCTGTGAAACCTAATGGGAATTTCAAAGGTGTCTGTCTGGGGTGAAGTTGTATCACACCAGGCTGATGAGTTGAGGCATGACCCATGGAACAGGAAGTTCCAGTAATCCCCTGTGCCTATAGAAACCCTACCACAAAGAAAAGGGGGTGGGGTGGGTGGGAATCAATGGAGACCTCTTTCCAAGTCTCAGCTCTTCTGCGGAAGAAGCAAAGCTTGATGCTGGCTTGTGTAAGGGAACACCCCCATCTCAAGAAGCTGTATGGCCTGTGCTGGGGCAAGCTAGCCAAGAGAAGGTGATGCTGCCCAGGGCACAGGACTCAGCCTGAGACCCAATCAGAGAGAAACTGGCCAGCAGGGATGGTGCTGGTATGTATCTCTGTCTTTGTAGCCAAACAACCAATTCAATACATCTTATATTAAACCCAGCTAGCTTTACCAGAAAGTTTATGTAGGCTTAAGCGTGACTGCAGGGTGGCTGGCAAGCTCAAGGCATCCTATTGCTCCAGAAGCAGCAAGCTTGGGAAGATGCGTCCTCTCACAGCTGAGTGCCAAATAGGTGCTCTGGGGTCTGCAGCTCATGTCTGCTAAACTGCAAGGTGGGGAGAGGCATCACCTTCAGCAGTGGCTCACCCTCACCTTCTTGGCAAAATGCAACAGATGAGAACAAATTGGAGGAATACTGCAATGAGGAGAGGACATTGATAGGTCCAAGGAGAGCCACAGGGAAAGAGCATCGCTGGAGCATGCAGCAGTCCCAGCTGCTGTCATACAGCTCTGCTCGGTCTTTAGTGATTAGAGCTGACCTACAGACATACTGGTTCCTGATGTACACCTGGCTGTGGCTATCCAGTTCTCTGTGCTCATGACTACAGCTTTTCTGTTGTGTTTCTAAATGCAGAACAACCAGTGCATTCATTCTTGTTTTTGTGTAGTCTCAAGACAATTGAAAAGATAATGCCCAACATTAAGATATTAATTTTGGGGAACTCATTAATTCTCCCAATTCTGTTTCTCTCCTGCAGCTGTGAAGCCTGTTTTGTCTGTCTTTTGAAGATACATTATGCATGCTTCAATGGGGCACTTTCAATCTTTGATTAAAAAAATCCAGTCTCAGTTTAAATACACAATAAAACATACGTTCAGTCTTCTAGCGTATCCTCAGCCCTGTTCATTATCAGGTTATGCATTACTTTGTCCCAAATAAATACCTTGATAATACATGAAGCAGGTGGTTTGTGAAGGCTATCCTAGCAGCTGGGTCAGACTGCTCCTGTTTCCACCACTATTACCAGCTTTGCTTCTTTCTGGGTCTCTCTTCCTCAGCTCTCCTTTGTGCCACAACTTATATACTTCAGGGAGCAAATTGCTTATTAGCTAGCTAATGTTCATTGACTATTTTGATGCTGTTGAGCATTAGAACTACTGGAAATTATCATTTTGTTTATACAAGCAGCTCATTAGACTCCCAAACAAGGGGCTATATGAAGAGACTGTGTGGGAGAGAACAGCACAACCATTTCCAGCATTGCAATGAAAAGCGTATTCTTTCCAGCTTGCTCCAGCTATCCGTGTGGCTTTCTTTGCAGTGCTGTGCACAGCATCTGTGAGAATATTTTTGCCAGCAGTGTCGTGGTGGGATTTCTTAATCATTCTACTCAAAAAAAGACAAGTTCATTTAAACTCAGCTAGCGACCATTTTAACATTATGCCTGCAACAACTTGGCAGCCGGGCAGAGGAGTCAGTCATACTCTTAGAAACGTGTAACCAATGAACCAGCAAAATGCCCAGGCTGACCCTATGTTAACTCTGTGCTCTGGTCTCTCTTGAAAGCAGGGAATGGGGGATGTGGTCACTAGGCTGAGTTAGATTTTGAATGCATTGGTCACAGTGGCAGACCCAGAAAAAAGCACTCACTGCATCAACTTGCTAGCTGCATCCGTTGTCGGAGTGCAAGCTCTCTACCTGCCAAGCCAAGGAATGCGCACACATGTTCTCAGGCGTTGCCTGCTTTGGGTGTACCTCTCTTCTTCCTAAGCACCAGAATTCAGGTGTCTTTCTACACATGCCCCTGGTCCAGGAGGTTTTCACAAAGCTGCCTAAGGCTTGATTTGGCGGCGGTACTTTCTTTTGGACTTGCTGCTGTCAGCCCAAGGCATTAGCAAGCTCTGTTGCTGACAGCTTGCCCTGGAGCTGCGTTATCCCAGCACCTTGCTTTGCACTGCATGTTGAATCTAGGGTTCTCGACTGCCACCAAGGACTCATGGTAAGGTACCGTGCAGAGTCAGCACAGCAACAGAAAGAGGGAGCGTGACTCTGTTACTCAGTGGTTAGGTAAATCAGCAGGGATACTGACATATCTTTTTCCCTTTTATTTCAATGGCTAGTCCAGATGCAATCTCAGCCCATGAGCATGCTTCTAGGTATCGTGCCACACAGTGATAAAAGGCAGAGTCAAGAGGCTTACTTTGTGTAATGCAGAATACAAGAGAAGTGCAAGTTAGTAATCTGAAAATAGCTGTCTTTCATCTAGGTCAGAGGAGAAAATTGGCTCTTTTTCCTTGCAGCATACACTGAATCCAGGGCACTGGTTAAGCTGGAATTAATGGCAAAACAGTGAGGGGCTGTGTCAAGCTGTCACAGCACTTGGACAACTTTTTCTTTTGAAACTCAGATAGTGCTGAGTCTCAAACATGCCCAGAAAACAGTGAAGATTGCTGCTTGAAATAGGAAACAGATATTTTTTTAATGAGCTTCTCTGTTCATTCAAACATCATGCCGTTGCTTGATGAGGCTTAAATCATACTTCGCTAGCTGAATTCACCAAGGAAGGTGCTCGCTGCTTTAAGGGAACTCAAACATAGCCCATGCATCTGTCGAGGAAACATTAAGCATCTGTCACATATCCTGGTCCCTCTCCCTTCTCAAGTTTCAGGTTTTCAGATTTACTTTTCCATTATTGATCTCTCCTATCAGGGTCATTGTAACAGATCAGATAACATACCTGGGACCCAGCTTGTCCAGGGTACCCTGTACACGTACCCTGCTCACTGGGACACCATTCAGCAGTAGTCCTGGGAAGCTTGCCTCAGTGTGCTTCTTATTTACCAGTCTGGGATCTTCCTTCTACATGTTATTACACAGGCCTGATTCTCACTCTGACTTAAGTTTAAATCTGTTTGGATTGGTGGAGATACACTGGTGTGAAACTGTTTTGAGACGTGGATCATGGCCTGCTTCTGGCTGAGCTTCTACCCTCCTGATGGACATAAGGGGCTGTCTTCCACGACAAGACAATGGCAGCAACACTAAATCCTGGTAAAATAATATCCTTGGAAAAACTGAGTGCTTCATCATCACTTAGTACTGCCAGTTGAAGCATTCTTCTGAGAAATTCAAAGATGTGTGTGTTGGGACTCCTCATGTCTTTAAGCTGTTTCTTTTTGAAGATCACTCTCTCTACACCTAGTCTTCCTTCCTCTGAAATCACGGCAAAAGATCCAGAAACTGGTGAAGCCATGTATTCTCTTTTAATACAGATTACACAGATAACACAGATTACTGGTCTGTGGTACAAATGAGTATGCAAGTTATTAAGAACTTAAGAAGGGGTCTACTCCCCCTTCTATGCCCTGTAATCCATCTCTTTCCTCCATGGATCCATACTTCTTTTTTAATAGCCATTTTTGTAATTTTTGAAGAAGTAAAATGACTCTTCCACATCCAGGGGGGTTTAACTTACTCTCACTACATTAACAATCTACAGTTGCTCTCAAAGGAAACTTGCTTTGGTTCCTGCTTCAAAGCACGCTCCTCCTCAGAGCACATCCATTGCCTCCTTCATCTGTACCAGGAGATTCTGAGCCAGGGCAACCAGAGGAGGAAGGGCTAAAGTAGAAGTTGTTGTTGGGAGAAATGGTGCTGAAGTGGCGAGAAACTATGAAATGGGAGAATGAAGATGAAAATGCTGTGAAAATAGACACAGTGAAGGAAAGAGCAGCACAAATATCAGCAGGAAGTGAACATAAAATTTATTGTGTGAAGTAGCATTTCATGATAGAACAAAGCAAAAAAAGAGAATAATCCCCTTTATAGCAGGAATTACTGGATGATGTTCTTTCATTTATGCTATAGAGGTTATCAAGCAAGATGAATGTCAGGGTACTTTCCGGCCATTCTAGCTGTGCGTTTATACCTGCTGTCCCATTACCTACTCAACAGGACTACTGATATTTTCCAGACGTATTTTTCCTTCCACAGCATTTGTTAAAAGTGAATGCAGCTCATTAAGCTTTGTAGCAGCCCTGGCAGGGACCACCAATACATCAAACGTCTGCTGCTGAAGAGGAAACAAACACCGTTAGGACACTTCACTGCTGCCTTACAACACATCAGCGGAGAAGTGATAGATACTCAGAATCCTGGGGACAGAACATCAGGAAAAGTTCTTTTTTTTATTAAAGGTGTTACCAGTCTGAATGGGATGAATGCAGAACTGGGTTTTGGCACCTGGTTTTGCAAAACGTGCACTGAGAAGTACTTAAATGTTTACTGGAGTAGGGCTAATTACACTGATAAATAATGATGCCTTAAGGTAATGACAGCTTTCATTTGAGGATAAATGTAAAGGTAAGGATAAATTATCTCATTTGATTATAAGGTAAACTCTGTGAACAAATGGCTAGTGTATTACAGTGACTGATGTCATTATCCTAGACATAAGGATTTGGACAAATTCAGACAAATACCCAGAGCATCAATGTTTGGCTTCCTTGAAAGGTTGGGGTTTTATCCAGGTTACTTAATAGACATTCTTGAGGATTTTGAGGCTGTTTCTGTACAGAAATGAACTGGGTATCATAGTAAAACCGAGGCTAAGTAACCATACCCTTGTTTCACAAAGAGGGAAGCTGAGTCAGGTGGAAAGGTGCCGTCTTGGTAGTGTACCATGCTTAACCTCATACCACAGGTAAGCCCTCCTTCAACAAAGCACTTGGTAAGTATGGAAATCGTGCTTTAAGTGGTTCACTGAAATGCAGGGGTACCGTTATACATCAAGAGAGCCAGAACTAGAGTTCAGACATCCAATTTCCCATTTTATGCACTCCTTACTCAGCTGCCTTACTCTCTTCAGTTTTTTGGCCTTCCTCCTAAGCAAACAACACTTATGGCAGTACACCATTGCTTGCTTATCCATCTGTCCTCATCTATTGACTTCTGAATCTGCCAGGCAGTTCTATGCAAATATGATGGAGAGCTGAAACCATAAGCTGATTCCTACCAGTTACATGGAAATAGGTCGCTCTGTAAAAGAGCGAGCTCCAACGTATGCCAGGACTGAAACAAGGGCCACAGCATGAAGTTGTACTAATGAAATGGTAATAAAAACGATCTTTCGTTAAGTGCGATATAGGAGAACTTCCTCAAAGTACAAATCTAATAGAAATAACTTTGCTAGTTCTGTTGATCACAGAAGTGCTTGTTTACTTCGGTAAAATAAGATGTTAACTGCACGGTAGTTTTGCATATGAGTAGTTCTCTCATGTCCCATGCTACAGATTTCAGCTTGGGTCTAGTCACCTGTAGCTGAAGCTAGCACATGACTTAGTTGTAAAGCAAAGCAATGAAAAATTTCAAAACAAGGCTCCTCTGACACCTCTCTCGTTACCAAAGCTGCAAAACACATTTATCTCGATGTAGCGTTACTTTGCTAACTCAATTGTGGCATGGCGCAATTGTCTGTCAAGGAAAATGGATGTTTTCAATAACACCCATTAGAAAATGTGTATACATGGTACTCCACAATTCAATGAAGCTGTGGGCAGATGGAAGCATGGAGATGAAATGACGCCTGGAAAAGCTCTTCTTCTTTTACCTGTCCAGAGGACCAGTGCTGCTGATGGATGTCTCAGTCGTGCAGAGCGCTCGCAGCTCACTCTGCGCTGAGATTTGCGCGTTTATAAGCTTGCCATCCTCTGCCACCTTCGCTTTCTTTGTAAGGACAGGAAGCATCCCGAGTTATGGCCTCGGAGAGCCTTGTCCAGGCGAGCGCAAGGGCGGTGAGGTCTGGGCTCACTCCCCACCGGGCGAGGAGCGGGCCCGGCCAGCGCGGGGTGCGGGGCAGCGCGGCGCCGGCCCCCCCGAGCACCACAGCGGTGGTGTTGGCGCTGCCCTCTGCTGACCGGTCCCAGTATTGCAGTGTCAAACATCCTGCTCTTGGAAGTCGAGTGGGCACCCTATTGCAAGCCACAGAACAGTGACTTTGGGTTATCTTAGATTACACGTAGTCTGTGGAACTATACAGGCTATGCACATCTGTGGAAATGAGGAAGATGTGGTATAAGGCTATCAACTTACAATCGATCAAAGTCTATTTTTGGTGTTTATTTACATAGCAGTGTCTATAGTGTAGTTCCCGGAGAGGCCACTCTGCCCAGCAGGGTGGGTGGCTGTGACATCTCCTTTCACTTCAGGGTCATGAGAGAGCTTGGTCCTACGCTGAAAGAGGCTCCTGGATTTTGCTACTTTGCCGCTGGGTCACACATGATTGCCAGTCCTTTGTGCTCTGAGGTCGGTTTATGCATGTTCAGCATTTTGGCCTTTTCTGTTGGAAGTTCTAGTTCATATTTAGGCGTTTTGCTGGCTGATGTTTAGATAACTATACTCCAGAAGCATGCATTTACGTTCACACATCTCCCCTACACAGTAATTCAGCAGGCACTATTGGAACTGCCATGTAGAAACCCCTGGGTGCATAAAATTTGTGGTAAAGATATTCAAAACTTATTTGAGTTTGCCATATGTTCTCCTTCAGACTTTCTCTATTGATCTCCTAGCAGGTTTAAGGCTAATAGGTACATGATGGTGTTTGGTGTACAAGGCTCTTTACCCCAAAGAAATGTCAAAATTTTAGATGGTGAATCATAACCTACTATAAGATCAGTCACATTTTTGTTCCTGCAGTGTGGAAAAAGTAGATCCAGAAATGACTGGAGAAGGAGAATTGGCAGCTACTTCTAGTTGTTCAGTGCAGAAATCTATCAGCATGATAGATTTATAGATTAAGACAGTTTATGCAGCCCAGCCCAGGCAAACATATGCTTTTACCCTGTTTAATAAGGTAGAGAAGTGGCAATTGCAATGTGTGAGTTGTCTGGAACAGATAAGTAAGACAACTCTTCAGAGCAATCCCCACATAAGCATCGCTCTTGGATGCCAGGAGAGATCCTGAGATCACTGCTGACTCTAAGATCCCAGCAAAGAAATCAACATTTTGTTGCTATGTTTAGGATAATAAGCATATCCATCTTATAGCTGGAGTTAATTTGGCAGCTTTATGTGCACTAAGAAACCTGGAATGCAACACTGGCAGCGTTTGGCCGGCCTGTCAAGCAGTTGCCTGTCTTCTGCCCAACCAGCTATGTTAAGCAAATGGTGTTAAATCTCCATCAGGTAGACTTGCAACTTCTGCAGCTACTTCTGTGTCATTACCTGCTGAGAATTGTGAAGATGAGACAAGCAGTCAGCTGATGTGTTTTTAGTTCCCACATGGTATTTCATGTCAAGCATACATGGCAGTTATCTCACTAGCCATCAGGCAGCCCTCACTGCCAGTCATCTGAATCCTCTCATTGCATTTTCAAAGGACTCCAGTTTGTGTGGAGTCTAAGTTCGCAGGTCACATATGGGCTTTTCCATTTTTTCTGTAATCCATATGCTTCCTTTTTCATGCTGGGATGTTTTCTCTTGTTTTACACAGGTGTTCCAGAAGCAAAGACAATGTCCTTTCCAGGGCTGCCCTGCAGCTCTGGGAGTCAGGTGCCACTTGTCACAGCTGTTAGGGTGATAAGTGTTTTCATGAGACAGAAGTATGTAAAGTGTAAGTGCTGGGCTCTCTAAGATTGAATCTTTCACTTCTCCAGAAGCAGCCAGAGCAACTTCTATCCAAGGTATGCTAGATATTCAACAAAACAATGCTACTAGTCTTCCATTAAATGGAACATAATTAGGAATAAACATTGCACCATGATGTAACACTGAAGAGGCAAAATGCTGCTTGCAGTTATTTCAGAGCAGGGACTTTTGTAACTTAAGAATCCAAGTGAGGTGTCAGTCCCCCTGGATAATTTTTATGACCAAGAAAAGGTAACTCTGCCTGTAAGTCAGTGCTTCATTCTCCCGATGATTGGCAGATTTAATGTATCTCCTCATTTTAAGCATACCTCTCCCGGCAGTATCCATCCATGGGCACAGTGGATACTGCCAGGAGTGCTGAGCCTAAAATGAAGCATTTCATCATTCCTCTCTTCAAAGTTCCCTTCCTGCAAACCAGCCCCTCATCATTCAAGGTACCAACTTTCCCTGACCTCTGCCTTTCCTCTCTGCTGGGCTCTCTCTTGTTGGGCCCCCTCTTCTTTCTCCAGTGCTACTCTGTACATGAAGTCTTCCTTATAATCAGCAGTGCAACACATCTCATACTATAGTCTCTACAGCTTCTTACTCATTCCACATCATATTTTTGTGTTCTCCCCAACACTGTGATACTCCACAGCCTGCAGTTACCCATCCCCTTTGCTGCAAATCTGCAGCTGATTATTCTTCAGTATGTGCAATACCTTCCTTTCATCCTCAGCGAGCTGTACATATTTTTTCCAGATGTATCTTTGCCAAGACCATTCCGAATGCTGACTCTGTCCTCCAGTGCTTGCTGTCCTTCCCAGTTTGCAGTCGCCTGGAGATTGAGCAAGTGTGCTCTTCCCTGTGGGAGCTGAGAAGGGAGTGAGGCAGTCTGAGGCACAGGAGCACGAAGGAACCAGAAAGAGTGAAGTAAAGCACCAAGAGGGTTTTCCTCTTGTGCTTCGTGCCCTGGCTCTTTGGTGAGCGGCGTGTCGTGGGGCTGGGTGGCACTTGCTCCCCCACCAGCGAGCCCATTTCCAGGTGCCTTGCTGTGCACTCTGCTGAGCAATGCCTTGCTGAGCCCAGCTCGAGCAGGCCAGGCTTGTAACACAGGAGGTCCTGAGCCAGCTTAAAGTGATTTTTGAGGCAAGTCAGGCGACATAAAGGTGTGCGCTCCTGAACGTGCCTGCCTTCCCAAGAGCCAGCAGAGCTGTCTCTAACCATGTGATTTAAGTTGTGGTAACTGGTTTCGAGAGTTGATCAAGTGCTAGAAAAAATTTTCCCCTTTGCAGCTTAAATGTATTGCCTCTCAGTGTAATTGAGTCTCACTCCTCGCTCCTTTTTATTACTAGAGGATGAATAAGCATCAGATTTACTCTTCTAAATGCCCTCATTACTTTGTATACCTTATCATGTCACTCTTTATCTCTTCTCTTGCTGACAATGGGAACTGAGCTCTCACTTCTTTTTCTTGCAGAAATTTTTCTGTGCTTCTAATTGTTGTTGTCACCTGTGTCTGCACTCCTCAGTTTCTGCTGTGGGTTCTGCAGTGGGGTGTTCAGAAGGCGTTTCAGGCCAGGGGTGACCTTTACATTTCAATATTATTAATCTCTCTTATTCCACAGGTGACATTTGTGTTGCTCCAGGGAGCAAAGGCTTCCACTGAGCAGTGAACAAGAGCTCTCCTGTGCATTTTACAGAGGAGACACAGTTATTACAGAAATATGGCTAAGGAACATAAGCTAGGTCCTCACCCGCAAATTACCACCTATTTGCCAGTCTTACTTCACGAGTTTCAAGGCCCAAATAGATGTTCTTGAAACCTGCTGTGGGTGGAGGAAGCCGCTGCTGATGGTGGGAGCACAGTGTGGGTTGCGCACGGTACAGCATTGCTGTGGGCTAACCCTGGCAGGCAGCTCAGCCTCACCCAGCCCCTCGCCCACTCCCCCCAGCAGGATGGGGGAGGGAATTGGAAGGGTAAAAGTGAGACAAATCATGGGTTGAGATAAAGGCAGTTTAATAGGTAAAGCAAAGCAGAACAAGGAATTTATTCACCACTTCCCATGGGCAGGCAGGTGTTCAGCCATCCCCAGGAAAGCCGGGCACCATCACACGTAACCATGACTTGGGAAGACAAACACTACCACTCCGAAAGTCCTCCCTTTCCCTTTCTTCCCCCAGCTTTATATGCTGAGCATGACCCCATAGGGTACGGGATACCCCTTTGGTCTGTTGGGGTCACCTGTCCCAGCTGTGCCCCCTCCCAGCTTCTTGTGCCCCCCAGCCTGCTCGCTGGTGGGGTGGGCTGAGGAGCAGAAAACGCGTTGAGGCTGTGTGAGCGCTGCTCAGCCATGGCTAAAACATCCCTGTGTTACCAGTGCAGTTTTGGTCACAGATCCAAAACACAGCACAAGTTGCTATGAAGAAAATTAACTCTATCCTAACCAAACCCAGTACAAATATTTATGCAGAAATGAGCAAAACTGGATACTGTTCCGCTTTGGCCTCCGAGTTGAAACAGGCCAGAAGTGCCATTGCTGGTTTTGTGTCATTATCTCCTATTTATTTGCATTTACCACAGTGCATCCCCACCACTTGCATTTGGCTTAGCTGTTTCTTCCAGAGGGGCACCCCAGCTGACTCCAAATACTGAGGAGCCAGAGGAGCCAGCATCCCTTTGGTAGTCTTTCTACAGGCTAATCATTTCCAACAGGATTTGACAACACAGTGAACAGCAACAGGGTGCCCTGAGGGCACAAATCAGCCTTAATTGCCCTGAGCAGCCTCCCTGGGGACCCCGCACCCCACCAGCACGCTCTGCTCAGGTGGAGGCACAGGAGCTGCAACTCAGCCAGGGCTTGACCCTGTTAGAGGCTGAAATAAGTAGCACGAAATGGTACTCATGTCACAGAGTATCTGAGGCTAGCAGAGACCTCAGGAGGTCTCCAGTCTGATCCCAAGCAGGAATTCAGACCAGGTTTTGTCTACTCCAGTCCTGAAAACCTCCCAGGACTGGATGGCACAACCTCTCCGGACAACCTGTTGCAGCACCTGGGTATCTCAAACTCTTGCTTCAACTTATGCCCGTTGCTACTTGTCCTCTCACCTACTGTGAGGAGCTCCACTGCCTCCTGGATGACCACTCACAGGCACTGGGGGGGCATCCCTCCTCCAGGCTGAACCAGCCCAGCTGCTCCTGCATCTCCTCACGGGGCAAGTGCTCCAGTCCCCACCACCTCAAAGGCCTTCCATGAACTTCCTCCAGTTTGTCCATGCCCTTCCTGTATTGTGGAGCACAAAACTGGACACTCCACCCTAGATGTAGTCTAACAATTGCCAAATAACTCATCGCTTCCCTCTATCTACCAGCCAAACTTCTGTTAATACAGCCCAAATTAGGAACGTATCCTGTTAAACCACCGCCCCCCCCCCAGGTTTCTCAGGGTTTGTTTTTAAAGATAGAGGTGTTCCCAAATCCAGTTCACATGCATCTGCGCCAGCATAACAGAGATGGTACCATGCCTTGGCACTGAGATTAGAGTAGCCATGGAAGGGGAAGTGGGAATAACAAAGGGCTTGTGGAACCCAGTAGTGTGGGACACTGTGCTGAGGAATACCAACCTGGTATGCATCCCCAGACCCTGGCTTTTACTATGCTCTTTTCTTCCTAAGGAAGTAACTGCTTAGTACTTTAAGTGGAGATATTTATGGGCAGAAAACTTATCAAAACACATCACCCCACTCCATACAGTGCAAACACAATTGGCTGTACCACAGGTTTAAATGCATGACTTCAGTAAAAAGGGCAGATGTTCAAAATATCCATCATAAGTGACTTGTGCTTTACAGTAGTAAGGCAAGGCTGGAAAAAAAATACATCCTCTGATCAAATAGTGCCCCTGTGTAACAGCAGTACTTGTTCTCTTTCTTTCACAGTGCTTTGGATTCATCAAGTACCACTCTCAAGCCCTTAGTTATTAAAAATAAGAATTAAATCATTAAAATGTCCATGATGATTTTAACATATTATCATGCTGGTTGGGATGCATATTCTGAGATACTGGGGAAATGTATTATCTAGTCAAAAGGACAAGCTTATCAATTCATGACCCTATTAAAGATGATGTTATAAATATAAAATGCACTGTTGGATTTGAAAATTGTCAATACTCAGATGACTATTTCCTTTGAATACAGTTGGAACCAGGCAATGCTACACCATAGCTCAACGAAGCCTAGTACCTGCTTCAATAAAAACTGACAACAAGATGAGTTAATGATTGCAAATTTATTACATGGAACAGCAAATTCCAGACAACTGAGTCACATAACAGACAACCAGTGCAATGGGAAGTCTCTGTTCTTCATGTAAACCAAGTCATCGAGCTGGTAAATTGACCCATGAACATCATATTCCATGGTATTCTGAAACAAATTAACACAGCATTATATTTTACGTTGAGATGTTGACTTGCATATGACTTAGTATTCAGTTCCATATGTCTGGTCCTTCTCAAAGTTAGAAATAAAATAGTTTCAAATTCTAGCACCAGAAGATTGAGATGAAATTTGAAAGTTTCGCTAAGTGCCCAGATCTGTTATTTGTACTCAGACATGAATCCCCCCTCCTCATACAGTTCTCCTCTCTCCACCTAATTCCACTGTCCTTCTTTTAGAGTACAGAGGCATGGTGTGCATCTTGCAGCCAGGCTGGTTCAGGGGGATGAGCTGTGGATAAAATTTACCACTGTATGGGAGGCTAGGGCATGATTACAGAGTAGTGGCTTCTACACCAGCACTTTAATGAGACGCGTTTGATAGTGTAGCAGTTATGCTAACTCCAGAGTGCTCTGCATAGAGTAGTTTCATGCAAGTTTAATTGACTTTTTAACTGCTTTGCCCAAGATCTATAGGGACTCTCTGCCTGCTTGGCTTATCTTAGTGGTTGTCAGCTCATGCTTCCATGTTACTCTAAACAGATCTGGGCAGCACCACCTGCCCCTACAGGTTTCATAGCTATGAAACATTTCCCACACACACGGACCTAATGACACAAGAACAGCTGCATTGGCTCAAAACAGTGATCCATCTAGCTCCTTATCTTCCTTTCATCCATGAGAAGAAATGGATGCCCAGAGCAGGCCTGAGACCAGAGCAAGCAAGGAACAATACTGCTCTGCAACGTTCTCCTAAGTCTTTGGTTCCTTTCTTTATGAAATAGTTTATTCCTGAATATATGAAGGTATTCTTTGCAGTTTTTCTTTCCTATCCTTCTGTCTTGTCCCAGAAAACCCCAACCTTTTCAGTCAACAGCTGGAAGTAATTCTTACATTACAAACAGAAAATGGTGATCTTTTACTGCAGGGTAAGAGACTGGAAGAAGGGATGGAAGGAGGGGGACACATACATTGTCTGTCTTGTTCATTTCCCATTACAGCTCACTAAAAACCTTTAATAAACACTTTCAAAGATGGATATGCAAGTGCCAAGTGATATTATTGGATCTCACTGTCTTCCTTATATCCCCACTCCTTCTCTTTCTAGTTGATGTTTACCCCAAAACAGGTCCCAATTCTGATGTGAGGATGACTCCTCCCACCTGCATGCAGAGAGTGGTCTCATGCATGATTAGGTGACTGAAGCTCTCTTGGAACAGAGGAGTCTAGTTTGTGTTCCAAGCACAATTCACAGCCTCTGTTTTTAAACTTTATAATTTCTGTACCATTTCTATCATTTTGCAGAGCATGAAAGCTCCTCCTTACTGAACCTTAAAGAGAAAGCAACCCTTTTGTCAAGAGCATACACTGTGAATATCTGAGCGTGAAGAAATGCATTTCTGCCCAGACACCTCCTAGTGACCACATGAAACATCCATGTGGGTATGTAGGTTTGTAATACTTCTCAGTAACTCCTTCTGTCATGAGGATCATCATTACTGAGGAAAACCAGAACAAGTTCTTGTCACTTTTGAATGCCTACTTACCACTGCCTTCGATAGTTCTTCCATTTCGAGGCTGAAAAAAAAAAATATAGTAATTAGATGGTTGTGCAGAAGTATTAGATGCCAGATTATTACACCAAAATAAATCTCCCATCATGCAGACAGAGTACATAAGGCTGTGGTAATGTTTCCTTAAAGGGACAGCTTGTCAAATACCAGGTGATCCATGCAGGGTGGTTTTTGCCTTAGAAACAGAAATATTCATTCAGCCTCTGTCCAAACAGCTAAACAGTCTGGCTTTATTCTCGTTAAGGGTCTTGGTCCCAATTCATTGGGGTACTATATGTAGATGCCTAAGAACATATAAATACAAGCACTGAAAGTACCTGGCCAAACACACTTGAAGTGAGCTAAAATGTAAGTGACAGCTGATCTGGGATTCTGGTTATCTGCTACAACCTACTTTAGAACATCTTTTTTTGTTAATGTGTGGAAGATGTTCCTAAAAATTAGTTTGGTGTTAATCAGAGTATCTCTAAACCAGCATATTCTGCATTAGACCATGCCATAGATTCAGCAAGCCAACGGGTGAAAAACATGAGAAATTACATCCATAGTTTTTCTTTGGCTTTTCACCCTGTTATGCAGTGTGCCTCACTTACTGGCCAGACCTTTCAGACCAAGCGGACATTCAGCTCACACACATTTTATCTAACACATTTAGCATCAGAGCACCTTGACAGCCTCAGAGATAAAAGCCATACACTACTTCTGTCTTTGCAAACGTTTTATCTCGAGCCAGATCTTCTAGAGTCACCTCTTCAAATACAGAAATGTTTAATCCATTACTACATGTCATTGTCTTGTCATCTCTTAGTTGAACCAGAGCTTTTTAAACAAACAGTTCCCTAAGCTTTCAAGCAAAGGATATTTGGCCTCTACTCAAAAGTGCAGCAAGAATTTGTGAAGGAAACAGCTGCTCATCTATGGATACATAACACGGATTCAGAATCTTTAAGTAGTAAGAAATTCAGATACCCTGAAAAGGAAAAAAGGCCGTCCCAGAGTCCCATGACTATCCTGTAAAATAAAAACACAGACAATAACAAAATACTTTAAACTCAGTTCCATAGATCTGTTGACAAGTTTTGGTGTCATTCCATCAGAATGGCAATTAATTCACACTGTTGAAAAAGGCCCTGCTAACAACAAGATGCTGATAGTCCCCAATGCACCTTCATCTGGAATGCAGATTAAAAATACCCAAAGGGCATTGTCAAGAACTATCCATTCTGTCTAGTGTAAATATACTAAATTACCATAATTAAAGATTCACAGGCTTTAGAAAATGTATAAAAAAAGCTTTACACATAGTGGATTGCTTTGCAGAAGCAGGGTCAGCACAGCTGGCTTTCCAACCACTGAAAAAAAACCAAGCTGACTTAAAAAAAAACCAAAAAACAGGCAGCAAAAGAAGCAGGGGAAGGGCCATACTTCCCTGTCCACTGCTACTCGCTTGTTTTCACATTTACATACCTTCTTTGTAAACTTTGCAGCAGCAATCTGTGATTCCTGCAAGTGGACAATGTAAGTTAATCAAGATGCTGTCACTTCTTTGGTTTGTTACAGTAATCCTCCATCACTGATGAGGTTGCTGCACTCCATGTGAGAAGAGGGATAATCTTATACCTGTTTGTGGTAAGTGTAAGAACAGCAGCAAACTGATCTTTTTAATGACTGAATTTAAACCTTGCCTTAATCAATGTTACCCCATTCATTACCACCATTCAACATGCCCCCTTCGCTGTGCAGCAAAGCAGAGCCATGCTCTGGGGGCAGAAGCAGAGCTCAACATGGAGCAAACTCGGCAGCTCCATCCCTCAGGCTTGAATTGTACTCGATAGCTCTTACTTTAAAACGTGGTAGCTCTTCACCTTTCAGACTGACCTTTGTTTTAACCCAGGCATGATTGCTGGTTTTAAGCCTTCCCCTGCACCCTTTATGCTTCACGAAAATTGCTCATTTTTCTACTCAGCCTTACATCAAGGAATGGAAGCTTTCCCCATGATTTCACAGAAGCCAGCTAAGCTCAGTGTCTAACAAAGCCCTGAACCTGCAGTCTGGTACACTGGCCAGGTTTGGGAGCTCTCCTGCCCATGGCAGTTGCCAGGCTGCACAGTCCCAGCTGTCCAGGAATGGGACAGCTCTGTGTGCCACAGCCACAGTTACATCCATGAACAGTTTGAGTTATGGGGCAGGCTTGAAAAAACAAGCACATATAAATGAGCAAGGACGTGAAGACAGGGAATGAGAACACAGGAAAAGCATGTAGATGGGAAACTGGAGAGGAAGAATTTAAGATGGCAAAATATACAAGCAAGGAGGAAATCAAGATTCAGGGCACGAGATGAGGCTACCTTGGTTCAAGCCTCAAGACTATGATTTATAGAGCAACTGACATCAACTTACAGGGCTATGAAATACTATGGAAGAAAAAAGTGCTTGCTCCATCAAGGTGCTTTAAAAGATGCAGAGGAGAAGACTACAGAAGAATGTGAATGCTAGTTTTGCTCAGAGATGACTATTACATACCAAAGATAGAGACTGACTCATGACTTAACCTGCAGCTTCAAATATCCTAGCTAATTTATAACAGGTGAGGGTTTACTATGTGGAAGAAACATGGTAAAAACTGAGCTTCTAAACAGTGTGTCAGCTCAACTTTAGGATGGAAATTTCAAACTCTCATGGAGATGACTGCAATATAGCTGGGTTTAGGTAGCTCTTCCCGATTCTTTTGAAAGTTCCATCTGCAAGATTTACCCAAAGATTAGACATCGAAGTTAAATAGTCTATTAGTTCTCCCAAAAGATTTTATGTTCCCCAGATGGAGTTCAAGTCCCATTAATGCCCAAATTGCCAGTGACTTTGCTTTTCATAGTGCTGAGGCCCCATTCCTTCTCTTGAAACACCATCTACCTTTTCCATGTAGTCTACAACACTGAATCAATTTTTCTTTTTAAGAAATCCACACAAATACAGGATCATGTAAAAAGCTGAAGTCCAGTTAAAATCAGTAGGATTTCATAACTGTTTGATTGGGTGTACTACAGACTCATGTTTGCAGTGTCTTCTCAAGATTCCGCATGGGCTGAGAAAGTACAACTTCACGTAGTAAGAATTTTACTCAGCAGGGTAAAACCTGGCTATTTTTGCCTAGTTCTTTTCCCATACTTCACATTTATATTTGATCTGCCACTTAATCAGACCACACCTAGAAATCATATTGCATATATGTAGCTGATATAAGTCATATCTCTTGAAAGGATACTGTACAAGATTCAGCTCCCAATCCCAAGGACACACAAGAAGGTGATTTTTTTGCCACCAAAATTAGTACCTAAAATAGTAACGAGGAATAAGGCTCTATTCAAAGTTACCAGATGATTCTGGATGTCCCCTCATAAGCTAAGCTGCAGAAGCATAGGAGTCAATACCGAACTCAAAAACACTTATTAGACATTTAAGACACAAATGATAGAATTTTATACCATCAACTTCAGTATTGTTGATTTTTATGGCTGCTTTAGGAAAGCATGCTTGGAATTATAATAAGCTAAAGGCACCGGCAAGAAGACATATTGAACTTCACGTCAAAATACTTTCTATTATTGTCTTGAAAGCTCTGCTCGTGATTTGAAACAGGGGACTCAAGAACTCCACAAGTAAACTGGCCTTTTAAACATACCCACAGGCATAGAGTTAATTTTATGGGAAAGGCTCTTAATAAACTGCTAATAATAAAGAAGTAATATAAAGCAAAACTGACAGAGAGCTAGGTTCTAATAAGACCTCACCAATGAGAAAGAGCTATAATCACTAACTCTTCAACTTAATTTTTTGGATCAGTCAGAAACACAAGAAAAGCTCAAATAAAGTATTAAAATCAGTAAAGTAACTCATACACCTCCATGTTCAGCATGACCTTAAGTATGCTGCTGATCCAACGTTATATATTATGTATTTTTTTTTTAGTATATTTCACCCGGTATTATTCAAAAGTGAGGGTCAGGTTAAAATACTGACCCTGGGTGTACGTGGATGTTTTGATTCTTGAGCTGGTGAAAAACAGCAATTTCACATATATAGTTCAATGGAGTTAAGAATTACATGCAAACTAATAACAAGAAGACAGTCTTTCATATACTCTCCTACATCTTGTAAACAATGACAATATTAGATTATACATTACTGTTTGGAAAGAAATGTCAGAAAGTTGGTTTTGGAGGGGTTGCTTTGAAAGAAAAGAAGCAATTACACCTTACCTCATTTGTATGCATGCTGTTGAATATGGAATAACAGAGATCCAAAACAGTGCTGGAGATCTGTAAAGCCAAACAGTACTTTAATACATTTACTGAGGGGTTGTGGTGTACACTGATATAAAACAGGCATGATTCTGATCCCAGCACAATTTAGAATGAACACAGTTCCACTAAAACCACTCAAGAGCAGGGTAAGGTTTACTGACTATTGCGAGCTAAAAACTAGTATTTTGTATGAGGGGAATACACACAGTACTGCTAATGTCACAGTCCTGTGCTATAAAGAGATTTAAATTTTATATTTTATATATATTATTCTTACATTAAAAATACATCTTCCTATGCTAAGTGTTCTAGAAATACCTTTGGGTTTTGGCATCTACACTCATTTTAATCTACAAGCATTTCAGTCAATCAGTACTAGAATCTTTAACCACATACTGAAATATACTGTCCCATACTCACTGCCACAGGACAGGGATTTGCCAATGCATGCAATTACATTAGAGAGAAATAACTACAGCTCCAAAGGAAGTAAAATGTAAGACACCTGAACAACCGGCTCTGGGAACTATGTTCCACAAGTTTTGTCTTACAAAACAAAGGTTTCAGAAAGAAAAAAAAATCAGCACAAAATATTCAAAATTTCCAGATAATTCCTGATCCTGCCAAGATTTTTTTCTCCCCTTAGAAAATGAGAATGACCCTTGGGCTCACTATCCAATGCAGTGGGGCTGATCTTTCAAAACTACTGAGGTTTTTTTTTTTAAATCTGTTTGCAAGGTCTGGGCCAGAAACATTACAGCCAAAACAACTTGTGAAAACTTCCCCTCGCTCCCCTCTCCTCTAAGCACCCTGGAGAAAATCCATCCAACCCACCACCGCCAAGCTGGGACCAGGTGGGACCCCACCAGTATCTCCTACAGCACTGACCAGCAATTCTTGCTGACATGCTGGCTACCACTGCGAGGGGATGAAAAGCACTTTTTTTTTTTTCCTTTTCCTTTCTCTAGGTCTGAGTTAGCTCTGCAGGGAGGAGAGCACGTCCACCAGCACACTCACTCTGCTCCCCAGAGCTGCCAGCTCTCTGGAGGAGGCTCTGCCACCTGCAGACACGGATGCTCAGGGTTGCCCAGGGCAATCAGTGTGTCTGGAAGAGAAAGTCCCAGCAGATCAACCACGTTACCAAGGTCAGTTTACCTGGGGTTGATTAGACAGTTCCATCCACTGACTGAAACACAGCGCCAGTTGCTTTAAAAAGTAAAGACCAGCCATTAGCAGTGGGTCTGTCACACTTAGGGACCCGCATCTAGCTCAGGGAGGCGGGAGCGGCTGGTTGTCAGCCCGCCCGGCTCCTGCTGGCCCGGGCACCCCATCCCGCACGTCGCACCCCTGCCCCACCTACCTCCCCGGGCTGCAGAGGGCTTCAGCCCCCCTGCGCTCCCTGCCACCCCCACCAAGAGATTCCGGGATGCATTTCCAGTCCGATGCCACTTTCCTACCGCATCCCCCTGCCAGGGGCGAGCCCCCTCTCCCCCGGGCAGCCCGGGCCGACCCGCCTCTGTCCCAGCCCGCCGCCGCGCACCGCTCTCAGGGGCTGGCGGGGGGGGACACAGGGACATACCTGGCTTTTGGGCAGGTCCACGCCGTCCCCGTGGCGCGAGAAGGGCTGGGGGAACCCTGCGGGGACACGGGATGGGGTCACGGCTGTGCGGGGACGCCGCGGAGCCCGGCCCCGACGGCGCCCCTCGAGGGGAGCAGGCTCTATCCAAGGCTCAGGGTGGGGGGTGG
>JAVJGI010000014.1:69368583-69384654 GCA_035590275.1 Ibycter americanus
CGCGGAGCTGCCGGCGTCCTGCTCCGGGCGCCCCCGCCCCTCGGAAACCGCGGGCAGCGCCGGCTTTCTGGCAGAGGTGGGAGGGCTGGGAGGGCAGGGGAGGCTGGGCAGGGAGAAGGACGGGGCTGCTGCGATGTCCGTTTTGCTCGTTCTGCCGTAGGGCTCCCTGGGGCGTGGGGAGGCGGCCCTGCCGCGGCAGCTCGGGGGGCACAGCTTGCCTCCTAAGCAGAAGGGAGGTGAACTTTCCGTGTCGAGCAAGCCCCGGCCCGTCTCATTCTGTTTCCCTTCATGTGAAATAAGGAAAGCCACCCACCTCCCCCTCCACTTCCTAGGCGCTGTAGACCAGACGTGGATCTGCTCCTAACAGAGAGGTGATTCTCTCTTCTAACTGATTTCATCGCTGCGCTTGACTTTGGAAAATGCTTCCTGGTTTTCCCTGAGCTAGTCCTAAGGGCAATGCTTTCTAATCAGGTCTGAGACTGAGAAAGGCAGACTCCTCCCCAACCTCTTTTGTATAGATTCTGGGCCTGCTGGAGCCAATAGGTATCCAGTTGTCCCAACTCCTGACACACGCAGTAGAGATGCTTGAGAGGCGATGGCACCATGTGAGGTATAAAGGCATAAAAAGCTGCAGAAGGTACTACTGGCATGTAGAGGGTTAATTAACGTTGATAATATACAGTTGTGGGCTTGCTTCTGGGGCGTGGGTTGGCTGGTGTGGGTAATGTACAGCTGTGGCTTGTTCCTGCTAAGCAGCTAAATAGCACTGAGGAGCCTGGAAGAGAAGGAGCAGTGGGTGAAGAGAGAGGAGACTGGATGACAAAGAGCCCAGGGATGTAGGAGAGCTGAGGAGTAGGCCCCAGGAGAAGCTGAGAGAAGAAGGGGGCCTGGGTGAGGAGAGGCTGGCTGGAGGAGGAGCTGGGAACCCGGGCGCAGCAGAGGCAAGAAGCAGGGTGGACTGGCCTGAAGAGGGTGAAGAAACAGCACGGGCAGTAGATGAACTTTTGGAACCTTGTGTGGGAAAGCCTTGTTGCAGCGTGATAGTTTTTAGTGCTGCAACCCTGGCACAGCAGCCCACCTCAGCTCATAACGTCCCTCAGTGGCTGCGCTGTGCACTGAAAGGGGGATGGCAGGACTGTTCCTGGTGCGAGCATCTCAGCACCTCAGAGCAGTCGGAGAGGAGGGGTACCTGCATTCTCACAGCGAGAAACAGGAGAGCCAGACCTCATGTGACTTTGCCGACTTCACAGCTGTGTGTCCTGAGTATGTAAAGAGGTGCAGGAGCAGCTGAGTGACCCCAGCACCATTAGTTCACCCTTTGTTCCTTCCCCTGGGAGAGGCAGCTGTCTTTGTCTCATCACAGCCCCTTGGGTGCAATAATCTGAGTGGGGAGCTGTCAGGAGAGGTCAGACATTGCTACAGCAGGCACTCGGCTGTTTGCTTCATACCGATCTTGACTGGAGATGGGAGTTTCAAGACAGGATAGTATTTGAAGAGATTATTCTCTCTGACTGCATAATTTTTCTCCTTTATGGGAGCTACGGAAGATTGCAGTGAGTTTTGTGATGATGGCTTTTCACAGCAAACCCTCCCAGGCTTTCAGTAATGAGGAGATGGAGGGTTCCAGGAAGCCCGTACCCCTTTTCTGCAGCAACCCTGCTTTTTGTCCAAGCCCATGCAATCCCAGAGTGAAAGTTCTTGTTAAATTTTCTCAGAAAAGGAGGATGGCATTTTATTTCTGATAGCAGCAAGAAGCAGGTTCCTGTTCAGTGTAATTTCATTTAAGCCAGCATGGTCGCAGAAATGTGAAAGCAGAGCTCCGCTGGTGTGAGCTGAGCCCATCAGGGTTAGACAGCAAAATGATGGAAGGTAAAGATACTCCAAAGGACTGCACAGTTTTGTATTAATGATCTTCTTTCTGTCTTTTGACACTTGAACCAAACTGAAAATTATTTTTCACCAGCAGTGTTTCTGTTACCATGCTTATTGCAGATTTTGCACCCAAATCACTCCCATGCTGCAGATATGTGGGATCTTAGAGAGCCATTGTAGATTCAGTGTTTGTTACTATCTTTTTGAATGCTAGCATATTAGATACTAATACTTTTAATGATTTGCTACATTTTTGAGTAGAATGTGGTTCTCTGGCTTTCCCTGTCTGGTAAGAAGGGCTCTGTCTGCTGCTTTCTTTCTCAGGCTACTCATTACCTGCCTAAATTCCCACTTCTGTCCCACACAGCCTGTTAAATAATAGCCCCTTTCAAAATATTTAAATATATCTGGGTTTAGGAGTAGGAATTTTTTGCAATAGCGTAGGGAAAGGGGTGTGCAATCATGTTGGGTGGGTAAAATCTACCACTCCCTGACATAAAATACTGGATGCTACCTGAACCTTTCCTTCCTCCTTCTCATGCATGATAAAGGATCTGCCGCTTTATTTCACCCTTTCCCAGTGAGTACACTAAATGTACCCTGTGCTTACCTTCAGCGAATTTTGCCTACATGTTTGTCCCATGAAGCCTGTGGAGTTATTCATTTAATTTTTGTCTCATCTTTAAGGATAAATCTCACTTGAAGCAAGTCATACAAGTTCCATTAAAAAAATCAATACAACTTATTACCAAACTGAAAATACTATTTTTGTCAGTGACTGTGCAGTATAAGGGAAGAATGGGGAAAAGTATTTAAAAATAAAATTTCAAACAGATGAGTGTGTCATATGAATGCATTCATCTTCCTTAAATCAGAACTTTCTTTGCTGCTATACATTTCATTTCATAGGTGTTAGCTAAGGTGCAGCTCTGCCAATGGATATATCAGCACCAAGCCACATTAATGAGCCATACTTCTACTGCACAAATGAAAATCCTGTTTTAAAGTCCTGGGCTTCCTGCATGCAGAGAGAGAAATAGGTTAAGAGTTTCAGTGCCCACAGTGAATCACAAACAAGTTAAAAATGAAGCTTTGGTGGGGAGTCAATGAGAAACAAGAGGATTTTTTTTATGGTGAGTCAGGAGGATTGGCATATATTTAGCAATAGCAATATCACAGTACTTATAATTGTAGAATAAAACATGCTGTAATCAATAAATGAAGAATAAGAAGAAAATTTGGCTTCAATGGGCATAAGGGTGAAGGGCTGTCTTCCTTTTTGTAAATGATCCCTGCAATGAAATCAGTAGGTTATCGCAGACAGGGAGGACTGAGTTGGCAAAACATCACCATCGTGCAGTTCCCAAGCACATCCCAACCGGTTTGCTTCTGCTTTCACATGCCTCTCACCCTCTGCAGCTTGGCAGTACTTGCTATAAAGCCTTATCCTGCTCTGAGGGCTGTCTATACGTAACCCATGACCTATTTGGAAAAATGGGGAAAACTGCAGAAATTGGAGGGTATTTGTTAGGCAAACCTGCCATAAAGCCTGCAGACATCTCCCACTACTCTTCTATTAAATACAGCAGTGCCTGTTTATGCTGAATACAAGACTGTATTTAATGTGGGTTTAGTTAACATTAATTTACCTTTCTAGCACAGAGAAGTGGTCCAAAGAGTGAGAGATCGTCTCATTTTTGTTTTTACATGGGCAAAGCTTCACCCAGCACTCAGAGCTGTGGGGCCAAACTTTGCTTTACCGGCACACATCACATTTTGTAAAACTGACATCTAGTACAGGTGTTGATTTGGTTGTCAGAATGTCAAGTAAGTACAGAATAGTTAATTTTTTGCTTTTGTTTGTAGTTGGATTGCTATACTTTACAGTTATAAAGCCATAGTCTGAAAGTTGAGTAGGCCAGCAAGTAAATATTTCAAGGGCATTAGTAAAAGCATGCCCCATAGGGTAGCAGTTCAAAGACAAGATGCTAACCAAGAGCATCAAAATGGAGGATGGGTACTAACAGGGAAGTTAGGGAACTAGTCCAGGAGTCTGAACATTTGCATTCTTTTGAATAATTTCTTGGATAAACGTGATTTTATGTCTGCTACTTTCAGCCAGAGATGTGGAAATTCCTCTGAAATGAAGCAATTTGCACCTACTAGGTTGTGCTGTATGGAAACAGCACTGTGGCCATGGGCTATATTGGACTAAAGTGGGCTGAAAGTTCATTATAATTGGTACACTTTGAGGCATTTGAAAAGATCTTCAATCTGGAAGTTCCACTTGGCTTGATTTTATTTGGTGCTTCTCCAGTCGGACAGGGAGGCAGTATGCTGTTCTGCTTAGGCAACTGGTGGGGTAACTCAATCAGTATCTGTGGTTGAGCTTTCATTGAGGATTTGTCCAGAATGATTTGTTCCTGGCTTCTTAGCTTGTGCCCTACCAGAAATTTCCAGGTGGTCTCCCAGTCAAATACTGGAGTGGCTGACACATACTTAGCGTCACCAGCTGAACAGATCTGATTTTAATAGCTTAATTATAATGCCAGCACTCATTCATCCATGCCTCCTAAATCTGAATGATTTAATTCATAGCTTTAATTTTCTTTGAATATAGATATATGTAAATCATAATTTTGTGTTTATAGAGGGATAACCACAGTCTGTGGTAATGGAAACCTTACACTGATTACTAGAGTAAAACATATAGGCTAACATGTATACCATATGTCTCAGATTCCTGGCAAATACCAAAATCCTAAATCCATTAGTACATGTGAAGAGAATATGTTAAAATAAATGCTTGTCTCACCAAGAGCTGGCTACAGGGAGAACTGATCCCAGACCATTTTTACTACCTGACCAAGTTTCCTCAAACACCACTCACCCTAAATCCACCAGCCAGAGAGAAGAAACCACCAGACTACATTAATCCATTTCAGTAGCATATGACCCACCAACCCTGTGTTTGTGATATTGCTTATTATCTGCCTGACTGTAAGATCACACACAAAAAACCAACCCATCTAGGAAGCTGAGTGTGTAAATAACCGGGAGCTCAGGCCTCTGGTCACTCCAAGTTATGCATTTACTACTGAGTGAGGAGCAAGGAGTTTAAAGCTTTGTTTCCCTTAGACATATTTAGCAGCACTTACTCCTGTCAGAGATCTGAGTTGAGTGCCATCCAAAATGAGTAAGCACTCAATGTCACTTAAAATTATTGCTAAAGATAACTGTATTTTTCTTATTAAGTAATTTGACTCATTTAATATGAAAGCAATTAATTTTCTCACTCTGATTCAGGTCAAATGTATTTATACAGAATTTTACTAGCATTGAAAATTAACTGATTGCTTCCCTGACATGTTAAATTTCATTTGTATGAGCTCTTGTATGTTCTCACTCCTGACAGCTGTAAGACTTGGGCTAACTTTTATTCTGCCCTTTGCCCAAAGTGGTTATGCCTGAACATGCATTGGCCTGAGTATTTGCTTATCTGATTAGGTTATATCACTCTTCAAAAGCTTTACTGTAGCAAAAAGCAAAAGCTTTTCAGCTTTTAAAGCATTTTATGAGCCTGAAAATATCGGAACTGTAAGTTTCATGGAAACGGCCACTCCAGGGTCTAGCGATCAGACCAGATTGACAAACAACAATAAACTAAGAGCCGTTAATAATAAGTCTGCTTATACTCTTTGGATTAGGGTCCAAAACTGTCTGTCAGTAGTGATGCCTCCCCCCAGCCTCTACTGAGAAGTGCTTCTCACCCTCAGTATCTGTTCCTCTCCACACCTGAGTCCCAGAGGCCCTTCGTGCACAGAGCATATATGGCCCTTCCCTAAGGCAATCACAAAGATCTGCCTGGTCTGCCTATAAGCAGCTGGCCAGAAGAGTCACTGGCAAACAAAAGGTGGGCTTTCTTTGGAGGGGACTCCCCGTTTCACAGCTGAATATCTTTTTAAAGCTTTCAATCTCCTCCTCAAATAGATTTGAAGGCAGTTTTAGTCTGTTTGCAGAAGCACAGTGGCTTTTGTTATAGGCATAGAATAAGGGCTCTGTGTTACAGAATTTGGCTCCTCCGTCAATACCCTGTTTACACGTTATCTTCTTGAGTTTAGTTGTTCCATGTAGGCCAAACCTTGGACTGAGGGAGCTCTCCCTGCACAGGGAAGGACTCCACGAACAAGCCCTTTGCTCACTTGGTCTCTGCACTGGGGACTGCATGTTGCTGAGACCCTGCTGAGCTCAGCAGGGACCCAAGCTGGGTCAAAGATCCAGACCCAGCGTTAGACTTAAATGTCTAGAAAAAGAGTTCCCCTAATATGATGCAGTGACCAAACAAGGCAAATGAGGGGCAACAACGTGGTGGCAGGAATACAGACATTTTGTAGCTTCTATCCCTCATCTGCATTTACTTTCTCTTTGTAAGTATTTCTTGCCAGCAAAATGTTGTGTGTGGGACTGGTCTGTGGACCACCCTTGGTAAAAAGGAACCTGAGTGTCAACAGCATGCATGAGTGGAGCACTAGAAACTGTCTGAGAGAATGTTTGCCCCAACTGGTGCTGCTAAAGAGGAAGACGACCACCAGCAAGATTTAACAGTAAACAGGGAATTGCAGTCTTTTGAAAAAAAAGGAGTGAGCTTGAAAGAAGTACAAAAGATGCACCAAAATTTGTAACAGAAGGTAGTGCCCCGGTGATGAGAACAGAGCAGGGTTTGGCAGTGCCAGGGGTGGTCCCGCAACAACGCTGGGCCCTTGCCCAGCACCAAGGCTGCAGCATCCATGTGGAATGGGGGACACAGCCAGCACTCAGTGGGGGTGGGCCAGTGGGTGCAGTGCAGAGGGACTCTGCATCTGTGGCCCAACAGGGCTTCCTCAGTAGCATGGGGGTTCAGGGGGTTGTCAGGAGCAGTGGGGGGCTGCACACAGCCAGAGCAGACACATCCCCCAAAGCAGAAGTGGGCAGGGAGGGGAGCCCCCCACACAGGGGAAGGGGATGGGCATTTGTCACTCCCTATGCAGGATTTGAACTTTTGGGGATTAGAAGAATGTTCAAAAATTTGTAGGAGTTCAGTAACAGTTTATGAGTGTCTAGTGTTGTGGTTTATTCACCAATTGCTGATTAATTATGTGCATTTAATAAATCAATAAACCTCTTCAATCTTGGTTTGGTTTAAACTATGAACAGTTTTTCCCTGAACATCCTGTATGCACCTGAACGTCCCTCAATGCTAGCAACATTGTGCATGAAATAAGGTGAGATTTCTTTTCCCTTTTATAGTAACACGTCTTAAGAATGCATCTTGTCTGTCTTAAATGGCATGCTGCACTTCCTCTTGGCTCTGAAGTCTCCAAAATAAAGAAGGAATTACTCCAAAGCCAAAAAAGAAGAGGGGAAATTTGAGAGAGAATAAGCATGACTTGAGGGAAATAATGACAGAGTGGAGAGCTAGGTTTCTTACAGTGACTACCCACAGAGAAAACCAAGTTCTGACTCAGCAAAGGAGCACTCTATCCCTCATATTCTGTCAAGCACAGTACCTGCCTGTCTCAGCCCTACTACCAGAAACAAGCAGAGGCTGGAGCCTCTCTAGCAGTCCTGTCTGCATGTAAGTGGAGAAGCCAGACTTTCCTCCACAGTATAATTTGCTGTAAGACACCACACTTAAAAACAAGCAGAGTACTTACAGTTTTCACCTGGAAAGACTTAATTGGTACAGAAGGAGAAAAAGCCAAAACTCAGAAAGAAAACAGGTGGCCACATCAATGGTTACCTCAGCCACCTTCTCCTAAGTACATCTTAGGGATGAGGTTTTAGCAGAGATGATACATTGGGACTGCATGTCATCACTTCTTAATATAAAAAGATTTGGTGCAGTAAGTGGTGAATCCTGTTTGATTTACCATGCTAACCTCAGAGATTTGAAATGGCTAGAGGTATGTGATTCTCATGCAGTCATGTGAAACTGGAGATCATGTTGTTCTTGTTTAGCTAGATGAATAGTCCTGAGACAGGAGAATTAATTGTATGCAATTTAAATTTTCCTTCTGTTGACAAAGTTGTCATATTCCTGGCCAGCAACAGAGTGTCTAAACAAGATAGTGTTTCATGGAAGAGTGAGGAGGGATGTAACATTAAAAACTAATTCATCTGTGATGAAATGCAGTAAGATGTATGAATAAAGAAGCCAGGCAGGATACACCAATAAAGACTATATTAAAGCTTCATAATGCATAATAAAATTTCAAAAACAAATTCTAGAGAGTACATTGGATTTATTTCCAAAATCCAAGCTATCAATTGAAAAATAATTCTAAATGTCCTCTGTTCTACACGAGAAACATATGTATACAATTTCTGCTGATTTTTACATGACAAAATTAACATGTTCACTTTACAGTGTAGCCTGACAGGCTGTAGTCATTTGCTGAGCTTTTGGCATGTAACAATGCTGCTGCTATGGTCCATGATCTTCCCTGCAACTCTGAAAGGCAGTGCTAAAGTAACTTTGGTATCAAACTACCATTCACAAGCATTTTTTTAAAGCAGCTTTATTTTCACTGTGGAACCAATAATGTGCTTCACTTATCCAGTTGTAAAATCCTAGTGAAGAAAAGAGATTTTTCCTGTGGGGAGAAAGAGTTGGATAAGATTAAACCTGTGTGCAGTGGCTTAAGGTTAACTTCATACTGACTACGGTGTAACAATGAAGCAAAGAAAGAAGCAATCAAGCAGAGCTCCGCTCCTGTTCAGAGAAAACACGGCCAAAATGAATTTTCCCTATTCTAACCCAGCAGCATCTTTGAGAAAAGAGCAGAAATGGATATGACCCAACAACTTCTGTAACAGGAGTGCATTTAGGCAATAAGAGTGCTAGGCACAATCTAGCACCACAAGCTATCCAAGAGAATGAGGCCCAGTGTGTTGCTGTTGTTACTGTTCCTGGAGAACAAAATAATCTGCCCTCTTTACATTGGCTGGATCAGTGTCACTGCTCAGTGACATGGTTTCCTTAATGAAGTGAGTGCTCAAGGAAGCTGCATGTAAATTAGGAAATAACGATATCGCAACAAAGCACATGCTAACTGCTCTGGTGCTTTTTTTCAAACCTGGGAAAGCCTACTAGTTAAATAATGTCAAAAATAAAAGGATAGAATGTCTAGAGGGAATTGGTAAGTGGGTGGGTGGATGGCAGCCTCCTTCTTTTCTGGGAATACAACTTAAAATAAAGACAGTGTTTCTGGGGAAACATGCCTAAATGGTGCAATACTTCCAAATGCAGGGCTGAGGCATCCTGTATTCTAAAAAAAGAAATAGTTGTGATTCCGTAAGATTCTTGTTAGCAGGGCCTGAAGATGAACAGAGGACCTAGTGCCCGGCAGCGAGAGCTGACAGCTGAAGAAAGGGAAAAGTTTGGCTCTGAATGGTCAAAAAAGATTGTATTCAATAAGAATTTATGATGTTAGATTGCAAGAGGAAGAATGCTTAATACAGCTGATCTGGGCTATCCACAATATTTATAAAGGAATTGAGAACAGAGTCATGTCAGTAGGGTCTGTGCCCCAACGTGGTATCCTGGATCACTAAAAATCCACTTTTTGTGACAACATTTACCTCCTATTTGAAAACCACGTCTTTGCTTGGCTTGGTCATTTTTTAATTCATTCCATCATTTTGAGTTCAGTTGTAGATTTTGCAATTTAAAGCATCAGCATCAGCCGAAAAAAACACATTCTGATACTTTTTTGAACACTACAGTGATGGATATAAAGCATAGTGTAATACATTAAACAACAATGATGTTTTTCTTGGAAGTGTAAAACTGGCACATTCAATATTGCTATTTATCAAATATCAATTGGAATAGCAACAATGACTTCACTTAACTGTGTGCTTTGTAACTGAGTATCTTATAATACTTGTAAGAGATTGTCTGTGAACACAGATTTCATCTCATTAACCCTCTTTCATTTAAGTTGAATACAGCAAGAAGATGTAAAATCATTCTCCGTCTTTTAGATGAAGAAATTTCTGGGGATAAGCCATCATGCGTCTCATGGCTGAGCTATCACTGCTGGTCCTAGCATAAGGTTTGATGAATGGTTGGTGGTCATGCAGTTCCATCAACTGCTCTTAGGGTGAGCTGAATAAATGGAGAAGTTCGTTGATGACCATCAGTTATACTTGAGGACATGTCAAAGCTTTATGTTAAGTGTTGAATCATCTTATACTCTCAAGCCTTTTCCTTGCAGTGAGGCTGAAAGCTGTGTCATAAAACTTTCTGTATTTACCAACCCCTCATATTTTCAGGGCTCTCCTTGGTGGTTGTTGCCACAACTGCTTAAAATACACCCATTTTAAAAATGGGACCTTTCAAACAGACAATCTCCCACGTATTTTCACCTTAGTGAGAACAAGACTTTATTGTTGCAGCCCAGGACTGGCTGTGCACTAATGTCTTGGGAAACATTAAGCTGAAGGAAACAAAAATTTGCCACAGAAAATAAAGGTAAAGCTAGAATATCTTGTGGACCTGTTGTCTCTGTTTTCAAGGGCAAGAAACTTCAACATAAGTTTCAGTGGCCAAAGAATTCTGTTGACCACTGTGTTGCAGCTCCAAAGACCACGTTCTTCAAAACAATTTAATATCTCCCTCTTAACTCTTCCTCCTATCCCTATTTCTGTCTACAAGTCGACCAGGAAAGTTCCCTGTCCCTTTTTTTCTTTTTAATATTTCAGCATTTGAACATGCATGGTGAGCTCAAGGGCATATGGTAACATCATTAACAGCTCACATCTGGGAAGGCAGCAGAATAATCCCCTAACAACACAAGGAACTTCCAAGTTGTGTGTCTCTTTTTCTTTTTAAATAAAGAATCAAGGAAATTATGCGCTAGGCTCCAGATTCTGTGAAAAAAAGAGGCTCTTAATTTCCATTGGAAACCGCCAGACATAAAGAGCTCCAAAATTGCTCTTGGCTGAGGACCAGGCACCAAGGGTAAGGCACAGGGGCTGCACCATGCAGGAGGACACAGGCCCTGGGGAGTGACCCTCTGTGGCCAGAGCACAGACTGCCTTTGCACTGCCTTGGCTGGAGGATATGCCAAGAGCTGTGAAGCCCCAACTCTCACAGAATGCCTTCCTGAGTTCAGATTGTAGAGCAATGCCTGTCATTTTAGGACAACCCTTCTAGACTTATATTGCCTAGAATTTCTGGCATGAACATTTTCTTCTTGCCTTCACAAGAGTGGTGCTGTTCCTAGTTAATTATTGGGCTACTGGGATATGGGAAACAAATGTTCAAATTCTTCCTGATAGATACCACATCTGCCACCTCCCAAGAGCCAGCCCCAACCAGCAAGTATAAATTATTTGAAGCACTCAATGTCCCTGTGAAAGCTGTTCCACTTAATGTAAAACACTATGATCCTACACTCATTCGTTAGCCAATGAGACCTGGGTTCTGCCTCTCCCTCCACTCCCCTTTTTCTTTTCTCACACTCCCATGACAGCAATGGTGAGTGCCGTACCTGCAGTGTCATAGCAACTTTGTCACCTGGAAATAGTCTGGAATGAACTTGTCCCTTGGTGGATGCAGCAGGTGAATTTAAGACTCAGCTGCTTGCCAGTTTGACTCTGTCAGCCACAGAGAGAAATGAAAGTTAGTAAATCCAGCTGTCTGATTCAGGCCATGGGGAAAAGGGAGGGTTAAAAGAGGGTAGCAGGTTACTTTGAAGTAACTTGTTTTGAATACTAATTGATTCAGTCAATTGTCTTAATTTCTCTACTTTGGAAAACACCCATAACAGGGACTTAAAACTCAATTGTTATTTCTGATTTTTGTTTAAAAAACTTATCTTTAAAAGACTTATCCTGCTACATTGACATGATAATTTGCTTGTTGGCTGCACTCATTTCATGACCTATATAATTAATTTTGAATTATTTGGTTCAATTTTAATTGACATTGATTTGATAACTAAATGTAGTTCTTAGCTACTCTAGCCCAGTCCTGGCAACATGTTCAGCTCATTGCTGTTAATAAACTCCACAAAGCTGTTTTCCCTTTCAAACTATCAGCTCAGACTAAATGTCTTAAGAATATGAGGTAAATTAGATAGTTCAGCTAATGACATACTTGCCTCAATCTAAACTTTTTGTCTCCTACTCAGAAGGCAATCAAATGGTTGTAATGATATACAAAGATTTACCAATTTCCAAGACACTTATCATGAGATAAAACTTGCTTCTACCCTGAAATAAAAAGTGGACTTAATCTTCAAATGAAAGCAAGTCTCATTTGCTGCTTATGGATCTGGTCTTGCCTCTGCTAAAGCCAGTCTGATTTTGCTGCAGATACGAGCCCTAAGCCCCCCAATCCCTCCACACACCTCAGTCTTTCCTATATACCATCTATTTTAGACATGAACTTTATAGGTCACTCCTTGCTAAAGTTATTTTATATAAAATTTAATCCAGGAAATATATAATACTTTATGTATTATATGTAGACCATACTAGTAAATCCTGCATCTGTAGGAGGCTGTAGACCCCTGTTTTCCTCAGCCTGGTTTTTTTTTTTTTTTTGATTGCTGTAGTGTCTCTTAATGACTGTAGAGGCCACAAGGTATTCTATAAGTTCTGTCTTGTATCAACCAGACCCACATTTAAACCAGCTCGCTCAAGTTCCGGAAAGACAGAATCTAGTGATGAAGATCACACCCTAATAAATGTACTACATGCCAGAAGTGTCACACCTGACCAGTTACAAAGCAAGGTACTTGTACACAAGAGATCTCCTTTGGTGATCGGTCATGCCTCAGAAATGCAGGCATGAAGCAGATCAGTAACTATGGCAGTGCACTAGGGAAAGCATGTGTTTCTGCTGACTCGAATAAAATTCTTCCTGAGTACTCTATGCTGAACAGGTGACTTGTCTTAAGGTCAGCTCTCATGGAGGCAAAGCATGACTAAAAGGGCTACTAAGACTAATCCTAGTAATTGGCATTGGATTAAAACCTGAAATAACAGCAAAGAGCAAAAAATAACCATAGCATAAGTTTAACAACATGGGCAAGCCCATGCTTCTGCCAAATAGGATGAACTTGGAAGGTCAAGGAAAACGAAGGTGCCTTCAGTGTGATTAGGTTGGATGTGTTCAAAATGCAAACTGCTGAATGGATGATTACTTGTCCAAGATAGGGGCTACAGGGGCTCATTTAAACATTTCAGTATGCATAAATGCTATTTAGAATTAACTCATACCGAGGGCAAGCAAGACAGCCTGCCAATGACAGATAATAATTTCTTGCTCCTGCAGTTCATGTGTCCAGTGCCACACCTGGTCCTCTTGACTGGCCAAGCTGCAAATGTTGATCTTTTGCAAGTAAGACTCTTCCAGGAGAAATGTGAAACCTGGAATAAAGATATACAAGAGTTATTAGATCATAAATTCCTTTTTTAATGACATAAACATTGAACATGTTATTAAGATTAAATCTTCCAGTTTAGGCCCACATCCTCAGAGAAAAATGGGTGTATCACTTCTATTAGTTTCAGCAGCATATGTCTGAGGAAGCCACAGTCACTGCACAACGTCCCAGAGAGAGGAAGGTAACTTTTCACCAGCACAATTGTCCTTTATATTGCTCTGGCAGTGTAAAAATTCTCTAGTATTAAAAAGAACCCAGGCTCAAACATTGATTTTGCTGCCTATTTAAAGCAGTAGACCCCACTACAGTTTAGAATTATTAGTAGCAAGAATCCTGTTGGCCTGAACTAGCAACTGTATAATCCAACGGTACAGTTGTCTATGCAGCACATTCTTCAACTTCATCAGACACTTTCAGGCCCAATTACTGACAACAAAGCTTATTAACTGTGCTTAGTTTGGAAAATTGGTTCCTTTTATACTGGATTAATTATTATACATGTCAGTAACAACATACTTGAAAGGTTAAAATACTTGGGTTGAGCCAGATAATCTGGCAGAAATTGGTTCCACAGCTGGAGACCACTTATTAATAAACCTGTGCATGGCTGCAATTGTAGTCATCGCTCTGAAGCCTGAAGAAAAAAGCAACTTTCTAACCTGTGCAAGAGTCAGACTGGTGACAGCCCCAGATTTCCAGTGTGCTTTGCCAACAAGGTAACTATCACTATCACCATTTCTGCTTCACAGGTAGAGGAAGGGAGGCTGTCACAAGCATGCAGTGTCTCAAGATGTTGGTATAGACTCAGGCAGATAACTTGGGTCTCTGCTTGCTGGGTTTTGGCCACTGGTTCCCAGTGAGATCTATGTTTCTGCTTCTTCACTGGTGGCTAGCAGCTGTCAGCATAGATTGAACATGCAGTTGTTAATGCATTTTCATTAGCCTGTTCTGCTCTGTACGCTGGCCACAGCATCCGTACCATTGTCAGGCGGCAGCATAGCGCACCATGGTAGTCAAGTCTGGAAAGGCATGGATAGGAGGGACTAAATCCTCCTCTAACAGGGAGGAGTACTGCCTCTTGGTCATTCAATGAGGCATCTAATGTAGCACACAGTTCTACTACCTGCAACTCAGACATGGAAACCATGCAAGTCACGTGTGCGTGTGTGTCGGTGAGCCTCACACTCCATACGGTCATGCAGACTATAAAATGAAAGATTGGGAAGTATGTGAGGTGAGTACTTAAGTAAGGTTGCCTGTTCTAACCTATGTTTCTTCTCCCTTGTTCTAGAAGAGGCATTAATTTAAACTTGCTTGTATCAGTTTTGGTTTGGACTCTAATAAATTTACAATATATGTTTTAGCTGTGAAAGCATTTTAAACTCTACTTCCATTGGATTATTTTCATTAATTGATAACTGGGCACACAACCAGAAACTGCTGCTACAGTTCTCTCTCTTCTGCATTTGTCCTGTCTTGAACTGTTGGCCCTGATCCTGCAGCAAGCTTCCCTGTGCCCCTCACAGACTTTATTAGGGTTTAGGGCATGACTTTATTAGAGTTCGAGTCTTCCATGGCAAATCAGCTTCAAGGGACTGGATGTTGTTTGGTTCACACAATCCCATAATTGGCAATTTTATTTCACATTCTCCATGCAAAATCTCACAGACAAACCCGGGTGAAATGCTGGGTAGCATGAACTGCAACAGTTTACTGCAGAGGGAGTGAACCCTGCGTAGCATAGATATCAGACCACCTGGCCTGGGATTCAGGGATCATTCCCCAAAGTCTAAAAATCCACTTAGCTTTCTCAGTCATGTTTTCTTCCTTGTGTGGATTTTGGGACTCCCAGTTCTCCCATGACTGAGCTTGAAATGATCCTGTTTGTATGGGTCTTTCTAAAGACAACATACTTGGGAAGAAGAGATGAAGGCTGGAAGCAAGGGCTTCTCATACAGCACGCCTGTATGACTAGTTTGGACTGATCAACAAGACTAACTGTCGGATGCTGTTTATTCTGATTCTTCACCTGAAAGATGGGATTTCCATGTGTCATTGTGTGTTGTCATCCCCCCCCCAGTTTATCAGTTCCCAGTGGGCAAATGAGTTCTGGTGAGCAGACACAAGAAGACATACTACAGCACGGTTTTTGTGCTGGGTCAGGTAACAGGACGTATTTTGGGGTCAGATGATAAAACCTGTCCTTAGCGTTCCATCACCTGATTTCATACCAGAAGACATGTCCCCAGTGCCTCAGCGTTCGGTGAGCTTCAGACTGGGGTGGCTTCGCTCTAGGGTCACCCTCCCCTCCAGGCACCACCCAGAGGGCCCTGTGCCACCATTTTTCATTTCTGCAGAGTTTAGGAACCACCACCTCAGCACTGTAACACAACCCTACAGCCACGCACTGCAATACATCCCCGAAAGTTGTTTAAATAGCTGTTAAAAATGGGCCCATCACCATCACCTGGTTTTGATGGGATTTGTGGGCACTGGTGTCCTGCAGGTGCACAGAAGTCGCATTCGCAGCTTTCTTGTTTTGAAACACGAACGTTAGGGACCTATTAAAGACACTTTTAACAGTAAAAAAAAAAACCCAAACACGCGTATATAGATGAGTCCAGCTGAGCGCTGGCTGTGGGCCCCGCCGAGAAGCACCAGCCACCCCGCGAAAACCGGAAGCCACCGGGGGCCCGGGCTGCGGCCTGCGGCGGGGTGAGGGCCGAGGCCGGCCAGAGGCGCCCACCGCCCCCTCGCCGGG
>JAVJGI010000014.1:69391921-69426604 GCA_035590275.1 Ibycter americanus
TCTTTCTTCCTTTCTTTTCTTTCTTCCTTTCTTTTCTTTCTTCCTTTCTTTTCTTTCTTCCTTTCTTTTCTTTCTTCCTTTCTTTTCTTTCTTCTTTTCTTTTCTTTCTTCTCTCATTTTCCTTCCCCTTTGAATAGGTCACTGAGCAGAAGATTGTATAATTTCTTAAGCTCCAGTCCTGCAAAGGCATGACTGTGGTTGAGTGTATGTATGTGTTGGAGATACCAGTGTTTGTAGTGGGACTAATGAAGGGAACTAAATTGAATATAGCAACAGAATTTTAGAGAAAGTCCAAACAGGATGGCCAATTATGAAGGAACTCTTACAGACTTAATAAAATATGGCTTGTCAGCAATTTTCCTTATTTGTATATGTCTAAGTAGCAGCTAGAACAACAGCAGCAGATGCTCAATGAATCCATGTTCTTTAGTTTAAGTCTTTTACTGATGTCTCAGGTGCATGAGCAATAGGAACTTCTTAATGAGAAGGAACAAGTTGCAGTTCATCATCTCTAGTAGCATCTGCAGGCACGCTTTTACCCAGTAATAATGAAAGATACTTTAGCTGCTCTTTCACTGAATCAGATTGCTTTGATTTTACAACAGGATACTGTGAAGTAAGTCTGTGTTTTAACTTGCTTTTCCACGTATGCTCTTTGTTAAAATCTGGTGTAGGCAAAGTACTCCCTTAAGAAAAGGACATAGGCAGTACACATGTGTTCTTGACCACAAAACAGTAAGCCACTGTGGATGAAGGCAAACAAAGATTATTCACAGAAGAAACTATATAATGAGGAAAATAGGCCAGTGTGGGTGGAAATAAATTTACCTGGAGAAAACATGGTTTTTTTGCTTTGCAGTTAGTGAAAGCTGCCTCAAATTATTTTTGAAATTTCCACACCTTGTAAAGTAAAGCTAGAGCCTTGTGTTATTTTTTCAGTTTTCCTGTGGCATACCAATTGCAAGAGATGCAAAGGGTTCTTCCCTTACATACTTTAATTGGTCTCAAACTATTAGCTGCCCTAAAATTATTAAAAAAGAACAAGAGGATCACCTGATTTGTTCTTTTGTTGTGGGAGTCTCTAAGGGAGGACATCAGTCCAGTAATAAAGGAAGAGGAGATCTTGTATTTCTTGCTGGTTGGAGGTGTTTACTTAGAGCACCAAAGAAATAAAAGGTGGTCATTAATGACACTTTTATTCTGGTAATGTTTAAGAGTTTACAACAGAAGAAGCATACTGATATAAGGGGAGGAAGAAACCTGATAGATTAAATTTTTTATTTGGATGTGCTTTGGGAAGTTTATTGAAGAATAAGAATCTCCTACTCTCAAGTCCAAATAATATACTCAATTGTCTTGTCAATCATGATATTTCGATTTATGATTTCTATGTCTCTTTGCACAGTTTGTTTAAAAAAGACTGAAATAAAAGATAATGAACATTTCTTTGATAAAACTCAGCAGAAGTTGTATCCAAAATTTCCACAGAGTATATTCTTTAAAATATTCGTAGTTTGTCTCATGTCTTGTCTATTATCTTCCCATTTGGGAGCAAATCCATATGTTTTGTAAGCTTAATACAAAAAGTGATGTTCAGTTGTGCTAGTTGTAAAGCAGAAATAGTTGCCTTCCCCCCACCTTCTGTAATGCTTTTCTCTCTTGTCCTTCTTTAGGCTATGGTGCCAAGCAAGAACCATTGATACTGACAGCCGTGACAGAAGTGGAGGAGGTACATGTGCCAGAGGAGAAACATTGGCCTGAAGAATTCCAGGTGCATACTGTTGAGATAAGGGTTACATGTATTAAAGAGTGGGAGAAAATAAGAGGTTAAGTAAGGGCTTCCCATTGTTAAAAGAAATTGCTAGACAGGAATTATTTATTCAGACTGTTCTATTTAGATAGAGCAAGCAGAATTCATTTTAGCTTCACAAAGCTAGTTTGTTACTGTAACCTGCTGTCTTGTTTCATCCCAGTGATTCAACTTAATGTGTTTCCATTTCGAGGAGAAAATCATTACAGTACTCCTTTATCAAGTCAGGACAGTCATTTCTGCCAGACTTTTTAATATAATGGCCCAATTTTGGATTACTTGTATTCTGCCTTGTCATAGCCATCAGGTTTGTGGTTCTTGAGGGCAAGCCTGTGTCTTTATTCTCTTAGGGCTCTGCCCAGTCTCTCTGATTCTTTTTATCAGTTTCCATTTCTTTTTCATGTTTTATACTCTTTGTGCTTCACATCTCAGTGGTTTTCCAAAGTAGAACATGAACAAAATGGTATTCAGTACCAGTTGATATTTTAGATGCATAGTTCTGTGCTTTCAGCAATAAAGCAGAATGAATGTGGTACTTGCTAATTTACAAGGGAATTCTAAAAATCCCTTATGCAAACGTAAATTTGAGACTAGTTGCACAGTGGGCTAAGGCCGATTTTTTCTTCCATTGGTTACATAAGTCATCATGTTTAGAGTATTTTTGTGATGAAGCATGGAAGGTAGGTTGTTGTAAAACATGATGCTTTTTGTTTTCATATGTAAAAAAAACGAAGTATACTCAAATCCTCAAAATACTTGAGAGAAACTGTTCAGTGGAAGGCTGGCAGATTGGTGTGGTGAGTTTTAATACCTTCCTTTACTTGTAGGAAGAGGATAATAAGGTTTCTGGATCTAATTCTATCCCTCTTGACTTCCTGACAGCATGAAAGGCAGAACAATAATATTAATCCTGGTTGCATGCAAAAGGAATTGTTCTGACAGATAAATAATCAGTCAGGCTGTTCAGATTACATTCTGACCAAGTGATACTGAAGAAGAGAAACAAACAGAAAAAGTAGAGTGAGATTTTTGTTCTTTAGGGAGGATTGGGACAAAAAGTAAAATCATTCCTTTTTCATGTGTAGCTTGGACACTGTACCTAAAAATCATAGAATCACATAATGGTTTTGGGTTGGAAGGGACCTTCAAAGATGATCTAGCTCAACCCCCCTGCCATAGGTGGATGTCTTCCACTACATCAGATTGCTCAAAGCTCCATCCAACCTGACCTTGAACACTTCCAATGATGGGGCATCCACAGCTTCTCTGGGCAGCTTTTTCCAGTGTCTCACCACTCTCATAGGAAATTTTTTTTTTCCTTATATCTGATCTAAACCTGCCCTCTTTCAATTGAAAACCATTATCCCTTGTCCTATCACTACAGGCTCTGGTAAAAAGTCTCTCTCAGTCTTTCTCATAAGCCCCCGTAAGCATTGAAAGGCTGCAGTCCCCAGTGCCTTCTCTTCTCCAGGCTGAACAACCCTAACTCACTCAGGCTTTCTTTGTAGGAGAGGTGCTCCAGCCCTCTGACCATTTTAGTGGCCTTCCTCTGGACCACTCCAACAGGTCCATGTCTTTCCTGGGCTGCGGACCCCAGAGCTGGACACAGTACTCTAGGTCCAGAGCAGAGCAGAGGGGCAGAATCACCTCCTTTGATCTGCTGGCCACATTGCTTTTTTATGCAGCTGAGGATACAATTGGCTTTCTAGGCTACAAGCGCACGTTGCTGGCACATATCCAATTTTTCATTCATCGGTATCCCCAAATACCTCTCTGCAGGGCTGCTGTCAATCAGTACATCTCCTAGTCTGTATTGATATTGGGGATTTCTAACTGTGTAAATCAATTAGTACAAGGGGGAAGATTTGTCAGTAGAAATTTTCTCATTACCTGTTAATCGGACAAGCTCCTTTTTCCTCTCTCCCCACTAATCGTGAGGCAGAGGTGGTCATGGTTCCTGTCTTAGTTTCAGAAAAATGAAATCCATCAAACAGTTCATCCATTTGTGGGGAGAGGAATCTTGCCTGCTTCTCTTACTTGCCACAGTAAGCACTGATGCTCATTGTGTGAATTTTTGTCCACTTAATTTTGTTGCAGCTTGGATAAAAGGAAACAGTGAATGAATACAGGTCCTAGAAAACAGCACAGAACTTTTATGTGAAATTCTTCTATCCCAGCCAGATGGGTCAGCATTTCTAAGTCCCATCTTTTCAGAGATTAAAGCTTAATTTCTGTTGAAATTCCTGTCCCAACCCCTCAGAAGCTTTTTTACTGGCTGTTGAAGCTTTGTGGGAGTTCCAGTATTTGGTCAAGGCAAGTTTTATCCACACAGATAAGACCCTGCTGCTCTGCAGCAGACTTAAATTGAATGGAAAAGCTCTTACTACTTTCTACTACTACATAATGACTTAAGAATCGAACCAACATGTACAGCAGCAGCACTGGAAGGAAACTGTGTGCTACTCCTTTAGTTAATACATAACAGTGTTTTAATCATGAATCTGGGAGTCATTAAGATGCACAGTTTGGGGATTTTTATACTTCAGAATTTGATCTGCAAACTAAATTCTTGCACTTTTGTTTTTTCTTTCCTCTCTGCATTTCATAAAGCCAACTGGAAAAGCTTTTTCTGGAAATCTGATTCGTCAACCCCTGGTTCATATGGAAAGACTTGAGCTTCTCAGGAATGTCTGCAGAGACACTGCATTGAGAGATCTCTCTCACACTGCAGTTTCCAAATTCGTCTTGGACCGAATATTTGTGTGTGACAAGCACAAGATCCTGTTTTGTCAGACGCCAAAAGTGGGCAACACTCAGTGGAAAAAAGTCTTGATCGTTTTAAATGGTATCTACTCTGGTGTGGGTGTGTGGGTTTCGTTGAGGAGGAGGAAAGTACAGATTTGGTCCAACTGGGACATCACAAAAATGGATTCTTTCTGCTTTTCTGACACTGATGCTTAATTTTAGTTTTTCATTCTTCATGGTTGCTTCTGGTCCTTTCAAAACATCTCTTTTAATGAAAATACACCTGTTCTTTCTGTGAAAATAAATAATTGTTATTGCTTGGCTCAAAAGTGATTTGAGTCATGAAAGAGTACCCATATGCATGTGGTAGGTGTATCTGTTATCTTTGAAGGGGTGGCACTAATCTATAGAATTTGAAACAAGTGAATTACAAGGTATCATAATTCCCTAAGAAACAGTAGTATAAAATTTCTGACTTGAGGCCACTGACTTTTAACTAGGATTCTTTAGCCATGAAGGAAGCTAGTTAAAACTTGGCAGCTGCTGTTGTTTTGTACTGCTGAAGTCTTGTGTGGGTGCTATCAGTAAGCCATCATAGGAGTTATGAAGATTCTGAGTTGCTTAAGGCAATAGTTTGGTCAACAAAGGTGTGTTAGACTGTAGAAGAAGGAGTAAAGGGACTAGTCTGTCTGAAAAACGATCTACAGGGTCAACACTGCCTGTATGTATGTAGTCTGCCATCCTCTTCTAGTAGCCTGATATGCCAATAAAAATAATGCATTTCCTCAAGGTTTTCTAATGTACCACTACCTGCACATATAAACTTAACATGATCGTATTTAACATAACACAGTCTTGTTTGACATGAGACTCTCTTTCCTGTCTGTGCACCAAGGCTGTGAACTTGCTGCTTTGATCAGTTGAGGTCCTTCTGTGGTTTTGCAGGTGGCATAGCTCACCAAGATGTGGACAAAACCTGAACATTGTAAACCCAGCTTTCTTATTAGAAGCAGCCTGTGAACAGCCAGCTCTGCACTGGTATTTTTGTATTTTCTTTACTTTGTATGAAACAGTTTGCACACCCAGAAGCAAACAGTTACAAATTGGCAAAGAAGCTGTGTCCCTTGGCAAAACTTCTGAAGCAGAGTATGGCCTTAAAAACTTTAATATTAGTTTCAGCTTTGATATATGGATGGGAGCTAAAAATCCAGCAAAGATATGCACACACATAGGTATGGGCATGTGTCTTAAATACCTATGAAAGCCACACTCCAAGAAAGTACTAAATATGAAACTGTATGAGTGCATTAGCAGTACCTGCTCTTACCAGAATTTACAGAGATAACACGCAAAGAATAGCTCAGGACAGACAGGAATGTATTGGCTGCATGGACTGAAGGATAATTCATGTCTTACCCGCAGGGAACCTTTCACCTTGAGCTTCGTAGTTCTGGCATGTTGGATAATGATAGAAAATTGTTTCCATATAAACACTGGTCTCTTCTGCCTTGAGCTGCCAATGTACTAGTATTTGCTGATGAAGACTACTGCTGCAGTTGACCTAACTTTCTCCTCTTTGGGTAATTGCAGCAGGTGGGACTGATACTAGAGGGAGAATAGTTTATGTCTGACTACCTAAGTTGTATTCGGAGGTTTAGGATGGAGAAACGCAGCTGTGGCACTGTGGGGCAGCTAACTCTGCTACTGTTTGTACAGAATCTGTGCTCTGGATGAATGCAAGTTTTCAGTTTCTGAGGCTGTCTAATCTGGCATCTGTTGTCCATATGTAATTCACCTAAAGTACCAAAAAGTATAATTAGACAACTCAAATTAATAAAATATAACCACCACCCCCTGAAAAAACCAAAGAAATTACAGAACTGGGAAGCTGAATGGTGTGGATTATTCACTGCAGTTCTGGAACAGAGATGGCTAAGAGACTTTCATCTAAAGAGCTTGTTTTGTAGCACCCTGCTGTTGTTGCAGGTTGGTACCCTGAAATGATGCTGTTGTGTGAAGGCTTATGCCTAACGCCCAAGGGGTCCACGTGAGATACTTCTCAAGGTCATAAAAACTTCCAGGATCAGGATCTTAAAATAAATGCATCAGAATTTAGTGACATTATTTTTCTTGTCAGCTTATGTGCTTGCAGAAATTAATATCTGGAGACTTTTTATTGTTAATTTTGGTGCTTTTTAATCTGTGTAGTATTGTATGATTGGAGTTTTTGTTTCAGCATAGCGTAGTTGTTGAAAGAACTTCATGGATGCTGACAGCAAAGTGCTTTTGTGTTGAAGCAGTTCCAAAAGCAGCCAGCAGCATTTATTTTTTGTTGGTGGTAGATTGTCAGACAAAAAGCCAGTTCCTTCTTTGGAGTTAATCCTCAAAGTCTTCCTCCATTTGTATGTGTGGGCAGAGGGAAGGAGAACGGGGACACTGAGGTGGGGAATTACAGGCTTAGATGTAATTGCTGATGAAATTTGTGTAATGTGCTTTTCTGAGAGTTTTGAGGCCATTTGGTCTTGGACCTTGATGTCACATACCCTAAAGAGTTTTAACAGTTTTCAGCTTCTCAGTCAAAACCTCTCATCATTTAACAGTTTTAAACATAGTAACTGTAAATGCTGAAAATACAGAAAAGAGAATGGTAAAACAAAAAGTAGTCATCCAAAGGCACACATGCCTGCTTGTACTCATTTTTTTTCTCTTGAAAGATTCACTTGCGCTCTCTTTTTGATTTGTCTAGGAGCATTTTCTTCCATAGAAGAGATCCCAGAAAATATTGTGCATGATCATGAGAAGAATGGCCTTCCACGCTTGTCCTCCTTCAGTGACTCTGAAATTAAAAAGCGGTAAGAGGTGGCTTCGCAGGGATGTGGGAGGGGTTTGGAGTCAGTGGTGTTATGAGCAATCAAGAGTGCAGCAGAAGTCTACATCTGGAATTGAGGACAACGGGGTTTCTACTCCACTGCTTGTATTATGGCACTATTCTGTTGTCCTCACAGATGTTGCTGTCACTACCTTCCTGCTGGCTTTGAAGGAGAACACCAGTGTAATTGGTGATGTAGTTAGGTGAGCCAGCCAGCTCTGGCTGGATATGGGGTTTCTGTAGTTCAATGCATACCTAGCTGTTACATAGTTGACCTTGAGACGGGAAGGTCTAGTTGGAAGGTCCACCCTGGTGCCTTGTATAGTAAATCTTACTGCCTGCACATATGATTGTCATTGCAGGCAAATTTACTTATTGGGGTTGAACTGGATAAGTCTGAACCATGAGTGCTTCTTAGCCTGGGAGTATTGTCCATTCAGCTGAACCACTTTATCTTCCTGTTTGTGTGCTTCTTGCTCTTCTCAAAGCAGAAAAAATACTTCTCTGCAGCAGAGCCTTCTAAATTACTTTGGCTACATTTTTGACAGTGTCTGCTCTCATGTTTACTAGAGCCTATGCCATGTATAATCCCTGTAAGGGGTGGCAGCATGGAAAGACCAGGACATAAGATGACAGCGGACACATGTAAGCTTGTGCTTGCATGGTTTTTGTGTGTATTAAGCCATTCTGAACAGCCAGCCTCTTATACATGTGGTGTCAGCTATCAGTAGAGCTCAGTCGCAAGGTTTGTTACATTCAGTGGTGCAAATACATTTATCACAGCTGTGCCTGTGGAAGTGAGGTCACTTGATTATGTTGATAGCGTGCAAAAGAAAATAAGGTCACTATGTCCTTGAAAATGTGGATCCATTCTCTGTCCCTGTGAGCAGCACTACATAGAAAGTAACTGTTCACCTGGGGGATGAGCAATAGCTAGGGCATTTGAAGTTGAATGCCATTATGATTTGGGTTGTTGCAGTCAGCCCACTGCAGAAGTTGTGCTGGAGATGCATAAAATGGGTTTGGTTGAGAATTCTGAAATTGTCAGAGAACTTAGGTGTACAGAGAGGGATGGTGTGGATCTGTTGATCTAGTTTGCTGACCTCTAGCCCTGCCTGATTCGGAGTAAGTCAGGAGAATCTGAAGACTGATACAAGTGCCTGTTGAGGCTAGAAAGAGTCTAGCCACTTACTTCAGTGTGGATCGGGCTCTAAACGTCCTTTCTCAGCTATTTACTGAAATAAACTTTGTTTTCAATTCATTCCTCCTACAGATAATCTCTCACTACAGAATATTACATACTACAATACCGCAATAAAATGTGAAATTCTGAAAACTGGTCTCATGAAAATAATGTTCTCAGCCATTATTGAAAGCACAGCAAAACATCAAATAAAATGCCAGAATTCTTTTTTTACTTAAGCAGTGATTTGTCTAACTACCTGCTAGTGAAAAATGCAGCCTTCTGTATGCATTTAGCAGCACCAAGCTACTTTTTCCATGCCTTTGTGTATTTTGCTTCTTGAGCTTAATCACATGGCATTAAAAATGTCTTTGACTCAGAGCTTTCAGCATCTTTTGTGTTCTCCAGTTTGAATAAACTCCTCCAGTAAATTCAAACTCCTCCAGTTTGAATAAAATGTGAAAACTAGAATGAACTACTTCCACTTTGTGCTCTATACAAAAACTGTTAGTAAGAAGACAGAACTTGTATTTCTTGTCCTATTGATTATAATATTGACAGACTGTGCAAGTAGTGCAAGATTCACATTGCTGTGTAAGACTTTGCTAAACATTTTCTTTAATTATTTCTTTTTTTTTCCTTCCTCTGTTTAGACTGAATTTATACTTCAAGTTTTTTATTGTTAGAGATCCATTTGAAAGACTTATTTCTGCATTTAAGGACAAGTTTGTGCACAATCCTCGGTTTGAACCTTGGTACCGGCATGAAATTGCACCTGGCATCATTCGTAAATATAGAAAGAATCGCACAGAGACCAAAGGGCTACAGTTTGAGGATTTTGTGCGCTATCTGGGTGACCCTAATCACCGATGGCTGGATGTTCAGTTTGGTGACCACATCATTCATTGGGTAACGTATGTAGAACTGTGTGCCCCCTGTGAAATCACATATAGTGTGATTGGACACCATGAAACCCTGGAGGACGATGCTCCGTATATCTTGAAAGCAGCTGGCATAGACCATCTGGTATCATACCCCACGATTCCGCCAGGCATAACAGTGTACAACAAAACAAAAGTAGAGCGGTATTTTTCAGGAATTAGCAAGAGAGACATAAGACGCCTCTACGCACGGTTTGAAGGCGATTTTAAACTCTTTGGTTATCGGGAGCCAGATTTCTTGCTTAACTGACACCTAGGATAAGCTCTGAAGACGTGTCTCATGGATTAATCTAAAACTGCGTGAATACCAGCTGCAACACTGACAGAGCTGAGAATGACCATTTGTTTTCTAGCTTTTTGATGTTGCTCCATTTTTCAGTGAAATATTTGTCATATGAACAAGTAGGGGCTTATAGTTGTTGTTTACTGACCATGTTTTCAATATGTGACATTGCAATCTGTCAGGAATGAAGTCTCTGCTATCTGAGATACAGAATTCCACTTCTTCTCTCTTCCCTTCAGGAAAAAAGGGGGAGAATGAATGGGCTATGATCTTCCTCCTCCCAGACGGAATGCCATTTTTTAAGTGTTGTGAAGTATTTATAAAGATGGCAATTTCACTGTAGGTTAACTCTGAAATGTGGGTGAACTTGATGATTCATGCTCATGAGAAAGGCATGTAGTCTCCCATGAGCTTTGAAAATGACAGGCCAGTACAGGACTAAAAATTGATTAAAAGCTTGACAAATAAAATCATCTAGGTTCTGTCATGTGGCTGCTATAATAACAGTAATGCTGATCTAATCCCATTCTTGTTTTGTCACAAAATGAACGTCATTAGACAGAAGCTTTAGAGGTGTTAAAAAAGGGACTGGTTCCAGACCCTAGTTGTCTTTGTATTTTTGTCAAGTGTTTACTGTACTTACTACTGATCTATTGAGCCTCATAATTCTACTTTTGATTTTCAAGATATTATTTAACTCCTGGTTGTGTAAGCTATCTGAGAACACCAGATGCAAATGGAGCATAGAAGAAATATGAACCTGCTAGGGGAACTTTAAGGAAAATGAATTTAAAATAAAGTATTAATTGTATTTGCAGGAGCACATATAGAAATCACGAGATACTCTCACACAATTTAACTTGTTTCATCTTCTAACAGTTAAGATTAATAAAGAAGCCACGAAAGTGAGATGTCATATAAAAGAGCTGCTAGAGTTACTTGGATTAATGATCTACCTTTTTCTTATATCCAGTCTTGCTCAATGTTCAGTACCTCAGAGAACAGAAAATTTACCCCCCTCTGAAAATTCATCTCCTTACTGCTAAGGGAGACAGGATGAATCCCTGATTTTTCCAGTGATTCACTGCCATGGTGTCCTGACTCAAAAATGCCCAACAGTTGTGTTACCAATGGGGTGAGTTGCCTACTTCCCAGGAGTCTGAATGTCACTTACATTTGTGTACCCATTTTATGCATTAAAAAACCAAAACCAGAACTGAATGGATGCAGCCATCATATTTGCCTGTGCTTGCATTGTGTCTCATAAAAAGCAGTCTCTTGTTTGAGTTCACCAGCAATAAAAATCAGTGCGCTGCCACCTCCTCCCACAGGCCATGAGAGAGAGAGACCAGGTATCTGAAATACAGGAATTGCTCTGTCACAGTGAGCATGTGAACTGTATTTTTAAATTTTAGTCCCAAAAGATTAATTTTCAGATCAGCATAATGTTGCTGGCTAGAAATGCTAATGATGGCCAGTGCTATGGAATCTGCTCTTAAATCCAGCCACAGTATGTTTTTGATAGCTTCCTGTATCAACACAAGGAAGCGCCTTGCACTTGTGAAAAAGGAAAGCTGTGCCAAGCTGACATGTGCTGCTACCCACAAAAAGGAAGCTCTGTTGTAGCTGGAAATGATTTCAGAAAGAGCTCAACAGACTAGTTGAAATGAGGGAGAATCATTAACTGGGTGTCGTTGGCAAAAGAATAGTTCAGGGTGGCAAAGCTGGAAGATGGGATTTTTTTCAGGTTGGTTTTTTTCTTAAAAAAACAACCCCCACAACAATTACAGTGCCCTATCTTGTTAGTCCTTAACCAGTGATAAAAAGATGTTAACAGCTCCAGGTTTTTCTGTGGTTTTCTTAATATGGGAACTTAGCAAAATGTACTGTTAAACACATTTTGGAGCTAATGACCTGATTGATTACCTCTCTGCTGATTTAAAATGTAACAGTGAATAATGTATAGTAAATTCAGGCCTTAAAGTTTAATTCTAATAAAGATAAAGTAGAATTGTTTTCCTCTGAAAGCATAAGCTATTGATCACACAAAATGCCAATGTATGTTTTTATTTTTCTTGGTAAATTGCTTAATGTATCGGTTGCTTAAAAGTTGCCAGGTGGAAAGTGCTACGTAAATATCAAGTAATAATATTTTTTTCTAATAGCTTTCTCTGCGTTGAGTTCTCTCGGGCATCTGACAGAAATGTGAACAGAGCTATGGACTGACATAGGCAGAGGTGTGTACCGCTCTCCCAGCTCCACACTCCCATGCTTTTCAGGCTGTGACTGGAACATTCAACTTAAACACAAAGTTTCCTCTTTTAGTGATACCCTCCTGAGCTATATTTTCCTTCCAAAAGTGTGGGGTTTTTTCCTCACGTGGCTGAAGTAACAATGGTGCGATTTTGGCATGACTCTTGCAGAAACTTGGATACCATGAAAGACCTTGGCAAAGTATGGTAGGGTTCTCCTTATGTCGGTCCAGTGCAGGTAGGGTGGCCTGAATATATTGTGATGGGGAGCAGGCTCTGGCCATGCTAGTTATGATGAATTAAATGTTTGTGGTTTGTTTTAGCTTAATTGTACTCTATACAAGGCTTTTACGGATTTAGCCCCAGTGGCGTGCATGAACATAATTTGGCTGTTTGGATGTCATTTGCGTACTGCTTTCAAATTGCAGGTAATGTTTATATCATATTCTGGGAACTGCTGGCCCAGATTTTTCTTTCTCTTTTCTTATTGTTGTCACAGCTTCAGAAAACAAACTCACATCCTTATTTTGTGCATCTCTGTCTCTTTTTGTTGTCTCTTCTCAGAAGCTTTTGAATCCTTTGGCCAATCATAACTACATTTTACAGGGGAAAGTTGAGCTCTTAGGGATAGTGAATTGCAGTAATCTTCTTGAAAATAGAGAAAATGTTCTTTGTACATCACAGAGTCCATCCTGTATGAGCTTTAGGGAAAGTACAGACAGGAAACTGAGTTTTACCATGTCTGCTCATCTTGGAGCTCCTTGTTGCTCATGGACTCCCTTCCCCAGTGCTCTGAGTCTGACCTCTGATCTCAGCTAACAAAGACAAAAATCATAAATTAAGATGTATTCCATGGTTCTGTTATCTTCATGTTTCTTGCAAAATTAAAGTCACTTCTGGACATCGGCTGACTGGAGTTTTTTTGAGGTCTTGGGCTTTGAGGTTTTTTTCTTCCTTGTGGTGAAAGTGGATCCAGGATTCTCTTGCTTGTGAACCGACTTTCAGGGCAATACCTTGTCCCCTTTTTAACTTCATTGCGTTATCACCAGTGTGCTTTCTGATCACATGCTGTGAAGATGTTTTTCTGTAGTTAAAAATATATGTGCAGCTTTTTATTTTCTTCAAAGAAGTCACAATTCAAAAATGTCCTGAAAATATGTATTTTTCACAGATAAGCATGTTGTTTTCCTATTCATGCTCAGATGCTGCCCTGTTTGTACTGAGGGCAACAGCCCCCTTCTGCTACCGCTTGTCTCTGTCCTCAGATCAAGGAAGCCATCAGACAGTTCTGGCTTTTGTGTAACATTACTTTTTCCTTGAGGTGTTAATAACTTTGTTGGCTGGGAAAGCCGCCTTTGATCTTATCTGTGCTCTAGAAAGTTTGCTGACAAAAGAGTGATTATATAGGGATTGCTTAAGCTTATTTTCTCAGATGAAAAAGGATGTCTTGTCAGTGTATCTGCCTGTATCTGATATCCCTTAATTGACAGAGAGAGGGTGAATGATCTTTCTGCTTAATGGCCTTATCGTGATTTACACTAAGCCCCCGTCCTATTACTATGACAACATGAGAGGACCTGAAAGGAGGTGTAAATTCATCGTGTGCTTATTTTAAATGTGAGGGTGTAAAGGAAACTTGACACAGGCGTTGGGCCCTGAAGATTTATCGTGGCTAATTGCTGGTTACATGTCATCTGCAGAGGCTGGTGCCGTTTCTTTGTGGCCTGTGCTTGAGAAGATCTATGCAAGGTAGAAAGAGGCTTGTGGGTGGTGGAAAATTCCCTTTCAGCCTAAGTTAGCTGTGCGTGTTCCTGGGCTGCTGCCGTGGGGAAGGTTTTAGAAGGAAATGATCCTATTAGCAGCAAAGCCTGCAGTGCTTGGGGTCGTGAGCAGAGTGCCTCCTTCCTGGAGGAGGAAGTCTGGCTTACACTGATGCGTGCAGCCAACTTTGCTGCTGCTTTCTATAAATCTCTATTTTTGTGCTTTTAATGCAGTTGTGTGCAGCAGAGCTGTCATCTTGCTTTCCTGCATGTGGCAGTAGCCTGAGGTGCCTCATTTTGTCATCACCAGAGCAGCTTTGAAAGGTCTGCAGCCTATTTTGCTATGCAAGTAGGAGACGTTTGCCTTATGAAGTGAGCAGCATTAGGCCTGCAGCCATGCAGCTGGTGGCAACAGGCTGGTGTAAGCATGCAAATGATGCTGTTCGGGGCTAGCTGCTATAAAATCATAATTTTCCCTTTTAATCCAGGCAGGAGTGGAAGGGAAAAAAAGATGTGTGTTTGCTTTGAGTCATAAAAAGGAGCCTCGCTGATAGAGATTCCAGACTGGTAAATCCACGCAAGGCAATGTCTGGGAGAGTAACGCTGAAAAAACCTGTGAGCAGTCGCTTTAAAGTTCGCTGAGATGCTGGACTCCATGTTGAAGGAAAGTTGCTGAAGCTTTATGGGAGGTGTCAGAGGAGCAGGCATGCTCCCCCGTATGGTGTATGTGCATGCCAGAGGAGCAGCTGCCCGTGGGACAGCACGCACATGACAGGCTGAAAGCACGGAGCATCTGCTGCGCGTGTCTGTCTGAGATCGCAGAAAGGAACAAGAAAAAAAAAAAAGGAAGTGGAAGGGAAGTGATGAAAAAATAATCTTGAAGTTTGCCCACCTGGAAATGCAGTACCCACCCTAACTGCCAGAAATACATTAACCACCCTGGATGTTTGCAAGTCATTTCTGGCCAGTTTGTGGAACAAAAGCAAATCTGCAAATAGGAGGGTAAATGTGGACTGTAGGGCATCTGTACATGCTCTGGAACGCAATTTAATACTGAGAACCTAGCCAAGGCTCTCAGTTGTGCCTAAGTAAATGGATCTCATCTAGGAAAAATGTATAGCTATGCTGGAAGCATACAGGGAGAAGAAAAAGTGCTTGCGGAATAGCTAGCTCTTTCAACAACTATGTGTTGTGTACCTACTGTGATTTAAGAAATAGGAACATTTTGTCTGGTAGATCTTTTTCTCCTCTCTACAGCCTTTCTGTTTTATTTAGTTTTCTTTTTCATGTCCTGAGAGGTCTTTGGGCGATACACCACAGTATGACCCATCATTCTTCTCTTGTCAGAAGGGCAGAAGAGGCTGTAGGAAATACAAAATATTATCCGTAATTTTGAGGAACGTAAAGAGAAAATTCAGGGAGTTGTTATCATTCACAAATGACTTGTGACTGTGAAACATCGAGATTGCATGAGCTACTTCTTAGATGTTTCATATGTTGGTCAGGAATTCACTTATGGAAAAATTATCACTCTTCTGTTCTGTATTGGGCATCTTCTTATCTTTTATAACGGCTTCCAGTAAGGTTTTAGAGCGAGTAAAATTTGACATCTGCCATACTGCAAAGCTTCACTTTGGATCCACCTATTTTACTTACATTCTGCTCTAAGCATTCTGTAGAGGAACAGTTGCCTCTCTGCACTTACTCAGTTTCCTCGGTTTCTGACTGTACTTTGCAATGCTGTACCATTTCTACTCTGGAGAGACCAGGACTCCAAAGCGAACCTTAATTTGTATGCTTCTGTCCACTTCACAGGCTTCTTTCATCTGCCAGCATCTGTTTTCCTTTCATTATCTTTTCAGTCTAGCTCTTCGCTGTAAAACCCGTCAGGGTTCGTATTTATGATTAAAATTACAGATTTAGAAACGTGTGAGAGGAAAGGGATTAGGAACAGAATTGCAGCAAGACAGAAAAGCAGCATGAGAAGGGGCTTCCACATCCCCTTTCACAGTTCTACACCATACACTCCATTTTGTATAGTCTAGTTTGACTGCTTTTAGGATCTAGGTTCTCGGCCTTTTGGCTAAGGTCAAGTGTAGTGTGTAGTGTAGGTGGGTTTCTCATTGCTGTCTCAGTTGCATGCAGGCATGCATGCACTTGCTGTTCTCTGTTGTAATCAGGATAGGTTCTTGCAGGCTGGACCTTTGTCCCATCAAACATTACTGTGTAGCAAAGATGGAGCGAAGGTACTATTTCCTTACTTTATAAGCAGTGGCCATGTGTTGCTTTACCTTTCTTGACTACTAGACAGTATAAACATAATTTCACTTTTCTGGAAGCCAACCAGTGATAACAGCAGTGTTTTAATTAGGTTTTAATCTGAGCACACCGTGTAAATACATCTCTCTATGAGAGCAAGGTTCTGCAGTAAATTGGTTTCTGTGGGTTTAGGGTTGACTTAATAGGTTATTGGAAATGCCATTCTGATGGAAAACAACTTATGCACGTTGCTGCTGTCTCCACGTAAGGGTCTACCATATGATTGCTTGCCAGTCAGAGAAAAATCACTTCATTAGATAGTGATATTTTTTTATTGTAATCCTCTTACTGATGGATTTGGGGCTTAAAATACAGCATGGTAGATTTGCTTTGTGCACTCCTCTCCTGTTCTGAAGCAGTATTGGCAGAGATTTCATACCTCTGTTCTTTTGGAGCCTCTTTTCTGCAGCTTCTAGTTGAAACTGTTTCAGGTTTAAACACTTTGCGTTGGAAAGGACGTAATTGGACTGTAGGTAGACCATAAGGACAGTGTGAAGGCTTTAATGGAGAGCTGCAAGGTAGCAGTGTAACATGGCTGTGAGAAAGCTACCACCTGATTCTGCACACATCCAGCTAAATATTTTCAATAATGGCCAATGAATATGAATATGGTGACTAAGGCTGTTAGGTTACGCCTTGACCCTGTTTCCAGTTCTCATCAGCTGTGACCAGGGGGATCTTAGCAGAGATGCAGAGAGGTTCTGCTGGTGTTTGAATGGAACAAAGAGCCCACCTCCCAGGCAGTGAGCAGAACTTGTTTAGCCTGAGAAAGGAGACAGGGTATAATTGCTGTCTAAACCTGTACTGCGGGAAATGAAGGAGTGGGAGAAGCTCACATCCAGAGAAGGAGGGGAACCAAAAGATAATGCAGTCACAAAGAAAAAACAGTCTGAGTTGGCCAGGAGCCAGCTGAGGCTGGAAGCTGTGAGGAGGTTTCCTGACCTGAGGCTCTGTGTTGTCATTTTGTTGTATACAAAGGAAGCAAAATAATACTAGGCTGCTGTGCCACTGTCTGTTAAAGCAGCAGAGGTCTTGACTTCATGGAATCATAGAACTGTTTAGCTTGGAAAAGACCTTTAAGATCATGGAATCCAACTGTTAACCTAACACTGCCAAGTCCACCACTAAACCAGGTCCCTAAGCACCACATTACACATCTTTTAAATACCCCCAGGGACCGTGACTCCATCACCTCCCTGGGCAGCCTGTTCCAATGCTTGACCACCCTTCCAGTGAAGAAATTTTTCCTAATATCCAATCTAAACCTCCCCTGGTGCAACTTGAGGCTGTTTCCTCTTGTCCTGTCCCTTGTTACCTGGGAGAAGAGACCGACCCCCACCTGCCCACAGCCTCCTCTCAGGCAGTTGTAGGGAGCGATAAGGTCCCCCCTGAGCCTCCCTTTCTCCAGGCTGAACAATTCCGGTTCCCAGCTGAGCTTTCAGGTCCCTTGTCTTTTTCTCAGACCAGTGAGCTGTGGCTGCAAGGACAGCAGAGCAGAGCTGGTGTGTGAGTGCTGGGTGATCCAGCTGGGAGGAGAAGGATCAGCAGAGGCAGGTGCGGCCAGTCTCACAGAGCCACGTATATCCAGCCCAGTCTTGTATGCCAAGGGATGGGCTATAGCTGGGGTGCCATCTCCTGCCTCCTTACCTTCTTTAGTGCACATTAACCATGTTTGGAGATGGTTGAAGAAATGTCAAATTTTTTAAGGAGTGTGGAGTTAATTCCCTGACTTTGTTTCTTCAGTGGAAAGCCTACGGTGCTTCCCCCTGTCAATGTTTGAAGTTGATGTCTGACACAAGCAGAAGTGGCTTGGTGGAAAACAACCGTGAAGGTAAAGAGTGTCATGGAATAACTTCTTCAGTTAAAGTTTTTGGGATCCCCAGCCCCTCTCCCTTCCTAATCCAAGGGAGAGGTTGGGCAGCATGCTGAAACTAGACTTCTGCTCCAATCCAGGTATCCCATCTCTGACTGGCCAGACTGACTTGACCATCAGCGTGGCACAGTGCAGAGAGATGTCTGTGCAGTGTCATTGCTGGGGAGGACCTCTAGAAGGCATTGCCACTGCAGGCTCCGCAGATCCCACTCAGACCGGTATTGCCTCCTGAAAGTGAATCACCAAGCTTCAATCCACCTCTTCTTCCCGGTCCCTGAAGGGAGGAATAACAAACACTTTCCGCAGAGGGGAACTGGTGATTTGCCAGACATGGAGAAGCTGTTGCTGGGGGGCAACATACCAAATAAACTTTGCTGATGACTTTGCCCTGTAAACAAAACTTTTCCTATGAGGCTGGGAGTACTGAAGATATTTTTAACACGTTTAGAGAAGGTGAAAAGTTCCTGCAGGAGACAGAGCAGGAATGAAATATTAATGGCTTTATTATCAGCAGATACCTTTAAAAGGCAATTGTAACCTCTGGGTTCAATCATGCAGACTGAACTTAGCATGTAGGCTGCCAGTGCTTACAGCTAATGCAGGTTACACCGAATACTGTCAGGAGCTAATTTGATGTATTATTTTAATTTTGCCCTGACACACAAACGATCAGAGGTGCATGTGTTTGCAATCGGTGCAGCAACCTAATGCTCCAGACTGGGAGCGATACTTTCATCAGCCACCTGAAACTTCAACATCCAGTTTGAGGGCTTTCTTTGTAATGTATTATTCTGAAACATATTGATTCTGCTAGGCACTTCAGCTACAGGCACGGAAAGATTTAGTGTAGTCTCTGCTCTACCTAAGGGGGCAGGCATGGGTGAGAGTCAGGGAGCCTGGGGTTTCCTGGGGTTACTTGAGTTTTGCTTTAATGCCTGTGTTACTTGAGATGTGTTCTGCAAGTGTGACTGGATCCTTAGAGCACTTCGTCTTCAACTTGGAGGAGCTTACAAGCGGTTTAGGGCATTTGGCTGAAGTAGTTTCTGTTACGCGATGTAGAGCTGATAGTGCCAGCTGCAATTAAGTTTCCTAAATGCTTTCTTTATAAACATCTGGCTTTGATTACTTCTAATCTTGCTGACTGTTTTTAAGAGCTAAAATGGTTATTCCATTTCTGGGAATACCCTTTAGGAAATTTCCTTAGGTTGTGTTGTGCCCTTGATGGAAAAAAAATCTTGGTGTGCTACACTGATGTCTTGCAAGGGATGAAGGACTTAAGACTTGGTGAGAAGGTGAAGTTACTCTGTTGTTCGAAATGTGCCTTTTGCTGTGTGTGTGATAAAACCACTGGAGAAATGACAAATCTTTGAAGAATTCAGGCCACACAAACTGGGAAAAGCCCTAGAGCTTGGTGGCTAAATTCTTCATAGAGGGTATGACCTGTCCCAGCCTGCAAATGGTGAAGAGGTCTCTTCCATCGATCACTGCTCCTCAGCGCAACAGCCTGCTGCAGCCTCAGGTGCTAGACCTGAGGGGTGAGCCACAGGGGACTGGAGGGATGAGGATAATTTGGGGGTAATCTGGGATGTAGGCATGGATAAGGAGAAGCTTCAGGGAAGCTGGGAAGGGAAGAGTAACAGGACTGAAATCCAACAGGGTGGGAGGCAAAGGAGAAGCAAGGGATTGACTGTGCAAGAAGATTTACACTAAGAACCTGTGAAGGATGCTGGAGCTGATGGCACTTGCTTTGCTTTTTGCCTTTTTGCAGGGGGCTATGTCTAGAAATTTACATTCCGGAAGCGCTGAGTTTGCAACAGCTGGTACAAAAGGCTGGGAAATGCTAAAATTAGGGGCTTTCCCCTGCCTTTCTCGCCCATGCTGCTTAGTGTAGGAGTTATTCTCGTTACATTGTCACATGCTATTTTTTCACAGAATTCATGTCTCATTCATTGTACGGGAGAGATGGAGGCTCCTGGCCTGAGCAGGGTATTGAAGAAGAGTAAGATGCCTGTGGTTCTGCTTCGTTATCTCTTGCAGAAGATAAAAGGTGGGTACTGAGAGAGGGGAGAACTGCATGAATAAAAAAAAAGATCATCTTACAGTCTGCCAGCAGTTGCCACGGAAGTTTTGCATGATGCTAATTATGTCACCCTGATTTCTCACCACTGATGTCACTGGTTACAAGTTCCTCATTCTCTAACCGCAAGCCTCGGGATAGGGCTTGCACAAACCCTGTTAGTTTGCAGCTGCAACTGAAGTCGGTCAAGGCTGTGGTCTGAATATAATATTAGATCAAGTTTTAGGTGTCTCAGCTGACACTCCAAAATGGTGTTAGGCTTTCTGTACACCGCATCTCCACTTGGGGTTAATACATGTTCCTTCACCTCACAGGCATTTCAGGAAAATAATTACTGGCTGGAAAACTCTACAGGAATAGAAAAGATGAGGGTTTTCTCAGTCCTGCGCTGGGCAGTGTCATATAAATACGACCTGAAGGACAAAACAAAGCATGGAAAAACTGCCCAGCCATGGAGGAGGAGAATCAGGCATAATGCATAGACGTGAGCGGACTGGTTAGGGAGCTGGGACTAGCAGATGTATTTCCCTAGAGGCCAGGGCGGCTGGTATTAATGCTGGCTGTGTAGCTACGAAATCACGGGCTGTTCAGTGCATGTCGTGATACAAGTTACACTGTGGGACTGGAGCATGCCTGTGAAACGAAGCTTAGATGTGGCCACTTCTTTGATTTTCTGGTTCAAATATCTTGCTCCTGGGGCATGAGAACTGGACTTCTGAGCTGAGCATAATCACCTGGCACGTCCTCTTGAAGGGAAACCCCTCAAGTGTGGATGTGGCTTCCTCAGTGCCTTTGGCTCTGCAGATCAAGTCCTGTTGGGCCCCATTGCTTGCCAGGATGAATAAAACCCTGGGATCAATTTTTGTATATTCACATCTGTTTAGACCACTCTAACTTTAGTGCTACTGAACTTTTTTTGACCGTGACTTTGCAGCCTTGACACTCAAGATTGGTTTTGGGGAGAAGGGGGTTGGTATGGTTAAGGATGTACATGAATGGGCTCTGTGTGTTTCTTAGGGGACAGTTGCACTAGTTCACTCTGGTGGTGAATATGTGAAGAGCATGTGCCAAAGCCACAGTACAGAAATCCATTCATCTCAATCTTAATTCCAGGTGAAATTTGTCTGTGTGATTCTGTTGTTATGGTGCATGTATTAATGCACTGCACAAGTTCTCTTCGCAAATGCTTGGCGTTGGAGAGTGATGTGAGTACAAGACTGCTGCTGATCATCAGTAGAAAATCATAGACCTCCCTGATGATGGGGAAAAAGGCTAACTAATGAATAAAGATCTAGGGAGCAGCAGGGCAGGCAGCTTCCCCTCCATCCCTTGGGCAGCAAGGATTGCACAGTACATGCCCTGGGAATCCATTTTCAGGCTCATGAAGTACCAGGTGGCCATCAGGACCAGTCAGCATGGCTTCACCACGGGCACGTCGTGCCTGGTCAGCCTGGCCACCTTCTGTGCAGGAGCAGCTGGCTCTGGGAACAAGGGGAAAGCAGCAGACATTGTTTTATCTTGTCTCTAAAACCTCTTTTGATGTGGTCTTCCACAGGGCTGTCATTTGAAAGTGGAGGAAATGCAGGCTGGGTGAAGGAACGGGAAGATGGATTAGAAGTTGGCCAAACTGCTGGACTGAAAGGTAATAATCAATGACCTAATGTCCAGGTGGCACAGCATAGCAAACAGAGCACCCCAAGGTCAGTACGAGGGATCATTATTGTCCAATATGTTCATCATTGATCTCAGATGATGAGCCAGAGTGCGCCTTCAGCCATTTTGTGGATGGTATTGAATCGTGTGTTGGGCAGGAGAAGGCTATGCTGGGTGGTAGAGCAGCATTGAAAAACCTGAGGGTTGGGCCAGTGGAAACCTCATGATGCTTAACAAGAAGTGCTGAACCCTGCTGTCAGCACAGGCTAGGGACCAGCTTGCTGGGAAGCACACAGTATATAAACTTACCTCCTCCTATCCCTTTTATATATGGTATGTTCCTCAGCTGTATAGACTATGTTCTTCAACTACCAAATGGATGGCTGGCTATAGAAAAGATGGAATATTCTTGGAGCTGCAAGGATGACAGACAGTGATTACAAGTGTTGGCAAACTCTGTCTGGATATAAGAAAAGAGGCTCTTTTATAGCAAGGGTGGGTCAGTGCTGGAGCAGGTACCCAGGGCTGCTGAGGAATCACTATCCTGGAGGTGTGTGAAACTCAGCTGTACACAGCAACCTTCTCAAGTGAGAGCCTTCATCTAACTTTGAGTTTGGCCCTGTGCTGAGCAGAGTCTGGGATAGGTGATCTCCAGAGATCCTTTCCAACCCAAATTTTTCAGTTCTTATGGTCTGGGTAGGCAGTAAGCATAGTTCTCCTCAACTTCTTATCTTTCTCTTTCTCTCCTTTTTCTCTTGAAAACAGAAGTTATATGGAGTAGGAGGAGCCCATGGAACATGCTTGTTGTCACTTCATGGAACTACCTAAGCAGAAGGTGAAATGCCGGCCAAATGCCATTCACTGCAAGTGGGCTGGAAAGGGACACTTATGCGATCCTATCTGCTGCTAGCTTATTTTTTCTCCACCTGATTAACATTACTCTCTCTGACCCCCTTGGCATGCAAGCCAGGCCCCATGTAGAATTCCTCGCCCGCAAAATCCCCTCTTTGAGACACAAATGAAGCAACACTTGCTTGGCTGTGCTCTTGACCTCCTTACCTTGTTTTCCACCAGCACCTTCATACGCAGGCAATGTGATCTCCTGCTCACACGCTGTTTTCCAAGTAACATATACTGGGTGTGACATGCTGAGCAAAACACAAACAGCAATTTCACTTGTCAGGAAGTTCCTCTGGCTTGACAGTTCATGCTGTTGACTCACTGGCAGGTTTTTAACCTGGAGCACCACTGCTATGGATCCAGTTTTACTGGAGGACAGTACCTCTGACACACCTGAACAGCACTGTGCATGTCCTGTGCCTTTCAGAGATGTACAGTAAGCGTTCGATGGCTGCTATGCATTGCCTTGATTGAAGCTTGACACCCACATAGCAACTGGGGTGTTCAGTGTGCGGTAGGAACAGAAACCACTCTGTTAATTATCCTTTTACAGCTGCAGAAGCCATAAGGTATTTGTGTGAAGGTAATGAAATGTGCAAGGAGAAAATCCTTGTAAATGGGTAATGGTTAGCTTCCATCATTATTGCTTATTCAGCCTATCATGGGGGTTTTTTTGGTCGTCTTATGGGTTGGGAGGGGGCCAGGGTCACAGTCTGGAAACAAAGAGAGTATTTTTTGTTAATTAAGAAAAATTATGTTTGAGTTCTAAATTAAATCAGAATTCCCTTAAGCTGCCCTGCTGTGAATGCTTTTACGCAGATCTTCTGGCAGCGAGTCAGGTGGTGTCACCACTCCTGTGCCTAGTATTTGTTATTTGGGCATGTACTCAGGGATTTCTGGTGAAGACAGGGCAATATTAATGCTTCTGTGCAAGCCCCGAGTGAAACTTCACCCAAACATGGGCAAACAACTCCCAGAGAGACTTTCCAACCAGAACGAGTGCAGAGAGGCTAGAAAAAAGTTGTGTTAGGGATCTGTGTCCTAGACTGGTTCATAGATTGTACAGAGACTCCATAAGGACCTCTTCTGACTTCCTACATCACACAGCCATTAAACAACACTCCTGAATTGACTCTGTTGTGACCAGGGGTGCACGGTTAGGAAAGGGAAGGAGGACGGAATCTGACCTGAATTTACAAATGTCCATTAATGGAGAAGTCATCACAGCCCTTAGTAAAATGTCTTAGTTTTAATTAGCTTCACAGGTAATTACCTTCCATTATCATCACAGTTAAATATTCATTATTTATTTCTACTCTCAAGTTTCTTCAGGCTTCATCTGTTCAAACTTGGGATGCTTCAGTTGACTACAGCCAGGAGATTAGATGTGATGTCTGTTCTGGCACAGATGCCAGTGGAGGATCTTGCGCCTTACCATAACAATCATAGGAGGTGGGAAGAACTAGGACTGACTTGTAGCAGTGGGGTTTCTGCCTTTCCTAATATTCTCATGTACATTACCACTCCTGTAACCCTCCATGGAATAAGGCTCTCTCCCTGGCATGCACTGCAAAAGCACTGTCAGCTTTTCAACTGCTTTGACCTTTGTAGGTCAGTCCCGTGATATGTGGGCTCAAGAGAAATTTAAAGGGATAAATGTAAAAAAAAAAATATTGCATTGTTTTGTTTCTCAGTCCCTGCTTCCAGAAATTTGCTTTAAGAATCAAATCAGGCTGACTGAGCCTGGAATAAAAGAAAGGGGCATTAGGAGCTTTTTTATTCCCTTGTGGTGTAAACCTAAACCCCTGGCACAGTATCCAGAAGACATTTAATTTTGCAGCTGTGTAGCAGCAGTCTGTATCTTTCTGTAAATCACCTGCATCTATTCACACTTGATGGCACTGTTGTATGTTCTCTTTGACCTGACAAACCAGAGATGGAAGGATTAGGTTTCCAGGCACTGTGAGTCTTTTTCTTAGCCACCAGTTTGAATTTCAGTCTGCAGTGAGCCAGCTGACTGCCTAGTGAGATACGGCACACCTTGGAACTAATTAGTCTTGAATGTAGTTGTAAGTCATCAGTGACACTTGCCTGCGTTACTCTACCTGGTTAGCTGGCACTGACTCCATGGTATGTGAAATCTGCTGACTTTATCGCAGGATTGGGCTTGCTGCCCCATCTAGAAAAATAAAGAAGTTGAAAGACACCGTCTAAATAATGTTTATAGAGGATCTGAGTCAAGGAGTCCGGAGAGGGGAGACTGCTAGAAGAGATGAGAGTGGTGTGGAGTCTGCTGATTACTGGTGTATTAAAACCAGAAAACAGATACGTGTGTGTGTATGCAGGGAGAATAAAGTTAGACTACATATTGTGCACAAGTTGCTTGAGTGTAGGTTGGCAAAAGGCTTATTCATGTGATAATATGTAAATTAATGGTCAGCTTTAGCCATCACCTGTGGCTATTCCATATCAGGGACAACCATTTAAAATACATCTGCCTATAGCTCTTAAAAGTGAGTACCATGTGTTTCTGTGACTGAGAAACTACAAAATTTTTACTTCTGTGGTTGCATGGGTAGAAGAATGAGCTTTATGTATGAGCTTCACGCACATTTGAAAGCCATATCTGGTGCTGTGCAACCCTGCTAGCTGTTCAGAGTAAATTTAGCTGGAACCGTAATGGCTTTAAGGGATCTCATTCTAAATATCTTGACAGAAGACATGCTTAATCTGTTTTTACTCATTCTAATCACTGCTGCATTCATTTAAAAATATTTTGAATCAAAATGGCTACAAATTCCTTACGCCTATTTTCTACTCTTCCCATTTCCAAAAGGTTTGCTTTTATGGTAGCTAACACACTGCAACTGCAATTAATCACAGAAGTGCTTTTCCCTTCTCATCTTACTTCTCTCCAAATAATTACTTTTAATTGTGAAGATGGTGATTATTACACAGGCATTCACTTTCCAGTGCTGCTGTCTCACTCCCAGAGTGATTCACAAAATATCCATCCATTTGTTTATGACAAAACCCATACCTACATTTTGATTGTGCAGTCCTTTTGATAGACAGAGTAGCTTTCAGATATTTCGTTAAAGTGGCTGATCAAGTCCTTTGAAGTTTTACTGTTGGCTTCCTTAAAATCTGGATCAGTCTTAAAACTGATCAGGTCTTGGCTGGGTAATACCCAATGAATCTGGATTAAGATGTTGAATAAAGCAGCATAAAGGATTATCTTTGTTGCATCAATGTAACCTTATCTTCAGCTGCCAACTCCCTAAAGTGATTTTGTTTTTCTTCAGTAATTAACGCATGAAACCGGTGGACTAGGTTATAATCAAGCAAAGCAAGCATTTTATCTTTTCCTTTTCCTCTTCTATCCTTCCAGTCCTGCAGCTGAATTCAGTATTTTTCGCTCAAAATCCTCTCCATTCAGAATCTTGCTCATTTCTTCAAAGCTAGAAGACATTCAATCAGCTTGCCATCTTCCGCCTCTCCTTCCCCAGAGACTGCAGCCTCTCACCTCCTGCCTCTCTTACCCTTTACCTCGTTCTTTCCCTCAGCTTCTCACCAGCCTACGTGGAAAACGTCACTTCTTGCAGCTGTCACACAGCAGAGTGCTGCCCTGCCTGCCTGCTTGCCCTCTCACCTCCAAATGCTGTCAACATGCTACCCAGAGCCACGGACTTTTATTTTCCTCTAATTCTACTTTAGGTGTCCGTCGTGTCATGTGTCCCGTCCCCTGTCGTCCCCCCCCGCCCAGTCTGCTTTTGACCCCTATCCAATGTGTTTTGCAGTTACATCCTGTCATCCATGGAAGCTTTGTGACCGCTGTGTCCCAATTCCCTTTCTTTCAGGTCCTAATCCCTTCCATCCCGGGGCAGAAGGATGCTGTCCCTCAGGGCTTTCCTTTCCGGCACGCCTTGGAGCGATGTCAGCCCTGCCAAACACAGCTTCAGCTATTATCTTCTTTCTCCCTGCAGCTACAATAAGTCACGGTGGATCCTCCCAACAGCCCTTGGTGGGTACCTAGCCATGGCCAAAAGGCTAGACCTTTTCGCATTCTATCACAACCATCCATATCACTGTACTTGTTACTCAGGCCTGTAATCTTGGTTTCCTACGGTTTGGCCCTAGTGTTCTGGCTTTGTCTAAATACTTCTGTTCCTGCCTGCACTATGTTTTCCAGGTGAGACCTCCCACTCCTGTATTATTTTCCCCATCTCAGCCATGCTGTTCCCATATGACTGAAATGGCTGCTGTCCACCTCTGGTCTTTCTGATCATGCCCATTCACTAACCAGTTGTTCAAGCCTCCTTCCCTTCCTGTTTGTTACTCTTGTATTCCTCCTTCAGGTCCTCTACTGCCTCTGTGTAAGCAGAAACCTCCCTCAGACTCCTCTATAGCTTTGTTCAGCCTTGCTTGCCTGGCTTTTTGGCTTCTGAAGTAATGGACGTTCCCTTGGTGAAGGCTGTTTCTCCGGTGAGGAAGGTGGCAGCAGTGCTGTCACCCTCCCCAGACCCCAGTGATGGAGGTAGGTGGTCCTGCCTGTGTCCTGGCAACTGAGCGTGGGAAGATGCATGCAACCACAGCTCCTGGCTGGGTAACACCATCCCAACACTGTCATCCCTGCTGACCCCTGCCTTGTAACCTCACTCTTGATCTTGGCTTGGCATCCTCATGCTGCAGGATAGTCCCAGCACATGGGTTTTTATTCCTGGGGCAGCAAACATCCAGTTTACCTTCTTGGCTGAGATACTTGGAGCCAGCTCCCTCTCCAAGTCCCCCGGTGACCATCTAGTGATCTTCCCCGAGCACAAGTTTCCATGGTCCGGCCCACTGAGTGGAAAAGCTGAAGGCTCTGACTCAGAAATAGTGATGCCCTGATTTGGACAGGCTGATGAAATTCATCCCCTTGGCCGCACCCCACAGAACATGATGGCTGACCTTTCTGCTGGAGCAGCCTGCTCTGCTATGGCGACCCAAAATCAGTGTTTAATCAAAATATGAAAAAACACTACACTCTTCTTCCAATACTTACCTCTGCCAAAAAAAAAAAAAAAAAAAAAAAAGACACTCACTGTTTAGGAGGTGGAAACATGCCTTGTCCTGTCTGCTCTGGAGTGACAAAGAACAACAGATGTATTACTTTTTTGCTGTGTTCTCTCCAAATTTTATATTCCAACCTGCCGATGCGTTTTGTAGGCTGTTAGACTTTTAGGGCCAGGGGTGTCATTGGGTGATTTCTAATGCTTGAGCTGAAGACAGCAATGAGGTTCAAAGTGACGGGTGCTCTGTGAGGGGCCCATGCTGAGCACCTTACCAGAAATCACCTTATAATTGAAATTGGATTGCTGCAGCATGGACTCCCAGAGTATTCCCTGAGTGGGGTCATGAAGACAGGGATCAGTAGTTTCCAGGGGGAACAAGACATTGCACTGCTCTCCACCTGTAGGGACGTGATCTCTTTTCTAGCTTAACACTGTCAGCTCTTCACAATGTTTTTCCCGTCTGACCCACATTTATTTTTGTAAGCATAGTGTCTGGGAGTTTTGTGAAAATGTGTCATAGGCTGACTCACAGCAAAGAAGCAATCAAAACAGGACAAGAAAGTTTCTTGCAGGCAAAACAGTATTTCACGCGTGCATCTAATTGATGTTATTCACCTTTCTTGTGCTGGATTGCCACTGACCAAGAATTTTAAAGTGGGGAAAGAAATTCGTGCTTGAGGTCCAGCTTTGCCTTTCATGAATCCCAGGCAGTACCCCTGAAATGAAAGCCCTCACACTGCTATTAACGAGGGTAGTACCTGGGCCTTGGCACACACACCGAAGGAAACAGTGACCACAGATAGGATGCTCAAGGATCATCAACATCAGGATGTCCTTCTCTAGGCTTCTAGAAGATCTGTTCCACAGCACAGTCTCAGAGAAGACTTGCTGGTGTGCGGCATCACACTGACATTGTAAAACTGTAGGGGAATCCTTCATGAAACAGGGCAGAGTGTTACATGTCAGTGGGTCCTTTTTCTGCTAATAGTAGTAGTTGGAAAACAAGATGTCTGTCAGTGAAAAAATACCATGCGAAAAGATTATATGTACACAAAAGTCAAGCATGTCAGGAGCGAAATAAAACAGAAGATAATTATGTCCTAGCAGGACCGGGAGAGAGAGTATCTTGAGAAATGCTGATCCCCATCTGTATTTCCAAGGCAGCCCATCTCCCTGAAAAATGTTAGTGCAGCACTGCAGAAACAGGAGAGCCCCCCAGATGCCAATAGATGTCTCCTGTACCCACAGAGGTGCCACCTGCTGTGCCCACCAGCCAACTGGATGACCACCCACATGGTTGGCTGGCACCAGAAAGGACTTGGGATGCTACCAACTGCCGTGTGCTCTCTTGCTTTTTAAAATTACCTCAACGCCAAATGCCAGAAGGGTCTTCCATGGTGTGTGTCATCTCACTGAACTTCAGGATGCCCTGGTGCAACATGAGCCTGGGTGACAGCACTTTCCACCAATGAGGGGAAAATGCTAGGGCCATAAGCTTTCAGCCTGCTTTGGGTGCTGCTGCACTTCAGCACGTACAGCAGTGCAGAGGCGTGCAAGTGGGGCTTTGCTAAGCCACAGTTCAAATAGGGATTGCAACACAGGTGTAACTTGACCCATTTTCACCACGGATTTGTTTGCAGAACCCCCTCCTGCTCGGTGGGCAAACTGACCCTGGGTATCCAGAGGTGGATGGAGATCGGCACCCAGCAAGAGGATTCCCACTCCAACCCTGTGCCTGCCTGATGCCCTGATGCTGCCAGCAACAGAGAGAAACACAGGTCTTGCTATTTCTTCAGGCATGTGAACCAGCACAATGGAAAGTATTTCTGATATTCTGAAAATCCAAGCTGATGCTTACTGAATAAGACTGAAAAATTCCTCAACTCTATGCTAGGGAATAGCAAAGCAACTGATGTGGAAAAAGACCTCCTTCAGATGAGCTAACTGCATCCACAGCAGCGTGTGCCGGGACAGCAGCCACTCCCCAGCCCACCGGGCAATACTGCTGGCGTCACCCTCCCTGTAATCCTCCGATTAGGAAATAGGTGCTGTCAGGAAAATTTGCAACTGGCCCATGCCGACCAAGGAGAGAGGCTCAGGTGCAACATAGAGAATTACAGACGTAAATATTCGTGTGCATGAGGTGTCCCAGCCAAACTGGGGCACTCTGAATGTGGTTTCACACAGGGTTCTTAGATCCTTCAAATATTCAGGTACAACATGATCTGACTAATCACTAAACATCCACACTATTGATTACTAATCACAGTAAAACTTTGCAAAGCAACAGTATTTTTGCAACAATTTTGCTGCTTGTCTATTGATCCAGAGGTCCCTGGAGTCAGTTGTGCTAGAGTTACTTATCTAGGAGGCTAGAAAATGCTGGGAGGGTTCCAAAGACCTCTTGGAGGGCATAGGATGCTGGTGCTATCCGTTGTCCCAGGGTATGCTTTATCCTTCATGGATAGGTCTCAGTTTCCAGGGCTGGGCGGTCCTTTAGTTTGTTTTACTTGAGTGTGAACAATACCAGTCTCCAGTAAAATTTCACTACCTCATTACATTACAGTGTATAATGTGAACTAATACGTACATTAACAAAGTTAACACACTTTCATACTATAAAGATATAATAGTTAGGGAAGGGGATTTTCTTAACAGTGCTTATCTTGGAGTGAGGAGCTGCTTGCTCCGCGTGGCAGCTATTGGAAGGGAATCCAGCAGTACACTTTAATTGGCTCCTTTTGCATCATAGGATGTGTTGATGATTTGTCGGACAATTATTAAGCTGTTTAATCTTCCAGTCAGCCTGTGCAGGATGTAAGTTAAGAATAACGTCCTTTGTACATGATACACGTATGTCACGCTGAAAAGACAAGATCCATCTCCCTGTCTGGGATGTTGCAAGGAAGCACAAGAACCTCCAGAAACAGTCCTAGCTCCTGCGATTCACAGCAGCTGGATTAATGTATTACAGGTCTTGCGGGGGAAAAAATAATCGTGGTTATGTTTAACATCAATAGATTTTAGCTAGCACCTTTTTCATTACTGGCACTACCCTGCAACTTTCTTATAAAAATGATACTTCTGAAAAAGGTTTTCTTTAAAAAAAAAATTCAGCTGGGGCAAATTCATTAAGCTGACAAAGACTTTAGTAGTAATAATCTTACAGTGACCTTTTCTTTTGAAAGCTGGCAAGCTTGTAATAAATGAGGCAGCGATTAAGGAAGGAGAAAAGCAGTTGAGTGCTGGCTGGAAGCACTGCATTCTGTGCTCCGCCGTGGGTTTTCTTTGTGCCACAGTGTAAGGCATTTACATCATGCCTTAGGAGGGGGATCGCTAATTGTATAGCTCTCATTTGCAGAGTGCTCCAGCAGAGGCCCAAACTAACCCCAGAGTCTCAGCACCTCTGTCCTGTTGCAGCTCAGCTGAAGGAAGCTGCACTTCTGAAATAATCTGCGTAGCTGAAAAATCATATTCTGAAATTTCATCCACTAAATCGAGTGCCCCAGGTCAGTGGCCACTCTGGACTTAATTCACCTGTACCTCAACTTCCCAGCTGTTAATACACGTACTATTTACTCCTGTTGACTCATGCTCTTGTTTAAAATGTAAATGTGTGCATATTTGTGAAATATTCCAATGCTTTATAGAAAAGCACATGAGGAAATTTATAATTCTGCTACTGTAGCAAGGTATGACTAATACAAATTAAAAGGTGCAGGGGACTGCACAGTGACCAGGGAGAACAGTACTGTTTGGATGCCCATTAACTGACTGTCTTCTTTCTTGTGGCATGTATCCTGCAGAGAAAATAGTATGTGATTAATTAAAATCATATCAGGTTGATGCATGAAGAAGACATTAAATAAGCATACACAGCCTTGATTGTGCTGTGTCCTGATTTTTGTGTCTTTGACTTTACAACTTCTGTAACATTCTAGCATGGTATGTGTGTATGTGCCTGTGCACTGATTATATCCTAATTAACTTATTCCAAAACAATAAAACACAGATTTTCTCCATGAGATCATCAAAACAAACTGGAGTTTAACACTTCAAACTACCTTGGAACAGAAAAGTGTTAGAGGAATTAAAAATACCCTCCGCATATGTAAATGCTGTAATTTCAAAGTTGCTTCATCTCCTCCTTTCCCCTTCAAACTTCAAGTAAAATTCAACCCTGGTGAAAACCCTGGGAAAGCTGGGCCTCGGGAAGAAATTGAAAATTAGGCTACAAACTTAAAGGAAACCTCGTATCAACTTCAAAGTGTGTAACAGTGACTCAGTGGAGTAAGCACCTGTAATTGTCCCCTTCGAAAGCAAATAGACTTCTGCATGTTGCTTGGGAGAGTGTGATGAAGCCACTCCTAAGTGGCAGCATACTATTAACAGGAAAATAATACTGCTAACGGGGAGCACCTCCAACAACCTGCCACATAGTGGCTAACTTTGAGTGATGGTGGGGTTCTTTTAAGATGATGAAGCCAGCATAAGTTTTGCCATGGTTTTGGGGAGTACTGGAGGAGGTCCTTCATCTCCTGCAGTAGGCAATGTTTCAATCCTACACAGTAGCTGCAGCTTTTCTTCTAATAAAAATTATAAATCAACTTCAGTGTTTCAAGTCGGCTTTCAGATCCTTCACGAAAAATCCATTCTGCTTTGTGGTTGTTGCAATCAGTCGCTTGTAGTTCGTCCAAAACAAGCCATAAACCACACAACCACGTCGTGGGGCACCTGTTTCACCAGAACATCTTGGCAGGAGTCTCCTGTGTCACATTTGCTGAGGTAGGCATACTACTGATAATTTCAGCGAGAAGCATGAGCTTTTTTAGTATTGATCATTAATAATTTTACTTTAGTTTCTTTCCCTCTGTTTCTTAGGCTATCATTCTTTCCTGCAAAGTATTGATACTTTGGGGTGGCTCAAGTGGCGAGTCCATGTTTTCACCGTCCATCGAAGATCTGTGGCTCAGTGAATTCTTATCGATGTTGCAAAAGGGAACTGTATCAAAGTGGCTTTTTTGTTCAGGTAGGGAAACAGCAGATACAAGTGCAAGGTAACGCCACAGCCAGATGTACAAACGAACCGTGTCCTGGAGCAAGAAGACTTGTGAAAGAACAGAGCCTCCAAAAAAGGCATCGAGGAGAAGAGCGACGCAGGTGTGCTCAGACACTGGTGGCAAGCAATTCTGTGCACGGGAAGAAGGGAAAAGATGGCACGCTGAGTCAGTTTGAACAGCAGCGAGGTAATTTTGTTCCCTTGCAAATAGATGTCTTGGAAAAAACAGAGGCTGCATGCCAAGAAGCTATTGATCGTGTTGCTAAATAAAGTAGTAGCCTCATTTCGCGGCAGGTTCTTCTAGAAGCACCTGCTAAGCATTGATGAGGAAAGGACCGCAGCCATCCCAGCACGCCAGCGTGATACAAGAGCAGCTGCAGATGGAGGGGCTGACTGGCCGTGCTCAATACGTCCACTTGAGCCGGTGCCCCCCGAGCTGCCCGCCAGAAGGGACGGCTGGAAGTGAAGGGCCATCATGCGGCAATCCCAAGACATGTGGGGAAATGTGGCATGGCAGGACGGACTCGCCTGCTCTCTCCTTCCACAGGAAAGCAAGGAGGGCTGCTGGGGGGTTCCCAGCCAAAGAGCCTAACGGCCGCGGCAGCATCAGGAAAAATGCTGCCGCTCCTTGTCAAGGTCCCAGGAACCAGAGAATAACGCTGGAGGCTGGCTCAAGCCGTGGGTCAACATTTTCATCATCTGTCCAAGACTCTGTGGCTTGTCCTTGATACGGCACAGGAGAACTAGCCGCACCGCTTCTGTCCTCTGTGCTATAAATCATGTCCCCAGGTGAGTTTGATAAAACGGCAACGGGATTCAATCCCATCCTAATTCCAAGTGAAAATGTCAGGAAAGGGAATGATGAAATAGTGACAAGAAGCTGAGGTCAACTTCTGGAGAGAAACCCTAAGCTAAGGAGGGTGGTGCAAGTGTCAGGCCGGTAAGCATCACTCAAAGAACCACTATTAGAAATGTTATCAGTGCAAAATGGCTAAGTCATGGGACAACTTGCTGCACACACATTACTGTTTTGCAAAGCAACTGTACTTCTACAGCTGTCATCCACCTGCTTCTTTATTGACCTAGACGTCCCTGGAGTTGGTCTTGCTAGTTTCTTATATCTATGGTGCCAGATGAGGGGTGTGGGGGTGTGTGGGTTTTCAGGGAGGTGTTGGAGGAGCTAGGATGCTGGTGTGACCTCAGCAGTCCAGGGGTATCCTTCATGGATGGCTTTAAGATTCTGAGAAACAAAGGTCCTTACTTTCAGGGTGGGGGCTCGCATCCTTGTGGTGAGCTGGGGTCCTTTGGTCACACTGACTTCACCACGAATATCGATGCTTACTTAAGCATGACTCTGCAGTATATGACGTAAGCTGTGGACATCTTAAAAAAGTTAATACAATTTCATGTTATAAAGACTGCTTGGTACAACAGTGAAGGAATGAGATTTTCCTAAGGGGGGCAAAGAGGCCATCACGTGGGGGGCTTCAGGCCTAGCAGGAGAGAGGCAAAGACTGAAGTACCCTCCGCTGTCCGGCTGCAATCCCAAAAGCATCTCCCTGTTCCTCTGACAGGCTCTCCGCTGCTCCGGTTTGTTTACAGCTGTGTCTAAAATAGACGTTGCTTTTTTTTTTTTTTTTTTTTTAACTCAGTTATTCCTGCGGAGCAAGTTGGATTCCTTTCTGACTCACGCATGATTAACTAACTTCCAGCTGCATTATCTTTATTGTCGCTGCCGATGCACAGGCCAGCGCTCAGCACGACGCGCGGGTCCCAGGCTGGGCTGGCAGCGCTGCCGCTGGCGGGAAAGGCCGTTTGGGGGAGTTGGGCTTTTTGGGAAATGTCATCGTTTTCGGTCTGTTCTGTACCAGACCACGCGTGCTGGCGTCCTCGGGGACCAGGGAA